>OZ057413.1:87500571-88700571 GCA_964056705.1 Troilus luridus | reverse complement strand
CTACCCTTCAGTATCCTTTAATAATATCCCTTATATTGCTTAATATTCAAATTATATTCGCTTCAGTTTCAATAGACTCCTCAAGGTAGTATCCTTGGCCCAATCCTTTATACAGTTTATACAGCTGACATCCCAACTCATCCTAATACTATCCTTACCACATATGCTGATGATACATGTGTATTATCAGTCAATACCAATCCAATTATTGTATCCCAAAGCCTCCAATCCCATATCACTGATCTTGAAGAATGGTGCCAGAACTGGAGAATTAAAATAAATTCTTAAAAATCCCATCAAATCACTTTTACCTTACGTCGTAAACCAATGACTTCCTGCCCTTCAGTATCCTTTAATAATATCCCACTTATGCCTGTAGAACAAATCCGATGCTTAAGGTTGCATCTTGACAAACGATTAACCTGGAATCCTCATACGAGACTGAAAAGACAAGAAACCCCCCGGCGTTTCTGGCTACTTCAACACTTACTAGGCAAACGCTCTAAGCTCCCAATTAATTACAAAAGACTCATCTACATGACCATCATACGAACTATTTGGACTTACGGAGTAGAGCTTTGGGGCTCCACTAAGCCATCGAATTCCTCTCGTATCCAATCCCTACAATCCAAAATCTTTCGTAAAATCCTCAACGCTCCTTATTTTGTCAAGAATAAAGTCATCCATAATGACCTCCGAGGCGTCTGAAAAGAAGATGGCCACATGACCTTCTTAATTGAACTTGTGATTTGAGTACTACCAGTGGGTAGTTTCTCTACATGTCATTTTCACATGTCATTATGTATCGCTTAGCCTATTAACTTGATGTATTATTGTAATACAGTTGTAAATATGAATAAATAAATAAAAAAGTCCTAATTTATTAATTGTTGATCGGTGACATATACATCCCTCAAAAATGATTCTAACTTTAAGTTTGTCTTTACAATATTAGCATAAAGGAGGTTGCAGCTTTGTTATGATATGCAGATGAATGAGCCAAGTGTGTAAGTCTCAAGCGAGCCAGGGCAACCTCCTCTCTACGGCTGAGGCCAGCCATATTCTTTTTAGACACCTCGGAGGGTTATCGGGAATTAATGAGGTATCTAGGTTTGAAAGTAGAGGGTTTGAGTAGAAATGTAGTTAGTTATGAAAGGACTGGTATCGGGCTCGCGTTAAATCAGCAACTAATAGGACATTAAATTCGTTATGGTTGTCTTTATTCGTAACAAAGTCAGGGGCATTAAGGATCTAGAATAACTATTTTTTTATTTTGTTTTGTTCATCACAAATAAGAAAAACAGGGTGGCAATAAAATATAACAAAAAGTAATATAAGAACAAATTAGATTATTAGAAATATGTTAAGAACAAAGATTAAAAAAATAGATACTTAAACTAGCTCCTATAGAATAGGAGTATGAAATGTACATTAGAATCCGGCTAAAATTAATGAGAAATTTTATATTCCCTTTCTTCCCTCCACACATACAATTTTTTTTAGCAACATTCCTGAATTCGGGAAACCCCTGTATTAAACAATGATTCGATGACCTTCAAAGTTTATAAAAATGGTCTCATTTAGAACGAGAGTTGTTGAATTGAAGACGAGGTTGAGGGTCGAGGGTTGTGAATAGAAGACGGTTCATAATGGCAGTTAGTAATTTCTGTAACGAATACATACATTATATGGATGTGTGAAGCTGTGTGTGTGTGCGTCCAGGATATATTTCTTGGATATATAACATATATTTCTTGGTTGATATTAATTGCACATCTTAATCCATTTCTAAAATCTGAGTGTCCCTTAGTAGTATAAATATAACCTAAATCACATCAATCAAGACTTTGAAATAAAATATGCTGGATAGTTTATTGATTATTTTTTAATTGGTTTTGTTAACGCAACATATTATTAATTTTAATAGTACCATAAAGTATTTCAGCTCTATACCTCTGTAGAATCCAATTAAATCACAATACCTACTCTAAATACCGTATTTACTAATAGATCCTTAAGAATGAACACAAAAGCGTCTTAAAAACCAGCCCTAACCAGACAGATCTATAACTCATAAATAATGTTTTCATCTTCTTACCTAAATAAACCTTTTTCCTTAGTCTTAAGTTAGTTATTCCATAAGTTAGTCACAGCGGCTTAAATATTTTGATGTGTGTTTTACTGAAAAGACGTATAAATTTCAGGCAAAGTATGCTTTTTTTTGTTTTGTTTTTTATAACCCCATCATTAAAAAAAAACATTAAAGGACAAATGGATTAAAAAAAATAATAAATCTAATCCACTAATTATTAAAATGCATATATAGGTTCGCTAATTATCTTTAATTAAAAAAGAAATAATTGAAATGCTAAGTCATAATTGAATGCTGAGTTAAATATTTCTATTTTATCAACGTTCAAATTTCTAGAATTATAAATAAACAAGTGAATACACAATTTATACCGTTGCCTTATTTCGCAATATGCCGGAAAAAAATATAAATTATTATTCTACTTATATCCGTTCTTTATGAAATGAAAATGAACGATTTAGATCTAATTATAGCCTTAAAAAAATATTCCTTCCACGATATTATTCAAAAATAAAAATATAAATGAGTAAATATAACCATACTGTTATCTCATAGGTTATAGGTTATTTAATAATAACGTATTTATTCATTGAATGGAGTTCGAGGGAAACTTTATCTAATTTTCAATGTACTTAAACAATATACTTGTAAATGACCAAAAATATGTTAAACGTCCTATTGAAAAAAAAAAATGTTGTTCAATTTGTGGTATTAATTTTTAGAAAAAGCTTATCTAATCTTGTCTTTATATCCTCTGAATTAATTTTTCTAATCAGATAAATAAATTTTAAATTAAAATAGAATAAATTATATATATATATTTAGATTGAGAAGCTCAGTAGTACAACTCAAAAATTAATAAACACTATCAAGATAAATAAATTGGTATTGTTAAATATCGTAATATTGAACAATAATGATTTTGTAAACCATTGTACATTTATTTAATACTAATAACTGCACTGAATTATGTTTTTTAATAATAAATCACTTGTACACCTTGGATTCTCAACCTTTCGTACATAATAGTTTTTTATGTGATTTCATACTAAATATACGCTATATTATAACTTTAGTAATCTAGGTTCTTTTTTAAATTCAAGCTGTCATAAAAAAAAAAATTTAACACTTAATACCCTGCAATTTAGCCTAAAAAGAGCAAATGTACTATTATTTTGCTGTATTATATTTTGATTTTGAATCGTATAGGTAGTCAGTTTTATTGTAAGATTAAAGATAATAAAATTACTTTTAATAAATAGTTCTTCACAGTCAGACTTTGTGTAAGTTAGAATACTAAAATGGGTTGCTTTTCTACCTATTGTAATAGTATAAAGAAAAATCTAGTTTGCTCTAAGAATATCTATTTTATATAAGGTAATATAATGTTTAAATATTATATTAAATAAATAAATTACAATATTTTAATAGAATTAAAAGAGGATTTACAATTGACCAACATATATATAATATAATAAGTATATGTGTGTGTACAAACATTTCACTTAATATGTACCATTATACAAGAATCGTATATGTAACACATTTGCTATGTTGACAGTGTCAACAGGAAATATTACTGTTACATACACATATTACCGTGGCTTTGTAAAAAGAGAATTCAAAATCCACACATTCAAATATTTACTGGATTGCTTTAGATTTCAAGAATATAAAACGGCCAAAAAACAAAAATCATCGATTTTTTTAATTAGCTTTTCTTCACACAACCAACAATGTACCACCTCGATTCTGTTTATTTAATATACATTTTAAAAAATGTGTTGTACTTATAAATATTTAATTAATTGCAACATTAGTTTAATTCTTTCCATTGTGTTATCTATTTACAGTTTTTATTTTTCCAGAAAATATCCACCTTCTCTGTTCTGGTTGTTTTGGAAGAGCACTGGGATTTCAACTGAGGTAACTATTTAGATATAGATTAATAAATTTACTATTACATTAAGTTATATAAAATCGGTAAATATTAAAAAATAAGGAAAGAAAATCTAATGGTAACTACTTATTCATAATTACCAGATAATGTTACAGAAAGACACTGAATTACTTTGATTTCAGTTAAACCAAACAGTACAATATTATTCTTTTTTGTTGTTTTATCTACTCTTGTTAATACCTTCAGTAATTTAAAATTAAAATAAAATCCTCCCAAAAAAAAACAACCGAATTCATCTAAGTTTTTTTTTTTTTAAACTTATATTAATATTATATAAGTATGTACAAAGTTTCGGGGCTTTCCAATCACTCGAAATTTAAGTCTTCTAGTTGGAAAAAATAATTTAACAGCTTAAACAAAAACAGTTTTCTTTAGGGATAAATTAGATATTTTTATAAATACAAAGATCCATTGTAGATTGGAAAAATAGATAAGTTATTAGTAATCATGGTATATATAGATCGAAATTAAAATTAATGCTAATGTGTTTCCTCCAACAAAAATTAGTAGTCATTTTATGTAATTTTAAAGATTAATGAAAATTAGGCGATATCGAGTGTAAACACGTGGATCTTTTATTTTTTAGAATTAAAATGAAGGCTGTTATATCTTGCTATACTCATACTCAATTTTCAAAAGTATTTCAAATTAAACGATAAAAAATAAACAAATCTCAAAAGTAACACTTTGAATTAATTAAAAAATTATTTATTTTTCAACCATAACAGTTACTTGTGAATATGATACTTCATCAGAAGAATTACATCAATATTACTAACATACATTTTATCTGAGCAAATAACTTCTTTGGCTATTGACATTTGTGCAAATTACCCTATCGATCAATAATTACGCGCGCCAAAAAAATTGACATATATCACGTAAATTATCATATCGAACGTACCTTAAAGCGATAAATTGGAAGCATAAATAAAGTTAGATTTTTTTTTTTATTTTCCTAACTTTAGTTATTTGTTGGTTTGAAGGAATAAACCATCAGAATGTTTCAGAAAATCATGACTGTTTTGCGTCTGTAGTCTATTGAATTTTTTTTTTGTAATATGAATAAAATTATATAATACCGATCATCAAATAATAATCTATCTTAAGGTTGTTAATTTTATTCATTATATCACAAAACTAAATATAAGTCGAATTGTAAATATTTAATGATCGCTCTTAGTCGTATATCCAAGTTTTTTTCTCCAGGGTTCCTGAGACAGTCAATACTTGTCAGATCCATCTTCTGACGATGTTCGGAAACTACTTTTGTTCTCATATTCATGTGAAAAATCAGGGTTTTTTTCAAAGAAAAAACAGGCAGTAAATAATATTAAATCACACACTGACATGAATATGAGAATAAAGTCTCGAAACATAGCCAGAAGATAGTTTAAAAAGTATTGACTGAATTACATTTTATAACAGCTATTTTCAATAAAATAGTGGAACGTTTCCATTTCTATATTTAGCCCACAATGTAAACTCATGAGTATATACACTGGCTAAAAATTCCACCCACTTGATTTTTTCATGTTTTCATCTAAAAGTATTTCTTCTTTGGATTGATCTATTTTTTTTGCTTGCTTATTAGTAAATTGCGAAGGAGTTTGGTGAGTTCTTTTCCTCTAAGCTTTAACAATTCGGTAGGGAGGTCATCAATTTCTGGCGCGTTGTTTTTTTTTTTAGCTTATTAAGAGCATCTGTCCCTTTGTCTTCGTCTGGTGGTTCTAAGAAACACTTTGCCGACTTACTTCTTCTTATTTTAGTACAACCTAAAGTTTCGTTATCATAAAATTACTTTACTAAACCAGCGAAAATGTGAAAAAGCCAATTTTTGAAAATTCGGAATTGACCGCTTTTGATCACAAACGCCTTATATGAATATAAAAGAAAATAGTGTTTTTGTATCAGTAGAGATAACTTTTGAGAAGAAAACTAGACAGAGTATAAGATAAAACCATACAAAAATATTCATGGTTTTGACGGAGTGTTTTCAATAACTATTCATTATTAATATATTCAAAATAATATATTATAAATTATTTTTACTTGTTTTGTTTACTATGAAGTATCAAATGTTTCGAAAAATCGCTCGCTATCTTATAGAAAATTTGTTGTAGATTCCAAACAAAAAAATGGCGACCGAAGTTGAGAAATTTTCGTTTAAAGTAATGAACCGTTTTTGTTTTTTCATTAAAAAAACACTTAGTATTTTTTTGAGTGATATTTTAAAAGTCATATTCCGAAATCTGAATTATATTAAAAAAGTGAGATTGACGACACTGAAATCAATTTTTGGTTGACTATCTCTCTTCTATAAAAGAAATTTAGCCAAAGCACGCACTGATTATGCAAATATTTATATATCATAGGTGTATAAATAGCAAAAGCAATATATTGTATATAAAAGCAAATATATTTTTGCATATATTTGGTTTTATTTACATATTTACACAGAGTATAACTAAGACATATACAAGAAAATTACGCATTAATTGATCTAGATTCCCCAGTTGTTAGTGAGTGACAATATAATTCTGTTGTCAGTGTTAACAATTCAATGGAATTAGGCTATCAGTTCTGGCTGCTCCTTCTCAATTTCTCAGTTTCATTTTTATTTCTGTTACGATTTTAATAAATATTTTATACTATTTGTACCATTCCTTTTTTTAAAGATGTATGTACAGGGAAACCTCCTTTAATTGGTGGATTAATTAGTTTTATTTATTTATCTATCATGACTTTGTTAATAATCAAATGTATAATTCATCTAATAAGCGATTTTATCTATAAAAAAAATCGTCATGGTTTCAAAACTTTAAAGACATTTTACTTTTATTTTCTATAGACCAAATTAAAAAATATCGTACTGAAAAAATTCTATTTAAAATTGTTCAATAAATATATCAAGCTAATAAATAATTAAAATAAAGACTTTAAAACCAAGTTTTAAGGGATAATAATAAATGGCTTGATGAAAATGATTCCAAAGTGCATGATTCCAATCAGCAATTTAATGATCGATTATCAAATTCAATTAATGTTAATCATGCATATTTATTTTTTAGAACGTGAGAGAAATCACACAACATTTTTATAAATAATATACAAGTATTTCCTTAGTGAAATTATTTTTCTAAAACGTGTTTTACCACGTGATGTTGTACCATTTAAATGTAAACATAGCTAAAACATACTTTTTTTCATATCTTGAATATTTGTAACTCAAATTACTAAATTGTTTTAGTAAAAAAATCTATGAAAATATCCTATGGTATACTGCTCTAATTAATTGTATTTAAATGTCACGGACAAATGAACAAGTTAAGTGTGAAAATCTTATGAGATTTCTGTAAAAATAATTTCGAACTGTAAAAAATAATTTCGAACAAAATATTGCTAATATTTATATCAATCAGGCGCTCCGATGTAAACATTGCAATTACAGATAATATTATATATCAATAATTACATATATATATATATATATATATATATATATATATATATATATATATATATATGTTATTATATATTATATAATATATAACCAATATTCTAATATTGATTAAAAATATTTACATTTTTTATTGTTTATACGACAAAAAAAAATATATATATATATTATAGTTGGAATCTTTAATTATAAGTTGGAATGAATATATATATAATTACTGATTATCTTTTTCACGTAAATATAAGTTCCTATTTTCGATATAATGTAATCAAGAGATTACAAAAACAAAATTTTCCTATTTTAAATGAGCAATTTAACATTTCTTTGTTGCTGTTTTTTTTTTAGTATATAACCCAAGACCGTATTCAAAAACAATAGGTATTATAAAAAAAATTATCGGTTATCGGTTATTATCGGTTCCTTTTTTACTCGGTTATAAAATTCAAAAAGGTTTCATAAAATTATAGTTATACTTGAACTTTTAAAAACAAATATAAAGAAAATTTATACTGATTATTAATTTTATTTTTATGCAATATATATATATATTTCTTTTTTTATCCTGAGCGCGTATAATTCCCGTAACTGAAATAATTATTAACTATGAATTCCAATATTTATTCCAAACTTTAATATCGGTTAACGAATTACAAATTACTTTATTTTAATCTATCTATATATAGATAGATACTATATACGCAAAACGCAAGTACGCAAAACTTGCGACAACACGGGGACATGGGATCAGATAAGAGAAAAGATTTGTCCCCGGCTGGTATCAACTCCGTTAGCTTAGTTGGTAGAGTCCTGTCACGGTAAGACAGATGACCCGGGTTCGAATCCCGGCCGGGAGCATATCTTTTCTCTTTAAAATAAAAATATTTAAAATTTAAACAACTAGCTATCTATATATAATTTGAAATGTCTATAAATGTTTATTAAAATCACCTATTAGACAGCATTTGTGAATTGCAATTGAGAAATAATAATAATAATTAGAAAAAGCGAAGGTTTTACTGGAAATAGCAGCGATGAAATTAAGTTAATTTTTTTATAAGAAGCTAAAAAGGAAATAAATACTTTTTTTATTTCAAAAGTTTAATTCATATTGGGTATTGTGTAAAAGAAGGCCCATCATGAAAGTATCTTAAATAGCACCCCACGGCTTATTTCCGAAAAAATTAATTGTCTTGTTCATCACTCTATTCTTAGTTTAACGTTATTGAAATTTTTTTTTTAATTTTATTTCTTATTAAGGCGTGTTTTTTTTAACTTTTATTTTTTTTACGGTGGATACCCAATCCTTCGGTAGGTTAAAGGATTGAGTATCCACATTGTAAAGCTATTAAACAAATAACTAAAATTTAAGACTAATGAAATATTTTTTTTTAATTTAGTAAATAGGGATTTTATCGAAACAGTTTTGTTTTAGAGCTTATAAATAAATTCTATTGCGAAAAATCTTACGAAAGTTGTATTAGTTAAGAACTAAGTATAAGTTTCAACTAGAATTTCTAATGGTATCGGACTACCACGTAGCCTAGTTGACAAAATGGAGTTATAATCAAAATTCAACTTTTGGAATTCAAATCAAAATTTCAAAAGTGGCAAGGAAGGTATTATTTGTTCAGCATGTTTTCTAGGAAGTAATCACTTTAATAATAAAGTAGTAACTATTATAAAAATCATTACATACTAAAAAATACCTTCCCTGACACTTTTGGAATTCAAATCGAAATACATTTACGTCATTACGGTCTCTACCATGTACTGAACCCAAGAACCTTCATGGTTCATTTGGATTTTAAGATAGTTTCATATTTTAGTTTAACGAAATTTAGACGCCTTAAATCTGGGAAGTTCCAAACGTTATTATCACTGATGTTTTAATTTATCGTTTTTCGCTTTTATCACAAGTGTACGCCCCTTTCATCAACACGTTTTTACATAATGCATTTCGAACCATGTTTTGTTCATTTAATAATCCATTTTCCTGATTCCAAGCCTTGATTTGTCTGTATATTCGGGAACCTCTTACAACCATTCCAAGTCAATGAACCTATTTTGGTTTTAAAATAAAGGATTTTTTCATTTTACGTATTAAATTAAAATTTTCGGAACAAATGCGGCTTCCTCTTCACTTGTATACACTTATTTTTGTCGAATTTTTCTAATTACTGATTCATAATCCGGCTCATATTTTCTATCCCAGGGGTTGGCAACATATGGCCCATTAGTTAATTTCAATTAACCCACTTAAGTTCCGAAAATAAAATATTATACATAAAAATAAGTTATAAAACATAACCATAAATTTCGAAAAGGACGTTTATGATTAAAGTTCACTATGCTTGTAATTATTTTCCTAGTAAAGATTGTCTTATCATTTACTAAAAGGCTATAATACGAAAATACAACTGACCCAACGTCTCATTAATACTCATTTGATTGATTTTGTTCCCTTGGCCAAAAAAGGTAGGAGCCATGTTCTCTACCATGAAACGATTTCGAATTAATTATACTATGTTTATAGTTATGATGTAACTAGATTTATTTTCATTTTGCGAGTTTGTAAATCCGAAAATGTCCACACATATTAATTAATATTTTTGTATTTAAACGGAATACTTTTTATTATTAGATTTTTCGATTTGTCCAAGAATATTAGTTTTTTTTTTTTTATTTGACGTCACTTTTTGCTGCTATTGCTAATCGGACGACTACGGGAGTCCTAACAAAAATTAGGACAGAAGTCTATCTGGGTAAAATTTGGATAGTGATATTAAACGACTCGGGACCGCCATTTTACGTTTCCTCAGAAGGACAGCATAACCAAAGAATTTGTACTCCCGTCAAGAATACTGTTCGTGTCCTTTTTTCAATACTATATTCGTATAAACTTTCTTTACTGATAATAGAATAATATCGTGGGGTTACAAGTGAAATACACTAAGTCAAAAACCTGATTTGGAGAAAACTGAAAATGCTGGAGTACTTATTGTGAGATGTTTATAAAGTTGAAACCCACTAATTCATATCTTATTTTAACGTTTGGTAATCACTTTAAGTCCTCTAGCCTTTTCATCAGCGTTTTATTAATATCATGTTTTTGACTTAGTGTATTTTACTTGTAACCCCACAATATACTTTTTTCTTCCTACATTTGCCTTGATTTTTTAAGAAGTTTCACAATAATTTCCGACGACCTACTCAAGTTTATCATAAAATTCGGATTTAATTTCATCATAATAAACCTCATAAAAGACTGAAAAATAAGAAACTGCTCTCAGATACTGATTACTGCAACACTTACTTGACATTCAACATCTAATCTCCTACAAAACAGATAATTTATCAGCCTTATAGAGACATAGGAGTTAAGCTCCTCAATCAAATTCTTTTGGAGTTAACACGGAATCCATAATGACTTTATTACATCAGAAATAAAATTATTTATGAAGGTTTAAAAATTCAATAGGTTGCAGATGGAGTATGAATGTGACACACAAAATAGTTCTACCTCCTCCAATTTCAAGCTGGTTTCGTGAACATTAATCCAAAACTATTCCAAATAATCTTTTTGATGCATCCGAAAAGAAGAAGTTTGCTGGACTTTCTAACAGCATAAAGCTTGAAATGCTGTACGAAAGTCTTATTGTTGCATTTACTGGTATATTTTTATAAAATGGTAAATTTCAGTAAATTAATCAATTAAAAAAAAAATAACCATGTCATCGATGTGGTCGATAATAAAGTATAATAACAATTATCACAATCTCAACAGCTTTTCTAAAATATGGCTACTTATCATCCCAACATGATATGATATAAACTGCATGACCTTCAACATAAAAAACAATACATACATAATGAGAAATCCAATACACCAACAAGTATCATTTTAAAGCAAGATCTAATAAATAAAGTTTGCATGAATAAATTATCGAGTTATCAAGTACTTTCACTGCCCTTGTTTCTTCTAAGCAGTATATTTTTCTCAAAACTATCATAAATATAATTAATAGCTGTTAAAATTAGGTTGGGTATCTTATTAAAGTTAACCACACTTTATTTGTAACGCAGTTTAATTTCTGAGAAATAATAATACAACATATGTAGCTACATCGAGATAGGGCAAGAGAGAAAACATGTGTTATAAAGTATACAAAATAATTTATCTTAACAACAACCAATAAGGGAGACAGAATGATTTTTAAACTTACTGTTAAAATATCAACTTTTGAAACTTAAAATCATGGGAGTGAAAATAAACCTGTTAATGCAGAAGACAATAGTAATGTTTTGTCCAATTTAGACACTTTCTTTAAATTTGGCCACTAAGCAAATTCAACCTTTGATTTAGACTGCATTTTATTAATTGTGACTGCCTAAGCTAATAAATTTCATCAATTATTTAAATAAATGTTATACTGCTCTCCCAAAATATTATATTTGTCTTGAGTAAAAAAAATTAAGAAAATTCACATTACGGTAGGTTAGTTTAGCTTCCTACAACAAGATGTCAATAAAATTTTACTCTTGAGTAAAAGATTTTTTTTTAAATTACTATGACATAATTTATTAATAAAGTTTGCATTTGGAGAATCAGATTTATAAATTTAGTTTATTTTTATTATTATTGTTTGACTTTATTTAATTTATTTATTTTATTATTTTCACCCGTGTGTATCATTCACCATATCATTATTACACATTTAAAGATTTTTCTAAATATCCTTATGAAACTGATACATTAATTCAATTACTTAGGAAAAAATATATAAATTTATCTTTCAGTGTTATAATTTATTATAATTATAGTGAAGAATACATTATACTTATAATAATTAATAGCAAATTACAGTGTAAAAGTTATAATATGAAGCATAAAACACAAATAGCTTTATTCATTGGTAAATTAATTAAACTACATTTTATAAAATAATTGGCCATTTAAGTCATTCTTAACACAGAAAATGAAAAGATAAATTGAAAATTGTCTAATGAGACATTTTTAATTAATTTTACTGAATTTTCTCTCACTTTTCCTTAAATCTTGTGAATGGGTGAATGAGTTTTTGCAGTGTGGATGATTTAACAATTATCTTAACTTGTTCTGTGTGAGCAATTCAGTACTGTTGAATCCGTTGCCTTTTTTATGACTTCCTTTTTATATATATGTGTGCATCTACAACATGAAAATCCATAAGTACGAAAGTAACAAAAAAAGAGCAATGGACTCAATATAAATTTCATAAAAAATAATAGATCCATCTAAGTCGAAAAATTACTGCAAGATAAGTAGCAATTAAAGAAGAAAAAAATGAAATAAATCAGAGAGAATTAAATACATTGGTAGTAAACTTTGCGATATTATACCACAATAAGTTGTTGGGAATTCTTTTTTAAAAGACTTTATTGGATATTTCAACAAAAATGTGATTTATGGATAGGACCTTGGGCAAGAATCGAATATTTTTATAATAACCCTGTCAAGGAGATAAAGCAAAAACTAGAATAGGCCATTTTTATTTGAATTCTGGGTAATGTGTCCAGAAAACGGTGTTTCTTAGGGTGAATGAAGATCTTATACGGAATTCTTTGCTCATGAAAACCAACCATAAAAAGGTATATTATAGAATTTTTTTACACCCTATTTGTTACATTATTGTTTTTTTCTTGTAATAATAAATACTATGCCTTGTAAGGGGAACTAATAGCTTCCAAAGGATTTTAGATGATGATGGATGAAATGTATTGATAATTATTCTGCAGGTTGTCACTTCCAGCAAAATCACAAGTTTTAACTTTTCATTCATTTCACACTTAATAATATTTTCCAAAAATACAAGTTAAATGAACGTTTCAACAAACATATATCATCTATATTTCGAAATGTTTGTCGAAACTTTTGTTTCTTGATGAAATGTTTTCTGAAATCTAATCATTACTCTGAATTACATTTTCTTTTCCATACTAAAGCTCAAGATAACTTATATTTTTGGAAAAGATTAAAAATTAAACGTATGAAAAGTTAAAACTTGTTATAACTCAACTTGAAGCAATTAAAACCCGTGGAACAGATACCAATGTATTTAATATAAAATACTATTTTATTCTAATAGAATAAATTTTTTATTCAAATGTCTCCTTTATTTTTTAAAAATTCTTTTCAGATGGAGGAAATATGCATTAGAGAAGGAGGGCTGTTCGGCTGGGTTGATTACCTTGTTTTAGCAGTGGTTCTCGTCGGATCATGCCTCATTGGAACGTTCTATGCTTGTTCGGGGCCCAAGCAGACAACTTCAGCCGACTTTCTTCTTGGAGGGTCATCCATGGGAACAATACCTACTGCTTTATCACTAGCTGCAGGGTAAAATATTGTGGATTGACTTTTTAAAATATAAATTAAGAGTCAATTTTTCCGGATCCATATATTTGTAAAAGAAAAACAGTAGGTTACCTCACAAAAAAAAAAAAAAAACTAAATGATTCCAATAATTTTAACTTTTTATATTATAGCAGGTTATGTAGTACAGTCCAATTTAGTAAATTTTAGATACTAGTTATTTGTACTGTGATTCTCTCATTCTGAATATGAAATTATTTACTAAATAAATATTTAAGTATACATATAACTTTTTGGTTATTTGCAGTCCTGCATTAATTAACCTAGGAGAGTTGTCCTTCATTTATGCTACTCAAGAGATGCCTATGAGCATTTCCTTCACGTTGTGATTTCTATCACTATTTTTTTTTAATTTCAACTTATAGTTAATTCTTGACACAGGACCAAGGAATAAATAGGATAAGATTAAAAATACATATATATATATATATATATATATATATATATATATATATATATATCAATATTTTGTACTTTATTTTCCAATAAAAATCAGGTACAGTGAATAAAAATATTAGAACGTTAAGAGTGCCTAAGCAAGGAAAATGCCGCAGTGAATAAAAATATCGGAACTTAAAGAGTGTAGACGTGAGGAAATCACCGCATTTCCATATTCTCACACAGATCTTGTAACAAACTTGAGACTTGCACGTCATCTCTCAGTCTGTAGTGTGAATATGACAGGTTTGAACAGGTATGTCCATAGCACGTCTATTCAGGTCTAGCTAGACTAAATCTCAATAGGATGACTTGTTCGATATTTATAGTTAAATATTAATATGTGTGAGGGAAATACAGGGACACCTCTCCTAAGTTAACATTTATGATATGAAAAAAGTTGGGAAAACTTGGAAAATAGTTTAAACTTAAACAATAAAAGCTATCTAGAATAAAATAAAAAATGAATCTATTGATTTTTAAATTAGATTTTCACTAACAAAAGGTTTTTTTCTAGCTTTATAACTGCGATTGAGCTCCTTGGGAATCCTTCGGAAATGTATACACACGGAACCCAATTCTGGATGATATGCCTCTCTTTCATCCTTGTCGTTCCTATCACTTCTTATTTCTACTTACCAGTCTTCGTAAATCTGAAGCTTACCTCTTCATATGAAGTAATTCTTTTTTCATTTTTAATGTATTCAATGAATTTCATATAAATTGGACTATTAAAATACATTATATTTACATAAAGCTGATAATATTGTATAGGATGGCAAAGAAGGTAAAAGTTTAGAAAGCAGTAGTGTAATGAGTTCTATAACAATACCAGAAAGAGTATCCCTGCATAGATAATTCTCTACGGACTTGGGGAATATTAATCAATGTCATTGCTATATTTATTTTAATAGTTTAATCATCTTAACACATAGGGAAGCTCAGAGTTATATTTTAGCATAAATTTTAATATTTTATTACAAGGAAGAACGGTCTTTATGGTCCTTAAAATTAATTTAATAACAAAAACTAAACAAACTAATAATCGTACATCCATCTTAAGGACAAATATTATTATTTATAAGCATCAAAATATATTGAATTTGGTTAAGTATTTACAATTCTCAAAAAAGTTCCAACTGAACTTCCAACTTATCTCTTGAGTAAATATAATTGAAAAAACAAAACAACGTAATTGAAAATAGAGATAGAATTTTCACAGAAATATGGCGTATAAGTTACTTTTTCAAATATTTTATTCCTTCTTCGAAGATTTCTAAAAACTGTTTAAGTTTTTAAATTGAAAGGTCTACTGAAAACTAGATTACTCAAACAACTCCGGTGAACAGTTTTATTTTCAAAATTCTAGCGATATTTACTAACTGGAAGAAGTTTAGTTTCCAAAATGGTTTTTGCCAAAATCAAAACAACTATCCAATGCCACCCAAAAAAAAAACAAGTATAATTTGATACGCCGTGAAAGTGATGTGGTGAAAATTAGTCCTATTTCCCAATTGTATTTTGTAGACAAATTAAATACAAATAACTTTCACTTATTTTAATGATTGAGAAAGGTTGTGGTAGAATTTTTGAGGACTTTATAAGTAAGTAGTCTATTTTTAATAAAGTTTTATCATTAACTTATTTAAATATTACTCCATAATTGCAGTATTTGGAAAGGAGGTTCAACAGACATTCAAGGGTACTGGCAGCTACAATGTATTTATTACAAATGGTAAGTTTAATACTTTATGTTAAATATATTTTGTTATTATTACTATTTTTATTATTTTACACCATTACAAACCACAACAACTTTAGAATAATCAAACAAAACCTAATACAAATTTGATCTTTTAGTTTAATAATTTAAGTTAAAAAGGCCATCAATAATCTTTTTAATCATTATAATATTTAAAGTATTGGCTATAATATAATATTTTTGGCTGATAAATGATGCTTCTAATAGATATAAGAGGACGGAATCATAAAAACATGATCTCATTATAATACAATGTTGGAAATATTGTTACATTTGTTTAGATACCCCAAGGCAAATATAATAATATATCACTATATAATGATAAAGTGATATATTATATCACTATAACAATATAAATATATCAGCTAAACCACTCTGCACTGATGATGGATTGCCTGAAAACTAAGTCGAAAGGTTGGCAGAAAATTAATGCTTTACATATTTGTGTAAAATTCATTTACTGCATCCCCCCCCCCCATCCATTTTCAACATTGCTCAAGATACATTTCTATAGCCCCAGTGAATAAGTGGTTAAGTCTAATTTTCTCCAAAATGAGTTTCTTGTACTTAAGTAAGCTGAATCAAATTATTTTCTTAGTGAATAAGGGGCTAAGGCATTGGCTTGAAAAGGAGTTATTGCTTATATTATAACTCCATTTGTTAACCATTTTCTCATCGATATATCTCATTATTATAGTTTATAAAACCATTATTATAGGTTATAAAATTAAATCATTTACTTTTGGTTTATAAATCTTAAGCATCTATTAATTATATAAATTATTATATAAAAGTATGTATAAATATTTTTTTTTTTAGATTTTGTATACTTCGGTTGCAGTTTATGCTCCTGCTCTGGCTCTTGGTCATGGTAAGTAACTGAACTAATCCTAATTAATATTTACCAATGCCACCCTTATTTGGGAAAAAGGAAAAAAAATCCTAATTAATATAAATATAAATTATTATGTATTATGGTAATTATTAGTTTATTTTAGTTATATTAATTTAGTTATTTTATTATTTTACAAGAACAATTAATTTAGCCTTTATAATAGTATACTATCATCATTTACCCTAGATGACAAATATTGCAGATTTTATATGGTAGTGAGAAAACCCTTCTTCTGCTTTCCCTTCCTCCGTAAACCTTTCAGTGTGGAAGAGCCTCTACCCAACTGTGCCAGTCCTGTCGGTACCATGCCAATATCATCATCTGCTCCATGGTTTTACTTTTTTCCTCTCCCAACTTGCGAACATATTCACTCTAAAATATTTACATTTTGATAGTTTTCAACTACACGAAAGACTGCAACAGGTCCAGAAAGACTGCAAGCTTTAAGTCCTTACCCTCGCTGTGGACTAAATACTTTTACTCGTGCCAGGTCTATTGCTTGATTAAAAGTTCATAACGCGACTAATAAATTATTATATCATTTCCTTTGTAGCAGAGAGTGTAATAACAGATCATTATTTTCAAGCATCAATCATCTATTAAAATGAGTAAAATTTATGTTGTTACAAAAAAAAAAATAAGAAAAGAAATCTGCAGTGCCATCACAGCTATTTATATATTAAAATTTATATTAAAAAATAATATCAGCAAAAAAAGTTCACATTCTCAAGATGTAAACAACACAGTCCAAAATTCTCAGAAAAATTTTTAATGCACCATGATATATGTATTTCGAATCACACCATACACAATGACATGAACATTCCCACTATAAAATCATATATTCATAGCAAATACATGAAATTCCACTCATCGACACAATATCACCCAAACCCACTCGTTCTTCTGCTTTCCTACTCCCTGTTACCTGGACTTAAAAAGACTAAAAAGATTAAAAAGACATTGGCCAAGAGACCTACTCACCTACCTATTGATATTTTTACTCCATCATCATATTGAAGCTCATGTAGAAAAGCAAAGAGAAAAACACTCGGATCAAATTTGCTGAATGCGCAGGTGCAAATGAAAATTAAATAATAAATTTAAAAAAAAAATGAAATATATTAAAATAAAATATAAATAAAATAAAATATAAAATATATTAAAAATATCAGGTTTAAAAATACTTATGTGTATTTTTTTTTACAGTTACAGGATTGAACACATATCTAGCTGTTACAGTTGTTTATATTATCTGCATATTTTATGCTTCTCAGGTAAATGCATGTAATAAAAAATATATCTATCCCGTTTATTATTTTAATAATTTGTAATGTAATGAATCATAATACCATACAAAAAAATATGAAATTAAATATGCTTAATATCACATAAAATGTTATATTTATAGATTAGGCTGTACTAAACATGTTTACCTCCAAAAATTACATAATTATTAATTAAGGTTATGAAATATTCAATTAATAAGTAAATTCTTTAACACTATTCAGCCTAATATATTATTTCTAGATACAATACATCAGGATATTGTTTATTTATTAAACTTGGAAAAATAATTTCATACATTTTTTTAATAATAATTGATTTGGAAAACCTAATAATTAAGTAATTAAAAATGATAAAAAAGAGCAATTTAATTTTAAAATGTTCACAAAACACAAAGATAACCTTATTATTTATTTTAGTAGTCATTATTTTTTTTTTCATATCATTATTTTATAGATAGATTAAGGGTTTTGGGTTGAGGACAATATCGTTTATTTGTTTTCATCAATGTTAATACAATATCTGTTTTTAATATCATTTAATAGCGTAAAACCTTCAGCCATGAATATGTTTTTCTTTGATTTTCAATTTTTTTTTTAAGGGTGGAATGAAAGCAGTAATAATGACTGATACTTTCCAAGCTATCGTCCTTGTAGCTTCAATTTTTGCTGTTATGCTGATTGGAAATCAGTATCTTGGAGGGTTCAGTAAAATTTTCAAGGCAAATTTGGAATCTCATAGAATTGAATTGTTTATGTAAGTATGAATTAAAATATATAGTTTATAAAACCAATAAAATAAAATATATTGATTTATAATAGCATTTCAAATATTCTTCATATTGAAGTTCATTGTTGGGTAATCAAACAAGCTGTGGATAAAAATAATATCGATTTTCAGATTGTTAGCTCACCTGTTGATTTATTTATCATTTCAATTATCCTTTAAATGAAGATCTTTTATTGGGTCATCAAATGTGCAGATTATGAAAAATTAGACTCTAAAACTCTAATCAGTTTTAGAGATTCTGTAATAAGAATAATATCAGGAGGTTTATTATAATTACTTCTAAATGTTCATGACCATTCATAAGATATTTAATAAATTTGAACCATTATTAAGCTCGTGTTGATATCTGCACCAAAGAATTAAAAGAATCTGTAAAAGTAATAATCGATGAAATGGTTAAGGAATTTAATCAATTGTCAAGTATTCATGCTTGCTAAGTATATCAATGAAACTTCACCTCAAATAACAGAATAATGGAGCTCAATGTCAAGGATATTATAATTTTTAAAATAATCCACCTTTTTCCCACAGTCCCCACTCTCAAATGGTGTTTAGAAACATAAAGTTAACTATATTATTTCTAAATATTTTTATTATAAAGAGAAAAGATTTGCCCTAGGTGGGGAGTGACCCCAGAGGCTCAAATGGTTAGAGCGTTGCCACGGTGAGGCGGAGATCCGGGTTCGAATCCCGGCTGGGGGCAAATCTTTTCTCTTCAAAATAAAAATATTTAAAAATTAAACCAATGATTAAAAAATTATAATAAATTATATGTATTATTTCTAGCTTTCTGTTTTTTTGTTTTGTTTTTTTATAGATTTTTTATTAATTATTTAGTTGTAAAGTTAAAAATAATCTTTTTTTATTTATATTGAGTTTTTCTCTTTTTGTTTGTTTTTTGTTAATACCTATTAATTGCAATATGTTTGTGTACTTTATCTTATTTCATTTGGTATTTTATTTTTAATTTTCAGCATGGACCCTAATCCAACTGTGAGACTTAGTTTTTGGTCTGTTGTTATTGGAGGTACATTTTATTGGGCTACAATGTTCTGTGCTAACCAAGCTTCTATTCAAAAATATTTGTCTGTTGAAACCATAGGACAAGCAAGAAGGTATGTGATAAATTATATATATTCTGAATTAAATTAAGCTATCATAAAATCTTATGGTAGAGAAGTATTATAAGTTTAAATTTAAAAAATAAAAAATGAAATGTCTTGTTTCACAACACTAGTATCGAAAGGCCCATGATTATGTACTGAACTTTAAATTCAAGATTCTACTTTTTTTAGTTTCAGTGTTGTATCACATGAAATTTTAGGTCAAGCTAACAAAATATCATACAGTAGTATGATGATATTTAAATGTAAGTTCATTACAAATCAGAAATCGCAGGAAAACTTTTATTTTACATTGTAAGTATCAGCCATTTTTCTTAATATCAATTACTTAAATGAAATCTAAACCTTCCAAATTCTTATAACATGAATCTCTTCTTGTCCCACTAAACCATCTGGTAGCAGTGATAATGTCTTTCTTAAAATGTAAAAAGAATATAAGGCACAACCTCAGAGTATTGCTGTTACCAGTTCATGTTGTAGCTATCTTTAAAAATTTTAAATAATTAACTGCTAAGTTTCCAACTGGATTTTTTTTTATTCCTAGGAGTTATTAAAATTATTACTGCTTTATATGATGCTAATTAAAATTATAGTTACTCTTGACTTGTGCTTGTTATGATCATTTCAGAGATCTTGGAGATCTTTACATTTGGAATTTGAGGGGAGAGACTGATTTATAAATGTAAATTTAATTATTGCTGTTTAAAATATAAATACAACCGTTGAATTTTGCTCCATACCCTTGCTTAAGAGATATACTAAACCCAAAAGAACATATCAGTTAAGGCCGTATTAAAAGGGTTAGCTGCAAATAAAATTAAAAAGAACTTCTACATAGCAGTCAAACAGTCCCATCAATGAATGTCCTCATCACGGCATAAAAGTAGTTTTGGGAGACTTCAATAGACAGATCAGTAGAGATTCAGTTCTTTGGCCCCTAGCTGGAAGACATAGCCTGCACAATATGTCCAATGATAATGGAACTAAGTTGTTCAATTTTGCAGCATCACACAATTTGGTTGTTGGGAGTATCATATTTGACAGGAAAGATAACAACAAGCCAACATGGGTTTCTCCAGACAATAACTCCAGGAACCAGATTGACCATATTCTTATCAGCGGAAGACAGCGTTCTATACTTACGGCGGTTAGAACGTACAGAGGAGCAAATGTAGGTAGCGATCATTACCTGGTAGTGGCAAGTATCCTTGCCAAAATAAGTAATGTACAGAAGACTATAAGCACCCGCTCAAGGAGAATAAATACTCTAAAGCTGCAGGAGCCAGAGTATAAGACACCGTTCGCCCAAAGGCTGGATGTGGTTTGAGGAGAATAGTGTTAATAAAATATGGTGCCAGTATAGGGATGCTATTAAACATATTGCTGAAAAAGTACTGGGTTTAGAGGGGCCACCTCAGAGGTCTGAATGGTTTGATCAAGAATGTCAAGAGGCAAGAACAGGGAACATAGGGCCTAAAGGAAGATGATTGATGTGCATAGGACCCGTCAGGCTGTTTTTGATTACAGAATGTTAAGATTAGAGGAGAAACGCCTGCATGGGAGAATAAAGAGGGACAAAGAAGAAGAAAGAATAAGAGAGATTGAGGTCCTGAGTAGACAAGCTAATACTTGAGCTTTCTACAAGACAATCAATGCCCAGCTGAAAGGGATTTTAACCAAGATCCAATACATGTAGAGGTCGGACAATTAATCACAGATAAAGAAGGGATCCTGGAAAGATAGTCTGGCCATTTCGGTAGTCTCCTGGGGAGTGTTCAGAGTCCTGCCTAAGAAGATAGTTATGACTCTGACACAATTCAAAATTACAAAGAGTGTGAGCTTCTTGACCCACCAGATGATGAAGAAATTGAGGCTGCAATTCAGAAGCTTAGAAATAACCGAGAACCTGGATGTGATGGCATACCAGCTAAAGTTCTGAAGGCTGGTGGAAATGAAATGATTAAGTTTCTCCGCGATCTGGTACACAGTGTTTGGATAAGGAAAACTCTCCCGCATGACTGGTGCATTGGGCTTATCCTCCCTCTTCACAAGAAGGGAGATCAAATGCTTTCTGATAACTACCGTGGTATAACACTCCTATGCTCTGCCTAAAAAGTACTTTCGAATGTGGCATACCAAAGACTACTCCCCCATGCCGAGAGAGAGATATGAATGTACCAGTGCGGATTTATGAATGGTAGATCTTGTATTGATCAAGTCTCCCTGAGAACTCTTATGGAAAGGACTAGAGAGTACAATATAATGACCCACCACCTTTTCATAGATTTCAGCAATGCCTATAACTGTATCATCAGGGGGAAACTGTATGGAAGTATGGAAGAAATGAATGTCCCCAGAGAATTGATAAGCCTTGTGGAATTGCTGATGAGGGAGTCGAGAAGCCATGTCAAGATCCAGAATGACTTGTCTGAAGAATTCAAGACAACTAGGGGTCTGAGACAAGGGGATGGACTCTCGTGCCTGTTAGTTAATTTTGCACTAGAAAAGATCATTATAGGCTCAGGGTTGCAAGTCACTGGTACGATTCTGACTAAGTCCATCCAATACTGGCCTATGCAGATGACATAGACATAGTGGGAAGAACAACAAGGGATCTACAACAGGCTTCTCTTGCTTTGGAGAATGCTGGACGGTGTATAGGTCTTCAGGTAAACCAAGTAAAGACTAAGTATATCGTGGCTAACCCTTCAAGGCGAATGGATCCCACTATCACGTTTAGTGCCTGCACATTCGAAAGTTCCGAAAGTTTTGTCTACCTCAGTTCTCTGGTCAAAGCAGATAGCTCAACCAGGCCAGAAGTTCAAAGAAGAATTTTGGCCGCTAATAGATGTTATTTTGGGATGGCAAAAATTTTACTAAGTCTGATATCAAGAAGAACCAAGGTCATGCTGTACAAAACAATCATCAGGCATGTTTTAACTTATGTATCTTGATATTAAGAAGGATATTTGGCGCTGTAAGAGCTGGCGATCAATTTAGACTCAGACAAAATTCAGAGCTGTATCTGATGTATCAGGAGCCTGATGTGGTTGAAACACATAAGAATAACTAAACTGAGATGGGCTGGACATGTGGCCAGAATGGAGGACGAGGCTACCCTGAAAAGAAAACGTAGGCGTCCACGACTTAGATGGGAAGATGAAGTCGAGATTGATGCAGGCAGCATTATTGGATCCAGAGCTTGGAGGGCGTTGGTGCAGGACAGAGAAGAGTGGAGGCGACGCCTTGATGCGGCCAGGAACCATGCTAGGTTGTAGAGCCAGTGTTAATTAATTAGTCAAACAGTAACAATAATTTTAAATAATATAAAATGAAAGTAATGCAAATGAAATTATCAATTATTTTAATAGTTCAAAAGAATAAGCTGTTAACAGTTGAATACAAAGCAGTTAATTTCTAATAAATACACTAGGTAGTACTACTACGGCATTGTGAAGTAATTATTCAGCAGTTTCATGGAGTTCTACCGATTATAAAGTACAAAATACCTGAGAAGGATTAATTTATTTTTAATCTGACTATTTGATGATTAGGACTTAATCATGATATAAGAAATTTCGTTCCATAATCAAAAAATTAGACTAGTTTTAATAAAGCAATAAAATTATACGATATCTATTATTTTTTTTATCAATGTCATACCCAGAAAAATAATAGTAAAATAATTAAACCAGTTGTTTTATGCATGGACTAGTTTAATACGTAATAACTTTTATAACTTCATTTATATTTATTTTATAATTGTATTTATATTTATATTTAAGTTGTATATACAATAATTGACATGTAATTATACTAAATTATAAATTTAATGAAATGATTTATTATTTAATATAATGATAATTGTAATATGAATATAATATAATAATTTATATTTATATTTATTTTGATAACTATAATTACTTAATTTATTAATAACATTTAATAAGTAATAACAACTGAAATACCTTATCAACTAAATATGTATGGTATCTCAATTGATTTTGATAAATTATTAGCAATAATTTCCAGGGCTATATGGACAAGTTGTGTTGGACTTATAATTGTGTTTTCTATCAACTTTTACACCGGCATGATATTGTATGATCAGTACCAAGATTGTGATCCACTGCATAACCAGGTAAGTCATTCAAGTAATTAGGTAACAAAGTTAAATGTAAGTTTTGTAGGATTGATAAGCGATTAATTAAATAAAATAGCAATAGGACCAAAACTTCGTCACGTTTGATTTAAAAAAACTTTAGTTGTTAGCATTAGTTATTATGAAGAAATAAAAAAAAATACATTTTTAAAAAAATCAAAATTTGTCAAATGAAAATTTTAAACTTCTGCTTCCAGTCAAAGAAAAAAGCAACTAGTGGATATCAATCCACAATGATAGGGAAAATAGCATCTAGTGGTTTAATTTGAACTAAAAATCTGTAAGCAAAAATAATATTTTCCATTATTTATTATATCACTTGCTACTTGTATCATGTATTATTATATAATTTAAATCATAATGTTAAAAAATATATAAATGAGCAAGATTTAAGTTCTAATTTAATTATTTATTTTCAGGAAATATTTTCTTCTGATGAGCTTTTACCACTATATGTGATGAACATTCAAGGACATTTAAAGGGTATTCCTGGATTATTTGTGTCTGGTATTTTTGCTGCATCACTCGGGTAATAATAAATTCTTATCATATATTATTATTCTAATCACTGTTATCAGTTGTACAGATTTAGAGTTACTTTTAATTATTTTAAGACTGGGTCCTTTTTAAAGAAAATAATATCACAGTAGGCATTTCGGTAAGAAAGTCTGCCTTCAATTGTAAACAAAGTCTGTGGTCTCAAAACAAAGAAACAATTCTGACTAATTTAATTTAATTTAGGAAGTCTTTGTGCTTCTTAGAAAGAATTTTAATTCAAGTAAAAATTGCATATTTTGTTGCACAGCTACATACTGTAGTTTTATTAGTAAATTTAGTATAAACAAATAATTGACAATTTAGAAGTTATCAGAGTTGATGTTCAAGCTATATCCAAGCATTCAGCTCTCAAAGAGGGATATCAGAATAAATTAAATAGTTTATGGCAGTGTTAATTCATAAATAGCATTAGGGATTCAAGTGAAAGAGGCAAATTTCTAATAAAACATTAAAAAAATTATTTTTAATTTATCAATAAAATTGTGAAAGAATGTATTAAACTTTCTTATTACTGATTGACATTTGATCTTATTAAATATGTTTCTTAAATTAGTGTGGCATTTTATGTATGATTTTATTTATCCGTTTTCAGCACTGTTGCTTCAGCTATGAATTCACTTGCTGCCGTCTTCATGAAAGACATTCTAGATTCCCTTTGCGGCATAATAGTTCCTGATGAGAAAGGAGCAATTGTTTCAAAATGGCTCTCATTATGTTTCGGCCTTCTGAGTTTCGCATTAGTATTTGTCGTCGAACAGTTGGGGAGTGTGCTTGAGGTACATAAGCAATAATTGTGTTAAAAATGATCAGTATGTGTAATTATTAAAATTGTAGCAATATTAATACAAATTAAATGTTTCAGGTGGCACTTAGTTTTAATGGTATAACAGGCGGAATAACACTCGGTCTTTTCTCACTTGGAATGTTATTTCCATGGGCTAATTCTAAGGTAAGTCTATTTTTTTATTTTAAAAAATAAATATTATCTATGTTAGAGAATTTTCTTTTTGCATTACTCTCCAAAAATATCCTTTTACTCCTTATGTTTCATTTTTTATTATTTTGAAAAACAGCTTAAACATCCACAATCCTACTTGTATATGTATTGCATACAAATCAATTGTTTATACTCATAGTTTTGGAACAGAATAAATGTTATAATTGATGTTTAAATAATTTAATTCTTTGATCAGGTTATATATCTTTTTAAATTGTTTAGGGTGCTTTAACTGGAGGGTTAGTAAGTCTTTTACTGGTTAGTTGGATTGGGATAGGAGCTCAGATAAATACAGCATTGGGACAAAATTATTCTGATCAAAAGATTATTTCTACAGATGGTTGTCCTTGCAATTCAACAAACATACCTCTCGAAGAAATTCCAGATGAGTAAGTTAAAACAGTACTGAGCTTCTGAATTAATATTGTATAGCAATTGCTATTATATTTTTATCAGGAAATCTAAAAGGAGGGTAGCTTAATTTACTTTGCATTTTTTTTTTCCAGTCATTGAATTTTGAGAAGGATAGATCGAGCTGATAGCAGACATATATCACTTCTAAACGCTAAAAATTTGATTTTTAAAACTGTATTGAATTAACATCTGACTGTTACTCAATCATTATCTAGAGGCCACTCATGATTTTCTCTAGGATTTTTGCCTATCCAGTGAGGCATGTTTTGCATTCGGAAAATAACGCTTTAATGACAAAAGCACTTATCGACAAATTAAGAAAAATTAGGGTTTTTATTTATCAACAAACACAGTTATCTAAAATCTGTATTAATAAGTTCTGATAGTTCATCATCAATTTACTATTTATTTTGTTTTGATCAATTTTTTTTTAAGTATAACATTAAATCAAGTGTTAGACGTTTTTTATTTTATTTATCTATTATTATTTTTCTTTTTGTAGAACTTTCTTTTATTCTAACAATATTATAGTTGTAAAAACTTATTGATTTAGGATATACTCTGAAACAATAAACTTTCTTACAATTATTAATATATAAAATATATTTTAAATAATATTTTATTTATTGGAAAACCAATAGTGTTTTTAAAATAAAAAATTTGAATATATATGTACCAATTATCATTGGCAAAGGTGGTAGTTTTTATTGTTATTAATTTATAAGTTTGGGCTTGTAATTCTTAACAGGTCTCAAGTATGATTGATCTTATAAGAATTGTTAAATACTTATATTTTGGATTTGATTATTTTAAATAATTATGCCCACCATGAGTTTTTCTTGAAATAGAGATAGGCCCAAACAATGGTTTTATTGAGAGCATGTTAAGCATTGGATTTCAGAGAAATCCTAATATTAAAATAAAATACCATATCTGGTTTATGGCTTTAGTATATTTGCCATATTTATTACCACTATATTAGCTAAAATATGCTTAATTAAGCAGTAAAGATAATGATATATTTTTATTGTCAGAAAATATGATTTTCTTTATTGCTTATGTAATAATCACATAAAAGTTGTTATTCTTGTTTTAGGCTACCATTTTGGCTCTACCGCATTAGTTATCTATGGTATTCGGCAATTGGCTGCTTATTAACATTCTTCGTTGGTGCCATCGTTAGCATCTTAACTGGTCCTACCAAACCATTCAATGTCGATTCTGAACTTATTTCTCCCCCAGTGAGTTATATCCTTGATCGAATGCCGAATAAGTACAAAGAAAAACTGAACATATCTCTTAATGTTAGTATTTATTATAATGATATTAAATTGTTGGAGTAAAATTATGTTACTCATTTGTTGCATTAATGCCAATTATACCAAAAGAGGGGTTGTACAAACTTTAAATTTTAACAATTAATGTCATTTCTGAGCTTTCAAGGCCAATAAATCGTGCATTGTTATTTTATATTTGAGTTTCACAGAAAATAATGTGGTATTTAAAACTTTAAATACAATACCTGAAAAAGCATGAATTTCAAATTATGAACTTATTGCAACAAATTAGTGATTAATGTACATGAAGAAATAAATTAAGCAATACTTATCATTCTTTTATGTTTTTCAGGAAAAAAACCCTAAATCAAAATCAAGTTCAAAAGAAGGTATTGTGAATCAAGGTTTGTCATTGGAGCCTGAAATCCATGTGAGACTGTGACTCTAAACAGAAAAAAAATAATTTGACTCATCTGTGATAAAAAAAAAACCCTACTATGTATTATAAGTTAAAAATCCAAGTGACTTGAAAGTACAAAAAGATTAAGAAAAGTATACAAACTATTAAAAAAATGGATTTCAAATGTTTTTATATAATGACAAACAAGTACATCCTTCTCAATTTTATTTCTCAAATATATTAATATGAGATCAACTTAAGCACTTTTCACTTAATGTAATAAAAGTTTCAAGTTCCTATTTTAGCAGCAAAGATTTTAAATTTAACAATTGAAATCCAAAAAAATTACGTAGTATGAATTAGAAGTATTATTTTTATTTTGTACTATATATTTGAGCTATAAAGCTGTACTTAAATTATTAATATTAAATAATGAATAGAATATATATGATTTCAATAAAACCTATTATAATGTTGTATTTTCTTTTTTAAACTGATCTTAATCATTATTTATAAACCTCTCCTAGTAATCATTTTTGTTTGTGGTTGTAAACACAATTTGGACACCTTATAAAATTTATCTTCTGTTATCACTTTGTTGCAATACCTTTAATTAAACTAAACTGAATCATGTTAGTTTTAAAAAAAGTTATCAAAACCCATGAAGGGTCTTGGGTTCAGTACATGGTAGAGACTGTTTTTCCCTGCAGCTGTGCAAGATTTGGTCAAGATCAAGCTCAACCAGAAGGGTTTTCCCCCACTTTATTGTACTCACTTTATCTTTATAAACCCTAGCAGGGTCTGCAAATCCCAAAGAGTCAATCAATGGCTGTTAACAGATTAAATAATTTATCTGCAACTGCCGTGTTCTCAGCACTCCAGTTCATTACCAATATATTTGCCTTTAATGCATTCACTTAAAGTCCAAATGTCTAAGACATTTGCTGAAACCTTTTGAATGGACCATTAGTGTTTTGAAGAGACCTTACCATGTTCATCATCTGCATATGTCATTATATTGCAAATTTTGTAGGATGTGCTCCCTCTTTATCAAGCATTACGTGTATGCATTACATGTATGTATGATTATATGGAAGAGGAGTAGAGCCAAAAGGTCTGAGCCTAGAGTGAATATGAATATGATAAGCATGAGTAAGTTTCCTATCAACTTTGATAATACTTGTATTCAGAATTGTGTATTGAATAGTAATATATGTTGGAAAGGATAATTATTTATTTATTTGTCCAGACAAGTTCTTCTAATAACAAAATCACGTGGTGTCTTGAAATTTATAAATAAGATCCACATCGTATTTTGGAATTCTTTCATTGTTTTGCATATTTGCCCTATCAATAAAATTTGGTAGATCTATTTCATTAATATTAAATTACAAAGTATTCGATGATATAGTGCTATCGGGAATATCGTGTATGGAGTGTTTAATAGACTTATCCTATTTATTAAACACTCCATAATTGTTTCATGGTTTAGTTATTTTCATGAATAAAAAAACTGTTTTTAGCATAAATTAATTTTATGACTAAAGGGTTAGCAAACCTGAAGATCCAATGCTACCTCCAATCCTTGTTTACAAACCTCTTTCCACAATTACCGTCCAAACTCAAACCTGTGACATTACCGTTAACACAATCTTCTCATTTACATCTAGGTTTACTTTTGGGCATTGACTACCTTTTTAGAGATTTGTTTCTTACTAAGGCCAACAAATTTACAACCCCACATCAACCATCATGATGTTGACTGTCGCAGAAAGTATTTTTACATCTATACAAACTAGTAGTGTCCATCGAATATGTTAAATAGACTATGTAACTTAAATGATAATATACAGGAATGATAAGTATAAAAAGCAAACTCTAGGAAGAAGTGCTGAAGAAATCATGATAGCATTCATCCTTATGTCAAATTTCTATTCTTTATATTTTAGGAATCTCCTGTCAGTCACTATTTTTTTTTTGTTAGGAACTAATAAATATCTGAAAATTGTAAGTAAATTTTAGCGGTTTGAAAATGTAAAATATTAGAAATTGGAATATTAATACTGTTAATACTGTTAATTAACTGTTTCAGGCATAAACCTTAAATAAATTTAAAAAAAAAATGAAATGATAGGAATTGGTGATTTATGTTGAATCTGAATAAAGCTTAAATCAAAATTAACTTTTTTTTTATTTAAAAAAAGGTAAAATTTACTGAAATAGTGCTCAGTTAATGTCTAATCCTAATGTAGTTTTGATTTTTTCCCTAATACTTTATTTTGTTTTAAATAAAAACAAATTAGATTTATTTTCACTATTAAATTGTATATTATGTTTATTTTTTTGTTTATGATTGTTATTCTAAAGGGACTTGGTCCCAGAATAAAGTTTGTTTTCTAATCTATTCTAAATTAATAAATTTATGGCTTAAACCTTAAATTTCACTCTCAATGATAAATATTTATGTTTTTTGATCAAAGGTTATTAATATTTTTAATTCATCATTTCAAATCAAAAATCTTCTCTTGTAGGCAAAGAAAACTTTATTATTGTAAGTAATTTGTCTCAACCTGCTTTATATGAATGGAATATGTTTATTACAACAAGCAGAGATTCAACTATGTTTATAAATAAGGAAGGAAATAGTTGGGGGTGCAGTCATATTAAACAATAAATAAGTGGGTACTTATTTTATTTTGTGCCAACGTTTCGACCCACTTTGTGGGTCATCTTCAGGGCTAATGGAACCTGAGGCTAGACTAGAAGCGGACTGACTCACAAATAAAATATCGAAACGTCGGCACAAAATAAAATAAGTACCCACTTATTTAGTGTTTAACATGACTGCACCCCCAACTATTTCCTTCCTTATTCAGATCTTCCTGTCAGAATATAATAATAATTATACTGTTACGGTCAGAGCGGAAAGTAGGACCGGCTTCTGATCTGCCTAGAGCGGATTAGGCAAACAATGGGATTAAGCGGAAGGGATTATAGAATGGCGTAGAACCTTCTAGATCGGTCTAGGTGGTCCTCGTCCGTGTTCCGAGTAATGCCCCACCACGACCTACCTTGCCTATATAAAAAGGACAGCGTTTTCGGCCGCGGCAGTCAGTAATAAGCAGTGAAGTAATAAGCAGCCGTTAATTAGTGGCAGTGTGTGTGAGTTAGTTAGTATTAGTATCAGTCTGTAATAAGTGCTTAGTGAGCAACAGTGACAATTAGTGACCGTGTAATAAGTGTAATAAACTGTGTGGCAGTTTGTCATATTTGGAGAGTCTTACGGTCGGTGGACTTTAGTTAGCGAACTGTAAGTGTTAATTTGTAATTGTAAACTATAGTGTAATATTATTGTATTTGTACAAATTTATATAAATAGTTTAGTTACTTAGTATAAACAATATCTTATATTATTTGTATATTATCTTAGAAATTAGATAACATTTAGTAGAATATTATTATTGTAAATTGATATTAGTTTAATAATTTAACTGTTTTAAATAATCTCATTGTATTCTTTTTAATTTGTTAATAAATATTAGATTCTTGAATTAAGTAGTAGTTTAGTCCATTTTACACCCAGTAGCCCGTAACAAATTGGTGTCAGAAGTGGGATCTTGTGTAATTGTTATTTTGTCTAGCATTTTGTAATAATTGGGCTACTGTTTGAAAAATGGCTTCTCAAAGTCTTAAATTGATGGATTTAAAAGTTGCGGATTTAAAACGGGAATTAGAAGAACGTGATCTGGATTCTTCCGGAAATAAAAGTGTACTGCAACATCGCTTGCGTCAATTTTTTGTAGAGTTAGGGGAGAATCCAGATGACGCTCTGTTTGAAACCGATTTAAGCAAGTTGTCTGCAACTTTAAGCAATGTAGAAAATAAGCTAGGTAATGAATTAAGCAATGTAGATAATAAGCTAGGTAATTTACAAAATGAGTTAAGCAATGTAGAAAATAAGCTAGGTAATGAATTAAGCAATGTTAAAAATGAGCTAGGTAATGAGTTAAGCACTGTTAAAAATGAGCTAGGTAATGAGTTAAGCACTGTTAAAAATGAGCTAGGTAATGAGTTAAGCAATGTAGAAAATAGGCTAGAGTCTAAATTAGGCACATTAGAGACTAAGTTAATGGAAAATGTAGATAATAAGTTAGCTAATGTAGATAATAAGTTAGCCGATGTAAATAATAAAGTAGCTGATATAGAATCTAGGCTAGGAGAAAAAGTGAACGAAATTAGGCTAAGAATGGAAGCTCTCGAGGGACGTAAGAGCAATCCACCGACGAACGACACCGACCTTTCCTCCGAGGGCAGCCATCGTAATAGCATTCTATCCGCCTATAATGGGACGCCACCAGCTCACAACACCATTCCAGTATTCGACGGAAAGACGCCGTGGGAGGACTACATGACTCTCTTCGAGACAGCGGCTTCGATCCACGGGTGGTCACAGGAGACCCAGGCTTCAGCGTTGTGCCTGGCCTTGCGTGGAGACGCCTTGGGAGTTCTGCAGGGGATACCCATGTCGGAGCGGTCCAACTACGGGGAGCTGATCAGAAGACTGGAGATGCGTTTCGGCCACCGCCACATGGACCAGCTGTATCGCTCACAGCTGAGAAGCAGGGTCCAGAAGACCAACGAGACTTTGCAGGAATTTGAAGCGGATATTGCCCGGCTGGTGAGGAACGCCTATCCATCGGTCACCGACGATGTCTACGAAAGCTTGGCTGTCGACAAATTCCTGGATGGACTTCGGGATCCGGAGACACAGCAAGCAGTGAAGCTCGCCAGGCCGAAAACTTTGGGAGACGCGTTATCCCAGGCCATGGAGTTCGAGGCTGTTAGGCAGTCTGTACGGGGCCATGCGCGAGTACGAGCAGCAGAAGCGGAGCCAAATGCGTACCCCAGCGTCGAGGACATAGTGACGAAAGTTTTGGAGGCTCTCAGGACCCGTAAGAAGGAGATACGCTGTTGGAGCTGCGGCCAACTGGGACACCCTAGAAGCAAGTGTCCATCGAAGAAGCAAGAAAAGCCACAGGAAAACTAAGTAGGGTTGATGGGAAGGGGCAACTGTCAACCCGTAACGTCAAAGGCCCCAGGAAGGCCATCAGAGTTGCGTCAATAGGAAGCAGAACGAACAGTTTCTACGTTGATGGGATGGTGAACGGGCAGCTGCGAAGTCTGCTAGTGGATACTGGCGCAACCATGACAATTTTGAACTCGAAGATAGTTCCCGTTGAGAGGGTCTTACCAACCACTTGGGCATTACGGACTGCCACGGGACAGCCAGCCAAGGTCTACGGGGAGACAGTTGCCACCTTCATCATCGGGGGTCAACATCTGAGGCACCGTGCTCTCGTGGCAGAAATCGATGAAGATGTCATATTAGGCACGGACTTGATGATCGAATACGGGATTAAGTTGGATATGGCAAGAGGTGTGATGACGCTGGGAGACGAGGAAGTCATCCTTCGGCAGGGAAAGGACCTCTACGCACGAGTGCTCTTACTAGATGACACCACATTACCTGCACGGAGCCAAATCCTGACCCATGGGACGATCGAAGGACAGTTACCGGAGGGTCAATGTGTACTACTTGAACCCGGAAGGCACGAAGAACAGGAGATCGGACGCGGCGTACTGGTTGCTAGGTCTCTCATAAAGGTTGGACGTACCACTCCAATTAGGCTAATGAATCTGAACAGCTTCCCGGTAACGCTGAAGAAAGGAACACCAGTCGGGGAGTGTACAACCGCTACCTCAGTGGTTCGTCTGCTGCAACGTCGTCCCACCAAGCTCCGAGGACTGCCAGAAGAACTAAAAGAATTTGTTAACGTGTCATGCCGCGACCTTTCACCTGAACAGAGCGAGGAAGTGAAGAACATGATTATCCGATGGCATGACGTCTTCGAGATCGGACCAGGACCACGGGGCAGAACGGATATCGTCCACCACAGGATTGACACCGGGGATGCAAAGCCCATCCGACAGGTCCCGCGGAGGCTGCCGTTAGCCAAACGGGAGGACGCCGAGAAGATCATAAAGGAGATGGCGGCTGATGGTGTCATTGAGCCTTCGAGTAGCCCCTGGATGTCTCCTGTCGTATTGGTGAAGAAGAAAGACGGCACAACGAGGTTCTGCGTAGACTACCGTCTTCTGAACAACGTCACCAAGAAGGACAGTTATCCGCTTCCCAGGATTGACGATACGCTGGACACCCTGGAAGGGTGTAAACTCTTCTCTACCTTGGATCTCCGCAGTGGATATTGGCAGGTTGGATTGGCACCTGAAGATAAAGAGAAAACGGCGTTTTCAATTGGCACTGGACTCTGGCAGTTTACAGTAATGCCGTTCGGGCTTTGCAATGCTCCTGCCACATTCGAGAGGCTGATGGAAAATGTGTTAAGAGGTCTCTCTTGGGAGGTATGCCTGGTGTACCTAGATGACATCATTGTGCTGGGAAAGTCCTTCGATCACCATCTGAAGAACCTGGAGAAGGTCTTCGAACGACTGCGTGCAGCGAACCTTAAGTTGAACCCGAAGAAGTGTAATCTCTTCCGAAGGCAAGTCAACTACCTGGGGCATATTGTGTCAGACAACGGAGTTGCTGTTGACCCAGAGAAGATAGCAGCGATCACCAACTGGCCAGTACCTCGAGATAAGCACCAGGTGAGAAGTTTTCTCGGGCTCTGCACCTATTACCGGAGGTACGTGAAAGGATTTGCTAACATCGCAAAACCTCTTACTAGGCTTACCGAGGAGAAAAGGACTTTCCATTGGGATCACGAGTGTCAGGCATCTTTCGAGGAGCTGAAGAGCAAATTGAGTAGTGCTCCTATTCTTAGCTATCCACGTCCCGAGGGCAAGTTCATACTTGACACTGATGCCAGCAACATCGCCATTGGAAGTGTCCTCTCTCAGCTCCAAGACGGAGAAGAAAGGGTCATTGGATATTTCAGTAAAGCACTCTCAGCTCCGGAACGCAACTACTGTGTCACAAGGAAAGAGCTTCTGGCAGTAGTAAAGTCCATAGAGCATTTTCATAAATACCTATACGGAAGAAGGTTCCTGCTGAGAACGGACCACGCGGCTCTAATGTGGCTGCTGCGATTCAAGTCACCTGAGGGACAAGTGGCGAGGTGGATTGAGCGCCTTCAAGAGTATGACTTTGAATCTGCTCATCGTTCTGGAACGAGCCACAGGAATGCGGATGCACTGTCAAGAAGACCTTGTGAAGAAGGCTGCAAGCATTGTTCTCGACAAGAAGAGAAGCAGGCAGCGGTATTGAGGACTACAGTTGTCATCGACAGTTGGCAAGATGCAGAGGTGTCAAAGGAACAGGACGAGGACCCGGACTTAAAACAAATAAAGGAATGGAAAATATCGGGGCGAGGAAGACCGGCCTGGCAGGATGTTGCTCCAATGTCGAAGAATGTAAAAACGTACTGGGCCCAATGGAACTCCATTTTAGTGGACAACGGGCTGCTGAAACGGGCATTGGAGAACGCGGAAGGAGATCAGCGCAGGCTACAGCTCATCGTTCCAAGGAATAAAGTGCCCGAAGTGCTTAGGGAACTACATGACGGTGTAACTGGCGGCCATCTTGGAGTTCACCGTACATTGGAAAAAGTTCGTGAACGCTTTTACTGGGCAAACCTTAAGGACGATGTGTTGGACTGGTGCAGGCGTTGTGCGACTTGTGCGGCTTCTAACGGACCAACAAGAAGAAAGAAGGCCCCTATGAAGAAGTACAACGTGGGAGCACCGTTCGAGAGGATAGCGATTGACATCGCTGGCCCTTTCCCTGTGACAGACGAAGGCAACCGATATATTCTCGTGGCCATGGACTATTTTTCTAAGTGGGTGGAAGCGTATGCCCTTCCGAATCAAGAGGCAGTCACGGTTGCAGACGTACTTGTGAAGCAGCTCGTCAGCCGGTTTGGAGTACCCATGGAACTTCACGCTGACCAGGGAAGAAACTTTGAGTCTGCAGTCTTCTCCGGGATGTGCGAAGCACTGGGAATACGGAAAACCAGGACGACACCTCTTCACCCTCAATCGGATGGCATGGTGGAGCGCATGAACAGGACAATGGGTCGATATTTGTCTAAAGTGGTCTCCGAGCATCAGCGAGACTGGGACCAGTATCTTCACTTGTTCTTGTTAGCCTAGCGGAGTTCAGTCCATGAAGCAACGGGGCAGACCCCCGCGAATGTGGTGTTCGGCCGAGAACTTCGTTTGCCTTGTGATCTGAAATTCGGGTTCAAGCCTAATGAGGAAGTGGCCGGAGAGGAGTACGTCACGAATCTACGGAAGCGGATGGATAATATCCACGAAAAGGTTCGTGCAAACATCCAGGGAGCCAGTGACAGAATGAAGGAGCGTTACGACATCAGGGCAGAGAAAGGTGGATTCCAACCTGGAGATTTGGTCTGGCTACATGATCCTCGAAGAAGGCGAGGCTACTCACCTAAACTTCAGAACTCCTGGGATGGCCCGTTTGAGATCATCAATAGGATAAACGACGTCATCTATAGGATCAGAAAGCAGCCAAAAGGAAAACCCAGGGTAGTCCATTTTAATAGACTGGCCCCATACAAAGGAGACCATGGCCCGACAAAAGACCAGCAAGTCAGGTACCTCAACAACGTGGAGGCCAGTAAGGTATCAGTTGCACAACCTAAGGTACAAGGTTCCCGTGGAGTAACTCAGGCAGTATACAGAGATATCTTCTCGTTACCCGCGGACTATTCTCTGGCCCATTGTGTAGCCGAAGATCTGAGGACTTCCCGAGGGATTGCAACCGTCTTCAGGAAGAAGTTTGCTGGAACTGAGGAACTGGAACGCCAAGGACCACGCGTCGGGAAAGCACTCCACCATACGCACGAAGGACGACACCTGTTCTACTTAGTTACCAAGTGTGCTACTGATCAGAAGCCCACATATGACGCACTGCGGCGAAGCCTCGACGACCTGCGGAGTAAGCTTCTGAGACTGCGTGTCACCAAGCTCGCGATCCCTAAGTTGGGCTGTGGATATGACGGCCTGGAGTGGAAGGTTGTCAGGAACATGCTTGAACAGATATTCGCCAACTCTGGAGTCGCCATATTGGTGTGCACGTTCAACCCCTGGAAAGGAAATGCGTCTCCATCGAGGGAAGCTCATGACCGCCCGATTTCTCCGGACTATGCTCTGGGGCAGAGCACTTTTAAGGAGGGGGCAGTGTTACGGTCAGAGCGGAAAGTAGGACCGGCTTCTGATCTGCCTAGAGCGGATTAGGCAAACAATGGGATTAAGCGGAAGGGATTATAGAATGGCGTAGAACCTTCTAGATCGGTCTAGGTGGTCCTCGTCCGTGTTCCGAGTAATGCCCCACCACGACCTACCTTGCCTATATAAAAAGGACAGCGTTTTCGGCCGCGGCAGTCAGTAATAAGCAGTGAAGTAATAAGCAGCCGTTAATTAGTGGCAGTGTGTGTGAGTTAGTTAGTATTAGTATCAGTCTGTAATAAGTGCTTAGTGAGCAACAGTGACAATTAGTGACCGTGTAATAAGTGTAATAAACTGTGTGGCAGTTTGTCATATTTGGAGAGTCTTACGGTCGGTGGACTTTAGTTAGCGAACTGTAAGTGTTAATTTGTAATTGTAAACTATAGTGTAATATTATTGTATTTGTACAAATTTATATAAATAGTTTAGTTACTTAGTATAAACAATATCTTATATTATTTGTATATTATCTTAGAAATTAGATAACATTTAGTAGAATATTATTATTGTAAATTGATATTAGTTTAATAATTTAACTGTTTTAAATAATCTCATTGTATTCTTTTTAATTTGTTAATAAATATTAGATTCTTGAATTAAGTAGTAGTTTAGTCCATTTTACACCCAGTAGCCCGTAACAATACACAGGAAGTACATATTGTAATGGCACTGGCCTCGAAAGAATTATATATTCATATGATGATAAAAAGATTAACTGGTGTTCTCATGTGTTAATAAAAAATGTATAAATGTGTGTTCCATGAGATTTGTATATTATATGAGTTTTCCCTGTACAAAACCCACTAATTTTAATAGGTTATGGGCCCAGTCAGTGCGTGAAACGTTTGTCATTATTTTTCGAACTGTTACTTCCCCAAGAGTGTGAAAAACAGGAAATGGCCGATTCCGTATCCGTTTACAAGGAAGGATTTCCACAGTTGGATGGCGTGAACTTCTCTAATTGGAAGTATCGTGTAAAATTGATCTTGGAAGAAAAACAAGTGCTGGACATTCTAATTGTCGACAAAAGCTTGTCTGATATGAATGAAGATATGAAAAAGAAAGATGTTGTTGCTCGTTCTGTAATTGTGAAGTGTTTAAGTGATCGGTTTATTGAATATGTTAAAGATGCTGAGACATCTCGTCAGATGATGTTATCTCTGGAAAATATTTTTTAACGAAAGAGTGGTTCTGAACTTTAAAATGTGGTTCGACTGATCTGCAAACTCACTTCATGAAATTTGATTCAATAGTTCGACAATTGGAATCGATTGGATCGAAAATGGATGCCGATGATAAAATTTGTAATCTTCTCTTGACGTTACCAAGTATGTATGACAATGTTGTAACAGTTTTGGAAACTATAAACAGCGATATAACTTTAGAGTTCGTTAAAAGCCGACTATTGGACGCAGAGATGAAGATGAAGCAGATTGACATGGTTAAAAGTGAAAGTAATGAAGAAACATCCTTTAACTCTACAAAAACTAAAGGCGTTTGTTATGAATGTGGCTCAACTGAGCATTTTAGAAACCGCTGCACGAAATTAACGTCTTTTAGAGGAAGAGGCTCCAGAGGAGGAAGAAGAGGTAATTTAGTTTGAGATGGCGGCAATATGACTAATTTTGCTGAGCGGGATCTAAGTTTTGTTGCCATGACAACACAATCAATTGAAGGTAAAATAGACTATGTTACTTTTATTATTGATAGTGGAGCTACAGATACACTTTTCTGTGAAACTATGAGGAGTTCCATGTCAAATGTAAAATCTATTTCTCCTATAAACATTAAAATAGCCAATGGACAGTTTATACAGGCTATGGAAAAAGGGACTTTGAGGGTTTATGGGGAGGAAGCTGATAAATATATTAATATTGATGGACTTTTAGTTAATGAACTTTCTAACAATCTACTTTCTCTCCAAAAAATGGCAAACGCTGGTTGTAAAGTTATTTTTATGAAAAATCAGGCAAAAATTTGTGTGCAAGACAGACAAATACCATGCTTATAGAGAGGTAATTTTTTTCTTTGTAATTTTAAATTATGTAAAGGTTTATCTTGTTATTCCAGCAGTAAAGAAGATCCCATTATGTGGCACCTAAGGCTAGGTCACATTAACCGACATAGCTTGCAACTCATGAGTTTGCCTTTCAGGAAAGATATGTGCGACACCTGTGAAAAAGGGAAAGCAAGGCGTCAACCGTTCAAAAAAAAAATGAATCCTAGATCACATCGTGTTGGTGAGTTACTACATTGTGACGTTTGGGCGCCTTCCAACCACTACACCATTGACGGTGAGCGTTTTTATTTATCTATAGTAGATGATTATTCCCATTTTGGTGTTGTTTATTTAATGAATTGTAAATCGGAGACAGCAAACCACCTAATGGAATATATTTTAAGGCTTAATGCCGAAGGTACAACAGTCTCGAGGCTTAGAATGGATAAGGGTGGAGAATTTTCCTCTACTAGTTTGCGTGAATTTTGTAAAAAAAATGGAATTAAAAGAGAATTCACTGCAGGATATTCTCCATAACAAAATGGAGTATCAGAGCGATATAATCTTTCTGTATTAAGTAAAGCTAGATTTATGTTTTTCGATAGCAATTTGCCCAAAAATTTATGGGGAGAGGCAGTTAGATTTGCCGTTTACCAAATGAATCGGTGCCCTACTAAAGCCCTAAATGGCAAAATTCCTGCCGATATTTTTCTTGGCAAGTTGGATCTCCATAAATTGAGGATTTTTGGTAGTAAATCCTGGCATTGCACACTTCCAAAACCGAGTAAATTAGAACCAAGGGCAGCAGAAGCTCGTATGGTGGGTTATGCGGAAAATGGGTATCGTTTGTGGAATCCTGCCATCAACCGAGTCGTTATTTCAAGGGATGTGACATTTGACGAATCAGATAGGAAATACTCAGAAGTTGTCGATGCCCCCTATAATACCACAAAATTTGAACCTCATCCAGTTGAAGTAGAGCCTGAAGTAGACCTTGATCAAGATGACAAAATGTCTCCTGTTCAACCTCCAGAGTTGACTTCCAAAAGATAAATAAAACCTTCTGATTATTTAAAAGATTACGTTCTACATGCAGCTTTCAGTGCATACTCAGATAATAAAGACCCAATTAATTTCCAGGAAACTATTGCTCTAGGTTGGCAAGAAGCCTTAGATAATGAGCTCCAAGCTCTTACTAAATTTGGAATATGGCAGAATTCACACCTGCCAAAAGGATGTAATGCCATAGATACTAAGTGGGTATTTAAAACCAAAGATGATGGTACCAAGAAGGCACGTTTAGTAGCAAAAGGTTTTCAGCAACAAAGCATAGCAAATTATTATTTCCCCGTAGCCAAAGTACCCACTATTAGAATGTTTTTAAATCACGCATTGACAAAAAAATTTAAAATAACGCAACTTGATGTCGCATCAGCCTTTTTAAATGGCAAACTAGAACATAGTATGTATATACATTAATTTTCCGGAAGGTGTACCTGAAGTTCATGGGAAAGTTCTTAAATTAAATCGTGCTCTATATGGTCTTCGGGAAGCTCCCAAGCTATGGAACGAATGTTTTCATAACTTTTGTGTAAAAAATGGATTACAAAGATCTGGCAATGATGCTTGTTTATATATTGGAAAAGATATTTATATTCTGGGGGGTTGAAAATCATCGTATATGCTTAAATTTAGAAAAATAATTCTACATCTGAAATTTCTGATGTTGATAATACATCCTATAAAAAAAAAAACTCTTTGATATCTATAATATAGATTTTATGTTCAACAAATCATTATTAATGTAAAGTTAAAAATTTTAACAAATAAGAAGAATTTAAAATTAATTAATAGGAAGTTCAACTGTTTTTCCAATTCAATGCCTTCCATAAATTCAATAACTTACACACACCCATTTCAAAATTATAACAGTTTAGAAGGCTACGTCACTATTAGTAAACATTAAAACTGGTTTCTGTCAAAGCTATTATTGGATGAAGTCTATATTTCAAAAATTTGAATCTGGGTTAATTATATTATGGTGAAAAAGAAAGCTCCCGTACGCAATGCTTTTATGTGTTTTTTCTTTTCAATCATCAATACATTTTTTTTAACCTAAATATATTTAAGGTGTTTGATTCTGATAATGCAACTTTAGAAGAAGGAAGTCATATGCCAGAAAATACTGAAGAGAATAAAGATGAGAGGAGGCCTGTTTTCAGGAATGCTACATTTCAGGTTGTTATAATTAAAGTGATTTTTATTTTCAGATTTATCACAGTATTAGAGAACAGAGGTAAATATTTAATTTATTTTACTTGTTTTTATTGAACAGAAGGGCTGAAAAAGTTAATAATTTAAAAGTACATTCAAAATAGCATTGTTTCAGTGCCATATAAAAATTACACATTTTAAATGTTAGCTGTTAATGATGTCCTGCTGATTTAATAACACCCTTTGATTATTTCTGGTCATATGATATTGTTTTCTGGCTTCATCATCTTTAAATCATTCAGAGGAAAGTTGAGTGTTCATACTCACCGATCCTTAGGAAATCTCATTCAGATCCAATCAACTTCAACAACTCTGTTTAATTCTCCTGATTACGGTTCTATATCCAACATTGCTTCTTTATATTTTTTTCCAACTTAGTAGATATTCTTGTTATAAATAAATTTTGTAGTAATTTTGACATTCTGAGGTCAAAATAAGCTAAATTGCAATAAGATTTGATATTTTCAATATTTTAAAGCCATTGGCTGTTTTTACACATTCATCTTGTAGGAAGCGAAAATTGAGAAAAATATGTACATAAGATTGAACATCTTGAAAAATTGTGTATTACTTAAAAGAAACCCAGCCCGATTGATAAAATATAACTATCCTGTTAGAACTTCCATAGTACTTATGTAATTATGATTAATGTGATCTCTTGTAAACAAAATGAAAACATTTAGTTTCAGGCTGCAGTGCTTAAATGTATAATGGTACTACCTCTGCACTTTTCAGTTCAAATCAGAATAACTCTTGTACTTCACAATTTTCTCGCCAAAAGTAAGTCATGACCTGTGGCATAAAGGCCTTTTCTGGTTATGGCTAAAGGTGATATAAACAGGGATTATCTTCTTTGTTAGGGAAATAAACTATTCTTTGGTTCATTGAATGAGGGCTACTGCTATGAAAGTAATCTTCTACTGTCTTGCTGAAAGAAAGTTGGAACTAAAACATTTGTTCACGTTTACTTTGAACTTAAGCCAGTTAATTCTCATTTTTTTTTTCTGTTTGAGAAATATCTTATTTGATTATTAATTTATTATAAACCCATGACTATCCATAACTAGTGCAGATTAAATTGAACCATTTGTTTGAAAACTTAAATATTATCTAAAATTTATAAATCTTATATGTTTATGAAAATGTATCAAACATGAATAAAAATATAAGTACTACTGAAAACTATTTTTTTCTAAAGTCACTTGATACGTTTCAAACATCAAAAGCACAAATGAGAAAAACCATTAGATCAGAAAAAACATGAACACTTTCCTAACTGTGTTCAATATCCCTACTTTTACTTTAATTATCACTTGATTGCTTTATAGATTTATGTTTCTTTTGTTTTTCTTATTCTATAGCATTCCACTACAGCCGGCAAGAAAAAAACCTGGAGGTCATTGAAACAAATATTAGCTCATGAAAAAAGTTTACCCTGGCCAAAAGACACTCCTTTATGTAAGTATTGCCTCTTGATGAATTATTTTTTTCTATAAATTATATTTGGGACTACTTTCATGCCCCAATCCACGTATGAAATTAGGCACCTGCTGTACAGCAGCTAAAAAATTGTTTTTCTTTTGTCTGTATCACAAAAGAGGCTCTATTATAATATAATTTGATAGTATTTTCCCAAAGTCTAGTATATGACTCCTGCAGAAAAATTTGACTTATTTTGTTCAAAGGTTCATCCATATCATTTAATCACGTCCTTAAACAAATTTTTGTTTCATTTTCAATATTTTCCAAGAATACAAGTTATCGTAAGGTTGAGTATGGAAAAAAGATTGTACTTATGGATAATGAGTAGATTTTGGTAATCATTTCTTCAATAAATAAAAGTTTCAACTAACATTTAGAAGTATTGATGATACATGTTTGTTGAAACGTTAATTTCTAGATGGCGTGAATACCGAAGTATACACATTTTACATTATATTTTTCATACTGTAATTTATGATAACTTGTATTTTTAGAAAATATTAAAAGGGAAAGGAATAAAAAGTTAAAACTGCGGAATAGTTACCATTTTTTCTTATGATTAAGTTTGGACATTTCTAAACAAGATAGATTTTGAGAAAAATGAGGAATATTGAACTAATCCATTCCCGAAGGGCAGAGGATACCTTTGTGCTAGCGGGCATACTTTATATTTCATATTTCAATTTCATAGTAATGGAATACTTCTGAGTTAATTATTAGAAATGATTTTAAACTCTTTCATTTAACAACAAAGTAAGGAGGAAACTTGTAAATATTAAGTAGCTGTTTTGTGCTTTGTGTATATAAATTAGTATTTTTAAAATAATCTGAAATTACGAAGATTTTTTTTTATATGGTTTAATTTTATTATCCAACTATTTTTTTATCTATCTATTGGAATGTTTCTGAATTTTTCTTTTATTTATTTTTTAGATTCAAATATCACTGCTCCTCCGTCCTTTAAACCACCTAAGAAGTATTCAGACATATCAGGATTGGAAGTGAGTCATTTCCTACTGTAATAATAAGTAATCAAAAATTGTTATTTTGTTTATAAAAAATTAAATTATTTTGTTATTTTATAAAGATGGTTTCTTACATACAATATATATTATATATTTTTTATGTGAATGTATTTTCATTTTGCTATAAATAGTTGATCATTACTTTTTAATAGTAAAATAACTGTGTACATTGACGCAAAAGGAAAGAATGTAAGTGATAAATCATTGGATTTAATTTTTTTTTAAATATTAAAATCAACTTTAGAGTTCCTCGTAGTAACTAGAAAGCTTTATAAATAATACTTTAAAAAAGAGTACATTTTCAGTTAATTATATATTTATATATTAAGTATTTATTTGAAAATTTTGATTTCAGTAGCTATCAGTTCGATTTGATTTGCTTCAAATTATTTTTTCATTTGATTAACTATTTGTTAAGAAATGCTTTAGGCTTTATAACTCCAACTTGTAAACCCTTAAAATAGCAATCTGCTTATGCATGGCTACTGTTTATCTAGAACAGTAACCATACGTAAATTGTTCTTTCTTAAAATAAAAATGATGTAACTTATGTTATGACTATTCCACACCTATGAAAGCAAATTAGCTACATAATTTTTAGTTAGTTTGTGTAAGTAATAAAATTGCGTTAGGTTTCATTGATGAGAAATAATTACCAAATATCTGAATTAATAATAAAAATGCAATACAAAAAATCAAAATCAAACAGTTTCTTGAAAATGTCTGCTACAAAAAAGTTTTTATAAGATATTGTAGGTTATTTTTTTACATTTTAGGGTTAATTTAATTTAAAGTACCGAAACTAAGGAATTAATTTGATTTAAAAGTAATTCTTTACTGTCAAAAATATTTATTAGCTCAAAGTAATTCAATTTTAATTTTTTATATTTTCAGGCTAAATATACAGATCCACAGACAAAGCTTTTCTACGCGAATACTGATGAATTCGCAACGGTTCGTACCCTTCCAAGTGATATTATAGCTGGGTACTTAACCCTTCGAGGTGCCAACAATCCTATTGGTTAACTATATTTATTATAGCTGTCATACATGATAATATTCAAAAGTATCTCAGTTAATTGGCTTTTATTTCAAATATATTTCTTTATAATTTCATCAAAAATGAACATCTTGTATCTTTGGACAGAATAAAAAATTTAGTAATTTAATTATATTTGAATGTTTGCTGGGATTGGTTAGTGAAAATACGATGTGTTTTTAGGAACACTCACAATTGTAATATTAAAGGCAATTTACGTGGTTAATATTAAGGTAAGTATTTTGTGCGTTGTATATGTTTAATGTTAATGTATATATTTTTAATAAATGCATTTTATGTTTTATCAGTATATGCTTCCTGCCATAACCTAATTTTTTAAATGAAAATATTACATTTTTTGTTTTATAAGCTACAAGTTGGATTTTACTATGTATTATTTTTTTTTTTAAATACTGATGAATTTATCATTGAACACCAAAAAAATTGAGTTGAATTAATTTCTATTAAACCTCCACTAAAATGAAGATAATTTGCAATCAAAATGAAACATAAATTAATTGTTAGGGAATCAATGGAAAAATGGAAGAAACCTGTGCATGGAAAAAGGGAAGATCTCAAAAATGACAGTATAATGGAAAACCTGTGCATACTTCTCTAATTCAGGCATAAGCAGGAAATAAAGAGAATAAATAAAGCAAAGATATATCTGCCTAATATTTGTATATAAATATGAAGCATGAAGTTAACATGTTTCACATTTACTATCTATAAAGCCATCAATCAGAGATAACACCCTAAGAGCCCAAATAATGCATGACTGCGAAAATAAAGATTACATAACTACAGCTCTTTCTTTATTTATTCGTATTAATTCAATCTTTTTGAGCTTTAGTAAAATATAATGTATTTATATTTTTATTCTGAAACATATTCACAAGTTTCCAGAGAAGAAAAGAATATAATTATTTATTGTATTGGAGAAAAAAAAAAGTTTCATGAAGAGGTTTCAAATCTGTAGTTGATTTTACTGATTCTGTCCATTATCTTTCTTTATCAAAATTAGACCATATTAATTCTACCTTTTTGAGCTTTAGTAAAATAGAATGTATTTATATTTTTATTCTGAAACTTATTCATAAGTTTCCAGAGAAAAAATATAATTTTTGTTTTAGTGGAGAAAACATGTTTTAAAAACATTTATTTATTTTTTTTACAACATAAGAGCTTTCAAATCTGTTGTTGTTTTTACTGATTATGTTCCATTATCTTTCTTTTCTTCATTTATTTTGCTATATTTAGACTTGGTTAAGTCAAAGTGGTTTAGAATGAAGTATTAAATTGGCTATATAAGTATGCTTTGTTTTTTTTGCATTACTCTTCACTTGTTAATTATGTTTTTAAATATTTGATTTAAACAGTATTTGATATTATTTCTAGTAGAAATGGTAGTACTGTCTTCTATACACTATGAAAGGGCCATAGGTCGATTTTATTTCTTTTAGACTAGGATCTAGAATAGGTCCCCATCATCTCTTGAGAATAGAGTAAGTAACTACAATTAAATGGGATAATGAGTTACTTCACAATACCTCTGGAAACAATGACCTGATAAATTAATATTCAGTAAATCAAAAAGTACATTACTTTTTTTAGATGTTATGATTTTATTTCACCAACAGTATTAAATGGGAAAAATGTTTATAGAAAGAAGAAACAATTCAACATATTTGAAAATATAAACAATTTGTATTATCTTTTTTTTTTCCTTTGCTGCCTTATAAATGACATATATTTTATTCTCCCTTCTAGTATTTTTGAATGCTAAGATATATATCTATCCTTTTTTCCATTTCTATATATCTATCCATTTTTTTCAACTATGGAATGTAACTAGATTAACTGTAACTGCATTATATTTTATTTTTGATCATCTTAGTTTTAATATGAAATTTGTAAAATTTTAGTTTAAAAAATGATTAATAAATAATTATTTTTCAAGCATTTTAATTGCAACAAATGACTATTTCCCAGTAAGTGTATAAGAAGATCAATTTATTTTTACTCATTATCGTCATTGTTTTGGTAAAAGTATGAGGTTTTGTATCATATGAGGAAATTATTTTTAGTACAAACTGGAATAATTTTAATTTAATATTCAAAACAGTATGTTTTTGAATTTCATATTTATTTTTTAATCTTTGATATAAAAACAAGCATAAAGCCTTCAATAAAGTCATAAGATAAAGGTTTAATTTTGATAAAATTACCGGTTTTGTTTTGTTGGTATTACTGTATGTTCAACTTTTAAAAATGCTTTTTGAAAGCTTGTATGTATTAGAATTTTGAAAACTCACTATATGTTTCAAACTAAATTAAATAAAAATGTGTCAATGAAAGTTATACTCAGAAGTTGCATTTAGTATGCTTAGCTTCAGTTATTGTAAAACCTTATGATAAATAAGGAGAACCTGATGGATGTCATTGCAATTGTTTTCATCTAACAATCTAGGATTTAAAATTTAGTCTTTACAATAATTATAAGAGCAGTTTATAATGAATATATTTAAATAAAGGTCAAATTATAAATTAAAAGAGAAAGCTCTCTTATGCTTGTATAATATAAAATCTCTTGAAAAATAACAATCTGTTAACTTCTTTTGTGTTAATGTTGTCAATAAATAATTAGATGAGTAAATATCTCCCTATGTATGGTTTGGAGATTAGTTCTTCGGATTCATGCTTTGAAAATCTTTTACTCGTAGCTACATTGTATTGATACCAAGAATGGAGGCTGGGATCAGTAATATTTTTCCTGTAAAACCTTTTTACTTTTTCAGCTTCGGGTGTTTCATGTATATCATAAGGGTACGTTTCGTTTGAAACTTGACCTGAATGGCGGTCAAAAGCTGCTGTTAGCGATGCACGATCTTTAAAACATGATTTGAAGTTGTATGCGTTAGTATTGTTAAATAAAACATTATTTATTATTTTTTCTCTGTAGCAATTGGGAACTGCTTCTCTTTCCCAAGAGGCATCAATTGCGGTTTCTTCATGAAAAGTGCGAGAAATGCTGTTTATTTCATCAAAATCAATCTGATTTTCAGTTTTATATTGATTCAGCATTTCCTGCAAAATATATTTACTATAATTTCTTTGTGAATATATTATTCCATTTATTACAATTACAATATTTCTACTTGACCGCTTTAATTTTATTCTAATCGTTGGACATCTTGATATAACAAGATTTTTAATATAAAACATTTTTGCCATTGTTAATGCTACACTTCAACTTTACAAACACTTAACTAGTTTAATTGTAGCTATTTTAAATTATATTGTGGTTTGAAAAAAAAAACAGTTCTGAATGTTTACAGTAATTGAACAATTTTTTTTTCTTTCTTGAACTCAATAATACTTAAGATCAATCTCCTTTTACTGTATTACTGCTACTTTTTAAAATTTTCGTAATTATTTTATTTTGATCTTACCAAATTCATTTATGCTTACTAGGGTAATTGGGCACAACTGTATATTGAAGCTATTAGTATGTTCTTAAATCTATGTAAAAATTCTATCTTGCCATCTCCAATTAGCTTTGCAGAAATATGTGGCGATCAAATTGTAGATTAGTTAGATATTTTTATGGTTCTCCTGTTTATGAATGAAGTTTTTCTTTTTCTTAAGACTTTTTTTGAAATTGCTGCAGTTTCTTACTGATGTTTACTGTAATATGGATGGAGCAGTCTATAGAAGATTTTAGATAAGCATTATAAATCTGAATTTGAAATTTATTTCTAGTTGTTAGCAACTGGCTTCATTTTATTTTTGTCTAACATTTAACAATTTTTATAACTTAAATTCCTATTCAGTTTTAACATAGATATAACATTTTTTTTTATATTGAACAATTATGGCCCAGAGACTATGAATGGTAGCACTAAGTTGAGACAATGAGCTCACAAGGAAAATGGTGATGTGGAGTAGATGGTTTAGAGCAATGCTGCCAACCCAAACATAATTTACCAATATTAAAAATGCCGATTAGAATATGAGTGAAGTAATAAGATTAGGGGCTTAAAAATTGCGTATTTTATGGCAAATGACAATTTTCTGTAAATTAAATTAAATAAAACAAGACTATTCTAAAAAAATGAGTTATCGGAAAAAATCATCGTATAAATAGATTATCATTATAAAAAATCTCTTGGGAGTCATGGGCTACTAAATCGTTTTCCACGAAAGTTGGCGATTAAGGTATGCCGCAGCTCTAGGCTTAGGTGATTCATCACAATTTTTAATTACGGCCAACTAAATCGGACAAAAAAAGTTTAATTACCAGATTATATTTCTCGAACTAACTAAACCACGGAGAGAACCAAAAGCTCAGCATGATGATTTAAATTATGAACACTTTTCTCGTTTATTAAAATAAATACATCGGAACCCAAGGCAAAATAAATAATATCTCCACCATTTATCTCTCAAATTTTCAATTTATCACGCTCAGAAAAAATACATAAAACATTGTGTTGCAGAGCTATTTAGGCCAGCGTCCAGGTACTTGAAGGTCGCAATAAATTGAAGAGAGTTGCATTTTTGATATGTTTTAATTACCTTTAATTTAAATACAGACCGAAACCTGTTGGTCTAATAGATTCTGAGTTATGCCCCTTGCTCATTTTTTCCAAATAGTCCAAATATAGGCCAGCGGCCAGGAGTTCGAGGGTCTCAAAAATCGAAGAGAGTTGCATTTTTGATATGTTGTAAGGGTATGTCTGAGTTGTGTAAATCAAATTTCGCAAACGAAAAAACGGATGGGAAAACTTTTGGTAGCCAAAAAACCTCGACATTTTAGACATGCCATTACAACATATCAAAAATGCAACTTTCTTCGATTTTTTGCGGCCCTCACACACCTGGCTGCTAGCCTATGTTTGAACTATTTCAAAAATGACCAAGGGATCTATTAGTAACTCAGAATCTATTCGACCTACAGGCCTCGGTTTGTGGTTACATTGAAGGTAATTAAATTTACTACAGCTTCATTCCCCATGACTTTCATCGTAGGATCACTCCTTCGGCCGGTGTTCCTCACGAAAGTCGGGAAAAACTTAAATTTGGGTTTTTTGGGAAAAAATTACCAATTTTCAAAGGGACATAACTCAGAGTCTATTAAAGCTATAGAGTTGCGGTTAGGCTCCATTTATAATTTAATTTACTTTAAAAATGGTTACTAATCTTTTTTATCAAAAACGCACCGATTAGGAGATATAAGCCAAAAACTGAAATAAATACGAAAATGTCGAGGTTTTTCGGCCACCAAAAGTTTTCCCATCCGTTTTTTCGGTAGCAAACTTGGATTTCCACTAATCTGACATGCCCTTATAACATATAAAAAATTCAGTTCTCTTCTATTTTTTACAACCTAAAGCCCTTTTTTGTTACCTGGCCGCTGGCCTATAATGGAAAATAACATGTAATAATATTTATGGTACCTGTTCAGCATGTTGTCGCTTTGAGTTTAGTCACAAAAAGTTTTAACCCATCAATGGTTTCCCTTTTAATGTTTTCCAAAAACACAAGTTATCGTGAGCTATGGTATGGAATAGATAGTATAATTATGGGAAATGTGTATACTTCGGTAATCACTTCATCTTGATATGAAAGTTTCAACAAACACTTATCATCTATACATGGAAATGTTTGTTGAAACTTTTATTTCTTGATGAAATGATTACCGAAATCTACTCATTATCTATTATTATTTATCCTTTCCATAATAAAGCTTACGATAACTTGTATTTCTGGAAAATATTAAACATGAAACAAATAAACAGTTAAAACTTATTGTAATTTAACTCTTAGTCCTTAGTGTACCTTAACCAACATTCTTTTTACCTTCTATTTACTTCCTTACGGTGGGATCATTCTATAAAATATCAAATTTGACTTCATTAATTTTGTTTGTGCTGAATGATTTCTCAGATACGGGCATTCGTGATTCACCAATAAATAAATAAAGCAAAAAAATGCCTCAAGTTCATTCAAATTAATTAAATTTTTTAGCTTTTAGCCCTGCGATAAATTTAATACCTTTCAGAAGATATACTGGTTTATAGTTTTACCTCCCACCATTCAAAAGTTAAACTTATTCGTGAATTCTTAAATTTTTCAGGATAAAACCTAAATTTTTATTTATTTTTTAAGGTTAATAAACCAATGAATGTTTGAATAGAGGCTTTGTATAAATGGCATATTTTAAGCATAAATGGTATACAACAACAATAGAAATAACTTTAAAAATGTTATATGAATTATACACATAAGCTGGAGAAAGAATAAAATTGCAGAAAAAAACTGGTATCGCTCCCCCCCCCCCCCGGGGGGCGCACCCAGGTTGAGAACCACAGCTGTAGAAACTACCCACAGCTGGAAAATAGAAAGAAGGATGGTTCCTTATAGATCTCGGGGACTATCGACTTAAGCAACAAAAAAAAAAAAAAAAAAAAATACACCATATAGATTTTAAGTAAATAAAATTTCCTATAAGATTGGTTTCATTCAATTTTATGCAGAGAAGTAGGTATGGAGACAAAATGGATCTATATACAAAGCGGTTTGTTATCCGACACTAACATGTGGAAGCTAAAGCTGGATTATAATTGATAATTATAAACTTCATTTTTGCATTACTCTTGCAGAAATGAAGTTTCAGAGGAGGTTGGTTGGGAAGACAAGAAATGATTGCACCTTGATGGATGGATATGAACGTATAAGAGAACAGTTTAAGGTGACAGAACTAAGACCATGCTGCAATCCTGACAGCTTAAGTGGTTTGAACTTTTGTGCCGCAAGGATGAAAGAGAACCAAAAAGTTCTACTTCCTCGACCCTTTGGGAAAAGACCGCGAGGACGTCCCAGAATTTCCTACTAGGAGAATATCCTGTGGATTGGAGGTAAAAGAGGCAACACCCTCCAGCAGATGAAACAGTAATATCAGGACCGAGAGAAACAGGTGCTATTTTTCGATAATTCTGAACACTAGAAATTACTTAAGAGGAAGACAAGGAAGAATAAGAAACTAGATTTATTATGGGGCTTAAAATCCGTGAAATGTATTATCGAATATTTTCCTCCATTAAGCATCCTCAATGACATTAGGTATATCTTACCTGCGGATTCCCAGATCAGGTGCAAAACGTTCACCTTCATAAATTTATCATTGGATTCCACCTCCTCTTACTCACAGACTATAGATTCAATGAACGAGAATTGGATGGAACCAGTCTTTGAGAAATTTTACAATTGATTTCCCACGATGAAGGAGAAAAATAAAAAACATCTATGTGCGACTGTATCAAAATGCTGAACTACAAGATTTTTTTGGAACAGGTGCTTTTTAATATTCTTTTTCTGGATTATATTATTGGTAATGGGCCCACACACTGTCAGTATTACTGACAGTATTGGAATGATGAAAATACTGAGGAATCACCCTTCAGTATTTTTACACCATACACGATCAATATTACTGTCAGTATTTAACTCATTTTTCAGATTTTGATGTAGTGTCGACTCAGGGCTATATTTTTGATTTTATCTTCATTACAATGTTTAGATTTATAATTATCTACTTTCTTTTTATGTATGTTTACTATTTTTGTAAACTTCTAGCCAAACTTTCTCTGTATTTTACTAATGTAAAAATCATAAATAAATAAATTTTAAAAAACTCACTTCACAGTTAGCTCGCGATAAGAACAGTCATATTTTTCTCACGCAGATTTATATCTACTTTTTTAATATATAGAGCGTGTTTTGCAATTGTGATCGCCATGGCATTGGAAAAAAAAGAGGAAAAGACGCTGGAGGGTGAAGGGTTAGCTATTGGACAGGGATTAGTTCACCAATTTAAACTTTATCAACGAGATTTCAGAAAGGAACAATCAGGTTGCTATAATTATTTTCTGATGAATGAAAACGTATTCAATAATTTATTAAATATGGTTTCTCCTCATATTAAAAAACAAGATTCTAATATGAGGGAAACTATATGCCCAAAACAGCGGTTGGCAGTTACCCTACGCTATTTAGCAACAGGCCGAAATTTTGAGGGCTTAAAGTTTTCAACGCTAATTTCTCCATCAGCCGGATTGTGATAGAAACCTGTGAAGCTCTCATTTAGACACTAGGAAAAATATAATTTTTTCCCATATACGATACACAATTTTACTTATAAAATAAGTTCCATCCTGTTGTTATAAGAAAAAATGAATTTTTAAGAAAAACATTACATAAATCATTTATAACGTATAAAAAATGTGGCTATTTTTTCATTATTGTATCGGAAATCATTCGATACGTCGCACTCTAACAGCTACAAAATACTGAGGAATGAAAGAAACGAGCGTACACGATCAGTAATACTGTCAGTATCAGTATCCCCTACGCCGGGTTGAACTAAGGAATGATGGAGTGATGGTTCACTCATCAATACCCTACTTCAGTACATCAGTATTGCCCTTACACGGTCAGTGTTACTGGCCTTCGATGGGCCCCTATACATCGAACGTTTTTAAATTTCACTTTGTGGCATAGAACTCGATATCCAGCAGATAAAACTATCTATACAAAATTAACTAACAAACTAAAAGCAGAAATCAAGAAGTTCAAAATTCAAAATTTAATTACCTGGACTGAAAATCTTACAACCACCGACAAATCATTATGGATGACCACCAAAAAACTCCTAAAGTTCAAGGAATTTAATCATCCACTCCTCACTGGATCAAATAACTGGACAAGATCTGACGGAGAAAAATCACAGTTTCAAAAAAATTTCACTTTAATCAATGCCTGCAGGTTTGCTTTTAAAATATTTAATAAGGTTTCTGTTTATATAGCAGATTATATGTACAATCCCAGTGAATTAGTGGTCAAATCCAAAGAGAATTAATTGTACTGAAGGAAGCGAACTCCTACCATTCATGTAGTTTTTGATTGAGTGGAAAATAGTTGACTGGATAATTCTAATGATGGATTGAATTGGTCAGGGGTGCAGTCAAAGATAACACAAAAAAAGTGAAACTTATTTTTTAATTGTGCCAAAGTTTCGGTCTACGATGTAGGCCATCTTCAGGGTGAATGTTAGTTCATTGTGACTCGTCAAACATGTAACTGTCAACTCCCCATTGAATCATTCAGTCAAATATTTTTATATACTATTATTATATATTATACTAGCGATCCACCCCATCTTTTCTCGGGTAATAAGGCATATTATACCTACATAATGTATTTTTTTTTTATCACGTACAAGGCCACTAAGGACCACGCGAATACCATTGGTTAGGGTTCTTTGGAAGTCTTGATTTTCTTTCTTCCCATCTCAGCTAATGTACTTTATTATGTAGAAATTATAAAAATAAAAACAAACCCAAACAAATTTTTATATACGAATTTATTATCTTGCACGTTAGATAATTACACGTGATTAGGCAGCGTCTTCGGTGAATCCCATCAATGTTCCAACTCATTTACACAAACCCTCGACAAATTATATAAACCTTCCTGGTGAATCACTCTTATCTACTGGTGAAAACCGCATGAAAATCCGTGCAATAGTTATTGAGTCTACCGCGAACAAACGTGGCCGAGTACTTTTTTTTATATTACGTATAGATATAGAATTATCCAGTCCACTATTTTCCACTAAAACAGGGCGTCAGTTGACAGTTGTGTGTTGGACGAGTCACCACGAACAGGCACTCATATTTGCCCTGAAGATGGCCTACTTCTGAGGCCGAAACGTAGGCACAATTAAAAAATAATTTTCACTTATTTTGTGTTATATTTGACTGCACCCCTGACCAATTCATCCATCCCCTTGTAGTATTTGGCATTAATTGGAGTTGTAATACAGTGGAACCCCGATATTTCGTATCCCGATTATTCGTATTTCCGGCTAATTCGTACAAATTTGCCGGTCCCCAGAGAAAATCCCGATAAATGGTATAAAATCAATGCATTTCAGACCCCTCGGTAATTCGTATTATTTTTATGCTCGAGGTCACTTATAACGTCATATAATTCGTATTTCCAGCTTTAAAATCTCGTTACTTAGTACTGTTTTCGAAAGAGAGGGAGAGAACAGTGAAGCAGATATGCCAGGGATCAGAATGAGAATAAATGCTTTCTAGGAAATCACTCAATTTGTATTGTTTTTATACACAAGTATGTTTGTATTGTTTAGAGGCACAGTAGATCCTATTGTTTTTACGGGAGAGAGACAAGTTTTATAAGAAATTTCATAAGTAATTCGTACTGTTTTCACTCAAAGGAAACGAGGGGAGTAGAGAGGGAGAGTTCTAGGAATTTTATTAAGCTTTTCTTAAAATCACACTTTTATTTACAATTCAGTCTCGTTTTTTTTACCGTTGTGAAACGTAATCATGCCTCCAAAATACGTCAGCCTCTCTATTGAAGAGAAACAACAAATCATAAACGCCGTGACCATTGGCTGTAAGCTAATTGACGTATCCAAGCATTTCATCGTCCCTGGTTCCACGATCACATCAATTTTGAAGAACAAGGACAAAATCAGTTCCCAGACTTGTAGAGAACTTAAAAATGTGGTTCGTACAAGCAAGGAATTCAAATGTACCAGTTGGAGATAATATTTGAAGGGAAAAAGCCCGAGTTTTCACAGAAAAATGGGAATTGAACACTTTCGTGCAAGTGATGGACGGTTCGAAAGATTAAAAAAATTGCATTAATCGTTTTTTTATTTTTTTTATTTTGTACTCCCGATAATTGGTATTCCCGATAATTCGTACCAAATCTTCAGTCCCTTGACCATACGAATTATCGGGATTCTACTAAGCAATAATTCCCTTTCAATCCAATGCCTGATTTTGCTATTTATGCACTACCAGAAAGAAACGATTTGGTAATACGTAAAAGAAACTCACTTTGGATTAAAGTCTACTTAACCACTTATTCACTAAAGAAATATAACGCATATACACACAGCCAGTGCGCTAGCACTTATAGAATAATTCCTTGAATATAAATTGACAATAAAAATTGGGGTAGAAGGTAATATCGTTGTGACAAAAGACGTAATCCTACTTAATATTATAAATGCGAAAGTTTGTATGTATAATGGTTACTTTCCCACCCAAAAACTACTGAACGGAATTAGATGAAACTTTACAGTAATATAGGTTATACATCAGAATAACACATAGGCTAAAACTTATTATGATTTTGTGTAATTAGGTCATAATCTATACATATAAAACGCTATCCCTAATTGACTCACGGATCAACGCACTACCAAAAGCATTTTTTTTTTTTTGGTCTCCTTTCCTGCCATTGCTGTTGCTGGCATAAGGGGTTAATACGCACAACCAAAACCGCTGATCGTAGAGACCTGAAACTTGGAGGGTATGTTCTTTGTATGACGTAGGCATCCGATAAGAAAGGAATTTCCGAAATTCATCCCCTAAGGAGGTGAAAAAGGGGGGCAACATTTGTATGCTTGCTCGCGTATTTCTTACTCCCAAAATATACATATTTTCGCTGCACAAAACAAATCAAGTAACATACTTGAAACACTTCTGTGGTTTTTATTACAGAAGTGAACTATATTACTTGATTTGTTCCGTTTAGCGAAAATATGTAGATTACTATCCTACTTAGCAACCATCAAACCCAAAGGGGATAAGTAAAAAAACAAACAAAAAAATCTCACTTCTCGCTGCTGCCGTACGACAAGTGAAACCGTTAAACTAAGTAATCCTTTTCAACAATAAATTAAATAACATTACATACTAATCCTTTACTGACCCTAGCAAGAGTAAACGAAAGTAACTTCTGTCCGTCCCGTTTGTTTGTCAGTATCAATGGATGTTTCACGGCTGTGCTGAACCGTCTGGGATGAAATTTGATATGGATAATTTCAAGCCTGGGGAAGGACATAGGCTACTTTTTATCAACACACCACACAGGCCAAGTTTATATAAAACTCTAACTGTGATTGACTAACACACCCTGCGGTCAACGCACAGCAGAAACTACTGAACTCAGCATCTTGAAATTCGCAGTTATGTTGTTTGTATAGCTTTAATGAGCACTAAAAAAGTAATTTGGACATTTCCGCCCCCAAGGGTTTCCCCCTTAATATAACAAGGACTCAAATATTGTATGGAATCCGTCAGTTTTGAAGTTAGACATCTGAAATTTCGGATGTACTAGAAACTTATAGTAAAAAAAAAATTAATTTATTTAAAATTGTCTCTCACGAAACTTTATGTGGCAGACCAAACGGCGAGCGAAGCCGTGGGCAAAACCTAGTAAAAAAATAAAATATCATGAAGGCAACAAATGTGCCCTGAATACATTTTGGTTCAGTATATATATTCCTCGAAAAATACTATTTACTGTAAGAGTATTGGCATGTGAGAGGTGGTAGTTTTTAATAATGTGTGGTTGCGAGAGCCCAGTATTTCCAATCCAAGGGGGCATCCAACTTTATTAATAATTATAATAATTGCAATAATTTTTGCATATGACAGAGAACCGTGAAAATTCGAATGGTACTGATATGTACAAGAAGTGCCTCTATAGTTAGGTACATTTTTTTTCTAAAATCTCCTTACCAATATTTTTTGATCAATCTTATATCCTTATATCTTTTATGCAATCGGCTTCATTATTTTATATTTTAGAATGATATGGATTTTCATAATGACAAATGATTAATTTCCTCAAATTCAAACGTTTTATTACGGTAATTGGGTATATGTACAGTATATTATTGAGGAAAGTTGAATTGTATCATTTTTCATTTGGAATGGAGTTTTAATACAAGCATTAACTCCATTTCAAGCCAATGCCTGACTTAGCCCCTTATTCCCTAAGAAAACAACACGATTTTGCTTCCCTAAATACAAGAAACTAATTTTAGTGAAAATTCGACTTAACCAATTATACACCGGGGCTGTAGCTATAATAATCTACGTACATTAAATAAATAAATAAATAAAGGCTTAACGAACTCGAAGAGTCGATACCGATACCACCAATCTATGTTTACAAACCTCCGTCCACGGAGCACCACCCAAACCCAATGCCGCAAGATCATTCCTAACGCTCCCACCTACGCCTCGGTCTTCAGGTACTCAGGTGATAGCGTCGCGAAGATTAAGATGGGCATGTAAAGTTGCTGGGCTTAGTAACAAACGAATTCCCAAGATGTTAATAGGCGCTGTACCGACTGGGAAACATTTGAGGGGTAATCTACGTACACAGGAAGAAAAAAAAAGTTGTGGAGTGTTATCTATATTCATAAAATTATGGAGCAGATTTATGCCCTAAGATAATAAAACTATAATGGAAACCCATTATTGATTGTCGAACAATTATATTAAACTCAAACATAATATAACTTGTTCCACTTATTCACAGGTGATGTTGATAGTTAAGTATAAACAGTTTCCGCCAATGAGTATTGGTAATTATAGTGTCATAAAACTAAACACAACAATTTAATTTATTACTATATTATCAATTGATGTAATATGTGGCGTTCAGGATCAACAACGAATTATTCCAAAATTTCCTTTTTCACATTTTTCGCAAGTTTGGTCAAGCAATAATACATGCTCCCGAAACTTCAGGTTCAGAAACAGACTGTAAAATTAAGATGGCCTAGTGTCGTGTTATACAAAATTGTCTAAATTACCGAAAAACGTGAAAAAATCAATTATTGAAATTCCGGAGCTATCCGCTTTTGATCCTCAACGCCTCATATTATCAACACTTGTTAATCAGAAATTGTTACATATAACTCCCCTCGTTTACATATTAAACTTATTTAAAACTCTATTTACTTCCTTAATTTCCCTATTCTGTTAACAAATACTTTTAATACCACATTCTCTTAAAATATGGAATGTTTTTCTCTTTTGAAACTAATCAATTTACCTAAAACCCATCTCCACAACTAGTTGTAGGTTAACCTTGCTAACTAAAAATAAAAATTTGTTGCCCATTTGCCATTCTTATTTATATAACTACATTATTTTATAATTAGTATGCTATATAAGTTTAATGTTACCTTTTTCTTATAGTTTATTCCAAGCGCTATATCAAATTTGTTGCGACATTTCTCTACACATAAGCTCACTATTTATGAAAGTTTCTGAAGTATATCAGTGGGATTTCATTGAATCCCAGTGTTTTGCCATAACCTTACAGATTGTCTATAAGTGATACAAGTACCGGTAATGGTATGTATGGACGACAAGTTTACTTTTCGCGGTTTTCTCACAAAAGCAGATGATTGCCTAAAGGCTTGTCATCTACTACTGACCGGTGTGGGGATGTAAAGCATCACGAAATATTTAATAACTTGTACAATTGTGGGTCGAACCCACGGTCTAAGCACCTCAAGCCGTACATAGTGCTTTGAGAATCATATCAACGTGTTCAAATTTTATACAGAATAAACGACAGATAATTAGCTCAAAAAATAAGATTCACAATTATATTTCAAATCAAATAGTGCTCATTTCATCGAGAATAAGCCATACTGAATATTGGATCAAACTGTGATACTCATTGGACCGTGCGAAATCAACGGATGAGTAGTACCAAAATCATACCGATCTGGAAGACCAAATGAAGTAATACGGATATTTATGACATTATTAGTGTATTATATAAGCTGTTAACAGCCAGGGGTGGAACCTACGGGACCTACAGACCCTCCTGGGGCTACCCAGCCTCTATATAGTGGATACCCTCAATAGGGGAAAACCTGGCGGTTGATTGTAGCCTCGGACTAATCACCTCACTGCACAACCGATGTCCTTGAGGCAGTACAGTCTGTCTACCATGTACTGAAACAAAGGCTCTTCAAGCGTTGTAGCCGTAGGTTTTTTTTATTATTTTTTTTTTTTTTACGGTTTATGAAAACAGGGATTATGATGCTTCCAGCTATGAATTGATTTTTGTTAAAAACATCCATTAATGCTGCGCATGCGCATTATTATTTCTTGACACTGATGATTTATCGAATATAGAAGAACAATGGGTTTTACATTGTAGTATAACAATATTCTAGAGAAGACTAACAGTTATATGTTAAATATAGACTATTTTTTAAACATAAAATATACTACTGTATATAGGTGACATTGAAAATACAATATATAGACATTTTTCACCATAATTTTTTTCTCTGTTTCTTTCTGTTCTTCTAATTTGTCTTTTTGTTCCTTTAACATTTCTTCTTCCGTCTCCTTGCTAGCGACCTCAGTAGCATCTAAAAACAAACTATTTAAAACAAATTTTTTTTTTCAGATATAGCCATTTTTAAATTATTTTCACATACTAGCTTCTTCATTGGGACATATTGGGTTCGTTTCTGCACTCAACCCATCATTTTCTTTTGATTTTTCAATAATATTTTCTTTTTTATGTTGTTCAATTTCTGGAGGTCTCTCAAGGGTATGTTTTATCACTTCATCTACAAATGGTTTTGGATTTTCTTGACTGCCTATATTCAACTTTTCTATGAGCATATCTATTTGCTCCAATTTTACCTTGCACGGTTCGATTTTGTAGTTGTTAACAAATTCAGCCTTCAACTGATCGTTTACTGATTGGACCTCGTCAAGAGTACAGTAAGAATTTCTTGTTTTTATTCTCAAACTCCTTCGTGGTGTTACGTCATAAATCGGTTTCGGATTACTTTTAACTTTTACCTAAAACGGAAATGATTTTCTAAAGGGAAACGGTCTTGTGAAAATAAATCAAAGGCAATGCTATGTATTAATTTTGTTCTAAAACTCAAAAGGTTTTCATTAATTTATTAATTTATGTATTTAATTGAATGGAAAAATAATTGTTTTCCCCCTCGCGATTATAAACGAGTTAATGCTGTACTTAAGGCTATCCATCGTCGATTTAATTGAGGAGAGTATAAATGAGCAAACACTCAAAAAGATAAAAATTATAAATTAGAATGTTTTAGGAACACATCTCACATGGAACAGCAAAACTTCAACTCTCTAAAATACTGGACAAAATTAACTAGTTTATTAAAATGGAAATGGTTGACTGGAATTGTTTAGAGTGGTCAGCGGGTCCAGTTAATAAATTATCCAAAATGACTTATTATACTTATTGAAATAAAATAAAATAGAGTAATATTTAGACTATGTTCTGTAACTATTTGATGAGCCAATTTAGGGTGTTGATGAGATTTATCTTGTTTCGGCTTCTCTATGTCTTGTTTTATGAGACTTTTCATTTGGTGTACGTCCTGTCTTTCTATCATTAACTTCGATAAAGCCAATCTACGAAATAGAAGCGATCCGCTCCCCAAAAAAATGTTTCCTCCTTTATAGGGAAGAATTGATGAGCATCTAACTAAAGAAAGCCTGATTCTGCAACATTTCACTTGAGCTTCCGGTATGATGCTCAGTTCTTGGAATATGATGAATATGCAGGTAACGGTAAAAGGTAATGAGAGAAACCCGGCAATTTCACCAATGTTCAGTATTGATGGACCTCAACATTGTTTTGATCAATTAAGGCCTTGTTTTGGAAAAGTTAGTAAGTCACAAAAATTGTTTTTATTTTTTATTTTCATAGAAAAGGTAGTAATTCATCACAGAATGTCATAGAAAGAGGAGTAAGTCATAACTGGGAGAGGTTTAGTTTCAATTAACGGTGTTAATTACTATTTTCCAATTGAACCAGAATCATTATCCGATAGCATGAAAGGAACGGATGACTAGTACGACAGCCAAATGAGTGTCTTTTCCATGTCAACGTTTCAATCAATCAAAGAAAATTGAACCAACTTGACATTATAATCTTTAACCACCACGGATCTTTACCTGTAAGGACGGTTTTTCTTCAATTCAAACCTTCAAAGCTTAAAGTTGTTGTTTTTTTTAAATTACTTATTTATTGATATTTACAATTATATTACAGTAATATAACAAGTAAATTGGCTGAGTGATTCATAATGCGTTTGTCTAGTAAGTGTTGAAGTAGCCTGAAACGTCGAGCGGTTTCTTGTCTTTTCAGTCTTGTATGAGGATTCCAGGTTAATCGTTTGTCAAGATGCAACCCTAAGTATCGGATCTGTTCTACAGGCACAAGTAGGATATTATTAAAGGATATTAAAGGGCAGGAAGTCATTGGTTTACGACGTAAGGTAAAAGTGATTTGATGGGATTTTTTAGAATTTATTTTAATTCTCCAGTGGAGGCTTTGGGATACAATAACTGGATTGGTATTGACTGATAATACACATGTATCATCAGCATATGTGGTAAGGATAGTATTAGGATGAGTTGGGATGTCAGCTGTATAAACTGTATAAAGGATTGGGCCAAGGATACTACCTTGAGAAACACCAGCAGATTGGGAAAAGAGGGATGAAAAGACATTATTATGGTTTACTTGGAAAGTACTGTTTGTGAGATAGGATTGAAGGACGAGAAAGTAGGTAGGCGGTAGAAATTTACGGAGTTTATAGAGCAATCCCGGATACCAGACTCGGTCGAAGGCCTGTTCCACGTCAAGAAAGACGCCCGAACAATATGATCCACGTTTCAATGCAGAGGAGACTACATCCACCACACGATGACATTGCTGAATAGTGGAGTGGGATGCACGGATTCCAAACTGGCGAAAGCTTAAAGTAAATTTTAATTGGCCATATAAGTAAGAAGAGTAATTTATTTATTTATTTTTTAAATCAAGTTCTGTACAGGTTGTTATATAACCTTGCAAATGCACTAATTTTGAATAATGCTCTGTTAAACAAGCAATTTAAATTGTATACTGTTTTGATAACACCTAAATTTTAACTGGCTTGTTAGAAACATTGTACAATTACTGAATTTTGGGAGTAATCTTTTTTTGGCGCAAAATAGACCAACAAGATTGCCGTCCCATGCCTAAAAAAAAACATAATTTCAGCAAAACTTTGTTTCCAAGGAATTTAGAACCCATATATTTATATAAAAACCATAATTATGTATGATTGTTGGCTGCAATTACTCAACTTTTGGAATGTGAAATTTTAAAATCGACTTACATTGCAAGTTCATGGCTAGTTCAATTATTGGTTCAAGACAAAAGTTAGTTGTGTTTATTTTATTTCTACTGACTAAACTAACTTTTGAATCAATTAATCAAGTGTTATAGGTTATGTCCTTCGGAAGATACGTAAAATAGATTCTCGAGAATCTACGGTGTCAGGTATTCGTTAAAGATAAAATAAAATAACCATAATGAATTCACTTTTCACCTCACTCTCAAAACTATTCTTGAATTCACACTGTGAAACTTAAAATAACAATAATTAGAGATTTCTTAATGAGAAAACTTATAAATCAATAAGAACAATCATACCTCGCGTTTCCTTGACAACTTATTTTTTTTAACTGGATGCTTCTTGTTCCCTTTAATCCCTCCATTCCTTCTTTGAAGGCGAAGGCTTCTCCTGATTCCCATTTTAGTTGTAGTTTCGGTTATTGATAAACGAAACCTTAACGTTCTTGAAAGTAATTGAAATTAAATAATTTTATTTATTTACTAATTATCAAAAGTTAGCTATTGATAACATAACAATTTGCTTACTAGAATATGAGCAGGTCAGGATGAAAATAGCAAACATCTAGTTCAGTGAGGACAATGTTCTTTTAAACATATTTCTTGTTTTTTACATAAAATATATTTTTTTTTAAATGTGATTTTTAAATAATTATAACAAACAATACGTCATCTATTGTTTATATAAATATGTACTTGAAATGATTTAAATAAAAAAACATTTCATCTAAACCACGAATCTGTCAAATCATTTTTAAAAAAGTTTGTAGGTATACTTATAAATTATAAACTTTGGTATTGGCTCTTATTTATTTATTCATACTTAAATAACAAATGGATTTGAAATTCTTTGGAAGAATAATTAAAATTTCCAATCTTTGATTACCATTTATTTCGTCAAATGTTTCCTACATATGTCCATTATCAAAGACTATATTATAACACATCATACACTATTGATAATCACTATTATATGTGATTATTGTATTGCACTGAGGAAGCGGAATCGTATCATTCTCGTAACTTCTGGTTTGGAATGAAGTTTTAATACAAGCAGTAACTCCATTTTAAGCCAAGGCCTGACTTATTCACTTCTGCACTACGGGAATGACTCTATTCCGGTTTCCTCGTGACAATTAACTAATTTTGGACAATATCCCACTTAATCACTTATTCACCGGATGCAGATATATTTTATGTGCTATGCAAAGTTAGAGGAAATGATAATGATTTGAAGGTATTGATTATTATTTTTAGAAAATTAATTCAACGAAAAAATTATGTCTTCACAAATAAATTATTTTGCATTAAATTATTGTTCTTTCACTTTAACTGGCTCTTATACATATTAATAACAAATGCTTAATATATAACGAATTAAGGGGTATTTACCTGGATACACGTTCTCTACCTATATAGACGAATATTTTCAGTTAACATACTTATACACGTGAGTCAATTTTCAAATTTACAAACTACCTTATTATGTTCATTTATAGCAATTTATTACATGTGTTAACTATTGTAACATGTCATAAATGAATTATAGAATCATTTACGAGTTCTGAATATCAGTTGTTGTGACCCAGACTATTCTTCTAAAGTCAAGCAGTTTTTTATCAAAATAAGTTTTGCCAAAAAATATATTATTTACTATAGCATTTATTTTATAAATAATTACTCTAAATTATGTGAGTTATCACCAGTCTTCTTCTAACCTAAAATGTTTCCCTTACTCCAAAAGCCCGAAAAATATGTAAGTAGACATTTTCGTAAATGAAAAAACTTAACATCTATAGGCTTAATGGCTTGCCTTAGCGATCTGTACGAACATTCCCAAGTGGTCTGAAGGAATATACAGGACTAAATAAGATAATTAAATATTAGTAACCATGTGAACGTATCGTACTCAGGCACCATCGTGTAATAATCAAAATATACAAAATGATTTTGACTATTTCTTACTCCATTCTTGCTAAAAAGGTCGCATCTGTGAAGTTTTGTTCGCTGAGTTTGTGCCATAATTTTAAAATAAAATCTAAATACTTCGTCCAGACAACGAGGAAAATGGTACGTTCATATTCATAAGAAAGGTAACCCTATGCAATGTTTTAATAAATTAATACTTAAGTTCATAAAAAAATGTATCGATATGGATATGTTATATTAATTGAGATGCATCGTTATAAATAAATTTATTAAAATACACCAAATAATTACAAATACTAAAGGCAAGATCAATTGAAATAAAGAACACATGTTAACTAAAAGCTGCTTTCACACTATATACAGTTTAACCTTACTACCCAATGTAATGGTGTGATATTATAACTATTTATTTAAATTTAATTGAGCGCTAATCGATGCACAATATTTTTTGTTAATCTGTCCTTTGCTAATACAAATAGATTAGATGGTTTACCAACACGTGAGCATGCAAAATATTATTGCCCATGGGAGAAACATGGATGTTCTAGGTTCAAACCGTAAATGGACATTGTCTAGCCTTGTGACTTGTTGATGATCACAGCAAAAGCCAAGCGTATAGCAAATTTAAATCTTTTGAATGGTATTATGTGTTCTGATGGTATGATTGGAATACGTGGCAAAAGAACGATTTCTCCTCTAAAGATTCCAGTCATTATGGATGATTCAATAACATTTCCGGTGATATTGATGATCAAACGTGTACCATTCCATGATTTAATAATAGGTGAACCGATCTTTAACAGAAGATTGTGTGGTGGCATTCCTGGAATATCAAGAGAATTTAAAAATTCAGTTGGATAATTTACGGCTTGGTTTTGATCAACAATAGAATAGATTGATTTAAAGGACATTAGATCACCTGGTAACAACTGTTTTATTTGAAAGTTAATTTCGTCAACACCAGCATTTTTCGCTGCCAAAATTACACCATTAATGAGCCAATTATGTTCCATGTAATTATTTATTACATCTGGGAAGATACTCATAAATAATTCATTTTTGTAGGAACAACAGTGCTGAAATTTTCTGGCAATTTGATGGATTCTGTATTTGGACGCAGTTCTATTTCACCGCTTCTCCCTGGTGAAGAGCTACCTCGAGGAGAGACGAATCACGGTCCGGGGTAGCTACCACATGCACGAGGACAAGGTGGAGCGAGGATGTCCACAGGGTTCGCTCTTAGGACCGGCCATGTGGAAGTTAGTTTTCGACGAGTTGCTCGGCGTCCTAGAGGAAGAGCGGTTTCCTTCCACGGCGTACGTGGACGACCTCCGATTGCCGCGATTGTCTACTCGGATAGCAGAGCCGGGATCTCGGTTGAGGCCGAGAGATGTGCCAGCATAGTAGGTGCCTGGTTTGGGAGGAAGTCACTAAGGATGGCAGCCGCCAAGACACAGGCCGTTCTATTGCGAGGAAGAGCGGATAGGTCTCACCCTATCAGCTTTAAGATAAATGAACACAGAATCATGGCAAGTGAGGTGGCCACTTACCTTGGAATCCGGATAGGAAGAAATTTGGACGTGACCCCCCACTTAGACCACCTAGCGACGAGGGTGAGCCGGAGTATGAACGGCCTCTGTCGGATTTGCGGCGCCTTTTGGGGCCTCAGGTACCCAGTCAGCATGACAATCAACAAAGAAGTGGTCCTAGGTATCCTGACGTATGCGTCCCCCTTCTGGAGCGAGAACCTCTCACAGCGGCGAAGAAGGAAGCTGCCAACGGCACAGAGAACGGCTCTGCTGCGAGTGACTAGGGCGTACCGGACAACTTCCCACGAGGCGGTGCTGATCTTGGCGGGAGGTTTGCCTCTTGACCTCCTGTTGAGGGCGGATTCCATCAAACACGATGTAAAGAGAAGAGGTTTAGCACCTCTCCCGGAGCAACTACGAGTGAGGATCCAGACAAACCCCAACAAATGGAAAGAGGAGGTAAGGAAGGACTCACTGATAGAGTAGAATGGACGATGGGTGACATCAGAAAAAGGGAGTACCTTTAGGAAATATTTCCCCACCGTCGAGTCAAGATTAAAGGCTAAGTGGGTCCTTCCCGATTACTGGATGTGGCAGATTCTCACGGGACATAGGGGGTTCCAATGGAAGCTAAGCCAGCACGGATATGACCTGGACCCCCATTGCCCCAGCTGTGGGGTTCCGGAAACTGCTGAACACGGGGTGGCATCCTCCACGCATACGACGCCCTGCGCGCGAGGTTGTCCACGAAAACTGGAACATACTCTATAACGGAGAACATGAAGATGACCCACACAGTAGGTCTAAACGTAGGCACATATATAATATAATAAGTTTCAACTTATTTGCTGTGTTTTTTTTACTGCACCCCCACATATTTACATCCTATATAACGGGGGACGTGTTCCCTGAGCTTGTGGAGGAGGAGAACTACACAAGCTTCAGGGAGTTTGTATACGGATGGAAAGAGGCCGTAGGTCCGGCCCATTTCCTGATTACCAGGAGAGGACCGGCTCCGGGAAGAAGGCTGAAATAACTTGGAAGACTCTAACGAAGAGGACGACGAACAAAATGAGGGAAGAAGACGAGGAAAAGGATAAGGTGTAGCCCTAAGGTGCACAACCGTGCACCGGGCTACACCATAGTTCCAGCAGTTTTGTTTTTATATTAAATAAACGAAAAACTGTATAAACTACCCGAAATTGTACCTCCAGTGGTGAAACCCCACTGGAGGTGACCCTGTATGCCTCACAGGCAGGGAAGGGGGTAAAAAAAAAGTTTAATTTTACCGACTCCAATATCCAGCAATAGTTTTGAAAATATTTGTGCTGATGGATCATTTTATAATTGTACTCGCATGTTTATGGTCAACCGGAGTGTTTCGACATTTCGCCATGAAAACGATTGTATTAAACATGCGTTAATCTCATCGGCAAAAGTAGAGCGATGGATGACTGGAAATGTCTGCCGGAAATCACCAGATAGTAATAGAACAGCACCACCGAATAGGTTGTCGTTGTTGTTCAAATCTTTCAGAGTTATATTTTAATTAATTAATTAATTACACAGCACCATGAAAAATGAATTAATATTAAATTTCAAAAAAGTAAATAAACGCTTCTATAACGAATACATATATGCTTCTATAACATGTGTGAATAAACGTAAATAAAGCAACATATGTAAAATAAATTTTAGCGTTCCATACAAGCTTTCATCCCCTATTTTAACCCCTTACAACCCTTTTATTGCATCAAAAAGTAGCCTATGTTCACCCCAAAACTTTAAAGTATCGCTATATGAAATTTCATCACAATCGACCAAGCGGTTTGGCCGTGATAACGTCTGTGACAGACAGAGTTTCTTTCGCATTTATAATATTAGTAATATTATTCTACTTAAGAATACAACTTTATAATACAATATAATTTATAATTTTTTATTACTTGTTTTAATTTTTAAATATTTTTATTTTGAAGAGAAAAGATTTGCCCTGGGAGGGATACAAACCCGGGTCACCCACCTTTCCGTGGCAGGGCTTTTACCAATTGAGCTACCAGGGGTCACTGTCAGGACAAATCCGTTCTCTTTACCGATCCCTGAAACCCCGTGTTCCCGTAATTTTGGGATGTACACACGAGGAAGAATGCTCATTAAACATTACTTTAATTAGGATCTTGTTGACTTATGTCATTATATTATTTATAATTTTTTATTAATTGTTTTAAATTTTAAATAGTAGATATTTTAAATATCCCGACCAGGGCAAATCTTTTCTCTTCAAAATAAAAAAACAAATATTTATTATTTCTTTTTTTTCTTCTTTAGTAGACCTCGAATCTGAAAAATGTGGATTTAAGTAAAATGTGAGTTGAAATCACTTATCATAATATACAATTAGCAAATTATGTTATAAAAATGAATTGTTTTCTCGGCAAATTCCAATTAACTCTAACTTAGAAGTAGGTACAGGAATGAACACATTACACTTGCCAAAAGAACTTTGCATCTGTAGAGGAAAGCAGTAAAATCTGCCAAAAAATCATTCAATAGATTTTGAAGACATAAAACAATGGAAAACTTATTGAACAATCAAGGAATAAAAAAAAATCAGTTGGGATCGATACCTCAATAGTCTTAACGAATCAGCCCCCATCAAAGAAACTTGGAAAAAAATTAGAAACATCAGAGGGATAAATAAAAATAATAAAGTAACATTTTGCGAAGTATACGAGAGGAAGAATGTTCTTTGAACATTATTTTAATTTGGATCTAGTTGACTTACGTCATTATAATTATTATAATTTATTTTTATTTTAGTTGTTATTAATTTTTAAATTTATATGTCCCGGTCCCGGTCCTGGACATATCTTTTCTTTTCAAATGAATAAATTTAAAAATTAATAACAACTAAAATAAAAATAAATTATAATAATTATAATGACGTAAGTCAACTAGATCCAAATTAAAATAATGTTCAAAGAACATTCTTCCTCTCGTATACTTCGCAAAATGCAAGAACGCGGGGACTTAGGATCAAAAAGAAAATAAAGTAACATCATTGAAAACCAACGTAAGTGAAACCATTACCGTTTTTAACGCTATTGCTAACACATTGGGTAATCATTTCTCTCTCAAATCATCAACATCTAATTACATGACTCCTCCAAAATCATTCGTGATTGATCACCCAAATGTCCCAGCAGACAATGAACACTTATTAAACACTATATTATAAGAAAGAGAATTAGAAGAATGTCTCAGGAATATGCAAGGTTCTTCCCCAGGACCCGATGACATACCGGACAAATTCCTTAAGAAATTGCCCCCATCGGGTAAAACATAACTTCTCTTCAGATATAATACAATTTGGATCCAAAATGTCTTCCCAACGTGGTGGAAAAATTCTACTGTAATCCCAATATTAAAGCAAAATAAAAATAGACAAGATCCCCATAGCTATAGGCCAATATCCTCGACGTTTATTATGTGCAAGCTGATTGAATCGATCATCAATAAAAGACTTATTTGGTACCTCGAGCATAAAAAATACCAAGATACCAAGCAGGCTTCAGGCGTAAACATTCAACAACCGATCACCTCGTTTATATCACTAGCGAGATACTTTCTGTATTTTCAGAAAAAATGAGCTTAGTTGCAATCAGTCTCGATATAAAAAAGGATTACAATAGGTCTACCGACCACGAATTATCAACAGTCTGTTACAGATCGGCGTCAGGGGAAATATGATCAATTTCATTAAGAATTTTCTTAACAAAAGAATAATGCAGATGAAAGTAAATGAAGTTTACTCCGACGAAATGAAACTAGAAAATGTTGTACCTCAAGGCTCAGTTCTTAGTGTATCTTTATTTCTTATCGCTATAAATGATATCGTAGATCGGATAACTCTCCCAGTTAACCGGACCGAACTCCCAAATGTCCTTCACGCCGATGATTTATTAATCTCCTGAAAAAGAAGAGATCTAAACCTCACACAGCAGATCATCCAATCGACGATTTTCATAGTATTTAACAGTATTCCAAATAGAGAAGAACATTGTCACCGAGTCGCATCTTATCTCTTTCACAATTTCCGTACAACGGACATTGAACATTGAACCCCTGATGATTGGGTATTCACCATCATGGTCTATGATCACTACTTTTTTACTATACCACGAAAAAATTATAAGTCAAAAGAGAAGATTTACTGGATAATTCTCAATTCACAATAAAAACATTAAACTAGGTAATAAAACTGAGAACCTGGCATTTTTTTATCACTTGCCGATGATCTGCCTTTATTAACAGATACAATAATCAAACAATTATTATAATTATAAGAACAGGCCGAACAGGTGAGATTGAAAATCTCCTTTAAGTAAACTAAGTACATGACAAACATTAAGACATCGCATAAGAAACTAAAAATATTATATGGTCAAATTCCTAAATATTTATTCAGGGGAAATAACACTGTTCTGCATCAAAATCCTCCCTTCAACAAAAATGTTGTTTTATTGTGTTTTGAAGTGTGCTGAACATGAATCCGAAGTCAAAAAATCTCCATCAGGCACCACTTTTTGTCAAATCTGTGTTTTAGGTAAAAAAATAAGGTGTTTTTAGAAATTTTGAAAAATTTTCGATCACTGAAAACTTTAACAAAAAATTGAAAAACCTATTTAATTTTGAAGCTTTTATAATGTATTACAAAATGAAAAATTTTGGAGAGCATAAGTATTAGGCTTCAGGAATTTTGGACAAACATTCACAAAAGAAGGGACTGTTGCCTACTGGCGGGCCTGCCCATACCTGCCCCAGGCCCTCCTCCTAAACTTAACTGTTCCCCCACCCTCTATCTATTGTTCAGTCATCTGGCTGACAGATTACTCGCCACCAAGTTTACAGTCTTATTTAAACCTCGACCAGAATTTTTTTAGTTTCAAATCTAATATGCCGCGACAGAGTAAAAACTATCCTGACTGTTTCTGTTATATTTGTGGCGAAGTGACATTCAAGTGTAATCGGAAATCACTGACTCAATTGATAAAGGAGGCGAATGAGTTATACTTTGGTTGCCAAGTAAGTGATCAGGATAAAGCGCGGGCACCTAAAATTTGTTGTACTTCATGTAGCCGCACTCTCAGCGGTTGGCTGAAAGGAACTCATAAATCAATGCCATTTGCTGTTTCAATGATTTGGCGAGAGCCAACAAATCATGCAAATGATTGTTATTTCTGTATGACTACCAATTAAGGTTTTACTTCAGCCAAAAGTAAGAAGAAAATAGTATATCCTAACCTTCCATCTGTCATGAGACCTGCTTCGCACGATGAGTCTATGCCCATCCCACCTATGCCCCAGAATTATTCCTTGATAATAAGGACGAGGCTGATTCTGAGAATATTTCACCGGAATCCGGAACCAGCAATGAAATACAAGCACAAGGAAGCAAGGAAGCAATACAATCACCAGGAAGCAATGAAGAAATCCATTCTTCAAGTGATTCTTGTGAAAATGATACCAAGCCAAAACTCATTAACCAGGCCAGGTTGAATGACATCGTCCACGATTTAGACCTCCCAAAACGTAAAGCCCAATTACTTGGTTCCAGGCTAAAACAATTGAATCTTTTGGAACCAGGAGTGAAAGTTTCTTCCTTGCTTGCGGACTTCTGCTGGACACTACAACGGGAGACAGGAGATGAAGAGTACAAAAGGAAAAAATAAACACATTAATTGAGTACAGAATTAAATAATTTATTATTTTATATATTATTGATTTTCACAAAAAAAAGTTTATTAAATATATGAAAAAAGTTTTGTTGTTTTTTTCAAAAACAACCTCCAATCTCTAAAAAATAGTGCTTGGTAGAATTTTTTTGACTTCAGATTCGAGTTCAGCACACATGAAAATATAAAAATCAGGAATAACTTCTCAAGGGAGCAAAACTTTTTTTATTTGCAGAACAGTGTAATAGAAAAAAATATCTCAGAAAAGAAAGCCATAAAATCAAGAGTTGACAAGATGAAAGCAGCACTTAACCAAAGGTATTCATAATAAAAAATCAATATTCAGTAACGCTAAACTTAAGCACTAATCAATAGTTTGTGCCAGAATACTTGATCCTTAAAAAAATATTGATGCACGTTCTAGAAATCGGTGAGAGAAATATTAAATAAGTAGATCATTTTAGTAGACGCCACAACCAGGAACTCAACACGCAAATGGAAAACTCACAGACACACTAAGAAAATGCAGAATCCAGTTCTATGAATACCTTTAAAGGGTGAACCCAAGAAGGAGTACCAAAAGAGTATTCAATTATCTTAAAAATTTGATGATGGCCAAGACAGGGATTTAGGAGAGTGAAAAGGTAACCTGAGTTGCAGTTGTCAGCATAACAACCTTCTGTTCCCAAGTTCGCGGGTTCCTATCTGCCGGTATCTGTTCCAGAGGTTGTCACTTTGAGTTTAGTTACGAGATTTAATTGTTTATTCGTTTCATTTTTAATAGTTTCCAAAAATATAAGTTATTTCGAGGTTTCGTATGGAAAAGAGAATGTAATTGTGGGTAATGAGCAGATTTCGGTAATCATTTCATCTAGAAATAAGAGTTTCAACTATCATTTCGAAATGTAGATGATATATGTGTTTTGAAACGTTCATTTACAGATGAAATGATTACCGAAGAATAGACATTTATCTTGATTACATTTTCTCTTCCAAACTAAAGCTCAAGATAACTCGTATTTTTGGAAAATATTAAAAGGAAAACGAAAATATTAGAAGGAAAAGTTAAAATTTCTTGAAACTCAACCCAAAGAGGACAATTTGTCCCAAGCCTGTACATCAGGAACTCGTTAAAGATCCCAATTCTAAGTATACCTTATGGGGAAAATTAAGGACTCCCACTATAGCATTATCCGATTAGCCAAAGCAGCATAAAGTGATGCTAAACGAACAATCAAATCAATGATACTGAAAAAGACATTGAAGTGTTCGAGGTCTCTTATGATGGCATTGAAGAACGTGCTTTACTTAGGAAAGAACTCAAACCTTATAAGAAAGACCAAAAAGAAAAACAGTAACTATAAACAATAACTTATTTTGAATTTTTTTTTTCTTGAATAATATTAGTTGACCTTATATATATGTGTGGAAGACAAAAAAAAATCCGATTAGTCACAGTGGAGGTAACAAAAAAAACAACTTAAAAAAGGAGAACTGTTTATTGGAAAGCCAATGGTTCGATCCACATTGCAAGTCTTCTTCAGGGCTTATAATGGGGTCAAGAATTGAGGCTAAACTGACTCAAGAATGTTTAGTACCTGCTAAATAATTGTTATAATTTTTCTAATAATAATTAATAATTACTCTTGAATAATTATTATTCAAGGTAAGTTATATTCTATTAAAAAAACGGAAAAAAAAACCCTGTACCACTACAACGCGTGAACGGTTCTGGGTACATGGTAAAGACTGTACTGTTTCATGGACAACGGTTCTGCAAGGAGGTGACTTGTCCTAGGTCACGCTCAACCGCCAGATTTTTCCCCTTTCTTGTTGGTGCCCTATTTTTATAATACTTTATAGAGGCTGGGTGGGCCCTGGAGGGTCCTAGATCCTCATGATCATCTCTCGCTGCAAACAGGCTAAATAAAAGTCATGGCCTGCAGCGGGATTTGAACCAGGATTTCCGGCATGGCAACTCAGTGCTCTAACACTGAGCCACTCTGCTCCCATTCTATCAAAATGAAAGTAAAAAAAGAAAAACGTGGTTTATATGATTTCAATCAGATTCTTGAAATTAAACTTTATATACTGCTGATTTAAAATCAAGTATAGGAATCTACTGCCAAATTTTTTGTAGTACTAAAAAATAGAAAAAATAACAATATTTGCTTTATTTTTTTTTTTTAATCACAATAAAAGTAAATAAAAAAAATATAGCAAATATTGTTATTTTTTCAATTTTTTAGTAACACAACAAATTTGGCAGTAGATTTCTTGTACTAGATTTAAAATTGGCAGTCTATAACGTTTAATTTCAAGAATCTGATTGAAATCATATAAACCACGTGAATTAAAAAAACCTTAAGACAACTGTCTGAATGAATTGTAGAAATATTTATCCATATTAATTAACAAGAAAAATATTAACCTTGTTAAATATTATCTAAAATACTTAACAAGTAAAAGATTTACCTTGTTTGGTCGAAATGGAAAGAAATTATTGACTCCTAAAGCGATGATGGTTCGACATTTTGGCAACCTTGATACACCGACTACTTGTTTATGCTCGCTTTAGACCTCACAAAAATGTATTTTTATCCTTGTCTATTGTAGCTGAGGAATCATGTGCCAAGTGAATGATGCCTTTTCAAAATGAACCCTTTGCGTCAGATGTTTCTCTGAGATAAATCTTATGTTCAGAATATTCTGATAAAAGGTTACCACTATTTGATTTGGCGTGATCAAGTTCAAGGTAATACGGAATAAGTTGTTTCTTCGTCGTTTCTTCGTTCATATATTAAAGGGTTATTGTTTGTTAAAACAAGTACCAAAAAATACTCATGAACTGTGCTTCTTTCCATTTATTTATTTATTCATTACAGCTTTTGCAATGATAATTTCAATTTATCTTTGTGCAATATTTTAGATGATCATTTAAGTTAATTATTTCATTTGATTGTAGATATATTAAATAGTGAGGTAGCAAAATTATTACTAATTTTTTCATGGCATTTCACATTCATTTTAAGCGTTCATAAAAAAATAAAATCTTAAATCCATATATACTGATAAGGTTTACTTTCCATTCTTGAGTTTCAGTCTATTAGTTAAACTTTTTTTGTTCATCAATCTGTAAGTAACATTGGTGTATTAACACCGTAAAGGTTTCGAATTTCATACTTAGACTGATACAAATCATTAATAGAATATTTTTTCATTGCTAGTGCAAGATTATGAGAATGAAAATACAATGGTACAGGTCTGGTGGTCATGGAAAAGATCATCAGAAATATTATTGAAGCAGCCATTTAGACTAATAAGTTCTTGGAAAGTTTAAAGAAAAAAATCCTCCTGTTACCACGTATTGCAATGATACCATCAGAATCCATAACACCGTTCTAAAGACTTCAATTTTCTATACGCTTGGCTTTCGCTCTGACCATCAATAAGTCTCAAGGCCAGACAAAGTCCATTTGTGGCTTGGGCTTAGAAAATCCGTGTTTCTCTAGTGGGCTGCATGCTCACATGTTGCTGAACTACCTAATCTATTTGTATTAGCAAAGGACAGATTTAAAAAAAAAATATTACATTTTTGAATTAGTGTAAACTGGGCATTAAATCATCGGATTTTAATATATTGGGAAAAAAGCATTCTCCAGTCATCATAACCTCTTAATTAATATATTTCCTTTAAAACGTTTCGACAACTATGTCACTATCAACCTTTTCAAAATCTGTTTTCAGCATCGAAATAAAAATTATACATAACTTTAAAAAAGTTATAAGTCTGGGAATCTCAACAATGCATATTTATTTTTAAAATTTTTTGTAATACATTTTCTTGGGGATTACCTATCCTCCATGGTCAATTATTGCTATTAAACCGATCTATAATAGCAATAGTTGACCATTGACCATTTTATACCTCAATCATCAAACTAATTTTACTATACTTAGATATAAGATGAATAAAATATAAAATCAAAAATCTATTTAACCAATTTTTTTTATTCATTCATTCAAATTCTAACGCTATATTTTTTATAACTATTATACCAGCCACAGCAACGCCGGGTCAGCTAGTATATATATGGAGAGAGAGAAAGAGAGAGCTTAATTTCTTATTTGTAATTAAGCATTTTTCTCAACTTACACAACGCGACAGCTTTCTGGTGACAAATATATCCCTTACATATTAGTTGTCTGCTTATTATAAAAAGAAAAATACAATAATAACGCATTATGCTATTATCAGTATATTTATTTATTTTATCCGCCAATAGTTTATGATGATTTCCTCCCCTTACCCAAAAAAGTAGTTTGGTATAACAAAATGTTATTTTATATAAAGAATGTTTAACGCTTTAATTTTGTATGGAAGAACGCAGGAAAAATAATGTTCACTAAATAACTATTTACTCTTATCAATATCTATATCCTTAGTTTAAAATGACTAATGTTTTAGTTGGCTGATTAGAGCTTTATTAATAATTTTAAAATGTTCCAATTAAAAATGTTGATATCGGTGAATTACTTTTTGCCATTTAAATAAAAATAATAAAGTTAAAAATAGTTAACATGTTATCGAAATACATTTAAAAAAAACAATCTTTTGCAATACTTTGTTACAGTATGATTACTTAAGTTAATTATATTTAAACACAACATTAGTACCGAAGACTTTTGTGGCAAAAGATTAATCCCAAATATATTATCAAAGTATATATTTTTTATTAAATCACTAAATGGACTATAAAACTTCCAAGTGTAATTAAATATATGCAAGCTAACTACAAAATTTTGAAACATGTTAATATAGTAATTAGATTGCATACATTTCAACACTACACAGATATATAATTTTTTTTCGTAAAACATATTTTCCTGATAATATTATTTTTATTCCAGATAAATCTACAAGTTTTTAAAAAAGCTTGGAGACTATCAGTAAGCATACAAATTTATTTTCTTAGAAAGGAGAACGACTGCGGTAATATTTTTAACGCGATTTTATTAGTTTCGCCTGTATGTATGCCACGGAATATATAAATTTGATTTTTGGCCATTTTGAAACAAATAATTAAATAAAAATCTTTGCACTATTCTGAAGGACAGATGGAAATATAATAATTTAATAAGTTTTTATCATTATCCTGACAAAATTTTCAGGATTAGCTGTTTTTCATTTCCGTTTTCATTGTGCCAAGAGCTAAAGTGTGTACTGAGGCATTCATGGCTGGGGATGTGGGCAACAAAAAATAATTATACTTTAAAATACTAACTAAAAAGTAGAAAATAAACAATATTAAAAAACACACACATCAATAGTAAACCAATGTAATAATTTAAAATAAATAATAATTTAATAATGTAACCAATGTAAGAAAATAATTTTAAAATAAGATTATAGTTATGAACGTAAAATTGCTAAAAAAGCTTTTTAAGATATTTTCATAATGGCTCTAATTTTACCAATATCAGTCAGTTAAATATTTACGACAATTAAAAAAAGCACAGCACGCTTTTTCACAATAAAATTGATTTTTTTTTGTTCATAAATGTTATTTTAAAGTCATTGAAAATTATTTTTTAATGTTTGGTTTCATCCGGGCTTGCTCTACAAACTCCGTGAATTCCTACCCCATACATACTTTCTCATCCTTCAACCCTATCTCACAAATAGAACTTTCCAAGTAAACCATAATAATGCCCATTCATCCCTCTTTTCCCAATCTGCTGGTGTTCCTCAAGGTGTTTCTCTTGGCCCAATCCTTTATACAGTTTATACAGCTGACATCCCAACTCATCCTAATACTATCCTTACCACGTATGCTGATGATACATGTGTATTATCTGTCAACACCAATCCAGTTATTGCATCCCAAAGCCTCCAATCCCATATCACTGATCTTGATGAATGGTGTCAAAACTGGAGAATTAAAATAAATTCTCTAAAACCTCATCAAATCACTTTTACCTGATCTGATACTAAGGGTTGCATCTCGACAAACGATTAACCTGGAATCCTCATACAAGACTGAAAAGACAAGAAACCGCTCGACGTTTCAGGCTACTTCAACACTTAAGACAAACGCTCTAACCTCCCAATTAACTACAAAACTCATCTACATGACCATCATACGACCTATTTGGACTTACGGAGTAGAACTTTGGCGCTCCACTAAGCCATCGATTTCCTCTCGTATCCAATCCCTACAACCCAAAATCCTTCGTAAAATCCTCAACGCTCCTTATTTTATTAAGAATAAAGTCATCCTTAACGACCTTAATGTCCCATTTGTTGCTGATTTGGCCCGAATCCGGTATCTATCCTTTCATAACAAACTTCATTCCAACTTAAACCCTCTAGTTTCAAACCTAGGTCCCTCATCAATTCCTGATAATCCTCCGAGGCGTCTGAAAAGAAGATGGCCACGTGACCTTCTTAGTTGAACTAGTGATTTGAGTACTACCAGCCATTAGCTCATGTCATTATTTATCATATAGCCTATTTACTTGATGTATTATTGTAATGCAGTTGTAAATATCAATAAATAAATTTTTTATTAAATGTTTGGTTTTGTTGTCTATTAAATCTTTTTTTTTTTTTTTTTAAATATTATTTATTTCATTTTCATCTTTTTCTACTTTATATTTATTTTCTACTTTATAGTTCGGCCAGCTATAAATGCGTGTTCTTTAGTATTTTTAAACTAATATTCATTTTGTATGTTCGGCTTGCTACAAAAGCGTGTTTTTTTACTTTTGTCTTTCAATTATCCTTTGTTTTTTATGTTGATGTATGTTTTTTTCTGATTTAAAATTCTTACATGTTATTTGTTAATACATATCTTGATATAGTTTTGCACCGTTGATGATGCCTCAATCTGCTCACAATCTTAATAAACATACAACCCTGAATGGGCTGAAACCTTGGCCGTGCATTTAGTTTCTATGAATAGTTCCTCACACCGTCCAATGGCAGCTGTCTACTTCTGAATTTCATTCGTTTTCGAGGCCATTGTTTGCTATTATGAATTAAAATATTTAAATAATAGTAATAATTTAACAATTAATACAATAATATTAGGTTACACAAGGAGATGTTACCATTGTATATAAAGCTGTTATTATTTATAAATAGAACCTGGGAAGTCAAAAATAATTTAATAAAAGAAATAGGCAGTCTTGAGGACTGCCGCTAAGACGGAAAACTCAAAGCTTTGGAATAACTTGTTTTTTTTTAGAGTCAGAAATATATAAATTTCAAATTTGTAAATTTAAATTATTCGAACAATAATTATACACATTTACAAGTGGTTTATTTATTAATCAAAGCATATAACAGCCTGCACAAGCTCAATATAAAATAGAAATAATTTAATTGAAATAATAATTAGTATATAGTTATATTATTTATACCTTGTATTTGTATTAAACATAGATGTTAATGAACTTTATTTTCATTTTTTGCATTATTACTAACGCTAAGTTAAACAATATTAGTTCATTTGTGCTTTCAACCATTTCATAAAATAATACATTTAACTAAGACAAAATAAAATCTTTAAGTGATAACGAAAAGATCAACTAATTCAACAAAGTCGCTAAACTTGATTAAAGAAGTTTTCACTTTAAAACTAACGGTAATAATTAATAGATTGAATAGTAGTTCAGGATTATATCGATTTCAATCTCCATTATTGCATAATTCTATCAAATTGATATTCTAGTAGAAGCACCAGTCACTAATATACTCAATTTAATGTATTCTCTCTTCAGAAAAAATCCAAATTAGAAATAAGAAAAAATTAAACCCGTACGCTTACTTACTAAATCAGTTTGGATCCACGCATTACACATTTATTGGACCGCTAGCTAAACAATCACAGACAATGACTACAAACTTTTAAATCAAAAGTACTTTAAAGTACCCAAAAAAAAACAAAAAAAAAACCCCATCGTATTTCAATAACAAAACATTGGATACTTGCTTAAAAATACCAATAGTCGACGAACATACGACAAACGGTTACAAGGAAAATTACACTCAGCTTCTAAAAAGTGGTTACAATAAATGGGGGGAAATACCTGGCGGATGAGTTATTTCTCGGCCAAATCACTTCCTTGTACAACCGTTGATTTAGAAAAAGTACAGTCTTTACCATTTGCGGTACCCTAATCTCTTCATGGGTTTTAGTTCGTACATGTATTTATTTTATTTATTAGGACGCAACTGATACTGCTGTACCATTGTATGCACCTTCATACATTTTCATTGTCTTGCTAATATTAATCATTATATTCTGATGACTATTAATAACGGCACAAAGTATTTTGCAGTCTTACAATGTAATGAGAAACTCTCGAGTCGAATAATTTTCTGCTGAGTCATTTCTCATTTGGACTGTACAAAAAATTGTAAACGATATTGGTTCACCAAAATGGAATTGGCAGGTCATCCTTGGCATGGAGCCAAACTTACGGCTTATGGCAGTTAAATGGACTAAACTTGAACCTGGTAACCAAATTTTAGTGGCGATTTTGAAAAAAAAAAAGGTTGAAAACACTGTAGCGTTGCACTAAAATTGAACCACGAATAAACACATAAATGACGTCATCTAGAAAAAGGACCTCTCTCCTTGAAGGTCACATATATTTATGCCCTCGACCAATTAGTGGTCTAATGGGACAAGTAAAATAAAAATAAATGACTTCAAATATTGGAAAGTCCGAGTAAAATCTGTGGAAAACCTTGATTTGTATGGATTGGTTAATACCGGAACTGGAATCACATTAAATAACAAAGCTATTCGTGGAAAAAGGAAGTTAATTCTGGATAAGGCAAAAAATCAAATAAAAAATGTTACCCTTGCGATACAAAAAAATATCTTCAAATTGACGTTTTTTAGTCACGTCTGGTATATAACACTGTTTTTCATTTTATATTTTATGGTAACAAGATCTTATGTTTGCGTTGCCTGGATATAAGTTTTATGTTTTCACTATTTATTTTTTTTGCTCATATATCCCTATTTGTGAAAATGGAAATGTTTTAGATACGCTTAGTGTCACTAAGCCGACGAAATAAAAACAGAGCGATGGACAAAAAGCTAGCTTATAGCTACAAAAATGTGTTATTTGAAACTAATATTTTTTTTTTGTTATTAGGAAAAACAAACTAACTCCTCAAGTGATCCAGTTAGCAGACAAATCTGTACACCGGGAGTAAAGAACACTTTGTAACATTTTTGTAATCTTTGTATTTGTTCAGGAGAGTCAATTTTCCATAACTTTATACCATTAAAATTTTTTTCTTCGTTCCTCATAGGAACAACTTACAATAAATGTTCAAATTGTTATTGACATTGATAAGTAAGTGGAAGTATTGATTATAGTATTTATTTTTGACAATTTATCTAAAATATTCCCTTTTTTATGGACATGTTGTCCTTCACCTCCGGGGCACAGATAGATATGCTTGTCTCAAAGAATGTCTAAAGACGTGTGTCTTAGTACGAGTACATACCTTAGTTCTTGGAACAAGACATTACCATGTTTTCGAATATGAAAAATCGCTAACCCTCATGATCATGGTCAGGTTAATCAGAAAAGCTTTTTTAACCATTGCATTGTATTTGGTACTTTAAAAGGGTGCAAAGTTTCAATTTAATTTTAGGTTTTGAAAAGGCCAAAAATAGAGCTAAAAGATTCCGTTACATTCTATACAAAATTAACACGAAGCTCAAAAAAGCGTGTTAAAAACCAGGCTATTTGTGGTCACAACAGTAGGGCCTGGTTAGGTTTAATTTGAATATTAAGCAGTTAAATTGAGAGCGAAGTTTTTATACAATGATTCCTTTTAATCAGAAACTGATTTTTTTTTCAATATTTCTCTTCACGAAACTTCAAAATGTCATTCACTGCAGACCAGTGCGTTATTAAAACTTCAGTACAGAAAGTAATTTAAACTAAATGCTCCCAGTTGTTTTAACAAAAAATAAAAAATGAGTTCTCCCCATTCCTAGAACACTTCATAGCGTGAAAGAAATGTATTGCTAGTTGGCTAGACAAAGCTACAGTTTCTTTGAGAGATGGCACAATGTTGGAATAAAGTCAAGAGGAAGCAGATGCCAAAGCGATTCGTCATTGTGCTAACATGACCCGAAAAGGAGTTAAAATACTTAATATTCACTCTCCCGATATAGACATGACGTGAAAAATCTTGGCTAAAGGAAAACCTGTCGTTTTTCTCTCTCTCGTCGTAGGCTTTTCGCTTCCTAACTTAACAAAATAGTTGATGAGTCCAGGACAATTAGTTAATGAGATCAATGCCTTTCATATCCATCCATGCTATAATAATTATGCTAAGTCCGGTTCCATTTGTTATTGTTTAAAAGAAGGCAAACATATTGATTACTGCTTTCCAATGCTGTGTTCGATGATTGGCTAACATAATCAACACATTTTGCAAGCAGAGACCAGTATATATTAAAGACATCCACAATTTGTATCCATGAATTGATAGAGAATGTAGGTACTGTTCAACGGAGAACGGTATTGCAGGAAGGATCTGCACAAGATCAACCGCCACATAGTAGACTATTAGCCCTTAAAACCTGGCCAAAAATATTAATCTTTTGATGCCTGTTATTTAAGTGGTAAAATAAGTCTTGTTTACATATTTTTAAGCTTCAACAGAGTTTTACGGCTAAAGAGACTAAAAAGTTGCGATTAGTAATACCATTCTTAGTTAACATCAATTTCCTTGATAAAAAGCTCAGGGTAGGTTGTTAATCAGATCAATAAAAATCTTTTAACTGATTTTTAGTTGTTTTTAAATTTATTTATAGCATCCTTTATTTTCTGTAAATGTATATTTGTATATATATATTATATAAATATAAATGTATATAGCCTACTGAACTTAATCAAAACCATTTAGTGCAATATTCGGAGTATAATTCCGTTTCTCAACCACAATGATAAAGAATGATAACAAACATAACCATCTGGACAGTTGTTATTAATCTATTTGAAAATAAAAAACCACCACTAATTTACCTGAATATACATTTTTGGGTTAGAATTCGTAAAAATAGACAGAGGCGCATTTACGGAAAATTTTAAAGATATTTTTTTTTTTTTTTTTTTTTTTTAATTTATTTTTGATATTTACAACTGTATAATAAAAAAAATACATCCAGTAAATAGGCTATGTGATACAAAATGACATGAGTAATGGCAAGTTGAGAAACTACCCACTGGTAGTACTCAAATATCTAGTTCAACTAAGAAGGTCACGTGGCCATCTTCTTTTCAGACGCCTCGGGGGATTATCGGGAATCGAAGAGGAAGCTAGGTTTGAAACTAGAGGGTTTGAGTGGGAATGAAGTTTGTTATGAAAGGAAAGATACCGGGTTTGGGCCAAATCAGCAACAAATGGGACATTAAGGTCGTTATGGATGACGGTATTTTTAACAAAATAAGGAGCGTTGAGGATTTTACGAAGGATTTTGGACTGTAGGGATTGGACACGACAGGAATTCGATGGCTTAGTGGAGCCCCAAAGCTCTACTCCGTAAGTCCAAATAGGTCTTATGATGGTCATGTAGATGAGTCTTTTGTAGTTAATCGGGAGGTTAGAGCGTTTGTCTAGTAAGTGTTGAAGTAGCCTGAAACGTCGAGCAGTTTCTTGTCTTTTCAGTCTAGTATGAGGATTCCAGGTTAATCGTTTGTCGAGGTGCAACCCTAAGTATCGGATCTGTTCTACCTGCACCAGTGGGGTATTATTAAAGGATACTGGAGGGCAGGAAGTCATTGGTTTACGACGTAAGGTAAAAGTGATTTGATGGGATTTTTGAGAATTTATTTTAATTCTCCAGTTTTGACACCATTCTTCAAGATCAGTGATATGGGATTGGAGCCTTTGGGATGCAATAACTGGATTGGCGTTGACTGATAATACACATGTATCATCAGCATACGTGGTAAGGATAGTATTAGGATGAGTTGGGATGTCAGCTGTATAAACTGTATAAAGGATTGAGCCAAGGATACTACCTTGAGGAACACCAGCAGATTGAGAGAAGAGGGATGAAAGGACATTATTATGGTTTACCTGGAAAGTTCTATTTGTGAGATAGGATTGAAGGATGAGAAAGTAGGTATGAGGTAGGAATTTACGGAGTTTGTAGAGCAAGCCCGGATGCCAGACTCGGTCGAAAGCCTGTTCCACGTCAAGAAAGACGCCCGAGCAATATGATCCAGGTTCTAATGCAGTGGAGACTACATCCACCACACGATGGCATTGCTGAATAGTGGAGTGGGATGCTCGGAATCCAAACTGGTGATCTGGTATTACATGATTTGCATCAAGGATGGGGTACAATCGTTTGAGGATGAGTTTTTCTAGGATTTTACCCATGCACGGTAGAAGAGAGATAGGACGGTATGAGGAAGGGTATTCTGGTTTTTTTTTAGGTTTGGGTATCATTTTTACAATGGATAATTTCCAGGGGTCAGGAAAATATGTGGAGCGGAGTACAGCATTATATATATATAGGTAAGGAATAGAATGGCTTTTCTAGGAAGGTGTTTTAAGATATGAATTGTGATGAGGTCATACCCAGGAGCTTTGCGGGAAGGTAGTCTGTGAATAATGTTGGATATTTCTGTAGGATGGAATGCTTTGGGTGGAAGGGACATTTGGAGGGGAGCATCTAACGCTTCTTTTATACATTCAATGTGATTTGGGTTAATTATTTCAGGATGTAGATGAAAAATTTTGGAAAGGTATTGACCAAATAACTGTGATTTTTCTCCGTCAGTTTAAAGATATTAAAGAGCTTTGGTTAGATATAAACAATAATTAAACCTTTTTTGTTGTTATAAACATCTGTGTTTTATTTATTTAATATAAAAAAGTAAATTTTATAGTAGTGTAACATACAAGTACCAGGGTGAGCACCACGAGGGTCTCCTGAACCCAATCTAAGATCCAACCATCATCTGCCTCTCACTTTCTCTTTTTCCCTCCAAATATGTACATAAACTTTAATTTATTGAAAGTGTAATATTTTATTTTACATATGGGATATAATTACAATGTAAAATTATAACGATGGAAATAAAAGTATTTTTGTTTAAACCATTTTCGTTTATTGATTATTCTAATTTTTCTTTTCAGACTAATCAAATCTGATTTAAAACCAGCCTACTTTTATTAACTTTAGTTAGTTGTTCATTTAACGTCACTTTATGCTGTTATGGCTAAAGCTACATTGAGAGCTTTAAATTTTGCCTATCCAGGTTTAATTAGGATAGGGATTTTTAACGAGTACTTGACATCGTACAGGCTTGGGACCCCCGTTTAACGTCCCTTCCGAAGGACGGCGTAACTAAGGATTTTTTACTCCCTTAAAAAAATCCTAGGGCCACACCTTACAATTATATTGAAAAAAAGTAATACAACCTGTGAACTACAGGTTGTATAGAAAAGGCTCTTTGATTGTTGTTACTCATAGAGTGAATGATTTAACGAAAATAAAAGAAGCTGCCAAAAAGTCTAACAAGTTTTAATATAAAAAACTGAAGAAAAGAAAACCTTGTTTTGTTTGTTCATTTAACGGCACTTTTTGCTGCTATGGCTAATCGGACGGTGCTACATTGGGAGATCTAAATTTTGCCTATCCAGGTTTAATTAGGATAGGGATTTTTAACGAGTACTTGACATCTTACAGGCTCGGGACCCCCGTTTAACGTTCCTTCCGAAGGACGGCGTAACTGAGGATTTTTTACTCCCTTTAAAAAATCCTAGGGTCACCTGCCGGGCTACGAACCCGCGATCTTGAGTTTAGCAGTTTGTTACGCTAACCAAAAGAAAACCTTGACTAATCATTAGAAATATTGGGGATGACCTAACCTCAACCAATTTTGTTGACTATATCATAGCCTAGAAGGTAGATATTCCTCTCAAAAAGGAAACGATTCGTCCAGTCGTACATCTCACCTCCAACAGGAATTACAGGCATGCTGTGGTCGAAGTTGGTTCCGCTTCGAGATGATTATTGTTGTACACCAGGAAAAGGCTATGACGCCAGAAAATTGTTATAAACGATTATTTCAGGATTCTGCGATATGGTAAATATCTGAACTTCCAGCACAAAAACCAAGATTGTCAAGGAAAAGTAGCATGTTCCAGATGTGCCGAGGATGATTCATCCAGCGATTGTACTTAGGAAGTTTTGAAGTGTTTCACCTATGAAAAGTTCAACAAACACACAACTAGCCGCACAAAAGACCTACAAACCATTCCGTCTTTGATAAAAATTGTCCTTCATATCTCACCGAAGTTCAGAAATTGGTTTCGAATACTGACTACAGCATTTTTCTTATGTAAGTAAATACTTATTACATGGACTATTTTCAATAAAATATAAACTTTTCATGATACTCTTTACGGTACATAAACATATTAAAATATAACATTTGAATACAAACGTTTTAACATTATAAGAACAGACGGGTGCGATGAAGATGGACAGACCCATATTTTCAGATATATAATGTATGACTGTTTAAGATACGGGACACGACGAATTAAATTGATAAAAAAACATGAAACTCAAACGAGAAACTTGGGCTGAGACAGAACTTTTTAATTTTCTCTAAATTTAAAACATACTATCATTTCTAAAAGACATTGATTTTGATTAAACATACTACTATGGAAGGGCAATTGGCTAGTTACACAGTTTTTCAAGTTATTTATTGTAACTTTTTGAATTAATTACTGTCTTTTAACTTAGTATTCTATTTATACCTTATTCATTAATCATTTTAGTTATAGAAATTATTGTATAAAAACCTTCTTGGTGTGCTTAAAATATTAATTTCATTTCATATTGTATTTATTTTTATATTTGTTAAATTTTACTATTTATTATTTATTTTATTTTATAATTAATGATATATGTTTAGTCATTTATAATAACTATAATTAGTTACCGTTTCTCGAACATAGTATTACATATAACTAATATGAGCATAATTAACAGTGGGTACCTCCACTTTGTAGAAAATAGTCATAAAGTAATCATCATTTGTAAGTTTGTCAATTATATATATATATATATATATATATACATATAAATATATAATTGGTAAATTTAAAAACTATTAGTGTCAACTGGTGATGCTATGTTTGCGCAATCAATTTCGCTATTAAAATTTACCCCAAACAGGATATGAACTTTAAACTAACAAACAAAACTACATTTTTCCGAATCATTCGCTTTGGGATACGTTAAATCAATTATTTTTAGGTTTTTGTTTACACGCTTCCTTCTCCTTTCGCTAATATTCCGATTTTGGCTTTCTCCTTCTTCCAAGATTACCATTTTCTTCTAGCCTTAGGTTTATCTTGGAAATCTTTTATTTCCGATCTTCAACGAATTTCTTAAGTGTGAAATATTTTTTATTATACTCGTTGAAATATTTACCTCATTTAAAATTAAACTAAGTTACACTAGCTATAAAAAAATCTTCCTATAGTTAAAATAATTTTTTTATGACTCGAATCAATCTGCCAACACTTCTTGGTCTTGTACTAATCCTTAATTAGTGTCGAAGACTGTATTTATTACAGTTTTTAAATTGGCGACGTGTCATAATCCTGTAAATTGTGAATAATTTTATTTCTCAAATCAATACTAATGTTGCGAAAACATTGTAAATTAGGGACAATGTAGAAGTAAATTTTTCCATCCGGTCAGCTTTAATATTTTAATTGATATTTTTTTAATTAGGCATGTTTAATTGAAACATCCGCAAAGAGAACAATATAACTCGAATATATAGCGAAGCGGTGGGTTTCAATAATCTTACTAGACTTTTATTGTAGATGTATAATATACTAATTATTATATACAATGTGGACTAGAAAATTTGGATTACAATTTCATATATTCTATTTATTTCATAGTAAATTAATTGTTGGTATGATGTAGAGAAGAAAGTAATTTTTAGCACCGTAATTAAGAATTATTCTTAATTATGTATGCACTGTATGCAATGTATTAACTATTATGTATGCATTTAAAAAATATGAATATTTGAAATAGATTGAAATTAGTTGACACTAAATTGAGCGTTCCAAATAAGACTCTGGTGATGTTAAATCAACTAATTGCAACAATTAGGCAAGGATAATATCTTTTTTGCAGAGTTTTATTTTATGATCCTGACATCACCCTAGATCAGAGGTTCCCAAACTGGGGGGCGCGAGACCAGATGAAAAAAAAAATTCTGATTTAATTTTAGTTCATTTCTCTCTTGAACTTCTTTACCTTAAATGGAAACTTATGATATTGTATTTTGTGACGGTAAAACTAAATGTTTTGTTTTCAATGTAAGATTTATTGTTTTTTTCATATGCCCTTACATTGTGCAAGGGAGGCGTAGTAGAAATTTCATTTGAACGAGGGGAGCTTGGTACAAAAAAGTTTGGGATACACTCCCCTAGATCATTTGTTACCTGCGGCGTATCTTTCACAAACCTGGCCTGTAACCACTACGACCCGTGAACGAGTCTGGGGTTCAGTACATGGTAGAGACTGTACTGTTTCATGGACGACGGTTCTGCAAGGAGGTGGCTTGTCCTAGGTCACGCTCAACCCCCCGGTTTTCCCCCTTATTTTGGGTACCCTATTTTTATATTTTATAGAGGCTGGGTGAGCCCCAGGAGGGTCCTATATCCCATATGATCCATCTCCCGCCGCAACCAGACTAAATAAAAGTAACTGCCTGCAGCGGGATTCGAACCAGGATTTCCGGTATGGCTGCTCAGTGCTCTCTACCACTGAGCCACTCCGCTCCCATTCTATCAAAATAAAAGTAAATATAATTCTGTGATATAAACAAAATCATCACTGCGTTGTTAGTGATATCAATTTCCAGGGACAAAGTAATCTAATTTAAAGGGTCATGTTGAATAATGACAGTTAATTGTGTCTTTAACTAGTTAACGAAGAAAATGACTTCGACCTCCTAGGGTTCATTAAACGATTTCGAATAGATTTCGATTTCTACATCGGGTTCTTGCCTAGCCCACACATTGTATATTATATTTATATTGTATATACAATTGTATATTAATTTTAATTGATTTAGTAATTCATTATTTACAATATAAAAGAGGCGATATAATTGAAAGAATGTAAATTAATTTTACCCTTGAGTTTACCCCCACTACAACCCTTGAGGGGTCTGGTGTTTAGTACATGTTAGAGATTGTAATGTTCCTTGGACAACGGTTGTGCAGAGAGGTGATTTCTCTTAGATCACACTCCACCGCTAGATTTTACAGCTTAATTTGGGTACCCACGTTATGCCCCAAAAGATTCCTAGATCCCATAGGACCCATCTCCGCCATTTAATAGTTAAACTAAAAATCAGCCACCAAGCGGTATTTAAAATTAATTAGAGGTATACAAAATGGTACTGTGATCTTTGAAGATTTTTACAATCATATTTATTTAAATAACTACGCTCAATTGAACAATGCATCTTAGGATTTCAAAATACTAGGGCGAAATAGATGCCAAGAAATTTTAATGGTTTTTAAAATAAAGTAAGGCCATTAATTTTAAAAAACAACACATTTAAAGGGGATACTGTTTTATTCAATGAAGAATTATTGGCGACTCAGATTTTTGGCTGGTGGTCAGAGTGTCTAAAAATTATTCTCGGTTAAAGAATTTTATAATTCAAAACAATTCTTCCAATCTTTTTGATCTGAAACAAATACCTCAACAACTAACTTTGCATATCTAATGGATCCAGAACTTCTTCGTTTGGTTGAACACTACTACATTCACTCTAACATGGTTGAATGACTTGTGTGAATTGTGCACCCCTTCAAAAATAATGTGTCGTTTCATATGAAATGCCCGTTTTCAAAGGAAACGTTATTTAGTAAAACACTTCTAAAGAAGTCAAAACATTTTTAATCAAAATATATACCCTCATTTTTTATAAATTTTTTCCTAAGTTATCAAATTGTCAATCCTAGATATAAACAAATCAGGGTTTTACGATTAAATTTATTCTGTCTAAAAATGCGTTTTTTACTTGAGTATCATTTTCAAAAAATTTACCATTAAGGAAGTTGTCCTAATTTCTGAAGGGACGGAAAATGTTTTGGATATAAGTCTGGAGGATGAGGTTTGATGTGGGAGGGCTTAGTAACCGACCTCGTTTAATTTCTTTACTGATTTTAGTGAATCATGAGGTCTAGCCTAGTCGCGAAGGAGTATAGATCCCTTCCGATTAAGTTTTTGTTGAATTAAGCCAATATCCTTGTAGAACGACGTGAATGTGACGGTTTCACCTCATGGTAGAAAGAAGAGCTGAATTATTTATTGATAATTTCGCATATCAATGGTTCGTTCGTTAGGTACAACTCTTCCCCGAATGCGGTGGTAATAATATTTTTATAGTTTGGGCTCCCGAGTGTCCAAAGTTTAAGTTCATAAAAAAAAAATATATAACACCAGAATCGCGTGTTTTAATATTTTCCAAAAATACAAGTTATCATGAGCTTCAGTATTGAAAAGAAAATGTAATTGTGGCAAATGTATACTTCGGTCCATATCTAGAAATGAACGTTCAACAAACATGTACCATCTACATTTCGAAATTTTAATTGAAACTTTTATTTCTTGATCAAATGATTACCGAAATCCACTCATTAACCATAATTACGTTCTATTTTCCATACTAAAGCTCACGATAATTTTTGGAAAATATTAAGAATTAAACGAATAAACACTTACAATTAGTTGTAAATTAATTCGAAACTAGAACCTGCGGAACTGATACCGAAATCATAATATTCAAACCACTGTTATAATTTAGAAACTGACAAAATATTTTTTTCTAACTTGTGGTTAGTCAACTCGATGTGACCACCTACGGAACAAATACCTGTAATGGCGTTCTTAACAATGTTTGACCAGTGGTAGTAATAGTAATAGTAAGAATATTATTAAAAAATGAGGGGATTATTAACAGCTCTTTGTAATCTGTAAACATGAGGATCATAAACGACAGAAGTCCACTCATTCCACTTTGAATTTTAGAAATAATTTGAGCGGAAATTTCATACGACACGACCCAATATGACTTGTTTTGTGTACTTATGTTCTTGTATCAACATGAGATTCAACTCATAAGCATGTCTAAGGCATTTTTTTTCGAACAATTATGTTCTTTAGATCGCTTAAGAATTTTGCGTTTCTGTTTCCAAATTGAATCCGAATTTAGTTTATTCCTATAGTTTCCTGTTTCTTTTTCCACGTTTTCTTTTTTTTTTTTTTTTACAAGTTCACAGTTTATATATAGGAACTATATTGCTCAGTCTCACCTATTTGGATTTTAAAACAAGCGCGGAAGCGACAACTAAAAAAGTGTTTTGTTTATTTGTTAGTCTTAACAAATTATATACGCAGAAACGCCGGATTCTCCTACCACATGAAAGTATATATTTACTTATAATTTATTTTACTTTATTTTTTATTAATTGTTATAATTTTTTAATATTTTTATTTGAAAAGAAAATTTAAGTCCAGGACAGGGACTCGAACCCGGGTCGCCCACGTCACTAGCGTGATGCTCTTCCAACTGAGCTAACCTAGCCCACTTTTCGATCAGACGTATCCTTTCTTTTCTCTGATCCCATATCCCCGTGTTCTCGAAAATAATTATTAAATTATTTATTCATGTCATATTCTACATTTTTGCACATTTACTTGATATAATACCATTATAGTTGTAAATATCATTGAATTAAATAAAAAAAAAAAAAAAAATTATTTATCTGCCGGGATTTAAACCCGTAACCTTTAGCAAAGCTACTCGGAACTCCACATTTTGAGCAACCACCCAAACCTTGACCAGATCTCCAATAAGGTTTTATAAACAAAACCATAATGTTGTCACAAGAGGAGAGAGATGGCAAAAGTTTCTTGAGGCCCTGACTCAATAAATGGGTTGTTGCGCCACTGATGATGATGATGATGAAGACCACAGTGGTTTTTAAATCCGATGATGTGTTTCATATATTTATTATTACAAAATACTTGTTATACTGCTTACTTACTAATGTGGTATTTTAATTGAAGTTAAGTCTGCCAAAAAAACAAACTTGTCTTTTCTTGAATATAATAATTTATTTGCGTCAAGTTTAATTAAATTATTACCATCCAAAGCGTCAGGTGAGAATGTCCCATTTACCAGAAGATTTGGCTTTCCTCCATTTGGACATGATATAGACAGTTCACTCTAGAGACACATTCTACATTTAGACCTTCCGATTAATAGTTTACACACAGCTTCTTCCTGGTTCTTATGTATTTTTAGTAATTTAAATAAAACTATTAATAATAATACACTCAACAGCAAAAAAAACCGGACACTTCATATTTTTTTGTATTAAAAGCTAATTTTCAGCAATGTGTTTGTTTTTGTGGGTATTCTAGTTATTACAGAGAATGTAGGGTCTAGGTCCATTGAACTAATCCCTTCAGGATTAGTAAACAATTAGATAAAACTCAGATTTGATTTATTTGTCTTGAAGTTGATTTACCTGTCTGACCTATTCTAAACTGTAAGTAGTTTTTAGCACATTTATACATCTTTAATGTATTTACCAAGCCTATTCTGTGATTAATGTTTTTTTTTATTTTGGTCAAGAATAATGGTTCTTTCAAATGCTGACACAGCCCGAGCTGATGGCTTGGCCAGAGAAGGCCGGTGCTTGAGGTAGCGAAGTCTACCATTCACGATGCACTCCGGGGTTTATTTCATTCTTACCATGAATAAAAAAGATTAATTTACGAAAGTATAAGGACAAATCTAAGTGTCCGGTTTTTTTTGCTGTTGAGTGTATATGGTTCTCATAGTATATAACGATAACAGGTTCACAGCTCTACAGGTGGCCTTTACTAAGGCTTTTACAAACCGCTTGGCTGTTCTTCGGTGTGGGGGGCGATAATGGCAATCCCTAGCATATGCGATGTCAGGTTTTCGTTAAAGACCCCTATCCTAATCATACCTGTCTTAGCAAAAGTTAGGAATCATAATGTAGCATCATCTAAGAGACGTAAAATGATACAAACCGTATATATATATATATATATATATATATGAATAACACTAATTGTTTATATAGCCTTTTCATGTAATAATTGATTTTTTAAATAAAAAAAATAATATGTTTTTAAAATATACAATCCACATATCTATCTTCATTTAACCATGTTATTTATTACGATAATGCTTTAACTTGTGCTATTATCCGACACATGCAAGGTCGCTCCCTGACCTTTCGGCCTGTTGAGGTTGAAGCTGTACGTGAGCAATAGGTTGGCCATATGTTTTCAAAAAGTGTAGCCTTGATCTACTTCGTCAGTGTGTAAACAAACAGTGTTGTTGAAGAATAAAAGTTATATATTTTTATTTGAAAAGAAAAGATATGTCCAGGACCGGGACTCGAACTAGTGGAAAATAAGCAGCTCAGCTCTAAGTAGTGATACTAAGACTTTATTTCTGTTTTTATCTCTTTAACACCGTGAAAGTGCTGATAAAATAGTTTTTTTAAATGGAGGAAAACCTCAAATCAATCAAGTTAGCTAAATTATAAAATATCTTCATTTTCATAAGTGGTCCACTTCAATTTTTGAGCAATTTACTTTGTTTTAATGGGAAATAGCTCATAGAAAAGTATCTGTCGCATAAGGCTACACTTGGATCCGGTGTGATATGATGAGACGTCGCTAGCAAACCAAATGACTGAAATATATCGAGAGTTATGACATTTGGTTCTTTAAATTTATAAAATTAAGATTATTTATTAATTATTTTTAATACATTTATATTTTATTAAAATGTATAGTAAAATATGTATAATGTATTCACCCCAGCATCGTATGTGATAGAATCACGTCGCACCGAATCGGATGCAATGTAGGTGTAGCCTTAGGCACAAGTATTAGAATGGAACTTGACGGATTGATAGAACAAATACTTAAATATTTTAAAGGATCTTTTTTCTATTTTTACAATTACATACATCTCAACATTTTGAGAAAAAAAAATTCCTTTATTTTATTTATCATAAAATAAAGATAAATGGTAAACAAGTCTAGTGCAATAGAAATTTCAGAAAAATGAGAGCGCTGAACATTAAATGCATTATTTTATTTCCTTATATTAGTTACAATTTAACGGTTTCTACAGTTTAAATAAATAAATCGATATAAGGATAGAAAACATAACATTTTTTTTTATGAAACTGCTAAAAAAGTGTTTCTATACCTTAATTTCAAACATAGTTTTGTCATGTATTTCATTGGTCCTATGAATTACTTCAGGGAAGATACCAGCAACTTTGGTTATTTACACAAGTTTTGTTTAACCGTTCAAAACAAGTAACATTTTGAGTATTTTTTCTATGCATTTCTTGAATACTGTATATTTCAATTAGTAATGTTAAATTAATAGGAAAGGTAGATGAATATCGAGAACCTGGCTCATTATTATCGTATTATTAAAATAAAGTAATAAAATTCTACATTTTTATAACTATTAGGAAAATATAGATCATTGTTTTTATTTTATTGACGTTTTTTTATATAACAGGTTTATATATTTAAGATCGTATTTTAATTTTAGTAAACTTTTTAAAGAGATTTTATGATACCAATTGATAAAGCGTACAAAAAAAAAGATGATATAAAATATAAATCAGAATACCATAAGGAAAATCAAAAAAAAAAAAGCACAGTCTTTAGCCTCTAAAATTCTGGGGAAAAAATAGCCTACCAATGCTTTGCTGTTTCAGACATCATCAAGACACACCAAAAGTCACAGTAAATCGTAGAAAATCAAAGAAGACAAAGCACAGCTCATCTCATATCAACAGTCAGGACTCATCAAATAGAGAGAGAATCACACTGTATCTGATGTTACCTAAATTGGCGAAATTTATTAGTTCTTTCCAGAATTTAGAGACTTAGTATACTTTTTTATACTGCATTCTATATAATAAAATTAATTTAATTTAATAAATAATTGTTAATGAAAAAGTGAAAACTATTCTAATAAATAATCAATTTATTTCAATGTATTTTTCATCTTTTTTTTTTTAATCCCGATTGTTATCCAAGTAATTTTCCAATCACAATTACTATCTGCAAGAGCACCTAAATTATTTATGTTCTTATTTTTTCCAGTTACTAATAGCGAAAGTTTCCTTTTTAATTAAATCCCATAGTTTTCATATAAAACATAAAATAGCATGTCCAACAAGAATTCTTCAAGGCATTTAGGTTTTTTCAATGTTTTTGTATTGTCCGATCCATGGATTTTTGGTATGTAGTGATTTTATAATAAACGGCAAATCAACCTTTATGATCAAGAAATATTTTTCAATAAAGTGGTAGTATGGTACATTGTGTTATAATGCAAATAAATCAATACCATGGTTCCGAATACTAATCAGTAAAAAGATTTTAATGGAAAAGGGTTGTTAATTTGTTATTATTAATTAACAGTTGTTAATATAATATAATAAATAAATTAAAGTAACTGAATAAATTAAATGGATATAAATTATTGAAATGCTTTTGCAGATATAATGTTCCAGTATATCTTAAAAATTTCATTTTATCGAGTAAATACTTAAAGAAATGACCAAGAACTCAATTACACACTAAGCAAATATAAATGAGGAATAAATAATAATTCTATAATATTACTTTTTTTTCATATTGGCCTACCAAAGACCACGTCATTTCAACTGTCTTACATTTCCAATGCAATGACCAATACTAAAATTAAGAAGGTGGTAAAAAAAAAAACAAATTAAATATTTTCTAAGTAATTTTAATTTCTAAAGAAATTTAAAATATATCGTCGCACGTTTGTCTTAGATACAAGTACAATCACTTGTAGATTTATAATTTCCAATATAATTTGTTTTTAATATACATTTTTTATTTATGTAATAAACGATACAAGTGAACTTAAAATTAAATTGCATTACATTTGTTCGTTGCACCAACTGTAAATTTATAGTTAAAGTATAATATAGACTTAATAGCTAGGAAGTTACCAAATCCTGTCATTATATGTATTTAAATAAATAATTTTTAAAAATAAATTTGTATTCAAAGAATAATGAATGATCTATGTGAGATTATATTATATATATTATATTATATATTATAGTTCTAATAAAACTTAATGTTAGAACAACCAACATCATTTTCAAAATTTCAGTTGGATTTATTTTAAAACTAATATAAAATATTAAATTTACTTCATTTATTAAAATTTACATTTGTGTTTTGATGTTCCATTACTTTATTTCGATCACTCTTGTTTATAAATATGCATATAATTATAAATAACAGTAATCTTAAATAACGACAACGAAAAAACTATACTATGACAAAACTATATAACTTATGACAAACTATACATATGAATAACGCCGATAACGAAATAACGTCAAATAAAACTGAAAGGTATATATTTGTTTTTTTTTACACCTAATTAAACAAATATGTAAATGCATGTTTTATTGCACTTTAAATATCACAAATACAAAAACACTAGCTTTAGTTGTCGTTATTCAGTTATTCAAACTTGATGTTATCTGTTACTGAATCAAGTTGCAGAGTTTACCTAACCTAGTTTAATATATAAATACTGAAAAATATGATTTTATTTTACGAACATAGTTAAAATTTACTCGTATAGAAAAAAAATAGCTTCCCACAAGACATATATTTACAAAGTGGTTTAGAAATATTGTATCCTGTTGTAAAAATAAAGAATTATATCTATTTTATGGATATTTCGACAAATACAAAGTATATATGTATTAAATATATATTTAGCTTATCGTCTGTTCTCCTCTGTCTTGGCTTGGTGCTGGAGAATGAGATTCCTTCATTATTGCCCTGATTTCGTTAATTGGTTTAATAAGAGCTATCAGGACGTCGTCATCTCTTCGCTAAAAAAAAGAAAAAAAAAAGTTGTTAATGATCAAAAATACAATTAAGTATATAACACTAAAAACTTAAACATTCAGTTTTTTTTTAGTTTATAACTTTAAAACTCGAAAATGTGATCACCTTGAAGGCTGCAACCATTGACTGGGCAAATATTTAAGAAATGTTAATAAATAATTATAATTATTATTATTTAAATAAATAATTAAGTAGTTATTGCATAACAGAAAAACTTTCAGTTTTTTACAAGTATTCATAAAAAAATTGAGTTGATTAAAATAGAGTGTCTACACAGCTCCCGACTTGTTTTAATTAAGACTTATTTGTTTATTGAAATTTAGAAGTAAATAGAATGAATGATAGAGAAACTATTTATATACACTGGTAGTAGATAAATAACAAATTAAACTTAAATGGCCCATCTTCTTTTCAGACGTCTCGGAGGATTATCGGAAATTGAAAAGGTACATAGGTCTGCAACTAGTGGGGTTGCCATGAATACATATTTTAAATTTTCATGATTTGAATAAAGATTGTCATAAAAGGATTGCTATCAACAATTCGGCAACAAATGAGATATTAAGGTCATTATGAATGACTTTATCAAACAAAGCAAGGAGCTGGGGATTTGAGGATTTTACGAAGGATTTGGGATACGAGAGGAGTTCGATGGCTTAGTGGAGCACCAAACCTCTGCACGTAAGTCCAAAAGGGTCTTATAATAGCCATGTATATGAGTATTTTGCACTTAATTGGAAGCGTTTGTTTAGTAAGTGTTAAACTAGCCTGAAAAAGTGTTTAAAAATTTACATTTAGCTTCCAAAGTAATCTTTTTTTTTTATATAATTGAATAATATAACACTAGATATCTACAATAAACATATAAGTTTATGTTGTTTTTTGTATAATATTCATCATCTTTCAGATATTAGAAAATATTTAATCATGAATTATTGATGTATTGCACTCCTATATCACTCATTTTAATTCCCAAAATCAGTCTCTCATATTTCTCCTTTTGTAAATATACAACCCCTCGATAATTAATATGTACCAGATTAACAATGAAAGAAGGTTAATTGAAGCGTTGATATAGAAAAGATAAAGAGTCGAAAAACACAATTTTTCATAGAAAAGGTCATTAACCACGTCAATAGGAAAGAGGAGTAAGAAAAAAATTGGGATTGCTTTGGTTTCTATGAACTTTGACAGTTACTATTCTCAACTTCAAACATTCTTTTAAGGTTGTCAAAATAATGTTTTGCTTCACCTGTCATATTAGCTTGTTATAACTTACTACTTTTTCATGTCAACACCACAATTATTACAAATAGAGGACTTGGATAGAGGTTGTAAACAAAGGAAGGGTGTTGGATGTTCATTATTTTATGTGCTCTAATCACTTATGATAGGTATATAATAATTTGTCTAATATGGTTATAGAAGCTTATAAAATGATAGGAAAAACTTACGATTATATACTGTAATATCACTTGAAGTGGAACAACAAATAGAAATAGGTCGGGAAAGCAAGCCAGAAGGAAAACGGTACCATGATAGATCTATCCACCACGGCTGTGAGTGTAGACTAGTGAACATCACGGGAATAGTGTCAAAGAAAGTTGAACTAATCAAAAGAGACTAGAAACCTAGTAAGATGTCCTACTGTGTATATCAACCCTGTTTCATAGATTAAATCTTGCACAGTGGTTAACATAAAAACCTGTGGTGTAGTGCTAAAAAAATACCTTCTATACGCAAGGTCGCTTGTTCGCAGCCCAGCAAGTGGCCTTAGGTTTTGTAAAAAGGAACAAAAATTCTTGGTCATACCTTCCTCCAGATGAGGCGTAAGATAGGGGTCCAGAGTTTTTACGGTGTCAGGTACGACACCGTTGATCCCTATCCTGATTATACACGGATAGGCAAAATTTAGGACGTCTGTCTGCTGTAACATCGTATGATTAGCCATGGCCAGCATTTAGTGACGTTGAATGAATAAACTAGCTTTGTTAAACAGGTTCTGTCATGTCTGATCTAAAGCAATAAACCAAGATGACAACTATATTCTGAAACTATAAAACAATATACATTTCACGATATCAGTAATTAAAAAAACTAAATTAATAAAAGCTTAAATCGTTAAGTATTTAGGCATTTCGTTAAGTATTTAGCTGAGGGAAGGAAAAATTGTTTAGTTGACGATTGTGATTTTTTTTTCCTCAGGGCTGTGTTTTGAATAACTGACTAAAAATGTTTTCCAGATTTTTCTAAAATTTGATGTCAGATCATGTCTGGAGATCTGACATGAACCAAATTTAATTCCCTGGGCTTAGAATTTTCATAGATCCCAAAAATACTGTCATATTTTAAATAGCAAAATTACAGTTATAATGTGATGACTTAAAGTTACAAAATCACTTGGAAGTTACTTCGATATATCGATTATCCAAGTTTAGATTTCCCGATTCATGAATGGAGGATTAAATGATCAAATACAAATATACAAATTTAATAAGATAAAAATCTAATACGGTTTAAGAATAAGTAGTAATAAATTCAACTACAAATTATTATTGATTAAATTATAAAATATTGCGGTTTGGCTTATTTGATACTTGATTTTCTGATACATACATGGCGGATTAAGTGGTCAAATATAAATATTCTTATTTTCACATTCAATATGGTGCAATAATAGATTGAAATATAAACCGGATTTTCGTCTAATATTTGTTTAAATATTAAAGGAGAAATCTTGACAATATTGAGCATACAAAAACGTTTGATCGAGTGGGTGTTAAGAAAACTTTTTATTTCCTCTGCTATTTTATAGTAAATTCTAGATCTAATATATTTTCTTCAATACCAATTTGTTTTGGAATATTGGAAACAAATGATGTTTTTAGATTTTTTTGATATAACCTTCAATGTTCAGGACCAAAATAGTTTTTTATTAATTAATAAAAAGTATATTATAATTACAATTATATTATGTAAGTAATAATCTTGCGTGGAAATTAAACCTATAGCATCCACTGTAAATAAATAATTTCATAAATGATATTACCTTCCTTCAAAGTACAACTTTAAAAAAAGTTTTGATATTTTCGCGTTAATTTTGATATAAAAATGTATTTAATGATTAATATGGGGGTATATCATGTCTAACCATTGTTTTGCTATCATACAACTTTTTATTTTGCAGTACAATAATCGTTGCTCTAATAGTATAACTGTATTTTACATGTATTCTGTAGTTTTGATTATTTGAATTTTTTTCAGTATGATGTATGCTGGAAAAAAAAAATTCAATCATTTATATATATATATATATATATATATATAAGTTAGGATAAGACATACACCAGTATGGCCACTAATCCCAAACAGGGATTAGTAAACATTGTAAATACTATATATAGAGGATTTAGTTTTGAATAAAGCAGTGTTCTATCAGCCTTCACCCGTGTTGTTTCTCTCCTAATATTTCTCTTTTTTTTTAAGTTTTATGTGCCGGAGCTCGTAAGTTTTATATATATCTATATATATATATATATATATATTTATATATATATATATATATATATATATATAATAAAATATAGTTTTTTTTTTTTAGCGTTTACAGAATTTGTTTTTCTCATATTTTATTAAATTTTTCATTCATTTCTTTGGAGCCATAGTTGTTTTAAATAACTATCGCTTTTACCAGCTTAAGATTCCTCTAAATATCAGTTGGCATCAAAGCAGCACTGAAAATACTCATATTTTCTAGAGGCGCCTTTAGAATTAAATCGGCCATAATTTTCGTGATTTAGAATAATTTATTTTTCACCAGCTCCTATCTTGAAGATTTGGGGAGATATACATTTTTTATGAAATATATGTTTTGCATGCCTTATAATTTTTCATGGTCTATAATTTACTTAATTAATTGTCTGGACCGAAGACTTTTTCCGTCGCGTCAATGTACTAAGAATCCTTTTTATAATGGACAACTGATACACATTTAATTATGCGTAATATAAATTTACGTTTTCGAGCAAAGAGCTATATTTTACTGGTTAAATAATTACCTGTTAGGTTGATTATATTTTAGTATATTATATTATGAAAATTTAAAAGTCTGTACAAAAGGTTTTGGAAATAATCCGTAATAGGCAATCGAAATGTATCGAGAAGCTGAATATCGTTCTTTTTCCTTCACTTTATTATTCTCAGGTGTAACAAATTTTGATTGCACTTTGAATCGTTGTAAAATTTAGAAATATATTTATTCTGAAAAGTTGAAGGCAAAATATCGAACTAACAATCATTTAATAAACATCTCTCAATGAATAAATGACAATTAGGAGATCAGATAATCAAAGTCCACATAGCGAAAAGATAATTTCAAAAATGAAAGTGTACTGAATTCTGCCAGGCCCAACTTTAACTTTGCATTTTTTATTCACGGCTTTGTAAATTTTGAACGATAATTGTAAAAAAATATACATAAACACGCAGGGAAGGAATGAGGTAACTCATTTTTTTCTAAATGATCAGTAGAGAGAAATTGACCTCGGAATCTTACAGTACTCTTCGTAAGATCCATATAGAACAAATCAAAAAATATATTTAGATGCTCCATGCAACGTAGAACATAATGGAATTTTTAACTTAAAAATATTGTAAAATAAGGTCATAAAATGTCCATGAGGTGGCAAAAGTACATTTTAGCAAGAGAAAAAGTGAGGCTTGTAGATGTTTTGCGGATCACGTTACATCCGTAACGTTTCGTTCTTCCCCAGTACCGCTTGGATAAACTTGTTTTTTTCTCTGTCCGGACATTCTTCTTCTGTCGTTTTAAGCTGTATATACTATTTTTTTTCTCCACACCATCGTGTTAGCCATATACAAATCTACCAGAAACTGCTTTTACTAATTTTTAGTAACACGTTTCCCCGTTTCCCCCCGGTGGTCTTCATTTTTTAAATATCATATTTTATTTGAATACTTATTATTTTGAATCGAGTAAAATATAATTTTAAAAAGATTAAAATGTTATTTCTCAAAATGTTTTATGCAACGGGAAATATTTATTCTGTAAATGATACAAGTATATTACGAATTCGAAATATTATGAAATATTAAAAAAACAAAAAAAAAAAAAGTCCAATTTAAAACTCATTGACCGAATCTTAAGAACCGGAGAAAAAAACGTACATTGTAAACAGTCCAGAAAAATAGATACCAATACGTATTTATATCCAATAAAGATGGATTGAATTGTCCAGGTCGGTGCAGTAAACGGTAACACAAAATGAGCAGAAATTATTTTGTGAAATTTTTCACTGCACCCCTTATATATATATATATATATATGTCTAAAAAGGTTGAGGCTACTAGAAATTCAGATCACTTAAAGCAGGATTACAAGCATGTTCCCGGATAATATAGTTGAAGTGATAACGTCGATATGGGCTAGTAAGTTTATAGGTAAACTTGAACAATATTTTTTTAGTTGATCCTAAGCATAATAAACACTAGTTTATTATACTTACGATTAAAATAAACATTTTCCTGGTATGAAGAATTCGGGACATAAATTACCAACACACTACATACTTTTTTTCATCTTAAAAATAAGAAGCAATTTAAGCAGAATAGTTTAATATACAATCAGTTTCAGGACATTAAAATAGATTGATTGGAGATGATATTGAAAATGTAAAACCAAAATTAAAAACTATTATGTCATATCCATGCACCAACTTAATAAAATGTAAATTGTAGCGTCGCGAAGATTGATATTGGCTTGTAAAATGATTGAGCGTATAAACGAAAGAATTACGAAACAGTTAATAAGTTCTGTGCCGCCAGTTAAGCGTCCGAGGAGTCGGTGGAAGAATTGCGTTAACTGTGATCTAATGGATTTGAGTTTTGTGGACGGAAGTTTGCAAGCAGAGATTGGTGTATAAGCATCGAGCCTTTGGGTTTGCTAAGCTTAATTACTATAATAAATATTACGATGAGTAAAATGTAAAAATATAAGCAATAATTCACGTTTTCCATCATCTTTGGTACATCAAGCGACTGTAGAAGGTCAATCCATCCTATATTGGCCCCAGATCCTCTGAGTATACTTATCCATAATCTGAAATCTGATCAAATCGACTTTTTTTCATTTTTTTTTTTTTTGACCCAAAATATCCAAAAAGCTTTCAAGACCTAGACTATTTTGGGCAATCTTTTCTGGCACTGTTTGGATGATTTTATCGATATTGGTTTATCCAATATGGCCAGCAGCTGCAACAGGGTTTTTCCCAAACCCAAATATAACCTATTTCCGTCTGTGTACAGATCGAGAATTGATTAGTGTTTTCTGGCTAGAAACTTTCGGCGAACAAATAAGATACTTGTATGTAAGTCAAGCGGTTGATTTGTTTAAGCTAAGTCCAAATTTTTTTATATATAGTTTCTTATTTTAGAAATATTTATACTGAATAATATCATCTCGTCTATATAACTAATTCCAAAGGGGTGAATGTTAATGCAGGAAGATGATTTGTCCTAGATCACGCTCCATTCATAGATTTGCCCCCATTATCATGGGTACTCACTTTATAGAGACTAGGTGAGCCCCAGAGAGTCCTAGATCCATAGGATTCATCTCCGGGCGGTAACAGATTAAATAAAAGTCCGCTAGTGAGCCAAATTTGAACCCTGTCCCTTTTTAGGCAGTCCCTACTAATTTAAAACTCTAAAACTAAAAATCCATTTTCGACGAATGTAAAATAAAAATCCTCGATACTTATTCATGTAATGGAAATTCATTAAATAACAACATAAAACCTAAAATATACTTGTACATTGCATATACTTGTTGCAAACTTATACATTGCTTAAGTTTGCAAAACATAAAACAAAAAAAGTTCTTCTACAACATATCAAATGTTTCAATAAGTTCGGTACATAGTAGAGACTGCACTGATTTAAGCAAACGCTTGTGCAGGGTGATTTGTTGGATATCATGCTCCACCACCAGGTTTTTTCCACACTTACGGGTATTTATAGAGGCTGAGTGAGCCCTCAGAATAAATACCAAAGGATCTTTCTATGAGCACTCTGTACACTGAACTACCACCCTCCTCATAACATAGCACTGTTTACAATAATGCAAGTAAAGAACTTTCTTAAAAAATTGAGCTATGCAATTAGCCCCTTAGTTTTTTTTGGTATATTAAATTATTAATGTTTTTGAATTTTTTATAGAAAGTTTGTTTCATGAAAGTTTCAAATTCTGACTAGTAAACTTTCGGTAATATTTCCGCAGGCTGTAGCTTCGAGTTAAGTAAGAACTATTTTTAATTTTTGATTCATTTCCACTTGTTTCCTTTTTAATATTCTAGAAAGTAAAAAATAATAGTGAGTTTTAGAATATAAAAAGTGTGTAATTATGGGATTTATGTGTGTATTTCGGTAATAATTTCATCATCAGGTATAGATTATGAAATAACCTTTAATATAAATGGTACGTGTAAGTTGTACAAACAGTCATTAAAGGTTACTATATACTGTTACGGCCGCTCAGGTTGTAATTACATGTTCATATTTGATAATTTTTTGTTTCAATTATTTTTTATTTTTTTATTAATTTAATTTCAATTAAAATAAATTATCTGTAAAAATACTTCAACGTAATATTTTTGGATTTTAGCGACTTTTTTGTGGACCATTACGTTTACACCGGAGGGAACTTCTATCAAGAAACCCGCCTGACCAGGGTATTATAGACATTTGTTGTTTATTTTCAATTGCGCAATTTGACTAAATTATCACGTATAAATTCATTTAAAAAAAGTACTATTAATTTGGTTTATTGTATTTAAGGAAATCTTGATGTATTTTCATTTGGTTTGTATCTAATTTGGTTTAATAGTTTGTTTATTTGTTTTTTGTAAGTAATTTGATGTATTTCTTGTTTTTCTTCAATATAAAAGTTTCAAAATTAAGCATTTGGCATTATATCTAACGTCCATTTATTTATTTGATTTTACAATTCAAATATAATTTAAATATATAACCTATTAGGTAATTTTCTGTAAAGAATTATCTGAGTCAGATTAAGGCAGCAGCTTATCAGAGATTAGTTCTATAGGGAAAGCTGTCCAAGGGTGCACTCCGTGTTACCCTTACGGCGCCCTAACATATAAAATCAGTAACAAAAATATTTTTACTTTCGAGAATACTAAAAAAGTTAAAATATGAAATGAAATATGAATATGAAAAGTTAAAACTTGTGTTTTGATTCGAAGCGACAACCTACGAAACTGATACAAAAAATCCAGTATGCTAAAAGTTTCTATTAATAAAAATAAATTTCAAGCTGGATGGAAATTTAGTTAAAAAAAAAAATTAATTCTGAATACAGGAATTGCCTCTGATTATGTTTATTGATACAATGGAGTTAGCATTCTGGTTATTGGTTTGTCATAATCTGAATCTTTGGATAGTAAATAAATATCAAATTACCTGGAAAAGAATTTCTTTTTCGAAATAGACAAACCCTTTCTTCTTCGCTGCTATCAAAAGGCCGACAACTTTGTCATTAATTCGGGTGTACATCTGAAAAAAATGAAATAATTATAAAATAACAATAATAATAAATCGCTAAAATATATCATAAATATATATATGACTACAACAGAAAAGACCCTCAGGTGGTAGCAGACTTCTGGGAACTTTTGGAAGAAATCACTCACAGAATTACCAAACATCGTGTTAAGATTTTAATGGACTGTTAGGAAGATAAAAGAAATATAGGACAATCACGGGAGCATTAACGGCTCACAGTAGAACCAATAAAAATGGTGAACATCTCATAAGATTTGGTCAAAACTTCAATCTTCAAATTATGTCCACAAAATTCGAGAAAACCACACATAAATTAAAGCCATGGATATCCCCGAATATAACTCTGGGGGAGTTCCAAATTGAACATATCGCTATATGCAAAACGAACGCTAAAGAAATCCTTAATGTATGAACTAGAAGAGGTTTTTTCGGGTCAGACCACAATCTACTCCAAATCAAGGCCAAATTTCAACCTAACAGGAAACAAACAAAAGAACCCAAGATTTTCCGTACCGATCCCGAAGACCTACAACGCTACAAGGAGGTCATTGTGGAAGAAATCATTAGGGTGACTACTACAAAATGGTATGAACTTGCAGAGAAACTGAAACAAACTATAGTTAGTCCAACCCCCGAGGAAGAGGAAACATAGGTGGTGGAATATCACAAGCGATCATGCTATTGAATACAGGATTAAAGCATGGAATAATTTCAATAGTCACAAAACAACAGAAAAGTGGCAAGAATATGTGTATATTGACAAACACATACGTATATATATTTTTTTTAAAACCCTGTACCAACTCCAACCTATGGAGACTCAGTACATAGGTAGAAACTCCTGTTTTGTAGGACAACGGTTATGTAGGGAGTTGACTCCTCGGCCCTTACTAAAATTATATGTATATATAGGGTTGTATAGGGAACAGCTATATATATATAGCTGTTCCCTTCAAGTTCAATTTTGATTAAAGTAAGAAATTTATATTACACTATCGTTTAAATAAATTCGTATACGTTCAACTTATATACCTAAGCATTTATATTTCAGGGAAATTTATAACTGAAATGATCGTAAAAAACAATAACACGGTAAATATGTGTAGAGTACGGCAGTTACTATAACAATTATTTATTATAATGTTATTAATTTAAATGATCAAATTTAATAATGTGTTAAGGAAATTCAATCTTTATAAGATTAGATGTAAATAAGAATATAAATCGGTGATTTATTTATTTACTGTTAAACCAAATATTCTATATAAACTAAGTAGAGAAAATACGGTGCCAACACTTTTTGTTAATTATGTTATTTCTTTTTGATTTAAATTTATTTATCGATATCTCGACTGTTTTTTTAATTAATATCCTTTACTTGTTTTTTAAATGGATTGTTTAATTACTTTTCCACTCCATGAAATTCATTGCCGAAGTGAAATTTCAGTTTATTCGTTATACCATCAACAATCTCTCCAGTCCTTTTAAGTAATTACACATCAATCAGTATTCCTAATTAATTCCTGACATAAGAACAAACGATAATTTTCTAATAGGGTAATTAAAGATGCTACCGGAAATTTCCGTGAGACCGAGAATTCGGTTCAGTCGCCAAGGAAATTAGTGAGCAATCAAAGAAAGTTTGGGAAAATTTCACTTTCTTACAACCGATAATTGCTCTTAATTATAAGTTTAATAACGATGCATGCCAAGAACAATCATGGCATTGTCATGAATTCTACAGATATTAATTCATTGGTTTAGTAAGCTTTTCAAACAGTATAAAGCTTTTTATTATTTTTTCATTTTTTGTGGTGTGAGGAATGAAAAAATATTTCTTTATATAATTCGACAACCATATATATGCAGCTCCGGTGAATAAGTGGTCAAGTCGAATTTTGTCCAGAGGGAGTTAACTTTACTGAGGGAAGCGGGATCGTGTCATCCTCCTAGTTCTTGCCTTGAAATGGAGTTGTAATATATATACGTAAGCTAATTACTCTACTTCAAGCCAATGCATGACTTACTCACTTAAATGCTACGAAAATAAAACAATTTTGCCACCATAAGTACAAGAAACTCAGGAGAAAATTCCACTTATTCACCGGGACTGCAGACATATATAAAATGACCTATCCGAAATAGAAATAGAAACTTTGCTAAACATCAAAATAATTGAATAACTTTACGAGATAATCAATTAGAAATATTCATTAATTATTTTTAAACTTTTTATTAAACAAAAATATTTATCCTATTTTACCATAAAAAACTCGGACGAAATTACAGGAGGTAAAAAGCTATGAGACTTTTCACAAAATTTCCGAATTTAAATTATTAAAATTAAATAACTTAATAAAATCTCTGTAAATAAGATTCCTTCTTATGAAAAATACTAATGTTTAGATATATTGGAATTAGAGTGGTAAAATTTGTGCAATTTCGATTATTGATTTTCGAAAATTAGTCGTTTTAGAACGTCTTTTTTATTTTCCAGGTTACGGTTGTTTTTTTACTTTACGGCACAATAATATAATATATATATATATATATATATATATATATATATATATATATAATATATATATATATATATAATATATATATATATATATATATATATATATAATTATAAAATATATGTATATATTTTACTATATATACAGGGTGGCCCAAAAAAGACTGAAGGATTAAAAATAACTGTATTTTTTTTGTTTTTATTTTTTATTAATTTTTTTTTTATGTTTTTAAATATTTAATTCATGGAAATTTTTTACATCTAAGTGTGAAATATAACATCTCTCAAATGGTGTCCATTTTCTTGCAAACAAAAATTTGCTCTTTTAACCGCATTTTCCATTACTGCCCGTAGAGTTTCTGGTTCCAAGTTCCTTATTTCTGCTTGAATGTTCTGCTTAAGCTCTTGAATTGTTTGGGGTTTATTGATATACACAACTCCTTTCAAATCATTTTCTCTGGCTATTTGACTAAAACGAATAGCATATTGCAGGCGTGCCTGATGATCTTGGGGAAGCAGTTGCTGTACCATTTGAATTTTATACGGAAACATTTTAAGATCCCGCTTCAAAATTCTTTGCAGGGATGTTCTGGAGATTCCCAATTGAGCAGAACGACGACGTCCTTCAGTCTTTTTTGGGCCACCACGCCTGCAATATGCTATTCGTTTTAGTCAAATAGCCAGAGAAAATGATTTGAAAGGAGTTGTGTATATCAATAAACCCCAAACAATTCAAGAGCTTAAGCAGAACATTCAAGCAGAAATAAGGAACTTGGAACCAGAAACTCTACGGGCAGTAATGGAAAATGAGGTTAAAAGAGCCAATTTCTGTTTGCAAGAAAATGGACACCATTTGAGAGATGTTATATTTCACACTTAGATGTAAAAAATTTCCATGAATTAAATATTTAAAAACATAAAAAAAAAATTAATAAAAACAAAAAAAATACAGTTATTTTTAATCCTTCAGTCTTTTTTGGGCCACCCTGTATAATTATAAACTATATATAGGATTATAAAATATAATATATATATATATATATATGCCTTTTTTGAGAGGCATTTTTTTATTATACATACTACTCGTTTTTATTATACATACTACTGAATTTCAGTTTTCATTTCTTTATTCTTATTTGGGTCTGCAGTCATAAATTTGATTTTTTGGACGGAAATTTCAAGTCCAGTTTTTTCAGCTACTTTCTTAATAGAAATTATTTGCCTAATCGCCTCTTCTTCCTACTCTGCCAGTAGGACTAAGTCATCCGCAAAAGATTCTGATTTCCTACTTTAGCTCCTGATTTTTCATTTTCCCATAATGCCTTCATAACTTTTTCGAGAACAACGTTGAAGAGAACAGGGGAAAGTCCTTCCCCTTGTTTCACACCGGTTGAATATTATTTTATTTGGCTACTTATTTATAAGTTCAAACTACTACTAATCAATTATTTATATGTTTTTTACAAAGGTAAATTTTCTCGATTAATATCGAGACCAAATATTAATAACAAATTAAATTTTAATGCTAAAAATATTTCTGGGAGCCTCATCAATATATTGTCGGATTAAAATTTATTTATGTACGGGTCACGTTCAAAGGAGTGCTAAATTCCTCTGAGATTAACTGATTTTTTCGTCAGGCATTTGGCACACTTTTATTCTCAAGCTTAATGGGTCGTATCCAATTTGATTTAATAATAACTCTCACCCCTGCCAAACATTTTAAGAAAAAAAACAATGTGTGAATCAGTCTTCTTTCACCTACACATACATTTCTACTCAACATTTCGATGTTATATATCATATTCTGCAACTTAATAGAAGAATTCCAACATTCATTATTTTTACTATGTAATATGACTAATGTAATATGCAATTACCCTCAGAACAGCGTTGAATACAAACGTTATTTCTAAACATCTGTAATATTTTTACATATCAACAATGAGGGATCACTAAAACTGTATATTAACTGAATACAATATACAACCTTTGACTCAGCCAGTGTTGCATATTAAAATTGTATATGACAGGCAGAGGAAGACTGATTCACAATTTATTTATAATTTGAAAATTGGAAATGCTTTCTGTAAAGATATAAATAAATAATAATTTCTCTTGAAACATAATATATTATATAATATTATATTTGTATCGTCACAGTTATACCTAATAGATGATTAATCTTTTTCTCTATGAAATTTTACTAATAGGTAATCTCCTTTTTAAAATACTTTCATTATCGCTCTACTTTTTTGTCATATTATCAAGTAGTAATTTTTCTTAGGCTAATTATTTATTATAGTTATAGCTATTTTTTTTTCATATCCTCCTAATTTATTTATTTAAAATACAAAGCAAATACAAAATTATACCAAGACGTATAGCACTTGCAACTGATGCCTTATTTTACCCTTGGGTATAAAAAGGCAACTGTGCTTTTCCGCTGTATGTGGGAGCTTTTATTTTGTGGCTATGTCTTTGCCTTGGCTTATACAATGGGTAGGGACCATTATAATTATAGCTACTACAAATTATGTACTAATATATTTATTTTAAAGGTAATGTTTCTCGATTATTGAGAACAGTGATGATTAAATTTGACTAAGTTGAAATTAACTCAAATTAATTATGAGTTGTATATTGACTATATAACTCATATAACCGTTGACTCAGCTAGTGTTGCATATTAAAATTGTATATAACAGACAGAGGAAGACTGATTTGCATTTTATTTATAATTTGAAAATTTTAAATGCTTTCTTATATTAAAGATATTATATAAATAAATAATAATTTCTCTTGAAAATAGATTATTTGGTTTTTTAATATTTTTTTCTAAAGAATTTTACTAACAGGTGCTTTTTAAGATATTTTTATAATGACTCTACTAATAGCTATTTCATTAAAAAAAGTATTAACAAAAATTAACATCACGCATCCTCTTATTTTTTACGATAAAATGATTTATTTGTTATGCACTCCATTTTTCTTTTTATAACTTATTGAAAATTATTATCTATTTTCTAGTTTTTTTTTTATAAACTATTAATTATTTTATACTTTTTAGTTCGGATAACTAAAAAAGCATATTTTTAAAGTATTACTTAATTTATACTTTTTAATTCTACAGGCTATAAAAGGTTTTTTCAAATATTATTTTTTGTTTTTTTTCTAAATATAAAAATTCCACAGTTGATTCAGTCAGTAGTCATAGGCTTGTTTCAAAGATTAAGCCATATATACTTTAGCAAACGTGTTAGTACTTGGCACAAGACACTACCGTGTCTTCGGATATGAAAATTAATCCTGAAGATCCTAGTAAGGATAACGAGACAAACATTTTAAAATATTTTATCGGGTTTCGAGATGTGCGCAAAGTTTTGAAGTGGCCTAAAATCGAGCTCAAAGATTGAATCCAATCTTATATATAACAATTTCCATTAATATGAATAAAAAGATAGATATTATCAGTATCAGAATTGTCAGTTTTCGGGTTTTTAACAATGGTGGAAAACAACCCATGGTGACCTACTAAATCACAAGTACCATACTATACCGTTTCTAAGCTAATGCTTTTGCAGGGAGATGGGAGGGACGCTCAATACTGTCAGTATGATTTCTGATGTAAGCTAAAGAACCTAGGGAACGGATGGAATGCAGCCTTGTTCAAAAATAGACGATAGGAATTTGGGAAAGAATTCGGTTTGTGAAGGAGAGACTAGGAAGGAGTCGGGTTGACTCAGGTTGGTCGCGAGCCAGGTCCTTGACTCAGGTCCGGGCGCTGGCAACCTTCGCTCCATGGGGGTTATCTTAGTCCTCCTTAGGTCTCGACTCTCAGGAATTCAGGCAAATTGTTTTCTGGTCAGTCACTCTGGCAGAAAATTGATCATCCACTAACTAGCTCTTTGCTCTCCGTTTTCCCCCTTGAAAGGAGAACGTAAGAGTAGCATGTCACTCGGTTGTCTTCTTTTTGATAGTTGTGTAGGTTGCCAACTTAGGTAAGTCAATTTTATTTTTATCATCCTTTATTTTCAAATTGCATATATATATATATATATATATATATATATATATGTATGCATATGGATGTGCCTATCCAATATAGAAAAATTACCTATTGCTCCAATTAACATGAATTTTGAACACACTTTTGATAATTATTGTAGTAATTTTTAAACTAATTTAATTTATAAATTGCTCGGTAGAATGAAAAAAAAGAAGAAAAATGTCATTGTTTAATTCATCCAGAGTGAATAGAGTTTACATCTGTTAATAAATAACGAAAAATCCAATAAATATATGATCAAGTAAAACTATATATATTATATTAATAGAATAATAAAAAGCACTGAACGTTCCTAGGACACTCAAAGAACTAATTTTGTGATTTTTGTTTAGGCATACTATAAAGATTTTTATTTAGAAGAAAATTCTGTTGACAGTGGTTAAATTATAGTAGAGTATAATTATGGCATAATGTGATATGATTCTAACGTAATCATCAACAATAATAATAAATAACAACAAATAATAAATTAATTAAAAGTAATAAGTTCAAGTAATCAAGCAAGAAAACCAGTTTCCAGTCTAGACCATTATTTATTATTTAAAAACGTTTCGACATTTTAATCAGTTTCAATTGTTAAAATTAAGCATTGTGCATCATCAAAACATCGTATATAACTCAATAAAGTTATAAGTAAAAATCTCTTAAAGAGCATTTGTTCATAATTAATTTTTATATTTATCATTAGGGATCAAATTATCCCCCATAGTAAATTGTTAGTCTAAGAATTCTTAGATGCATTGATGATGCACAATGCTTAATTTAACGATTGTTAATTACTATATTGTCGAAATGATTTTAATTAATAAATAAATTTTTTATTAGTTGTTTTAAGTTTTAAAAATTAATACAATTAATTAAAAAGTATAAATAATAATATATTACATCAACAAGATACTAAGATAAGTAATGTTCAATGAACATTCTTCCCCGTGTATACATCGCAAGTTTGCGAGAACACGGGGATATAAGATCGGTGAAGAGAACGGATTTGTCCCGACTGCGAGGAGGACCCTGGTAGCTCAAATGGTAGATTGCTGCCACGGAGAGACGGACGACCCGGGTTCGATTCCCGGCCAGGGGAAATCTTTTCTCTTCAAAATTTAAATAATAAATAATTCATTTTCTTTATAAGCTTTTTCTTATATACTGGACTATCTTTTTGAAATCATATAATTCACTAATGAATAATAAATAATTGTTTGGACTGGAAACTAAAAGATTGAAGTCCAGTGTAGTATATATGAATTAAATTAAATAATAAGTTTTGATTATCCTTTTAATAATTATTGTGGTATTTTTTCAATTTATAAACTACAAAAATAAATACGAAAAATATTCATGAGAAGCGAGGGGATGGTTGACTGGAAGATAGACGTAAGGAAGAAAATAGTTGGGGGTGCAGTCAAATAAAAACACTAAATAAGTGGTTACTTATTTAATTATGTGCCGACGTTTCGACCCACTTTGTGGGTCATCTTCAGGGCTATAGGAGGCTGGACTAGAAGCGGTCTAGCTGACAAAAAAAAACACTTATTTAGTGTTTTTATTTGACTGCACCCCCAACTATTTTCTTCCTTACGAAAAATATTCATGTTTAATTCTTTCATAATAATCATAAACTTTTAAAATAATGTTATCATGACGCCTAACTTAATAAGAATATGCTGAAAGAGGATTTGTTTATAGAGAGGCACAGAGTGCCAACAACCTCGAATTTATTCCGACTGTTGATCCACTTGAGTTGACTGCAGGTCGTAAGGTCATGGCCACAACGTTAATACTCAACGGACCTTTTTTGGTTCTAGTGTACTATACGGGCCCCGGTGATTTCATACCAGATAACTGTGATTCTATGACTTTATTTTTAAACAGAATAACGCTATTGGCCAGATACGTAATGATTAATAGCAGTTACGTTTATTTCAGGAAAAGGACATCATTTCGAAAGAAAGTACATACAATAATGTACATACTTCTTCTTCTTCTTTTTCTCCCTCCTTGTACCTTTCAGTGTGGAGGAGCCTCAACTCATCTCATCCATTCCTCTCTATCTTGTGTGAGTTGTCTCATTTGAGCTATATTTTTCCCCTGTACATAATTTGCCGTAATGTACATTCTATGAATTTATATTATTTAGATTGTGTTAGATGGAGTTGTAATGTGAAAAACTGTTAACTGAAGAACGGTATAAGCCATTTGACTTGGCTTTAGGATTCTAAAATTTATTTTTAAAAAGCCATCCATTTCATTTATTCATGGACAGAAGAAATGGCATCCATAAAATATTGCGCAGAACAGTAAGGAATAAGTAACAAACAAAAATTTCTCCACAGTGGATTGGAACAATTACAAACGAGAAATTTTTGTGTGTGGAAAATGTAAAAAACGAATCGTGTCATTAGAAGTTATGGTGAAATTGTTTATTTGTCAAAAGAAAAAAAAAACAATTTAGGACGCATGCTAGCTCAGAAAAAGGTGTTATGTGGTTTGTAGGGAGGTTTATAGGGAGACTAATGAATGTTTCTTTCCATTGGTACCGGACAGATCAGTCTTTACGTTATTGGCAATAATTGAAGAAATAATTCATCTAGGAATCACGATTATGTCTGACTGTTGGGATAGGGTTACGTAAACCTTTTTTTTTTTTTTGTCGATTCCAAGACTTTGACTAATACATAATAAAGAATTGAAAGATTGTGGGGTCTGCAGAATGGAGCAATAAAATAAGAGGAACAAGCAGAGGCTTCCTTTAGTGAATTCAATTCCTAAAGGACCCAATTTAAAAAAGAGGATCCTTCTGAGCGTATTTTAAAACGTATGAGAGATTTTAGGTTAGAACAAAAGATTTAATTGCAAATAAAAACTTTTTAAAAGTTGTTACTGTTCTTTTTACATAATCACTCTTATCTGGTATCAAATCACGGGGGCCGGTATAGCACACAAGTATTCCTATTTCTCCCAACGAAGTTAAAATACACCGTATCTTAGAGCTTTCAGACAAACGGGCACAAACTCGTTGAAGAATCCGCAGCTGGCAGTGCATCCTTCAATGTCGCACTTTCTTTTCGGCACAGTGTCCTGGCCGCCTTCTTTTGTTGTTGTCCCACCTTTGGACCATTTCCAAAAATTCGACGATTCCCTTATTAGAAGAGGTCCTCGTGTCTTCGGGAAAGGCTGTTACTCAGATTCTGAAATAATTTGCCGCCCACGGCTCTTCCGTCTCTCTATCGAATGATGCAATACAGACAATTATTAACTGAAGCTTGGAGGTTTATTATAAAACCTCTTTGCAAAAAAAAATTTCCATCATTCGGTGTATTATTGTTGACCCAATACTTTGTTTATATTATTAAATTGATCTGGAAAAGCGGATCAGCTCAGTGTGTTGAATTTAGTGTTCAAAATCAAGTTGTTGCAGATAAATTATTTAAAATGTTACCTATCATATTTACCCTGTAATATCTACAGACCTTTCTGGGATCATCCAGGCTCTAGGAATTTGGTACCGATAATTGATATAAACCTTGAGGTCGAGAGTGATCTAGGAGAAACCACCACCATGCATAATTATTTACCTAGAAATATTACAGTCTCTACCATGTATTGAACCCAAGACCATTTATAGGTTGTAATGGAACAGGTTTTTTTTTAATTATTCATTGAAGGAATAAGAAGAAAACAGAGTTGTGCAATCAAGTGCACAACTTATTTTCCGCTGCTTTGGAAACTTTCCATGATTAAAATAAATGATACCTAAACCTTCTAAACCTGTCACTGATCCTTCATCTTATCGTCCAATTGCACTCCTCCCTATAATGTCTAAATTATTTGAAAAACTCTTCCTTAATCGCATAAAGCCTATCCTCGAAAATAGCGGAGTGATACCGAACCACCAATTTGGCTTTAGTTCTTATCACTCCACTGTACAACAGTGACATCGTATTGTGGATGCAATATCTATCGCTTTTGAGAAAAAATGATATTGCTCTGCGATTTTTCTTGACATTGAAAAAGCTTTTGATAGTGTCTGGCACAAGGGTCTTCTCTGGAAAATAAAACCTCACTTACCTCCCACATACTTTTTAATTATTTCCAAGACAGATTCTTCTGTACTTCCGTTCACTCTTCGATTTCCTCCTTCTTTCCTCAATACAGGGGTGTACCGCAAGGCAGTGTTATAAGCCCCATTCTCTATTCTGTTTACACCTCTGATATCCCTGAGCATCCCTGCACCAACATCTATACCTTCGCTGACGATACGGCCATTATTTCTTCTCACAGAGACCCAAACCTAGCATCTATTGCTCTTCAAATTCATTTATTTGATTTAGAAAAGTGGTTCTATAAATGGTACATACAAAATTAAAAAGACAAGAACTGACTAGACGGTACAAACAACTATCACATCTACTGGACTACAGATCTTCCCTTGACTTACGGAACAAACGACTTATCTATAATAGTATACTAAAACCTATTTGGACATATGGAGCCGAACTTTGGGATTCAGCAAAAAAAGTCCACATACACAAGATACATTCAAACAGTCCAAAATTCTCAGAAAAATTGTTAATGCACCACGGTATATTTCGAATCACACCATACACAACGACATGAACATTCCCACTATAAAATCATACATTCATAACAAATACATGACATTCCACTCATCGACACAATATCATCCAAAGCCACTCGTTCTTCCGCTTTCCTACTCCCTGGTACCTGGACTTGACAGGAAAAGATTAAAAAGACATTGGCCAAGAGACCTACTCACCTATTGATATTTTTACTCCATCATCATTTAGAAGATTATGTAGAAAAGCAAAGAGAAAAACACTCGGATCAAATTTGCTGAATGCGCAATCGCGCAGGTGCAAATAAAAATTAAATAATAAATAAATAAATAAAATATTATAATTTACACATTTTATGTCTAATTTAAATATTCTATATGTAATGTATTATTATTTACACAGAATTTACTTTTTGAATGGTATTTTTTTTTATTTGCCATCCACGCGACCTGCTATGTAACTGTTTTCATTTTTTTTTCATGCACGTATTTTCCCCCCATGTTATTGTAAAGATTACAGTATTTATATTAGAATCAATTATCTAATTCAAGTTAAACACAATTAGCAATTCATATGGTCGCGTGCTGCTTTTACATAGGAGTATTTGTCCCTTCTTTCCAGCCTACCTTCTTGTTGCTAATTTTGTTTTGTTTTTTTACAAGAAAATATAATTTTCGTCATGGTGTAACGGAGCTCTGGCCCAAATATCTGGAAGACCCTCATGATACCGACAGCGACCTTAGTGACTGTGTAGATGATTTGTTACCAGGCGACCACTATTCTGACACAGAACAGGAGGCGAGAAGATCAGATGAAAGTGATCAGGATGGTGATCAATTCATAGGAATAGATGGAATCACGAGACGGAATAAAAAAGCGCCTCGAAAAAATGTATAAACCCTGTCTCGTAATATTATTAGCCACTTGTCAGGACCTAAAGACGCAGGCAAATTTGCAAACACGGAAATCGTTGCATTTCAACTTTTCTCAAATGATAAAATTGTGAAAATGTTAACGGACTGTACAAATCTCTATATTGAGAAAATTAAAAAGAATATCACCAGAGAGCCAGATGCTCGCTCAACCGATGAAACCGAAATTAAAGCCTTCATCGGAATTCTTTTTCTGATCGGTTCTCGGCGTTGTAGCAGGACCAGTACTCGAGAGGTTTTGGATAGCTCAAAGGGTCGGGGAATAGAAGCCTGCTACTTGGCAATCAGCGAGCAAAGATTTCGTTTTCTCATGCGATGTCTTCGCTTTGACGATTATAGTACGAGAACTACCAGAAGGAAACTGGACATTCTTTTGCAATGATTTGTAGTGTGCAGATTATACTTAATAATTACATATTAAACACGCTCTATGTAATTATTTTATACCTTTTTATATTAGAATTCAGAATTACAATAAATTATATCAAAAATTAGTCATAAATATGGGAAAAAGGAATGGATAGTTAACAGGCAGTCCCATTCATAAGAAACCGCTTACATATCCCTTACTCAGCCTTCCGACTAAGCATCCTTAGAAACCCCCTCCCATTCCCGTAACTTTTGCTGTGCTCTCCTAGTGATTAAGATAGAACAGTTGTAATCTAGAGTTAGTCCTAGCTGGTCGTTAGTACTATTCCGACCTAATTTGATATAACTTGTATATTATTTCCAAAATAAAGATATTTGTTAAGTCCACGGTTGATCAAGCACGTTATCTGATGACCATTGTCATCCACAATAGACCTCTCTTTTTGCATAACAAGGTGGGACCACTCGATGGCTAAAGATCCCATTCATAAATATAACAATATTATTATAATTAGGAGAGTCTAGATTTAGGACTCAGTAACTTAAAAGAACTTAGGAATAACATTATAACTAGAAAAAAATGTTTAAAAAAAATTGAGGTGGAATAGGTTCATTCTTTATAATTACTAATAAATTTTTGGGTGAAATGGGGTCTAGTGGTTAACATATCATCCTACTGCGGGTCCATAGCCCGGCAGGTGGCCCTAGAATTTTTTAAAGGAAGTAAAACTTTCTTGGTTATGCCGTCCTTTAGAAACGACGTTAAGCGGGGGTCCCAAGCATGCACGATGTCAGGTACTCGTTAAAAAATCGTATCCTAATTATTCCTGGATAAGAAAAATAGCCTACCCTGTAGCTACCACTGTACCATTTTCCGATTAGCCATATCAGGATAACAGTTAAATAAACAAACAAACACCAACTTTCATCTCTCCCAATTTCATCTTCCTAAGAAGACAACCGAGTGATATTCTTAAGTAATCTGATATTATATATATATCCTAGAAAAACCCTATTTTATCTCACTTCTCCCTAGATTTTGAATGTTCCTATTTCAGACGTTAGACTCGCGCGTATAACCATGTTTGGATATTCACTAAACCAGACTATCGGGAATTATAAGGCTTCGAGACTGTATTGACGTAAGCTACTTGACCCTCCTGGGATATTCTGGCTTTGTTTCAGATCTGGCAAAGAAAAGGTTATTATTTCAGTCTGGGAGCTCTCTCTCCCCCGTTGCCAATTCATCCGGCATAATGGATCCCATTGTTCGGGATCCTTTCATTGAGAGCGTGCCTCTTGCCAACTGACCGACGTCTCTTTGCCATCACCTCAATCGATTATAATTAAACGGAACGAAAGTGAGGAATAATTATATCTTGATACAAAGGGACTCTGACAGAAAGATTATTCCCGTTTTTAGAGCTCGCTAGTTATCGAGACTACCTGAATTAAACAGTATAAAATATCCTCCCAACTGTATAACTATGTATTAATAAAAATGCATAACTTAAAAGGTATAATCTTCAATAATATTAGTAGACCTTAAATATATGGGGCAGAAAATGGTCCGACTAGAGATCAGATATATATTTTTTCAATTGGTTTAACTGCTTATTTGAAACCTAAGGTTTAATTACATTCTGTCTCACTTATTAGATATATTCTCTTCTTTAAGACTTATTTCCTTTTTTTATATTTCCCCCATCATTATTATTACTAATCAAATATTTAAAACAATACCTTTGTTTTATTCTGTAATTTAAATCGCCCCCATTTTCGTTTCTGATTTTCTCCAATATTTATATTTTATAAGTAACAATAAGTATTGCAATCACAAAAAAAAATGTGTACGTCTATGAGGATAGCCTATTCCAAATTCAAAAATTAGTTTACTCAAATATGTAAGCTTTTTAACAAACCTTTAAATAACCTTTTTGCCAGAATTATTTTATTCTTTTCAATTTTTATGTATCACTTTAATTCGTTTGGTTCTTGTATATCTAGCCTTAACACCAACTCGCCTGTGGATACATTGGAAGGCTAAAAAATAGTAATAACAACCCAGCATGGAAACCCATTTTCAAACCGAAGAATAGACGATTTCAAGAAAACCGTAGACTACCTGCTCCATTAGGTATTAGGGCTGGTAAATATATAGAAAAAATCAGCTGCTTGGAACCAACAACTAATGAACTTAATTACCCACCTTGGACTACAAAACTACCTGCAATAGATTTAACGCTTAAAAAATTCACTAAAAATACCACTACAGGACTCATGTATTTAGCAGAATATAAAAAAATTAAGGGAAAATATAGTAATAGAAAACAATTTTATACAGATGGTTCTAAATTAAATAATAATGTTGGTTGTTCATTTGTATCAGACTCCAGGATCGGCAAGTATAAACTTCCCTCCCTGGCCAGCAACTTCACTGCCGAAAGTTATGCGATTTGCGCGGCACTCTATTATATTATGCAATGCGAAGAAGAAAACTTCGTAATATACACGGACTCCCTATCTGCTCTTATGGCACTTAAAAACATTTATAGTAAAGACCATCTTATAAGGAAAGCACAAGTTTATGCATCAATGTTAAAAGATATGAATAAGAACATATCTTTGGTTTGGATTCCATCACACGTGGGGATTGAAGGTAACGAAGCAGCAGACCGGGCTGCCAAGGAAGCAGCATTGTCATCGATTGATATTACAAGTATCTACACCTCATCAGATATATGCCACTTTTTAAAATATGGAGTAAAACAAGATTGGATTCAGCTTTGGGAAAACACCGAGGAACGAAATAAGCTTAAAGCTGTAAAAAATGAATTAAAAATATGGAAAAGTTCCAACCGCAGTAACAGAAGGGAAGAGGTAGTTGTAACAAGACTTAGAATAGGCCACACCCGACTTACCCATGGTTACCTTATAACAAAGGACAGTCCACCGAAGTGCACAACATGTAATAACGCACAACTAACAATTAGACACATACTGGAGGACTGCCCCCTCTGGGATAGTTATTTTTAGGAAGCTCAATTACAAAGATTCCTCCCAACTATACTAGGCGATAATAATAAAAATATAGACACAGCCATCAAGTTTCTAAAAAAATATAACCTTTTTGACAAAATTTAAAAAATGACAAAGGACAAAGGGGAAAAAAAATAAAATAAAATAAAATATATATATATATAGATTGAACGACGGACACTGAAGACCCTTGATGTTGAGTGTCCATAAGCAGTTCTACCTACCATCTAGCCTTAATGGATGATCTAGCCCTGCAATGTGGGTCGAAACGTTTGGCTTTCAAATAAATAATTCAACCCTTTTTAAGAAATTATTTCTCTGACCACCACTCGGACCATTTTCTTTCACATAAAATTGTATAACTACTTATAACTGAAAAAAATAGTGTTGGTATTCATTTATTTTATAATCTACCGGAAGCGTGTTTGAAAAATTACTCTAATACACTAAATTATAGATAAAAACACACCCCAGGATTATACATGTATTTACTTATAATAATCCATACCAATCGAAACATTTTTTTTTTTTTTATCAAAAGCTATCATAAGTTAAGCTTGTGAATGCACTTATTTGCAAAATTTTACATCTTGCTTCTTTATGATATTTTTGATAATTAATTTCCATCAATTACATTATTTGCTTTATAATTATAAATTTGATATAGTAATTTAAAAAAAAAAATTTAAACAGAGCTATACCATTCACTCACTTCACCTTGGCCACTACATATACATTATTTATCCTTATTAAATAAATTTATATGATGATAATTCTAAACTGAAAATCATTTTCAAAACCCGTATACCCTTCCAAAAATATTGAATAACCGAGTTTGAGAGGTCGATTTGAAATGCTATTGTTATTTTACTACGAACAGGCTTTCACGTTGTAAGGTTACCGTTAAGGCTATTTCTTCCAGGGTTCCATATCTGTACACACTTCGAAGACCCCTCGCAGACATTTCCTAGCTGGATGGCCTTTTTTTCTTATTTTTTCTGGAGCCGAATACTCACTTTTTTAGGCCATAAAAAGGAGTCATATCCCGGACATGCCTGTACAATTTCAGTTTTTTTCTCATTCTTCTTTCGCTAACAATCTCGCCCAGTTCCATTCCTTTCCTTATCATTTCATTTCTAATCTTATCCGTCTTTTTCTCTTTTAAACGTCTACAATAATCCACTTATAATAGAACTAATTTTGAAGAAATTGTTCGCAGACGGATGTTTCTCCGTCGAATACTCTAAAATACTCGAATACTCTAAAAAAACACAGCTATACCATAGGATTCGGTAGGAGATTGAAATTTATCCAAAATAATATTGACCTTATACGAAACTCAACATTATTGTGTATGCAGTATTCCCTTGGAATTAGGGAATAAAATTCAATCGTTACAGACCAAAATCTAAACATTCCTTTTTGAATGAGCATTCCTGAATAGTGCCTCAAATAGAACATCGCCCTTCAATGCCACAGAAACATTCTAATTACAGAAACATTTTAAAATTGTATTTTTTTCATTCCATTTAGGGGAGCGGAGTGGCTCAGTAGAGCACTGAGTTGCCATTCTGAAAATCCTGGTTCAAATCCAGCTGCTGACAAGACTCTTATTTAGTCTGTTACCAGCTGAAGATGGATCATAATGGATCTAGGACCCTCCTGGGGCTCACCCAGCCTCTAAAAAGTGGGTACCCAATCTTAATCTGGCGGTTGAGCGTGAACTAGGACAAATCACATCCATGTACAACCGTTGTCCATGAGCACAGCACAGTCTCTACCAAATACTGAAACCCAGAACACGGGTTGTAGTAGTAATAAAAAAAAAATTCTCATAAGAGTCTGTGCGCATGTTTGTTTCGTTTGAAGTCAAAATATCTAAACACGCACGCGCGCGCACACACATACACACACACATAACCTTTCATATTCACAAAAAATGTGTATGTTTTTGTGTCCATACTTCAATTACATCCCCTTTTCATAAAAAAATCCCGGGCATTGCCATATAAGGCGTACAACCGCCCCGTCCTTGTTCTAAAAGTGTTACAATAGTTTTTAGAATACACTGCCCAGGAATAGAAACCAGAAAATAGTTAGTTGTGGCTAAAAATGTACACGTAAACATCCGATGATATAATTTGGTCTAAAAAAAGGGATGCCTGATTCATTATATAGTGACTCAATGTTCTAACGCGAGATAAACAGAATGGTTGGAATGCTCACTGTATTCAGGAATTCAGGAGGGAGCATTCAAAAAAGGTGGCTTATTCACAGGATAAATTCGAGATAAAAATTTCTGATACGGAAATAATGATACTTTTTTCACTAAACTGGACACAAAGAAGTTGCTAAATATTAATTATTATATACATGATATACATAAAACTAACGTTAAATAAACTTAAAAGCCAGGTATAATAATGGCAATATATACAATATACGTAAAACCAAACTTACTTATTAATACTGGCCTATTATGTATTAGACCGAATTTAAAAGCTTGAAAACTCATGTCGATAATAAAAATAAACTATTGTGAACCGCATTATTATCTTGTGCATTTTATTCGATGCCTAACTTTATCCCTTTGTTTATTATACTGTACACTTTTCGGTTACATGAACCGTCTAGAAATTAATGAAGAAAGAAACAAACAAAAAAATCTAAAAATTAGAGATTTTTGACCTTCAGAAGAATTCAGATAGATCTCACGTTTTGTCGTTTTTGGTCTCTAAAATCTTCCAACTATAAATAAGTTAATTTAATTAGCCATTGTTACTATAAATTATGTCATTATTAAATATTAGTTCCTCACAAAAATAATAATATACCCAGAATTACGGCGGATATTTGATAACTATATTTTATGAGTGTTTTAGGTTAGCATTTTATTTACTAATAAAATATTGCTACACGCATTTAGCTTAAATGCGTGTAGTAACACACATACACACACAAATATACTATTAAAATGTGTTAAGCAATAGTGAAGTAACATAAAATAAAAAAAAAACAATAAAAAAAAAAATAGAAATCTTCAGTTATAATTCCATATATGAGAAATGAGGTAGAAGTGCATTATTACAGTAATAATATTATATGTAAAAACATAATTAATTATTGGCTTTAATTATATTTTTGTTTGCAACGGGAATTTTTTCCTATTTACCTATACCCTATTAAATTTACAATTATTTATTGCCCAACTTACGAAATTTTTAATAATTAAATAATAATTATTGATAATTCCACATTTTGTTAAATAATGAAGTGTAAATTTGACTAAGCCACAGTATTCAACACTAAAACTTTCTTTATAAAAATGCAATCGATAATTCTTACTTTCGAATCTACCTCATTTTTATTAGAAATTAATAATTTTTCGTCAACTTTTTTTTCAAAGGAAAGAATTTTCATTCTCGATTCCCGCAAACGTAGAATCATTTCTGTGGTATTATTCCGAAGCTATTCGAAAAACAGAACGAATCGACTTTCTCTAAACTTTTCTTTTTTCATCTTTCACTTTTTCAGGATCTCTTGTTTCCTTTTTCCTTTTTTTTTTATATATATGTATATAGAAAGTTGTGTGAAAAGAAAGAGACTTCCGTTATGCAGGGAAAAATTCATCTGAATGCCTCCAAGTATAAAATGTTGCGATCAGTATTCTTGAGAACGGACTTAAGATAAAAATGTAAGTTTCATAAACGGTGCCACCAATATAGAATTATTAATATTGAGTGACTCAGTAAACGATATCTGTTTCGAAGGTTGTCGCTTCGAGTTGAATTTCAACAAGTTTTAACTGTTTATTTGTTTCATTTTTAATATTTTCCAAAAATGCAAGTTATCGTGAGCTTTAGTTTGGAAAAGCGTATGCAATAATAGGTAATGAATAGATTTCGGTAATCATTTCTTCAAGAAATAAAAGTTTCAACTGAAATTTCGAAATATAGACAGTGTATGTTTGTTGAAACGATCATTTCTTGATGAAATGATTAGCGAAGTATACACATTTCCTATAATTACATTCTATTTTCCACACTAAAGCTCATGCTAATATTTTTGGAAAATATTAAAAGGGAAACGAATTAAAAGTTAAACCTTCTTGTGACTCGAAGCGACAACCTGCGGAATAATTACCCAATAAACCTTTTTGTACATAGAGAGATTTAATAGCTCAATTTGATTAAACGACAATTGTTAATGAATTTAATTCGTATAGTTTTATATTAAATATAAATTATATTAACGGCTCGTTGGGTATATTTTAATATATGTAATACCAGATCTTTATCCCTAAAAGATTTTATTTCTAATAGTTAAATGATTAGTTTTATGAAATGATTGAAACTACATATGATTCAATTATAGTTGAACTTATAGATGATAATAATGCTAAAAATGAAAATAAAATCTACGTAAATATAAATACAAGGTGTAAATAATAAAACTATATATACTAACTATAATTTCAACTAACTTATTGATATTTTTATTGAGTTTGAGCAGCCCATCAAATGTTTTGATTAGTACATAGTACTTGAAAATGTACTCGTAGATAATTATTGTTCGGAAAATATAATATATGGTTAACCCATAAATATGGTTAAAAATGTTGAAACTTAAATAATTCTGACTATAATTGGTATAGAAATATTTAAAAAAATGTATACCAAGGTCTTAAGTTTGAACTTCTGTCGGCAGTCCATTTGAAATTTTTTTAAGAGAAAATACTCAATATCTCAAAACATTACTGGTTAAAACATACCCACTAATGTTTTAATAGATTAATATAAAAATAAGTCCCCAACTGAACTTCAATTTCTTGAATAATACAAGAATTAATTAATTGTACAATCAAATATACAAGTGATTTTATTTTATTTTTATCCACTAGCACCCCTAGTGATTATTAAAAGTCTTAGCTCTTACAAAGTTAATAAATAAAAAAATATATCATTTTTTGACCGATATTTTTTCTTCATTTTCCGCAGCAATGAGGAACAGGATGCTTGTTCTTTTGGCAGCTTTCCTGAAAAATACTTACACCTCTGCCAAAAAGCATTTGATTTATTGATGCAGCAGTACGTTTTGAGAATTAAGCGTTGAAATTTAAATCTTTGTTTTTAATAATTTATTTGATCAAAGGTGTTATGCCTTTTTAAAATAGTACACGGGTACACAAGAGAAAAAAGTGAGGTTTTATCTTAAATAACGTGTTATAGAATTTCGAATTAAGAGAATCTACAGGGTTCAAGATAATGTTCTCAAACATAATGTTGAGGAACATTTCTAAAACGAAGTTACAATTATTTAAAAGTTAATGAAAACGTTCTTCAAAATCCAACTAATCGTCGTGTTTTTTTAGTTCCTGTATGACTACACTGAATTCAATCTATATGGTATTTAAAAAACAAAACAAATAATTTCAATGGGTTTAAAAAATATATTATGGATCGGAGTGGTTCAGTGGTAGAGGACTTGAGTTGCCGTGCTGAAAATCCTGGTTCAAATCCCACTGCTGCTAATTCTAAGACTTTTATTTAGACTTTTAACAGCCGGTAAGGGTCATATAGGATCTGGGACCCTCCTGGGGCTCACCCAGCCTCTATAAAGTGGGCACGAAAAATAAGGGAGAAAAATCCGGCAGTTGAGACAAATCACCTCCCTGCACAACTGTAGTCCTTGAAACAGTACACTCTTTACCATGTACTGAACCCCAAATGCGATCACGGGTTGTAGTGGTACAGTTTTTAAAAAATCATAAAACCTTTATTATATTACAGAATTTTATTAGTTTTTTAGTTAAATTTAGAAATTTAATAATGAGCTGTTAACATGTTGATTTAATTTTGTAAGAATCAGTGTTTATTAAAATCGCCACTCAACTTTGTGTTAACTTTAGGTTTTCGTCTATGCAAAAACATTTAAAATTAAAACGAAAAGTTAATTTAAAAAAAAATTAATGAACTTTTATACAAGCATAAAATATAAATTTTAAAAATATTAAAATTAAAATTTAGTTAATATAGGACGTGCTAAAATTCAATACATCAATTTTTTTTTCACGTTTATAAAAATTGTGCCAAATATTTTGTACTTATGTATTTTGCGTATTGTAGTATTTTAGTATATAATTTAATGTTTCCACGCATTCGGTAATTAATTAGGGCAATGCAATTAAATTTAAATGCAAGAAGAATAAAGTTTTTAGCTTCTTATATGATTGGCAAAACAGGAATACGCAGTGCATTTTTTCGATAAATGACTAAAACGCAGAACAGCTTCGACAAGCCTTGTACCAAAAATACTTTCTTGAGGTCAGAATGATCAAGGAATCTGCCCTTGTGAGTCGCCTGGAAATATGACAAACCCCTTTCCGACAGCTGTAAATTTTACAATTCAAAAGTGCCAATAGAATATGGAAGTTTTTTAGTCCTTTATATAAGAGTAGTTTTATTTTTATATATCATTGAATATACATCAAAGAATGATAATTTTGCTATTTTTATTCCAAAAATACTTAGATTCTTCGGTAATTAGGAAAAACGAAATTCAGGAGGAAATAATGGCGCTACAAAAAGGCAAAAATGCTTATTATTATTATTCGGTCTCGACATTCATAAGCTCGTGTATTTTGTCCCAAAATCTAAAAATAAGAATTTATAGAATCCCCAAAATTCCAACTCTTCTTTACGGATGTGATAAGTGTCCTCTAACGCTGAAAGATGAACAGCGTCTTAAGGTATTCGAAAAGTAAGGTGTTCTGTAGAATATTCGGACCAAAAAAGGGTAAAACCATTGGATAATTTAGGGGATTAGACAATGCTGAATTTCGGAGCATGTACCCGGTTAATATTGATATATTAGCGTCGCTAAGATTAAGATGGGATTGTAAAATAGTTTGGCTCGGTAACGAACGAATTCCTAAAAAGTAAAAAAGTGCCGTGACCGGGAAGTGTCTGAGGGGTAGACCAAGGCGTAGGTGGGAGGATTGCGTTAAGGATAATCTGGGGAATTTGGGTTTGGGTGGTTGTTCTTGGACGGAGGTTTGTAAACAGAGATTGGTGGTATCGGCATCTAGCTTTCGGGTTTGTTAAGCATTATTTATTATTATTGTTTTTATTCCAAAAATTGGTTGGCATTTTGGTATCATGGATAATGATTGGCTAGATTTCCCAAGAATTAACCTTTATTAAAGTTGCTACTCAATTTTCTGAGTGTTAACTTCTGTTTTTTATATTCTGAAAAATAAAACGAAAAGTAACATCCATGTGATAAAAGGTTGTAAAATTATATCCTATAATGTAATAAGTTTAACAATTAATAAAACTTCTTTTGTTTTCGATTTGGGCGTTGAATCAACTTATAATTCCAGATCGGATTAAGAAACAGCCTAAGAAATTTCTGTCATAATAATTATATTTATTATTTAAATTTTTTTTTGGTTATGATAACATTACCATACAGCTTGGAGGTTCAAAAAACTAATAAAGGCGCGATTATCTTAAAAATTAATAATGTAACGCAAATAATTAGTAAATTTCATTCTAAAAACTATTTAAACTGGATTTTATTATATGCATATTCTTAACCTTCACTTTTCATAAAACTTTAATATGTAGGATATTACTCGAATAGCTGACAGTTAAGAATTGAGTACTCTCAAATTTTGAGGAATAGGAAAATAAATATTAAAATAAAAGTTAAAATTAATAATAATAATAATAAATTATTATTATAAGGGAAATGAAAACATCCAAGCTAAAAGCCTTGTCTCAAAAATAACAGAATACAAGAAATGTTAGTAAAAATTGCTAATCTAAGGCTTCTTTACTATTAAGATATGTTTAACTAGTTCCATTTAATTTATCTAAAACTAAAAATTTTGTACTGTTTCAGTCCTTTTTTTTAAATATCTTATATCTAAATTTATTTATTAGGAAGGAAATCGTTAAAAATCGTTTATTATTTATCGTTTAAAGTTGTTTATATTAAATCCAACATCACAGGTCTTCTTCAGGGCTAAATATACAAGATACATATAAATTAAAATAATATATAGTAAACAATAACAATATATATGGTAATCTAGAGTGATGGGTGATAAAAAGTACGTAGGCTTTATAATCAACAGTTCTTAATAAAGATATTTTTTTCTGACCTCCATTCCGACTATTTTCTTCCTCATATATATATAGTCAACAAATATTATCCAAGATATATTTATTTATTTGGGGTACATTTATATATGCTTATCATCATAAGAAAATTGCGTTCTCATAATGATATTTAATTAGTTTCAGTTGTTTAATATGCCTTGAGAAAAAAAATTATAAGCTATTAAACACGAATGAAGTAAATACTTTTTAAGCTACAAGCAGCTAACTATTACACAGCAGTTGATTCGGTATTATAATATTAAACTATTTAATTATTTACCCATTACAATTAATATAGAGATTTATTTATAAATTAAAAAATAGTTTTACTTCAGAAAAACGTATGTTAAAGTATATCTATCAGTAACGCTTCTGGTTGAGTTATTAGGTATGGTATTAATAGTTTCATCAACAAATTAATTTATGATGTGGGAATTTATTATTAGGCTTATAAATTTTAAAAATATGCGATACAGTATTATTTTACTCTCAAAACCTCATATTGTACGTTTTATTTTATCATTATAATGCTAGATTGTCTACTGTGGTCTATCGTGGCTTGCTAAAATATGAAAATCATTGGGTCCTGTTGTGCGATTGTATTAACAATCGTTTCTCAAAAAGAGCGTCATAACTTAAAAAAAACAACTAATTTTTCAATAGAGGTATTTGAAAGCTCCATGCGAGCTAAAAAATTAAAAATGTGAGCATTGGTAAGAGAAGCATTCCAATTATAATTATGGTATTGGCATTATTTTATTAACCTTTAAAAATTTTTAAAAAACTTGAAACTTTTTTAATTTTAACTTATGTCATTTTTCCCATAGAACTTCAAGTTCAAACATGTTACAACTCAAACTATGACTTTATTAAAAAAGCAGAAAAAAAAAAATATGGAAATGGAGAACTAGTAATAGATTGGTTTAAATATAATATAATTAAATATTATATATACGTTAAGTTTAGAAACAAGTATCTATATAATATAAATATTTGAATAATTTGGATTTGCAAAATATATATAGATCGAAAATTGCTGTTTTTAAGTAATGACCTAGAAATAAGCTCATCCATAGCCGAGTTTATAAAAATAATAATATATGCATTATATATATATATGTGTGTAAATATAAAAAGTTAATAAGTTTTGATTGAATTTATTCATAATTATGAATGTAATTACGATTAATTATAGCTAAATATCCACATTATTTACCATTTTTAAAATAATATTTGCATAGTTTTAATAATCTGTTGTAATGTTAATACATTTTAATAATAAATATATTTGGTAATACACAGATATATTTATTGCTTTCGATGGTTTTGCGGTTGAATATTGATCAATTGGGGTTAAGTGAAAACCAAAAGTTATTACTATAAACCTCATCTTGAATCACGTTTACGACAAATTATGAAATTGTCAAGAATCATAGACCAACTCTGAATAATATAGCATTTTATCAAGAATAATAATATTATTAGAATTATATAAACTATTGTATCCAAATACGTAATATATTTACGTCTTTTTCCAAAAAAAAAAGTTTATTTTTAAAAAACTTTACACGTTTTCTTCTTAGTTGTATAGTCTATTTGTTACTTTTTGTAAACTATTTCCAATAATTTAATATGGGGATTTCTAAGGACCAATAATCCAAAAAAAAAATGTTTTCTAAGCAAACGAATAATCAGCATAAACTCATCCAAATTAATGATTAATCACTCACTCATTGATTACATTTACATATATATATATATATATATATATATATATATATATAAAGATATGTGTGTGTAAATAGACGATTTGTATTAGTTTTAGGTTAATAAAAGCATATGATTATTTTTCTCTCTAAAAAAAAAGATTTTGATAAGATAGATACGAACTGTATAATCAATAAAAGGTTAGTTGGTGTGATTATCTCAGCCTAATTTTAACTGGTGCCGAAACCCGGGAGATTGTTCGTTCGCATTTTGTTAAAAATTAAGAAGTTAAAGTACTCGTATGATGGGTGAATCAAACGAGATAATTAAGGAACGCGCGAAGTTCGAATTCCAGTTGGCGAAGGCGGCGGAAGAACATGCCCAATTGATGGCTCAGCTCACGGAGGTAAAAAAGTAGGCGCAAATAGAATTAGTAAAGGTACGTACACAAAATTCTGCCTTTATACACGAGGTCATCGGTCAATTAGAGGTACGGTTGGTGATCTGGATCACTTCATAAAAGGCGCCGACAAGATTATGACTCTTATTGTATCACGATAGGAGAATGGGACCATATTCGAGTCAGACGCGAAAATGCTAGAAGCTGCATTGGTCGGCCGTATCTCACGACGTATCCTGAACGCTATACAAGGTGATACAACTCATTCATGGGAGAGGTTGAAAGAACGATCGAAGAAGCTGTACGGCGGAGGCGCTGGACTCCAGAAGAAGACGTGTCTTATCTGGTGAAAGTGAAGCGGAATCAAGGCCAGTCGGAGGGCGAATTTGCAGAAAAACTTTTAGTTCTCTATAATAGAGTGATGGAGAAAATGGTTGAAGCTTTTGGTCAAGAGGAAGGCGGCCGGGGATTGGAGTTTGTACGTGGTCTCCTGAAGGTACAGCTGAACCATTATATGGACCGACCAGGTTCTCTATCACGTGACATAGATTTTGTTGAAATTGCCCACGAGTTGGTAGACGCGCATGACAGGAACAAGGCACGGCGAGAGAAGTGCGAGGGCGAATGGACCGAGGTGAGATCCACAAGACGATATTATAAGAGTCCACCCAGGCGCAGCAGTCGAACTTCCGAGAACAGACCCAGCAGAGGGTCTGAAGAGAGGAGGAAACGACCGGAGCGTCGGTGTTATGAATGCAATAGGCTCGGTCACGTAGCAGCGCAGTGCAGTCTGACGCGGTGCTACGAATGCGGCGGGAAAGGACATTTTGTACGAGAGTGCCCGAGACGGACTTCTAGACCTCTCAGATGGGAATCCAGGCCTGAACCGATGGAAGTCAACAACCAGGAGTGGCGAGAGAAGCGAGAATTTTATATATATATATATATATATATATATATATATATATATATATATATATATATATATATATATATATATATATATATATATATAATATTTATATGTTTATATCATGATGTAGCAAAGTATTTATATTTTGCACAGGGAGTTGCTACTGCAATATAATTGGCCCTTAAAAATGCCCTTTTAATTATACTTACATATATACGAGTATATATATATATATATATATATATATTGGAGCCGTGTGGCTCAGTGGTTCAGCCCTGAGTTGCCGTGTCCTGGGTTCAATTTTAATTAATCAGATAGCGGATTAGGATCTTGGACTCTCCCGGGGCTCATCCAGCGTCTGTAAACTGGGTACCCGAAATAAAAGGGGGGGGGGGGAATCTACCGGTTGAGCGTCAAAGAAAAATCACTTCACTGCACAAATGTCCTAGAAACAGTACAGTATCTAACATCCACTGAACTCAAGATCATCCATGCGATGTAGTAAAAATATTTTCTGATTATAATAATTTCTATATATTTACCTTAATTAGCCTTAAAGGTCATTAACTTAAAGGTAAATGGAATGAATAGCTCACCTCAAACAGCTCACCAAAGGTAACAATAATTGTTCCATCATCTTCACACTCTTCATCTTCATTATCCGAAACGTCGTTGTCTTTCTTCCGGTTCTTCAGGTCCCTGTTGTAAGTTCCTAAGTCGTAGATTGTCTCACACAGTTCTAAGATCTCCCTGTTGATGTGCGATTTGGCCCTCAAACCCCTCTCCTCTGTTTTCGAACCAGCCAGAGGCCTGGAAAATACATTAAAAAGATACTATAACCAATAGTCAAAAACATAATATAATTGATGTTACCCTAATTATTATTTTAATTCTAAACAAATTATGTGCATTTTAGCATAATGCATATATGTTTTAATTTATCATAAGCAATAGTAAAATTAAACGGGAGTAAGTAATAAGAATTAATTAAAACGAACCCATCTAAGAGCTTTAAATAATTAGGAGGATGGGTTAAATAATAAGGAGACTAGAACAAATCCAGTCTAGTGGCAAGTGTGATCCTACTATAATAGCCCTGAAGAAGACCTGCAATGCGGGTCGAAACGTCGGCTTCGGAAATAAACAGTTCTCTCTATATAAGAGAATTTTTTTACCTCTACCTGGACTTATATATATATGAGGAAAAAATTTTCTTCCTCATATATATAAAGTCAACAAATATTATCCAACATTTAAATCACGACGATAATGGAATCGTCGACAATGAGATCAGGGAGTAGAACAGATAATAAATAGAAACTTCAGGAATAAAAGAAAAGTCTCCAAGGACACCAGTTGTCTACAATCTAAAGAGGGTGTATAAATCTACAATTCCTCCCAAATTGATTTACTCATCCGAATCTTGGCCATTGACCAGAATGGATGAAAAAAAATTGAGATTCCTCAGAAAGATAGAAAGGAAAAAGAGACGGGATACGTACCAATAGATTAAACTATTTTAAGATGGTTTGATAATGTCTTAAGTATTGAAAACAACATTATGACCAAGATAACATACGAGGCTAAATTGGCGGAAGACGATCCAAAGTAACATAGGGAGACCCGACATACCTGGAAAGGAGTTAAGGAGTGCTTCGAGAAGAGAAATCCAGAGTGGGACATGGAAATAGTGGAGGATGGTATGGCGTGGTACGGGCTCTGCAGAAGGAAACCCCAAACTGCATGAGCTGAAAGGATGATGATAATGATGATGTCGAAGTTATGGCAAACGTTATTCCAATATTTTAATATTCTGTAATAATTTACCCAAGAATATTTTTCACAGTTAAAAACATTAGGCTGTACAACTGATAATTTAACCCACGATTTTTATTGAAAAATTAACAGTAAGTGAAATCATTTAAAGGATTTTGCAGACAACATTATTTGCGATTAAAATAAGATTTCTTAAAATAATAAAAGAAACGATTGTAGTAGTTATCAACTAAAATATTTCACTTTCTAAGCAAAATAAGTTTAGAAACGATTCGGAATATACCTTTTTTTTTGGAAATTCCTTAGTTTTTATTTTTACTATAAAAATATTATAATTTATTAATCATTAGTGAATTTATCAATACATTTAATGATATTTAGTATCAAAAATGTCTTTTCAAGTGTTAAGTTTTTTTTAGTATATTCCTTCCGAATAGTAATGTAAATTATATATATGTCGCCCTGAGTTCATAAAATTCATTAACAGTATTGATTTCGAAATGTTGACATCAATTTAAGAATATAAATTCAATGTAAAACATAGATAATCAAGTTATAATTGTTTGTAATTTTAAATTTTGTTAATTGTAAAATAATATAAGTAATAATGCTTTTGTATATATTGTAATTATCACGTAAATTGTTTATTTATACAGGGTATACCAAAGAAATTAGTAAATCTGGTAAGGATGTGTATGAGCGAAATTTTCGACATGGTTAAAATCGGTAATACTTTTTCGGAGAAGTTTGAGGTTCGTTCAGGTTTAATACAAGGTGATTCCCTATCACCTGTAATATTCAATTTAACACTCGAGTACGTTATTAAAAATGTGATACACAACGAAAGTGGTTTGAATTTGAATATGAATAGTAAAATATCCGTGCTTGGGTTTGCGGACGATTTGGTATTGTTGGGTGAGGACGAAGAAACTATTAAGCTAAATACACAAACGTTAATGAATGCTGCTAAGGAAATAGGGCTGGAAATAAATTCGGATAAGACTAAGTATATGGTCAGTAGCAGGAAAGGGCGAAATTTTGGTGATACTGTTGTAGGAGGAAATAAGTTCGAACATGTGGAGATGTTTAAGTACTTAGGGTCAACAGTAACTGGAAAAAACGAAATTCAAGAGGAAATAAAGGCGGGAAATGCTTGTTATTATTCGGTCTCGAAATTACTAAGCTCGCGTCTTTTGCCCCGAAATCTCAAAACAGAATTTATAAAACAATTATCCTTCCATCTCTTCTCTATGGTTGTGAAACTTGGCCACTAACGCTGAAGGATGAACAACGTCTTCAGGTATTCGAAAATAAGGTGTTAGGTAGAATATTCGGTCCAAATTTTTTGGAAAAATATGGGATACTTTTGACTTAATACAAGCTTGGAAAATAAAATTTTCCTTGCTCGACTGTTCAAGTTCTAAATATCCTATTCTATCTCCCACAAAAAATTAAATATTAATGTCTAAAATAACTTTAGTGAAATTTCAGATTAAACAGTGCTCTGAACGTTAAATACTTGATGATAAAGGACTTGGCTTTAATGGTTCAAAAACAAGTCTTCAAAACAAAAGGAGTATGCAGCATAGATTTATTTGTTTATTTTATTATTTCCACCACTAAGCCTAAGGTTGATTAGTAAACTCGTAAAAGACGAGTTTTTAAAATTATAATCGATTGTTCCAAGTAATTCTACTATACGATTCTAGTGAAACGACTAGCAATTCAATGTTAACAGCGGATTTTGTCCGTTGTTTTTGTTATTTTTGGTTTTATATTTTTTCAGGACAAATAAAAATAAGCATCGAAAATCCGATTTGATGAAAATAAGACAATTAATTTGAAATATGTAGAACAACATGAACTAAGTTTACATCTATAATGATTTGTACATATGAAGTATTTATGATTAAAATAATTGGTCTTCTTTGGGTAAAATTCTAAAGAATAAAAAAATATTCGTGGGCTAAGAGTATTAGGGAGAAAAAATTGGAAAAAATATAAATATATTTAACACAGATCGGCCCAAAATCATAAATTGTGGGGGGGAAAGCTCTAATTCCAACAGGCCGCAATGGTTTAGCGATTTAAAGAAAATTATAAAAAAAATTACAGTAATTAAGTAACGAAGACCGGCTGTTGCAAATAAATTCTTTAGCCCTGGTAAATAATTGGTGAAATCGAATTTTGTCCAGAATTAGTTAATTGCACTGAGGGAAGCGGAATCGTGTCATTCACGTAGTTCATAAGTGACTTGGTCAGGGCTTGCCATGAAATGGAGTTATTGCTTATAATATAATTCTATTCCAAGCCAAATAGCTATATGATTTGGAATTTATGATATATATATATATATATATATATATATATATATATATATATATATATATATATATATATATATATATATATATATATAATGTTTAGGTTCTTGAGTTTCAGTCAGTTTCTTTCAACTTCTTAAGGCGACGTTGAATGAGCTTTTAGTAAAAACATTAAAAAGCAGATTGAAATAATTATTTTATATTATATATAAAATATAAGCGTAATCATATTACATATGATTTTATATTATATATATAATATGATTACGCTTTCCTCAGTACAATTAACTCTTTCAGAGTAAAATTCGACTTAACCACTTATCCACCGGGGCTGCAGAATTAATTAATATTAATAGGTGACTCAAATAACAGATGTTCTCTAGAATAACAGTTTATACACAGCGGCTCCTATATACAGTTCTTCAAAGCGTCGAAGGTGTTGACTATGTGTTATTTAAGCCTATGTTTGGGCTTTTTGCTATAAAAAAATCTTCGTTTTTCTGGTTTTCTTAAGTTCTCGATGATAAGATCTACAGGCGTTGATGACCCTAGGGTTTTACGCCTCTAAGCAACAACAAACAAACAAACAAACAATCGATGATAAGAATAAAGAAACAATAAATTCTAGGTGATTGTGACCTAAACCGTTCAGTTGTCAAGTGTTAGTTTGACAAGTTACCACACCCACTGTTGGCTCTGAAGATGGACTACATCGTAGGCCGAAACATTGGCACAATTAAAATATAAGTTCTGTTTATTTTGTGTTATCTTTGACTGCACCCCCTGGCCAATTTTATCCACCAAAAAATAAAATTGTTAGCCTCAATTAATCACAACATAATGAATAATTGTTTTTAATTATATTTAGACTACTTCATAGTATCCATTAAGGACTATTATGGAATACCACTTTCATTAGTTACTTTTAGACATAAAACATGTAGTAACCAATATTGATAATATAATAATTTGTTAACAATTATCCTCACTGTGGAACTTACTTGATACACTCATTTTATCAATTTTACAGAAAAAAAATTAAACTTTATAGAAGATTAATAATTAATTTATTATACTTCCATGATAAGTATTATTCATGGTACAAGTTACCAGTAAATTTTATTAATTGCATTTCGTGGTTATATTAATTATATTCGTAATATCATCCTAGTAATTAATATAAAATTAATTTATGTAATTACTAGGATTAATCCATCGATATTTTACTGTCCTAAAACCAAGTCTCTTAGTAAATATGATCTAGGAACGCTACTATGAGAAGGTTCAAAAACGTTAAAAAATATTTCTATTTGAGTCGTAAAAAAAAAACAGATTTCTAATTTTTAACGCCAAATCAGAACTATGAAATAATAAGCATTTTTTAGCAATATTTACTGTTTAAAACATTCTGAAGTTATTAAGTAATATAAATATAAATGGATTCATAAATTCGCAATATAAATAAATAAATAAAAACTAAGTAAATAGTGTGTTGGTTGCAAAAAATGCAACAAATGTTGACATGAGTGACTTTAGTTAAGCATGGCCGTTCAAAATTAAAGTTTGTTTAATCTTACCTCTAAGGTTTTTTACATCTGGGGATTTTTAATAATAAACATTAATGAACAATGAATGGAAAAAATGCGTATATTTAAAAAAAATATACATTCATCTATTAATATTTCATTGAAGTACATATTTTATTCACTATTCAGCAAAAAAACACGGTGTAATTTATTAGAAAGAACTTCCGGGTGGAGTTTCGAAAAAAAATCTATAAGTAAGGGGAACTTTATTTCAAAGCTAACGTTTACAATAAAATAAACAGTCCACCTTACTAAAGAAAATTTTTACTAAAAACAAATTCTGTGCGTTTTAGCATCATGTATATATTTTTTTAATTTATCATAAACAATAGTTAAATTAAATCAGAAATAATGAAAAGTAAAAACACGAAAAAATGGCTCTATCCAAGGCCAAAGGTCGCCGAAATAAACTTTGTTCATAAGTGTGTACAAATCCTAAATTACATGACTGTAACATCCTAACTTATATGACTGTAACAATAGAGATTCGATACATAATCTCAGTATTCTTCAAGACGAATTAGAGAAAATCAATATGGAAATAAACCCTGATAAAACATAGGTAATGAGAATTCGAAGGATGTTACGGCGGGAAATGAGAGTTAGGAGTGAGAATTAAAAACGAACCCATCGAACAGCTTTAAATAACTAAGAGGAAGAAAATGGACCGGGTGGAGATCAAAAAATCTTATATAGAGAGAACTGTTTATTTGGAAGCCGAGGTTTCGCCCCACATTGCAGGTCTTCTTCAGGGATATTATAGTAGGATCACACTTGACACTAGACTGAAATCAAGTGTGATCCTACTATAATAGCCCTGAAGTTGACCTGAAATGTGAGTCGAAACGTCGGCTTCCAAAAAAAAAACCTTTCTCCCTATATAAGAGAATTTTTTTACCTCCGTTCGGACCACTTTCTTCCTCATATATATACTCGTAAGGTCGACTAATACTACTAACGAATAATTTATTAATTATTCATCGAAAAACAATATGTTTTATTTATTGTTTAACAAGAAATGAAATACTACTTGAATAGAAATAAATTGTATTCAATAATTTACTCTGTTTTATGTTTCATAAATCTCATCAGATTATTGAAGTATTATTTAGAATTTCGTCCAGAATTAATTAATTCTTCTGCGTGAGGCGGAATCGTTTCATTCTCATAGTACATTGTGGCTAGCTGGATTAAAATGGAGTTATTGCTTATATACAACTCTATTTTAAGTCAAAAACTACAAGAACCGCTTCTCTCAGTACAAATAACTCATTCTGTATAAAATTCGAATTAACCACTTATCCACCAGGGCTGCAGAATTATTTATTTTGTTAACAGGCGAGACTCGAATAACAATTTTTTTCCAGTATAACTATTATACGGCAGACGGTATAAAGTACCATGCTGTGGTTGCTAATGTGGAAAATAAAATTAAAAAGAACAGTTGTAAATAATTTAATAATAAAGAGCATTTTATATCTATATATCTATCTATCTAACTATTATACACTGTTTCTCACATTATCGCAAATGACAATGTGTTATTTAAGCCAATGCTTGAACATTGGAATTATTCATCGAAAAACAATAAGTTGTATTTATTATTTAGCAAAAATATTAATTGAGTAGAAATAAATTTTATTCAATGATTAACTCTATTTCAGGATTTATATTTTGTGATTTAGTTAGTTCATATTTCAATTTTCATATTTATTAGAAATATTTTTGTAATCTCGTGATTAAAATTCAAGAATTTAGCAGGTTATCTGTGAACCACTGTCAACTAAAACTATTATTTTTTATCATGCCATTGAATCAAAATCGAAAAAAAATTAATTTAAAAACTGATGTATGGACCTAAGGCTACACCTACATTGGATCCGATTCGGTGCGACGTGATTATATCGCATACGATGCTGGGGTGTATACAATATACATAGTTTACTAATCTATGTAAATAATCTCAATTTTATGAATTTCAAGAACCATATGTTATAACTCTCGATATATTTCAGTCATTTGGTTTGCTAGCGACGTCTCATCTTATCACACCGGATCCAATGTAGGTGTAGCCTTAGTAATATAACCTATCGATTTTAAGAAGAGGGTGTTAGTTTTTATTTTAAATGTAAATCCTTGTAAATAGTTAATACTAATAGCTCTGCAATATTTATCGATTTTATATATATATATGTATATATATATATATATATATATGTATATATATGTATATATTTATATTTTTTTTTAGAAATATCTATGTACACATAAAATCTACAGCTTTACTATTAGATAAGTCTTAATCATTTTATTACGGTGACTTAACCTTTTAGTGCCCGGCAAATAAGTGGTCAAGTCGGATTTTGTCCAGAGAGAGTTAACTCGATTCACTACGAAAATAACTCGATTCCACTTCCTTAAGTACAATAAAATCATTTAGGAGAAAAATAGACTTAACAACTTATCCACCGGGGCTGTAGATATATAAGATTAACTAATACTACTCAAGCAAATTATTCATCCAAAAACAATATGTTTTTTTTATTTTTTAACAAGAAATAAAATATTACTTTAATGGTATACATTTTATTCAATAATTTACGCTGATTGATGTTTCATATTTTGCCTTTTACTTAGTTCATATTTAAATCAATATTTAATAGAAATATGATGACCGAATATTCCCATTTTGTGATGTCGTGATTAAAATTCAAGAATATAGCAGATTATCGAAGTATTACTTCGAATTTTGTGCAGATTTGTTAATTGTACTGAGCGAAACGGAATCATGTCGTTCTCGGCTTGAAATAGAGTTTCAATATAAGCCATATCTTCATTTCATCCCAATGATTGTCTTAGCCACTTATGAGAAAGAAACGATTCCGCTTCTCTCAGTACAAATAACTCGTTGTATATAAAATTCGACTTAACCACTTATCCACCGGGGCTGCAGAATTATTTATTCTGTTAATAGGCGAGACTCAAATAACAGATGTTTTCCAGAATAACTGTTAATACACTATTCATAATAGTGTCGCAGATGACAATGTGTTATTTACGCCAATATATGTGCATTGGAATTATTTATCAAAACACAATGTGTTTTATTTATTGTTTAACAAAGCAGTAGAAATAAATGTTTTATATTTTGCGTTTTAGTTAGCTCATATTCATTTATTAAAAACAAGACAACTAAAGGTTCCCTGTTTGTGATCTTTTGATAAAAATTAAGAATTTAGCAGATTATCTGTGACCCACTGTAAATACAAACAGGAATTTCATCCCATTAAATGAAAATAGAAAAATAATTCATTAAAAAAACCGGTGTATGGACATAAATAATATAAACTATTGATTTTAAGAAGAGGACGTTAGTTTTCTTTTTAATTCTAAATCCTTGTAAATAGTTAATACAAATAGCTCTGCAATATTTTTCGATTTATTTGTTTTTTAAAGAAATATCCATATGCACATATAGTGTTTATGTATACAAATAGTCGTAATATTATTTACTCTATTAAGATAAGTTACAAAAATTAAAAATTATGTGATGTTTTAAACTAAAATATTCAGTAGATATCTGCTCAATAGTCATGATTGTACTAACTTATAGACTCAGCTGTTAATTATAAATTTAAGGTAATAGATTTTCATTTGTTAAAAAAAAAACTGTGATTCATATTAGCTAATAATTATTATTAGTCAATAAGATTTAATATATTAGAAAAATTAATAATTTATTTTTATTTAAATTCGCCACATGACTATTCGGTAGTTATATCTAGGGAATTGTTGATAAATTAATAAATTAAAACTATAATAATTTATGATATTAATATTAGATTACTATAAATTTATAATAAATCATAAATATAAATAAAAAATGTCGAATAAATACATTATTCAAATCTAAAGATTTGATTATTAAACTTCTGTCAAATTTACATAATTAAATCATCACCTTAGTGACGCAAAAACATATCTACAAAATTACCTTGGGAAATCTCTAAGACAACTGTAATAATTAAACAAAACATATATCCCAATTTATTAGGTTTCGTTCGTAACCTTGCTCCAAACAGCAAATTTGTTGGTAGTTTTTTTTTCCAAAACATTAAAATATTTTTTTTAAATATATGTTTTAATGTCACCTTAAAAATTCTTTTATTTGTAATTTATTTTATTTTTTAATTTATTAATTAAATTATAATTATATTCTACTTCAAGACATTATAATTTTATTTTCTTCACATTTTATTTTTTGTATTATTATTCTAAAGGGGCTTGTCTCAGAATAAATAAAGATTTTATTATTAAATAAATAAATATTTGTATTTAAGTTTTAAGCAGGAGTTTTTCTTTTTTAAATATTTCTTTGTTCTAGTCGTTGGTTTGGTAATGGCAAATAAGGTTTGAACATTGGTGGAGTGTTAACATTTAGCAAAAATTGAGATGAGGCAAATTTTTTCAACAAGTATAAATCTTGTCTCTAAAATCTGTTCGAATAATTTTTACGCTTCCTTGATACAGGGTTTTGAGGGCAGTGTATAAATTAAGACAACGAATCTAATCAACAAGTTTAAAAAGTACGTATACAGGAATTTGTGGTTACTAAGATAAGCTTACTTTTGTGCTTAAAAATCTACTTTATATAAAATAATTTTTAGTGACCGTGTAATATTTTATTTTACATATGTGATATAATCACGATGCAAAATAATAATGGGATACGAATTAATACATTCTGATTACACGAATATTGCAGTAATAGGCTTGAGCAACTAGTATTGCATGTGGTCTAGTGGTTAGTTTAACAACCTCGTATGCCCAAAATCGCCGGTTCGCATCCCGCACGATTGCCTTAGATTTTTTTTTGATGGAGTAAAAACTCCTTGGTTATGCTGCCCTTTGGAAGGGACGTAAAAAGTGGGTCCCTAGCCTGTGCGATATCAAACACTCGTTAAAGATTTCTATCTTAATTAAACCTATAGGGAAAATTAAGGATTTACCAATGTAGCTTCGTATGATTAGCCGTAGCAGCATAAAGTGGGGTTAAATTACAAATAAATAGCCTAACGAACACTATAACTGTAAATTCAATTTAATTCCAATAAATAATAATAATATGTACACTTTAACCAGTTAAAGTAAATGCCGTAACTAAAGAAGAAGGGCCAACCAAAAGTAACCATGTCAAATGTCCACCTCTGTAATGCAAATTTTCTGTCAATACTCCCTAACATATCAAAAAAATTCTGGCAAGTTTTTGGTACCGGATTCGGGAATACAGATCCAACGAATTCATTTAGAGAAATTATTTTCGATCTTTATAAAAATATGGTTATTAAATAATTTAAAAAATAGTTACTTTTCAACCAGTTACTTTTTAAACAGGAATAGTAACTGTAAAGAAAAAAATGCCCACCGAAAGTAATCATACCATAGTATATACTACATCCTGTGTAAACATACATATATTGAACTTCTTGATTAGAGCATTCATTGCATTTATTTATTTCAATCCCCAAACCCATATCTTAAAAAAAATAAAAAGGGTAATTATTCCGCAGGCTGTCGCTTCGAGTTGAGTCACAAGTTTTAACTGTTCATTCGTTTCATACTTAATATTTTCAAAAAATGCAAGTTATCATAAGCTTTAGTATGGGAAAGGGAATTCAATTATGGGTAATGAGTAGATTTTGGCAATCATTTCATTTATTTCATCAAGAAATAAAACTTTCATGTAACATTTCGAAGAATGGATGATATATGTTTATTGAAACTTTCATTTCTAGATGAAATGATTACCGTATACACATTTCCTACAATCACATTCTCTTTTCATACTAAACCTCATGATAACTTGTATTTGAAAACTTTTAAAAGGGAAACGAAAGGAATACGAGTTGAGATTCAACTCGAAGCGACAACCTGCGGATTAATTGCCGAAATATATCTATGTAAACATATTATTAAATATTTATTACTCAATTAAGATAAGTTACGAAAATCAATTACTACGTGATATGTTAAATTAAAATATTCAGCACATGTTGTCTGCTAAAATGACATGGTTGTACTAACTTCTTGGCTTAAGTCAGTTGCTTATTATTAATTTAAGGTTATAGATTTTCATTTGCTTAAACGGAACAACTGTGATTAAATGATTACAGTAGTATAAACATTTCCCATAATTACATTCCTTTTTCCATACAAAAGCTCACTATAACTTGTATATTTGTAAAATATTAAAAACGAAAAAAATAAACAGTTAAACCTTGTTTTAACTAGACTCGAAGCGACAACCTGCGGAACAAACATTTAGGTGTAGAAATGATGATAAATCCAGGACTTACTTCCCGTAGTCTTCGTCGGAAGGCCTTGGCGACGGAGATCTGCTGAACTTCCCCGAGAAGGGGTTGAGGCTTTGGGCTTCGAGGTGCTTGTTCGCCTGCTGGTCGAACTTGCTGATCATATCGTTAAGTAGTCCACCGACGGGCATCTTTTCGCGTTCACTTACAGACTGTCCTCCCTCCGCGGCTGCTCTGGGTTTTAGCTACCCCACCCTGGACTCGGGCCAGCCACCTCCACCTCGCGAAGTAAACAGTCTCTCGCGACCGGAAGGGGAAAAAAAGACTCCTTCTTTCGGACGTCGTTCGTTTAGAAAACAAACCTAAATAAAGATTGAACGCTCGTCACACGCACACCTGCTCGTTTATGACTAATGTGTACTTGTTTTAATTGTCGTATCTAGCTCCTTTAACCTTACTATACAAACTCTGTAATCTCACAATTAATTTGCATGACTATTACAGTTCCGCAGGTTGTTGCTTCCAGTTGAGACACAAAATGTTTTTCTTTTCATTCCTTGTTAATATTCTTGAAAATAATTCAGCAAGACCTCAAAGAAGTTAGACTTGAGATAGCAGGTGCAGAGAACAAAACTAAAATTAATACCCTTCTCAAAGCTCATAAATTTTCAGCAGAAATGTCTCACAGAAGGTCTGCGGAGATTTGAGACGAATTATAATGATCAGGGCGAATGAAAAAGCACTGGACAGATCGCAAAAAAAAATACAGTACAACCTTCAAAGAGAAAGTGGTTGTAAATCGACTCAAGTGGTCCAATGTTGTAAATTAAATTAATAATAATTCTTGAAAATAAAAATAATCGTGAGTTTTAGTACGGAAAAAAGATCGTAATTATGGGAACTGTGTAAATTTCGGTAACTATTTCATCAAGAAATGAAAGTTTCAACTAACATCTCGAAGTATAGATGATGATATAATCAAAACAGTATGTGTAAGTCGGTTCTTTAATTTATAAAAAATCTGTAATCGTTACTATATACAGCAAGTAATACAATTATTTTAACGTCGAGAATATTATTAAAAGTATTTATAAAAAGGAAACGAATGGAAAGTTTAAACTAGTTGTGATTTACTCGAAGCGGCAATCTGGGGAACTGATACCCTGTTTGGTGTTACGGAGTAGAGCTTTGTGGTTCCACTAAGCCATCGAGTCATTCTCTTATCCAATCCTCACAATCCAAAACCCATCCTAAAATTCCCAATCCTCCTTACGTTGTTATGAATAAAGTCCTCCAAAATAACCCCAATGTCACATTTGTTGCTGATTCGACCCGAACCCGATATCAATCCTTTAGCGATAAAATGTATTCCCAATTAAACCAACTAGCTTCAAACCTCTTCAATCCATGATAATACTTTGCTTTTGTATCGACGATATATATATAAATTGTTGTTTTTTTGTCTGATTTTTTCTTTCTCATTTGTTAATTTAATGATAGTAATTAATTAAATGAAATCCCCTTATACTCTAAGACATAATAATTCCCTGTATAGAAATCTGTATTATTATTCTAATACAGAATAAATAAAGAATTTATTATTATTATTATATATACATACTTTCAATAATTTTTATGCTGCACATTACTGTTTTTTTAAGACCCCTATTTTTTATTGTGTCACGTTGATAGGTATTTCCTGCCCAATAATTTGGTTAGTATGGCTTTGTAATACACTACCCACATAATAATGGATTAATAATTGTATTACTCATCCGAATAAGTATCTGAAATTATATATCAGAAGAGAGGTTGTTGATAACATTATTTCTAAATAGTTATATATCAAAAAATAAAGATGTCAATATTTGAAATTTGTATATGCTAAGGCACAATGATTCCCAATACTTTATATTTTTCATCTGTTATATAAATGGGCATGGGGTAGTCCTATGACACCTTTTATACATATCTTCCCTGCCATCGGAAAGTATCGAATAAGAAAATACAGTTTTCGTTTTCGACTTACAGCAGTTGCTTTATAATTGATATAAAATTCACATAGAGGCATCTATCAGGCACAATAGCAGTGTACAACGAATGTCATTGGTTTGACTCTACCCACTAATTTTTATTGAAGCTTGAAACTGCTTTTTTTCTAATTCTCCTCAAAAGTACCAATTCGATAGTTTGCATTCTGCATTAATTAGTTTTGCATTTAAGTTAAAAATCTTGTTAAGTGTATCTATACTTAATTCTACATTAAAAGGACTTACAATTGATTGATCCATATAATTTGATAACTCATTCTTGTAAAGCTTCATATGTTCTTCTATTTTTTTGTTGTTTCTTGATGTAGCAGGTGCGCATACATTCGATAGTTGGAAATGGCAGGGATGATATGATGGACTCGACAAGGATAATTTTGTTATGACCTGTGACTTTTTGTCCATGTATAAAAATATCTGCCAAGTTGTATTTGTGAATTTATTTTATTTTCCTACTGTTACTACTTACAGTGTCTTGTAATCCAACCAACGTTTCAGCATGCAACTTTCAACAATTATTTTAAAAATATTTATATACAATGTTCATCCCAGAGGAAATGGAAAAAGTCATGGCGAAATATGTATTTTTTCCAGCAAAACTAACCGATGATCATCTATTATGATTGTTCAATGTGTTATAAGAAAATTTTCAAAAGTGGTAAAACAAACAAATATAAATATGAAATCATTAAGTTTGTGTTTTACCATTACTCTATTAGGCCAGCAGCGAGGTACCAAAAAAGGGCTTTAGGTCGCAATAAATTGAAGAGAGCTGCATTTTTGGTATGTTTAAGGGCATGTCTTACTAGTGGAAATCCAAGTTTGCTACCGAAAAAACGGATAGGATAACTTTTGGTGGCCGAAAAACCTCGATATTTTTGGGGTAACTGTCTTTTAGTTTAAAACTAATAAACATTGTCAAATATTTTAAGAAAAAACAAAAAAAAACAATTATAATTTATTGAAAATACAAAAGAGAAAGATCCATAAGCAATAATATTATTTTTTAATGAAGAGGCCAATAGAAAAACTCAATTATGGTCTTTTTGAAAGGGAATGATCAGAAACGGGAATATCATCTTTGTGTCTATCAAGTGTTTTGTTTTGAATTTTATATTCTACCATAAAGTCGTAAGTTTCCATAACATCATATGTAATGATTTATGTTATTTTATTTATAAAAATTAGCACTGTTTTTTTAAAATCAAAGGTGTCATATGACTACCCCATGCCCATTTATATAGCACTTTTTTTAAACTTTATTTAAAAAAAGGTCACATTACTTCCAGTACACAAGAGGTGAACCCCAATGTGTCCACCACTGTTTATTAAAAAACGATAATGAATCACTAATGGATTTTATAGCTTGTCTTCTTTTTTAAGTAAAACTCATATAAAAAAAGTTTGAGATGTCATAATGTAACTTTGTGGTACTAAACTAGTAACTACTAATTAATTAACACTACAGACAATGTTATAGACAGTATGTAAAAACCCTGTGAAATTTATCATTTTGAGAAATCAAGATCAAATATTAATAACTATTTAATGAAGATTAAAACGATTTTTTATAAACTTTGTCAGCAAAAGTCTACTCTTTATTGTCGTATGATAAAGATTCCTGATGAAGAACTGCAATGTGTTATAAACAAAGGCATCAAATAAATATTTATATGCTACTTTATCATATTTTTGACCACCCATTCTCATCGTATTTTTGCTCTTGCTTGTTTAAACCAAAACCAACATTTTTATATTTTTACACAATACTGTGAGTGTGACTAGATACTTAATACTCCTGATGATCAGATGTATTTAAACCTTCCAATTTTTTTATTATTTTAGTTTCAGTCACTTGTGGAAAAGGATAAGTGAAAAAAAAATTATTACAATTTATTAACAATATTTTTCAAAGAATTCAAAAGTGACTTTATGTGGGCTCTATTCCGTCTAGGTCTTGGCATGGTGATGGATCGCTATTTTCCTTGGCGATAGCATTAATTTCTTTTATCGGTTTTAGTAAGGCAATGAGTACATCATCATCCCTTCTCTGAAAAGTAATTCCAATTTTTTATTAATAAATGTAACCATGTGTTAGTTAAATTAAAGTATATATTTTGTTGAAGATATTAGTTGTGCCAATAAATATTGCAATAGCATTCATTTCTATAATCGATCAAATCTGTTCAAATAGGAATGATAAATTGTTACTAAGTTATTTTCTAGCCTGGAGAAATCAGAACAAACTGTTGGTTATCCCAATAAAAGCTTCTCTTAAAGCCTCTGGTAAGGAGCATTAAGTTAAGCCTCAAGTTAAGTTAACATTCAAACTGTCTGTTTCAGAAGCCACATTGATTACGAGTTGCTCTCGTAGAGAAACATTTTGTAATGGAATAACATACATCTCTATATCTGACCGTGTTATGGTCCATGAAGGACCGTGAGGCCTCCTTTACAATTCTCCTCCACTCAGAACAATCCTCTGCAGTTCTTCTCCATCTTCTCACTTCTAGAAGTTGTAGGTCATCCTCGACATCTTCAAGCCATGAAGTAAATATCTTTCACATATTTTTGACTTTGGTTGTGCCATATATTTTTCTCTTACAAATTTTTTTTTCTTTAAATAACCTACATGCCTCCACTATAACTTCAATTTTAAAGTAAAAGGTGGACAATAATGTTTTAATGAATTAAATGTAACTAAATTAATTATCTACCTGAAAAAGCATTTCTTTTTCAAAGTATACCAATCCCTTTTTTTTTGCTTGAATCAGGAGTCCAACAACCTTGTTGCTTATCCTTGTGTATGTCTGTAATATTTTTTAATAGATAAAAAACAAGATAAGATAACCATAATAATATAAGGCACTATGTATAGAAATAAATCATAATAATATTAAAGCCATGGCAAACTGAAGAAGGTTTGATGCAGAAACCACCAAACCTTATTAACAAAGCTCTCTCCAGCAACTACCATCTAAACTAAGTTATAAATAATTGGTGGATTATTAAGTTATTTTAAAATTCTGGTTTAATTCAGTTAGTAGAATTAATCAGCACTTAGCATATTTTAAAGTTGAGCTCATAAACCTCAACCTAATTGGTGTGATAGAAGTATTTTTTGGATAATAAGTATCTAAAAAATAATAGAAGCATTAGGTAATAAAAATTGTAAATTATGAATGTGTCCTATGAACCAAAAGCATAAATTATTCTATGAGACATACAAGAAACCTTTAAGCCAATAATTTTATTTCAGTGTTTATTTTAATTATTAGAATGGTAAGAATGTAAATAAAATACAATCACAACCTTATTAATCATAATCAATAAATCACTTTTTGTTGGTAATAAATAGTCTTATTATTGTTATCCATTCTACATTAATAAAACTAGTACCAACAAAAATTATAATATAAACCTTTAGTTTCTAAACGATATAGGATATTCTAGTACCTCAAAAAGTTCCCCAAAGGTAACTACAATATTTTTCTCATCCTCATCATCGCTTTTATTTTCCTGCGATTTCATCTCCTTGTTTAGCATTGCAAGTTCATAAATGATGTTACACAATTCGAGAATTTCTTTGTTGATGTGAGACTTTGCTTTTAAACCTCTTTCCTCTGTTTTTGAACCAGCCTTAGGTCTAAAATAATCAACATATTATTATTAACAAGAAATAACAAATTATAATTACTTACTTAACCCTCTTAATACCGGGTGAAAAAAAGTTATACGTAATACCAGGTGGGGTCCCTGGAAGACTTTTCATCTTTTTCTGTCATCAGCTATGATTATATCATCCATATAGGAGTCAATGCTTATAATTCTGATTGAAAGGACTGTAGAAAAGCAATAGTAATAATTTTTGAATTCTCAAAATGTATAATTTTATTTATTTTGAAAATACCTCGCTTTAGTGAACTACGAGTGTGTTCCAAGAGGACCTAAAGTGCCTACTTACAATGAATGCATGGATTTTTTGTGGTTCTGAACTCTACAAATTATTGCAAATAAGGTTTACTTTAGTGTTATTTTTTCTTGGGAATAGGTAACACCTCGCCCTCTTCTCATGTAACTAATTCTGAATCATGGGTGCAGCCCCTTTTTTAAGTAAAAAAAACCGTACTCATTGGTTATAAGTCTTTTTCTATTCTGAATGCAGAACAATTCAAAGGAGTATAGTTAATGCTACATGGTACGTCAGAAACGATAATTTGCATAAGGACCTCAAACTAAACTCTGTCAGAGAAGATATTGGAAGTTATGTGGATAGTCACAATGAAAGAATTAAAATCCACGTAAATCCAGAAATGCAGAGCATAGCTGAGAAGGATTTGCATCAAATAAGATGGCTTAAAAGAGTGAAGCCTAGTGACTTGCTATTAAAGTGAATTGGAGTAAATTAAAACGCCAAACAAAAGAAAATTCCACTAAATTGGGAAATTAGCCAATGGGCTATATCCCACAACCGAGATTTTGCACGTGAAAGAGGCTAGCCCAGTTGTTGCACAACAAGGTGGTTTTAGTTGGTTGGAGTCATACACTATCTGAGGGTTTTTGGCCTCAAGTGTCTATTGAGATTTCCACCTTGTATAAGAAATAAAAAAAAAAACTTATTGATTTGACAAGTGAGAAAAGTGCCACTTTATTACACCCGAGTGAATTTGGTAATTAAACGAGGGTGTTATAAGCACTTTTTTCACGTGTTTAATATTACATTTTTCCTGCAACCATTTAAAAATTAAGAAATTAAAGGTGAAACTAAATATTTGTTAAAACTACACTAGCACTAGTGGGTAATGCTAATTCAAGATCTCCAAATATCTGATGTGTGATGGTTCTAATACATTTAAGGTTATATTAAATATTTCTATAAAATCACTTCAAAATAAATAAAATCTATCTTGAATTAAATATAAAATAGTTCTAAAATTATTTATTTTAACATTTTAGGAATATAAAATGAATAATATTATAATTCCGCCATTTAACATTTAAAATAACAGAGTCCTGATTGTCAAATTCGACCTAGGTACTTGTTACTTTTCCTCTCTAGTGATTGTATAGCATTCATTACTCAATGGTCGCATGAAAAAGCAATTTTTATTTAATAATTTGAATAACCCATATAAATTGAAAAAATATAGAATAAATGCTATTCAAAAAAATTGAATGTTATTGAATATATTTATAAATTATAAATCCAAAAATAACATTTTCATTCCAATTGCTAAAGTGTCTTCCATAATTTTTAAAATTTTCTTTTAAATAAATTAAAACAATGTGTCATAATTCTTTAAATTATTTAAAATAATGTTTTAAAAATGTTTAATTAATTAGAAATTAAATCCAATAATTAGTTAATAAATTATTAATGGCTTTATTTATTTTAATTCAAAGTGTATTATATTACCATAAATATCATTTCTTTCATCTTAATGAAAGATGCTTGTGTTTTAATACACTGGCTGTAAGAGATTGAAATAAAAAAAATTTCAGTCTATAGGCTTTATCGTAAATTTCCAATCGATAATAATATTTTAGATAATTTTATAAATATCCTCTTGTGTTTTTTAGTGTTTTAGATAATGAAACAAAAAAAAACATAATAAATTAATTTTATTAATGTTTTTAAATCAAGTAAATGATTCTAAAATGAATTGAATGAATATAAATTCAACAAGAAGCCCTAAATGAAGTATATTTACTAACTACAGGTTGACCACAGTAAAATGGCACTCAAAGATCATATTTGATTCTAATATTTTTGTGATTCTTCCACTTTGGAATTTACAAACAAAATAATAGCTAATCTGTGAATATATTTTTATCTTCTAATTTGTATATTTTTATTACATATTAGCAAGTATTTTGTAAATAAAATTTGAGGATTAAGAAATTAAAAATTTTAGTCTCAAACTGGTGCTGTTTAAGTTCACTTATAGAATGCTCTCTGAATGGGTTTAAGTTATTACAGATTATGGAAAACTCCATGGTAATATCCATTTTATTTACCTTATGTTATGTTTTATTTATTTCAACTTTACTTGACAATGTAATATTTTAAATAGGATATTAGTGCTCGAGATCATGTTATCAGGCTATGGGAAAACCCTATGGTAATAAGTATTTTAAATACCTTATGTTATATTTTATTTATTTCACCTTTACTTGACAGTATAATATTTTAAATATGACGTTAGTGTTTGAAATCATATAAATTACATCGTGGCTGATCGAGATTGTAAATTTCTTTAGTAAAATTCCAATCACTATAATTCTTTTTCAAAAGTTTTTATTATCATCATTGTACCAAATTAAACAAGTGATCTTAATTATTAACTTGATGAATTAAATCCATGTAATGTGCACTTATAGCAGTTATGGACAACATGTAAACAAAGGAATAGTGATTATCATTTAAAACTTCAACACTAACCTTCCATATTCCTCTTTGGAAAACCTTGTTCTTGGACCTCCACTGAAGGAACCAGAGAAGGGGTTGTTGCTCTGAGTCTCTTGGTGTTTGCTTGCTTCATTGTTGAAATTTTTAATGTATTTATCCATATGCCCTGCAAGTGACATGAAAGGGAACCAGCAACTGCCTACTCCAACCTGGACCTCTGCCAATATGTGGGCCGTGGCCTGGATATATCATTACAGAAATATTTCATGATTCATACAAATGTTGTAAACAATGCACTAACAATTTATGCACTACAAACAGGAAACTGCTGGAAGAATGGGAAATAAGCTATATATTTTCAATTTTTGAGCATTTTAAAAGAAATACCACAAATAAATACTTATTGAAGCATAGTTATTAATTTCGTCAATTGTTTTGTTTGTTCATCTAACGTCACTTTTTGCTACTATGGCTAATCGGACAAATTTTTAGAGGTAAATTTATTTTTATTACTGAACTATAAAAATGTACTCATACATTTGATTTTGTTAAAACATTCATTGTCACTTTTCCCAAAGTTTGTCAAACAATAGTGTGACATCCATAAATACATCTGTTGCATATAAATTTTGCTCTAGTTGTGCTAGTACAACCTTAGATTGATGTGGATTTGGTAGAGTCGTCTGAAGTGATTTGTCTAATGTGTTGAGGATAGACCTTCAATCTCAAAAAAATTATAATAATAATCATTTAAAAAAAAAGTATATTTACCAGTCTTATAAAAGAGTATTAATGTGAAAAAAAAGAAAATAACAATACAAAATAGAAAATAGTTCTTGTCAGCCTATCACCATGAATCCGGGTGATAGGTTGACAAGAACTATTTTTATGTATTCGAATTTATCGGTTAGTTAATTATGTTTGGCAAGTATTATGAATTATGAATTAGATAATATTTGGCAAGTAATTATTTAGATTGAAATGAAATAATTTTACAGAAAACCTGCTTGATCAAAAACAAATTATGATGTTTTGATACAATCATGCCAATCAAAATAGATTTATATTGATAAGGAAAATGGTTGATTGGATTTATTTTGAGCAATCTTGAATATGGTTGGAGGGTGCAGTCAATGAATTTTACACAAAAAAGAAAAAATGTTTTATTTTGTGCCAACCGTTCAGCCTCAAAAAAAAAATCAGGCAATCATCAGGGCAGAGGAATGTAGACTGTAAGAATAACTTGTTACTACAAAGTATAGTATTTTTTCTTATTTTTGTATAATTTATTGACTGTAAACCCCATGACCATTTTCAATATTGCTCTTAATAGATTGAATATAATGCTTAGGTTTCTAAGGGTGAATGTAACACCAATGTTAATAACCTATCAATATCCATAAATTCAGTGTGAACCTAGTGAAGTTCCTCAAGGTTGTGTAATAAGTACACTTTTCACACTAGTTATTAACGGCCTTGGTATAAATCTATTACTTGGGGTGAAAGATATCATAATTGTGGGGGAATTACCAATATTTAATGAATATAGTAACATCTTTGGGTATAGAGGGACTCAACATAAACAGAATAGCAATATGATCATCACACCCAATATCCAAAGTGTTACTCATCCAACTCTCGCATAGGACCATTAGGATGCCAATGGTGAAATATAATCAACTTAAGCCTTTAAGTCTCTTCTATCTTGGTGTACATACCAACTTTAACAAATACAGGGAAGGCAGATGATGGGTGTATTTTACTTTTAGCACCAAGAAAATAAACTTTGTTTGAATTGTGTTATGAAGGATTACTTGGAAAATTAGTTACTTGTGTACTTAAGCTCCTGACATTCCAAGTATAAGTTATAAATCCAATTTAGCTAAAAAAAATAGTCCTCCACTATCATTTAATGAATTATAATAATCTGTTATCAATTATTAGAGCATTATTTAATTACAAATAATCAAAACAGACTTAAACATCTATTAGTGATATTCTTCAATGATCCAAAATGGATTAAGTAGTATTATTATGGAATTGAAAATAATATTATTTGAAATCATTACGACAATTATTAATTCGAAAGACTGATATTAAAAAAAATGCTGTGACTATACTCAATTTACTCATTAGCTACGAATTTACCTAATTAGCCTAATAGATTAATAGGGTAATGAGAACACTTTCAATATAAAAAAATTAATAAAAAAGCCAGAATCAAAAAGTATTAATCCTAAATGAAATTAACCTATTAACGATTTGTCTTGGAGCATTAATACTGAGGAGAATTAATGTCAACTTAAATCCAAACAGTAACACCTGCAATTCAAATCTCTATTAGGCATCCTAGTTCTGTTTCAAAAAAGAATTAGTTATAATATTCGAAATTTTAATTTTACATTTTTTAAGTTATTATTGGACAAGAAAAATTCAGAAACAAATATTTATTGCATAAAGATTATGAATCGTTTGTACTAAAATAATCAACACAATTATTATACAATTATGTTTAAAAAATAATTGTTTTTATTATAAAAGGCATACGAAGCCTTTAGAGGAAAAATGAGATTGCTCGAGTTTTTCTAAGAAGTGGTAACAGTGGTTTCTGATTTTTTGATGATGTGGTCTAACAGGAGAAAAGTTAAAACAGTTCAAAATGGCTGAAAATGTACTTCGTAAAAGGAAAAAAAACAGTTCCTTCTAACGAGGAAGAATGAGGTAAGGGGTCTTCAAAAAAATTGGGGTTTAAGCCCCTAAAACATTTTCTTCATCGTCAGATTGACAGGACCAGCAATTTGCAAAGACTTTAATAAAAAAAATTATACCAAATCTGTAGTAACTTTGATTTTCTGAGCATTTAGGAAAAAGTGAGTTACCTCATTTTATCCCCGTAGCCTTCATATATTTTCATTCATGAACATATGCAATAATAATTGTTAGTACAATTAGCACCCAATCTTTTTAAAGGTTCCCCCAAAACAGAATTAATTTTCAAGTACTGAGAAATGAATCCGGGGACCTTTTATATTATTTTTTTGTTTTATTGTTTTTTATTTTTACTATTTCCTGTATTGATCTTATTTGTTTTTTCTTTATTGGAATTTTATAAATCATCATATATTAATTGAGAAGCTGGCGAACAAAACCGGATTAGCCCTCTATAATTTGAACACCCTGTTTTTCCCCTTAGACCTCGTTACATCGATCCCTTTTAATATTTTTAATGAAAACCGTCCCTAAGTAGGAAAAAATGTTGTCTCATTAATCTCCTCCATATATTAATATTAGTTTTTTAGCCATCCTGTAAAATTTAATTTCATGGACTAATCCGGTTCTGTTCACCAGCTCCTCAATTGATTGTGGGCAATACGAAAAGGTTCATGAAAGTAATAACAACAAGTAAAATGATTATATATATATATATATATATATATATATATATATATATATATATATATATATATATATATGTATATAATTTTATTTATATTAATAAGTTTTTAAATACGGTAGTCCATAGGACCAGATGTCAGTACTAGTGTAAGGAAAAACTATGTCAGTACTTGAGGGTTAACACAAATACTATCATAGAATTTCTCTATTTTTTTCCAACTTTATTCATGTTTTTCTAATAAGAAGAAGTTCTTTCACTGATTGTATAATTTTAGGCATTTAAATAGTTTAATTCCAGTATTTTTATAGTTAGACATGTTTCTACTCTCACATCAAGTCACCAAAGACACATTAGGAAAAATAAATATTGTATGGTTTTGAGACCTAGAACTCTTGTAAATAACTCAATAGAGATGTTTTGTCAATACAAATTTAGATTTTGAGTATATACCTGATTATGAAAAATGGAATCTTTGAATGATGGTATTGAAGAGATTGAAAATCGATTAAAATACTAATATAATATCTCATAGGTTGAGTAGTCAGTAATGGAAGTAAAATGGGAAGTCTTGAGAAGGGAAAAGTTGTCCACAGTTCTGTAAGGCCTCTTAAGTTACAGTGAGGACTAACACCGGTAATAATAAATTTAGTAAATATTGTAAAAGTTATAGTATAAACTTAACATTTATAATGCTTTAATATTAAGAAATATCAAATTAAAAAGATTGGCCATGTATGCAAACAACACAATGTGATAGAAAACTAAACAATTATATGATGGTCTCATGATTATATTTTATACATGTGTTTAATGATCAAATTGTACCTTTTTCAATTAAGTATTATAATTACCAGGAAAAGAGAATCCACTTTAACTTGACCGAAAGTTACTTAGAAATAAGGTGGTTAGGGGAGAATCCAATCATCCTCATGATCATTCATACCATTTAGATGGTAGTGAAAATATTGCTTTGAATAAAATAATTATTATCGTGCAATTCAGAATTATTCTGCAATATCTTAATTGTGGATTGATATGCCAAGGATCGATTATAATTATATCTTAAAAAATAAAGCCTACATACCAAACCCACTTTAAATAAAAGATGAACTATTTATCCAACCTTCCTTTCCAGGATTCCAATAAGGACAACCTTCCTCTGCAGCACCAAATCTGGAAGGCTTGATGTCTTCAATCTGACTTAATTAGTATAACATCTAATTGTTAGTCTTGATTGGCAACTAGCCATTCATAAAATGCTAAGGTTATTGATGAAACCTAGAAACTTTTAAAACTTCCATCGAATGGTACACTCAATGATACATGATGGACATTTTATAAAAAATTTAAAAATAAGTAGAAGCTGAAGAAAGTGAATTCGAACTGTCTTCACTTCAGCAGGCTACTGCTTGTTTAGCCTGTTTGTTGATTAGCATTACCATTTTAATGAAACTTTTTCACCAATCAACTATTTTTTTCTGTACTTTTTTCGTTTAAAATTACTGAGTAGTTCTCTGTTTTATAAGATTCATTTTAACAGTCCAAGAGTAGTATCCAAAGATCATGGTATTTAAAACAACTTAATCCAAGAACTACGTTCATATATCAATAATGTTCACAACGCTTTGCCAAATCACTCCTTAACATTTGAGTAAATCTTCTTAAGCACAATCTGTATAGGTGTTGCTGTCCGAGTTGACGTACCGTATCATGCCCTAGCTATTTCCTCAACTAAGACAGAAATAGTCTCTTTAAAATAGAAAAGTATTAGAGGCCAGGATGGTCAAGAATAAAGCAATGCAGGCCCTATTCAATTTTGATTTAATTTATATTTGAAATTACGTTCATAATTAATCATTAATCATAGTCAGCTTCATATATAAATAAATGGTGCACCAATATATTTTTTAGTCTTGGCCTTCACAATAGGAAACTGGTAATGAGATTAAAAAATCTGATATGAAGGGCACATAACTTCCTTGATGTTAATTAATTAAAATATAGTGTATATATAATTAAATGTAGTATATATTTTTAGGACGCCATAAGGATAGCAGAGATGGTTCCCTTGGACAACCTTCCTCTACAGCACCAAATCTGGAAGGCTTGATGTCTTCAATCTGGCTCAATTAGTTTTCTTTGCAGAAAATTAACTGCTTAGTCATATATGTAAATCCTATTTGAATACCAAATGTCTGAATGAGCCTCTTTTATTCATAAACCATCTAAATTTAACTTTTTTTCATAGAGAATAAAAAAAAATATGATTCAAATTATCTATAAATTTAATTTATTGATATTTACAACTATAATATGATTATAACAAGTAAATCTGCTGATATGTACATTATGACATGAAAAACACTTGTGGAGAAACTACCCTCCGGCAGCACTCCAATAAAGTTCTATAGTAGATGGTCTCGAGACCTTCTTTTCAGATGCCTCGGAGGGTTATCAGGAATAGTATGGAAAGCAAGTTGAGAGACTAGAGGATCCAAGTGTGTATGGAGCTTGTCGTGGAAGGATAGGTATCTATTGTGGGCCAAATCAGTAACATATGGGATATTAAGATCATGATGGATGAGTTTGTTTGTGGCATAATAAGGAGCATTGAGGATCTATAAATATAAAATGCAAATGATAATAAAATTTATTTGGTTTAATAAAATTAGTTCTTACTTACAAAATTAAACTATTTTGGTTTGCTTTCCAATACAAATGGAATTGAATTTCAATTGAATGAAATAAATGAGACAAAGAAATAGATTTAATCAAATAAGTATAAGTATAAAACATAGATATGCTATGTAATGGTGGCTCAAATTAAAATTTCCAAATCCTGTATTAGTTATTATTAAATTAGCACTTATTACAGTAAAACATAAAACTGGTATGATTACTAAAGACAAAATCCGGTGAATGATTTTTAGTGTAATATCTGCGGTCAGGAATAAAAAAAAGGCCGGAGTTTTATCTAAAATATCACCTCAAGTTATATCTAAAATATTATATTTTATTATAGTATTATTTTATTAAGCATAATAAAATAAAATATTAATAAAATAATAATTATTCTAATAAATGCTGTTCCCATTGATATAAAACTGTCTATTTCTCTTTTACAAAGAATCATTTTATATTTAAATAAAAGTAACTCTCACTTCCGGGTTATTCCTTAAATACTCACGTAATTATTCCCTACCCTTTGGCTTCTCAACATCTCACATCAACATTCATTTATTTGAAAATGACTTAAGCAGCCACAATTAAAAATTGAGGAGCTAATTAATTAATAACTTCAATACATACAAATACTAAAACACCATCAATACACTATCAATATTTGCTATGGAAAACAGATAAAAGAAATGTAAATGGTCTAAATTCAGATATAGTTCCTTCAAGCCCTGAATGCTAACGAAATTATGTTATCTCTTTAACCCTTATCTTCGCTAGAAGCTATAAAAATACATTGTAAATGTAAAATTTTAGCTACCTTAATAAACCCCTACTATACAAAAGTAAGAAATAATCATTATGGAAAAAACTGTTCCATGTGTGAAGCTATGTTCCATACTATTCCACTTATGCTTTTAAAAAAATAAATAATGGAAAAAAAATAAATGGCCACACATACTTGGATATATATCTACAGCCCCTGTGAACAAGTAGTTAAGTCGAATTATCTCCAAAATGATTTCTTTTACTTATGGGAGCGGGATCTTATTATTTTCCTATTGAATAAGGGGCTAAATCAGGATTGGCTCGAAAATGAGTTAGTACTTATATTAAAACTCCATTCCTAATCAAAAACTACGAAAACTATATGATACTTTTCCACAGTTCCTTACAAATAACTCCCTCTGAACAAAGTTCTACTTAACCACTTATTCACCGTGGGTGCTAAGGTATGTAATCTTCAAAAATTGCACAACTGTTCAGTATTGCGGGTACTGTATCACCTACGCCGTGTCTTTTTCAAGGTTCGCCATGTATATACGAGGGTGGTCCGAAAAGTTTCCGACCTAACAAAAATACTAGATATTTTTTCTGATTTCTTTTTTTTTTATTTCACCATACTCTCCTTGTAACTCTACACACTTCTCCCAGCCATCTCTGTAACCCGTCCAAAAAGTACTCTGTAAAATAATCGTTCACGAAGGTGATTGCCTCTTCATTTGACGAAAACCTCTGTCATCCGAGCGCAATTTTTAGATGAGTGAACAAAAAGAAGACGCTTGGTGCTAGATCTGGTGAGTAAGGCGGTCAAGCATGGGTCAAGCAGTTCAAACCGTAATTCGTGGATTTCGCCATGGCAACCGCTGAGGTGTGAGACGGTGCGTTGTCTTAGTGAAACAGGATTTTATTTTTCTGCAAATGTGACCGTTTTCCCGCAAGTGCTGCCTTCAGTTTGTCAAGTAATGATGCGTAGTATGCTCCTGTTTTTCCTTTTTGAAGATAATCGATTAAAATAACTCCATGACTATCCCAAAAAATAGTCGCCATCACTTTCCCAGCCGAATACAGTCAACTATTTGGACTGTATTTTTGTTTGGGGCGTATAATGGTATATCCAAGTTTCATCTACAGTAATTAAACGGCGCCAAAACTCGGATGTATTGCGCCTAAACTGCAACAACAGAGCGTTGGAAATCTTCATTATAGCAAACCCGGCAGCCAACTTGCGGACAACTTTCTCATGTCTAAATGCTGATTTAATATGTAACAAACACGTTCTTTTGACATGCTCATAACCTCTGCTATCTCTCTCACTTTAATGCGGCGGTCGTTTAACACCATTTGGTGAACTTTGGCGATGTTCGGCAGAACCTTTTCAGACCACCTTCGTATGTATAAGCTATCCTTATGTATATGTTTTAAATGTGTATGTATTGCATTATTTATATGCATTGTATTTAGCATATATTGTCTAGTTAAAATAGCATGATAACCATTAAAATAAAACAACAACAACGTTTCGCCCACAACGGATAGCAAACTACTAAAACAGCGGAACAAAGTTATTGCGAAATATTAAAGGGGAAAGAATTAATTATTGCCTATTTTGCCCTTAAATACGCTTTGACCAGTGAACGACACATTAACCTCCACTCCCCCAGAATTTCAGAAATGCTTACAAACCCAAATGAATTTGGCAATCATAGAAATTTGTTTTTTAAATATCCGAAATTTAATTTTGTTATTATTTATAAATTTAATATATTTGTTGTGAAAAATAGAGTTAGGAGTTAAAAACTGTTGATTATGGAATGTCTAATTGGTGGGTTACACTCAATAAAGAAAATTTTAAAATCAAAAGATAACTTAAATTTAAAATAAACGATTCTTATTAATGTATACTTATGAATAATATGAAATCACATTATTTTCATATAGAGAGCGAGAGAGAAAATACAATAAATAATAGTTTAAACAACTAAAAATAATACGCTTTTATAGGAAACAACGATAAGGAATAATTTTCAATAGGTTTTAAATAAGAATAAAGTTGTGAAAAAAAAATCATTCTATCGTAAGGAAGTGTGGACATTTTTTTAAAAGATATTTTCATAATGAGTCTAATGATTGTACCATTACCAGCCAATCAAAAATGTACAAAATGTGGCATCGAGCATCCCTTGCTGTTTTACGATAAAATTATTTTTTTTTATTTATCTATATATTTTTTAGCTCTATTCCTTATTAAATTAAACTTATTAATTTATTTTTACTTCGATTGTCTATAAACAACTTCTTCTTTACTTAAGCTCATTTTTGTAAATGAAGCGGTTAAAATTGTATACCTAACACACTTTTATGACTCTGATCCCGATCAGTGGGTGATACCTATCAATAAATCTTCGCAATATGTCCCTTGCGATATATCCTGTACCACTACAACTCATGAACTGTCTTGCATTCAGTAAGTGGTTGAGACTACTATTTCTTGGATAACGGTTGAAGGTGATTCGCCCTAGATCACTCTCAACCGCCAGGTTTTCCCCCTTTTTCGGGTTCCCACGTTTACGATATATCGCCGTGGCCTGAGTGCGGCCTTACAGTTGAATAAAAAGCCCATAAATAATGTAAAGCACAAATTTTTAAAAACAGGAAAATGGACAGAGCTCAACTTGTTCTGCATAGTCCTGTGAAACATTTTTGGATTTCAAGAGGCATTCTTTTTTTTTTTTTAAGCAGCTGAATAAAACCAATATGTTAACAGGAAAATATAAAACATAGATTATAATTTCGGGGCCTTAATTAAAACATATCAGTTCCAAAAAGATCTTGATTGACCGATGAATAGAATAAGCAAAAATACGTTTTCTAAATTTGTATAATTTATCTGCTTCAGATGCGAATTATTGAAAACGTTATTAATGTTTTTCCTTTTTCAATTAGGAAAATTTGTTTAAATTAGTGACAAATTAAGTTCTTTATTATTCATTTAAAAAAATTCCATAGCGGATGAACGAAAACAAAAAATATTGGCAATCCTCATCGACAATAAGCTACATAATATTAGTTACAAAGATATTAGCTATCGGGCACACGATTAAGCAAGTTGTGCGCCAGCCACTGTTAATGACCTCATAAATAGAACGCACAAACCATTTCCACGTAAGAAATCTCCAATTTCACTCCATTTCACGACTGATTCATACCTATACCTTCACAATTTCACAATCCTCTAGCGTATTATTAAATTTTAATCAAAAAGTCTACAACACTGACAATAATACAGAGAGGTTTAGACGTAATGGAACTTGGAGTACTCTTGTAGATATTGAAGTTTAAATAGAGAAAAGTGTCTAAGAAAAAAAATGTAAACTTTCTTTCGGTGGTGGAGAGATTTTAATGGACCATCCTCAAGAAAATATAGTAGGATTTTAAGCCATAAGAATGTCAATGAATTCTTGTATCTTGACTATCAAGGAAGCCTTGACATTCTCTTACTGTGTAACATGTCAAATATTCTTTACAGGAGTTTGTCAGTGTGATCGCCACGAGGTATCGTAAGTAGTTTTTCAATCTAATATAGCTATGAATCTGAAAAATTAAAGTTGTATTCTTCCAGTATTGTAGCTTGTATACCGTGTACTCCAATACTATAGAGCTGATCATACTAATAAATGAAATTAAATACTAATTTTGACATTCGGTCAGCTATTATAGCTAAAGCTTTAACTATTATTTTTGATAGATCAAAAATGCTGTGAAATATAGATATATGTATGTATTATATATTTTGCAAACACAAGTATAATATGCATTCCTCTCCATAAAGCATCTACCATGTACTGAACCCAAGACCCTTCAAGGGTTGCAGTGGTGCAGGATTTTCTTTTCGCAACTAAAAGCAAATAGTAAACAGAAAAAAAAATAAATACTCCGTGAAGGAGGGTAGGAGTAATCAACTACCGTCATTCTCATTTTCTAATGAAATATTTATTGGGTAACCTGTGGTATAGAGTTTAGCACTCATTTATATCATCAAGGCTGTGGGCTCGCAGTCCATTAGGTAGCCTTAAGATTTAAAAAAACAACTAAAAGATCGTTGGTTGTGGTGCCCTTCGGAGGAGACGTAAGATACTCGTTAAAGATCCCTAACCGCATTGTACCTGGATAGGCTAAATTTAGGACTTTCACTGTAGTCATCATCCGATTACCCGTAGTAGCATACGATGATATTATACAAATAAACAAATAATAAAATATTTATTTATGAAAAAAATGCCTTTAAGTATGACTTCAATATTTGAATACATCCCTGCATCGCACACAGGGGTTTTGGACTCGAAAAATTGATCAAAATACCAACATTGTTTTTACTATTCTGGGCTATTACCACGTCTACCTACGTTAAGCCAAATGTGTATAGAACATTGGGTCTTAACGTTTTCTTGGTAAACGGCTATACCTTTCGCGTTAATAGCCGTGTGATGAAGGTATTGCAAGTCGTACATGCTGTTACCAAGTGAATGAAAGAAATATCTGTGTGTGTTATTAGTGTTATCAAGTGAATAGTGGTGGTTTTTATAATGGATATTATACAGCCAGGTATTTGGAATCAGAAAATAACAACATAAATTTAGTACTGCCTTTCAATGTTATTTCTGTAATTTTTTTTAGACTGGTTGGTTTTGTGCACATCTTTTTCATGTGTAAATATGTAATTTTGATATACTTCCGGACTTTTCCCGTGTTTGATTTTTGATTTTTCTTCAACATTAGAGTGTTGTTTCACAGTTTGATCACAAACTAGGGGCCAAAACATGGATTAAATGAATAAAATATCAGTTGTTGTAGAACAAGACGAGTTTATTTAGTATTTTCACTCTTTTACTTTTTTAACATTTCACTTGCTACAGGCTCTTCTGGATTACAGATCATGATCCGACAAGCTATTTGTAAGATGGCTAAAGACTGTACAGAAAAGGGTTTTGCACAAAAATTGGAATTAGTCGAGGAAAATATTATTTACATTATGAAAGTATTACATAATCTACATTCTTAGAGAAACAAACGGAACAGTTTCAGCAAAAGTTTTCAAGACTCATATCAGATATGAAATCAAAAGGGAACAGAAAATGTATTTTTGAAGAAATACCATGATTGGGAAAGAAACACATGCAGCGACGTTTCAGAGATGAGCTCGGGCAAATAGTGGATATTGGCAACCACATCATGGTAGTTTATACTGTCTGCCGGGAGTTTGATTGAACTACTAAATAACAACAAAACAAAAAATAAATTAAATTTCTTTTTGACATTAATAATTAAATTCTGAAATTAAAAATCGTCTATAACGACCTGTATTACTTACAAAATTATATAAACCTATTAAATTCTCTCCATTCAGAATGTCTATTAATTTTTGTTTTGAGATCAGCTCTTGTTATAAGAATTTTTTTCTATACAATTTTAAGACGGGACACACTGGCAGGAAGTGAAAACTGTTTTCAATTTCATTCAGATTGCACAGTGAGCATAGCTGTATATTTTGCGAATCAATTTCAAATGGTTTGTAATTTAGATTCAGAAGTTCACCTATGGTAATCTATTGTTTTATTTAATGAGCTATAGAGGCCGTGGTGTGTGCCCTCTGCTGCTTTTGCATAGCAAACTTGGATAAAATAATCTTTGTACAGCTCTAACATTTTGGACATTTCTCCCTCCCAAGTACCCACGGAGTTTAAAGTTAAATCCAATCTATAATTTATTTATTTTTTGCAATTTCCCTCCACTCTTTAAACCATGACTTGTTTTGTTTTGTTATTTCTCTTTCTATAACCGTACATAGCCTATATTCTTTATAATCTAATATTTAAAAAAAATATGTGTACTAATTAATTACATAATAATTAATTACATGTGTACTAATTTCCTATTCATTTCTAGGTACACAAAGTAATTTGTGGTATTAGCCGGTAATTAAAATTTTTTTTAATGAAATATCTTTCAACTTTTTCAATTTCCTCATAGTATATGTAGCCCCAAACTTGACATCCATAGGTTATGACATTTTTAATTGTTGACTCGAATACTTTAAATTTTGACTCTAATGGCACTTCTGGATTATTGAACAGTTCTCTCCACGTCATATTAATCCCTACTTTTGCCTTACTTACTTTTTCTTTAATGTCATATTTCATTTTTAAGTTATTGCACATCGCCTAGATAAGGTCCTTTACTATCATGAAGGCATCTGCAAATATAAAATATAGGTATCGACATATTCGCAACTATTTTAGAAGTGATATCTAGTAGCCACATAATAGATACAAAAAATTCGCTCTCTACTGTCATAAAACGGATTAGATCCATATGTCCAATATGGATTGATAAGTATGCTGTGTGGTATGGCAATCCAATGTAGATGAACAGCAGTGCTGAAAAAATAAAGCATTTCTCTCTCTACATCGAACAGTACTCATGTATCCAATGTCACCTACACTTCACAAAATATTCATAAATGGGCCAATTATTATTGATCATGCTCTTCTACCAATTGGTAATTTGTCAAAGGGGGCAGCAGAAGCAAGGAACAAACATTTCCGGCAACACCGGGAAAGATAGTCCAGGAAATTTTATCGCATTCAATGCATTACGGATCCTGTGAATAGGTTTTTATTTACTTCTGATCCATATTAGAGCTGCATAACGCCCAGACCCCCCAAAATGTCGAAGTCTTTCATGAGAGAAACCATTTAAATGTTGCTCTCATGGGGCCCAAGTGCCCAATTTGAGGACAACAACACAGAAGTAACTTTAAACAGAAGTTGAAATAACTTCTGATGAAGAAGGATGGATCAGATTAATATTAAGTATTAGAATTATTGTATTGGGAACTGTCATGTCATTATTATGTGCCTATTTTAAAGATTCATTTAAAGTAATGTTTAAAACGCAAAAGGTTGTGTTTAATGTTTTCTTAGTTTCTTTTATTCCTTTTTTTTAGTTCTAACCACTATAATACAAAAGTTATGAAATAGCATCAAAACTTACATTAAAATAATTTTTATCGACTTTTATTATCAAATACGCCAGTATGCATCGTTCCATTCAATGTTTGAGTAGGGACATGCATCTCTTTATTTTCGTTCAACCTGGCCACGATCACTTGACTATTTTAAAGTAACTATTTCCGTCTTAGTTAAGGAAATGGCTTGGGCATGACTAAGGCATGTCGAATGGATCTGCGTCACCCATTCAGGTAATGCTCAAGTTGATGTATTTATAATTTTAGGAGTTATTGGGCCAACCATTGCGAACATCACTGATACATAGACATGAGTCTTGGATGCGGTTCTTTATTTTTAAATACTGGGATTTTACATATACAGTCTTTAGATAGACATTTAGACTTGCAATGTCGCTCAGAATGAAGAGCAAACGATCTAAAATACTCAGTAATTCAATAACTTACATATTCACTGACATACACGGATTCCACAACGAGCATATGTTGTTAGTACTATATCTTTTGTTTTGATCTGATAACAGCCAGGGATGAATTCTTTGGGATCTGGTGCCCTCCTGGGGCTCATACAGCCTCTATCATGTGATTCAAATTAGAGGGAAAAACTAGTGGTTGAGCGTGATCTAGGATAAATCACCTGCCTACTCAAATAAACAGTACAGTCTCAGCCACGTACTGAACCCAAGACCCTTCGTGAGTTGTGGTACAAGTTTTATATAAACGAACACTTTTTAGTTCATACTTATATAATTTGTTGAACACCTTCAAACAACAAAAAAGGCTCACCTGTGGTTTATCAATGTTAGCATAATTACCTCCAGTAACAAGATTACGAGATCGCAACCAGGTAGGTGGCCTTAGGATTCTTGATGGAAGTAAAAATCCTCGGTTAAGCCGTCCTTCCTATCGGACGTAAAACAGTTTCTATCGTAATTATGTCTGTATAGGCGTAATTTAGTCCTTTCTGATCAACTTTAAACGCTTAAGGCCCCTCTTATATTAATACGAGCAAGGATTTGTTGGAGTCACTTATAAGAGAAAATATGTTCATAGATATTTCGATTAGAATTTTTCAATTTGAACTCTAGACGAAGTAGAGTTAAGTGCCAAAAGTTGATTAATTTTGATTTGTTTCCAATCAACTCTCCACAATCCCTTCATGGGTTGTAAGGGTGCAGATAAAATTATATCATATTTTCATCAATACGTCATATTTAAAATAAGGATGCACATGACCTTAGTTGATGGACTATCAATAATAACAAAATGTAACCTAATTTTTTATATATTTGTTTCAATTGTAAATATTAACTTTAAATTTTATCAAACCGCTTTGAAATCTGCAGTCAAATCTATATCCGAATCTCCCTTTAATCTTGGCAAAACGACCCACTATTAATCTAAATATTTTTTTAAACCTTTCCGGAAGTCTTGGAAAGTTAATTATAGGCTACTATTAAATATAAAAAAATAAATTAATATGATGCTTTTGGAATCCAGTCAAGGTGAGAGGCGTTTTTGGATAAAGTAAACACATATAAAGTATAGAGAGATATTAATATTATTGCTTGGCAAACCGAAGTTTTTAGAGAATCAAAATAGCACTGAAATTTATAGCAGGTTAGAGTTTCCAAATTGCACATTAAAATGCGAAATCGGTTTGCATGGAATCATTCTGAGAAATGTGACAGCAGACTCTGCGCCCTTTGAGAAAAGTCGAAGTAGTTTTCTTTTTAAAAACACGAACAATTTCACGAAATAAGCTAATAACGTACCAAAATAATTTTTCCTGCATAATAAAATTTAAGTATGGCATCAAATTAAAAAGAAAAACACAAACATCTGTCTTGGCAATATCCTCATTAGCGTCATTTTGATATTCATCAAAATATATCTACAGCCCCGGGGATAAGTTGTTAAGTCCAATTATCTCCAAAATGAATTACTTGTAGTTATGTAAGCGGAATCGAGTGATTTTTGTAGTGAATAAGGGGCTAAGTAAGGCATTGGCTTGAAAAGGACTTATTGCTTTTATTGCAACTCCATTAAAAGCCAAAAAATATGAGAATGATACGATTCCGGTCTGCTTCTGAATGCAGTTAACCCTCTCTGGACAACAACTTATTCACCGGGTCTGTAGATACAATGTCAATTAATAGGGCCTATTCTAAATAAACTTCACGTATTTTCAATATTTAGGCTAGTATAATTGATTACTTGCTCATTGTTTCGTGTAAAATGAAATAGTGAGAGATTCCTCATCACGTTTGATAAGTTGAAATATACACGATTTTGTTATCATTGCGCAATTACTGTACAGTATTTATTGCAATAGTTTTTGCAATGGTACTAGGAGAGCTTTGAAATGAAGAAAGTTCGACAATTAGTACAGATTTTTTCATTTATGCAATATTAAGATGAAACTAAACAATGAAGACAATAAAGTACATAATGGTATAAAAAGAATGAAAAGAAGAATGGATAAAAGATTTATATATATATATATATATATATATATATATATATATATATATATACACATAAATGTGTGTTAATTAAATTTCACTTAACTACGAACAAAATTTGATTTGTTATAATAAAACCTTCATTGATAGAAGCGTTAAATAATTATTCCTGTACCATAAATTTAATAATAACTCTACTTAATTATTGTACAACTATTTTTATTTAAGCAATAGAGTATAAATAATTTAAAAATGAAGGGTTCAAAGGGCCCCGAATTTCTTTGCCAAGTTGATGAATTGAAAAATCGGACAATGCGTTGTTCTAAAGTTACTTATTCGCAATATTTAATCGTAGGGAATAAGTTCAACCACTATTGGATTAAATTTAAAATAGAATTTACAGAATTATATAGATTAAGAATACGGAATGGTAAAATAATATTTATGGAATTTAGCTGGAAAAACGTCCATTTTCCAAAATACACTTGGGATATGCTGAAAATAAACCGAAATCTCGTAAATTAGGGATGTACCATTAGCAATATACATCAGGACTTCGACTATCCGAAATAATGTTGTCGGGTGTTGTACGGATAATCAAAATTTGGGATTATCGAAATTCACTTAAAAAAAATGCCGAACGATAGCCATTTTGTATTCAAAAACCTTCATTTTATTTTTAATTTAAAAAAATAAACGGCAATAAAAATATGTGTTCGTTCATAGCAAGATTTAGTAGGGTTGTGACACAAACAAACTTGTAATATTAGTTTCCTTGAAACTTGAGAAGGGAGCGGAGTGGTAGAGCACTGAGTTGCCATGCCGAAAATCCTGATTCAAATCCTGCTGAAGCCAAGACTTTTATTTAGTCTGTAATCAGCCGGAGATGGATCATATAGGATCTTAGGACCCTCCTGAGCCTATCCAGCCTCTATATTGTGGGCACCCAAAATTATGGGGGGGGGGGGGAATCTGGCGGTTGAGCGTGCTTTAGGACACATTACCTTCCCGAACAAACATTGTTCTTGAAACAGCACAGTCTATACCATGTACTGAACTCCAGACCCGTACCCGGGATGTAGTGGTACAGGATTTTTCAATCTTGACATCCTCTTCTTGGCACCTATCTCTTTAAAATATATTAGTAAGTATTAAGTAACATATTAAGTAAGTGAGCCCTTGGCGCGGAAAAGGATTTTGCAGGAGAAGCAGATAACTTATTTGACAACTAAAAAAGAAAGTTTCAATTGGAAAAGGGCAACTGTCACTGCTAATAGAATCTAAACCACTCTCAGTTTTGAGTTACTCCTCTTTCTATCCAATGTAAATAAATATAGTAATTAATATGGCCTTGCTATATTTACAATGGAAAAAACTGAAATATAATTATTTTCGACTCACGACTATTTCCATGTCAAAGCCTCAATTGTTTTAAGAAATCGAATTTTAGAGAAAAAATTCTTAAAAGTTATTTTCCAGGACTGACAATGTGTATCGTTTTCGTGTAGCAAGTTTGGATAATTGAGCGTTCGGATAATCGAAGCTCTACTGTATTCGTATAAACAGTAATAATACTGATATATTATTTATAATATGTAACTATTCCTGTTTTGACCAAGTAAGTAATTTAAAAAAAATATGTGTGTAAAAAATTATCCCGAAAATACATAGTTTAATGTATTGTTTTTTAATGATTTTTTAATTTTATTTTGTACTTTTTAATTTTAAACTTCAATATTCTACTGCCATTCAAGCGGTAAACGTTTTCCTAAAACTTGACATATTTCTCGTTATTAATACACCAGTTGTAAAACGAAATGGATAAGCCACTTATAGAATATAATAAATTAAAAAAAAACACATATTTCTGTGTCTCCTCGCCTTAGAGAAGGCCCGGATTGATACTGAGACCACAATACGTAAATTTTTTTAACGTATAAGAATTAATTTAATCGATAATCAGTACAAACGATGTTGAGTAGCTAAAAGAGTATTATTAAAGAGCTACCATCAATATAAAAGAACAAGACTTAAATCCAGCTATAAGTTGAAAAGTTACGAATCCTACAAAGCCTCGCCAGCTAAAATCGATTCAACGAATTAATCAGTAACTTTTCGAGGGCTTCATTAAATATAGATTCAATCTTTCCTGAAAGTTTCCAGCCATTTCGTAATTGCTCTCTCAGATTTAATTTAATTCCGAAGAATCGGATGCGAAATAAAACATATCGACCGATAGTTTTTAATAGCTCACTTAAACACTGGACGGCTTCATAACGCCACGAATATGTTGGAGAGAGTTAAGGGTAAAACAAACCTTTCGGATCTGCTTCTTCTTCTGAAATTCACCGGATTGTGGTTCGATTTCAAGGAAGAGAACTACGCGGTTTTACAAAAATTGAGGTATATTTATTACTTTATAGTCTTCGTCGTCATGAACATATCGATCACCCGGGGCGGAATAAGATCCGCATTATCCAACAGATCTTTCTTCTTGGTGTCCGGAGGATATTACGTCGCCATCCAAGTGGTAATATATTACTTGTACCGTGATAAGACCAAGAGTATTCTGGAAAAATTGAAGAGATTGCAGTTACAACAGACAGAAAATTGGCAGAGGAAGATGTTCGCCAAACAATCCAACACCGTTTGGGTTTATATATTGTTCTACGGTATCCTCGCTATCACCTTCATCCTGTTATATTACACTGCTCCATTCTTGTACGATCTCTGTTCGGTCATATTCCGCCCCACTGTTGAGGACGGTAACATATTCAGCTTCCCTTACCCTCTTGAGGAAATGAGGAAGAACGACCGAGACTTCGTGCATTACGCACTGCAGGGGATGAGCCTCGTTTGGTCATTTTTCTTGGAGAGTTACGGCATGGGTTCTTTGGCGCTACAGACTATAATTTGCAGTTATTGCTGTATTGAGATTCGCATTCTTCGTAGAATTCTCGAAAATGGCGGAAAACTGAAGCTGCTGAATAATAGAAAATTTTTAAAGCAAATAATTACGAGGCATAATGATATCCTAAGGTAAGAAAACTTTCTTTTTTCACCCTCTTTCAAGCATTCTTTTTTCACCCCCATACTGACCCCTTATGTATATAGCAGGGTTCGTTAACTAACGACCCACAGTCAAGTACTGTCCTATTTGTTAATTTTAACTATATACTGTAATGAGGAAAATAAACTATAATATATAAAAAAATTATAAAGCATAACCATTGTTTTCACACAGAATATTTATGAGTGAATTTCATTCAACTATGCTTGTAATTCTTTTTCTAATAAAATATTTTTTGTTACTTGATACTTAAATTTTGGTTGATTTTGACAAACGTCTATAGTATTTATTACCTAGTGGACTACACATTTACAATATACTGGTACACTAGAAAGTATTGTAGTATACCTGCAATTATTTTAGCAACACCTACATGATTCTTGTTCATTCAAATTTCAAAAACTAGAAAAAAATCCTATAAGTAAAGATTTTCTTAAAATAAAATTATAATATCCAAGTAAATTCCCTTGCCAAATACAACATAGATTATTGATTAAATGTTTTCAACAACTAATATCAAATTTTTCTATGAATAAATAGAAACATATTGCTTGTAAATATTTCAAATTTTGATAAATTACACATAAATAATTAAACATGAGACCGATTATATTAAAAAGGAATTTTTCAACTCCTGATGTTCAATCTATTTTAATTTGTTTATAGTTTTTTCAAATTCTCATTAATGTTATATAAGCTCATAAAATTAAATTCTTCATTAAACATTTACCTTTGAGTGCTACAAAATAAAAACTGATTTATTTTAAGCCCTATTTACAAAAGACAATCATTATGGTATTTTTCTAATAATCTTTACTGCTAATAAAATTTTGTTTTTTATAATTGTTTTTTATTAAAGCTGGTGCTACATTCTACAACTCAAATCTAGTAAATCATTCATTCAACAATAAAGGTGTTGAATGTAGATCAGTCGAATGATTTAAAAATTGCTCTATATTAAAACTAATATTTTAGTTGAGAAATAAGAAAATTACACAATTTAAAATTAAGGTAGTCATCAAAAGTACCTTACGTGTTAAATACACAAGTTAAATAAATAACAGGATTTTAATGAGTATCCATATATTTAAAGTACTGTAAAAAAGTTTTTATTTCAATTTCGCAAATGTATCCACTTTTTCACAATTGGAACAAATAATATATTTTTAAAATAAACTTTTTGCTCTCTAATCTTAATTTAAGATTTAAGATAAGTGTAATATGCAGCTTTTTATGCATAACAAATAATGTTAGGAAGTAGAAAATTTATAAACTAAGTATACATGTAAATGCTCTAATAAATTTTTTTTTTATGTATCAAATTATTTTTTCATATGAAACAACAGCGTTATAGCGGATGCGCAAGCTGTTATTGGGCCTGCTGTTGCAACCCAAATAGCTCTAGGTGCAATTCTCTTGTCTGCTTTCCTTTTTTCAATAATGGCAAGTAAAATATTATTGAAATAAACACATTAAAACCCACTAAGCACTTGATCTGTAAACATTACAGATGGATTCATTTATATTGAAATTTAAAATTTTTCTTGTAAACATAATTTCATTTTTATTATTATTGTTGTTTTATTTAGGAAATTGAAGATAACATGTCTTTGACTATCACATACATTTTGTTGTTCAGTGTGATGGCATCATTAAACTTTACTTTTTGTCTTTTTGGAGAGATGCTCCAAACACAGGTAAATATGACAATGAATTATAACAACTGTTCCAAATTCTATTAAAGATTATAAAAATAGTCTAGCTCAGTTTTAGTCTACTTAAAGCATATTTATTACTTTTTTGGTATGATTATTACATATAACTTTTAAAAAGGATTTGTTTGTTCATTCCTGTCTTTATCTTTAGGTTCATAATGCTTGTTCATACACATAATTTCATAATATTTTAAAATACCATAATGGTTTTAAGTATAACAGAGAAAGAAAATAAATTAATTAAATTTAAAAAAAAGGGAAATTACTTGTTTTCCTTCCATAACCAGAAGATTAGAAAGGAAGCATACAGAATGATTTGTAAAGCTCAACAATAACCAAGTAGAAAAATTAGTTTTAAAGATTTTAAGTATTGGAACCATGTTAATCATTTTTAAAAAAATACTTTAGAATTATCTTTAAATTTAAAGAAGTTCATGAACCCTTGAAACAGAAATAAGTAGTTGTTTTTTTACTTCCTTTACCATCAAAGTATGTGAGCTGTAGTAAATTGTTGTTCTCAAATAGTTGCTAATATTTCTAAGCTTCTAAAATTTTAAACTATCGAATTTCTTTAATGACAATCTAGTTTATTGTTGGAGTTATTTTTTTATTTTTTTTTATCCTTTACTGCTCAATTCTATTATTTTAGACATTTTTATTTATTGTTTACACATCTAGGGAATATCATAACTACAAAGGTATTCTTCATGATTACCTTTTCTTGTTTATTACCATTAAATAGTGAATGTTTTTGTGTATTGCTTTAAATACTGTTCTTCGATTAGAACTTTGGTGTCTTTTATTAGGCCATTACTCTTCATGAGAAACAAGATTAATGCAATTTGATATCACCTATTTATTTTAATATGTTATGCTGTTTATTGAAGTAATCCTTTGCCTTTTACAGGGAAATAAATTATTTGAATGCTTGTGTGGTATACCGTGGGATGAAATGACTCCCCAAACAAGAAAGGACTTTAACTTAATTTTGCTTCAGGCAAAAAAGCCAATTCAAATAAGTTACCAAGGATTATTACCAGTAAACTTTCAATCATTTCAGTTTGTAAGTGACTGACATTAATAGCAAATTATTTTGTATAGGTTTCTAAAAATGCATATATCATAACTATAAGAGTAATCTTGTTCCTAGCTTCAGGAAAAAATACAAAACCTAATATTTATTTAGCCTTAATTATTTAACCCCCTTTTTTCAAGAATTAAGGTCCAAATGGTCTATATAAGGGTCTATACTACAATAAGTTTGACAAGTTGAACAAGATGTAAACTGTTTAATATCATCAATACAAAACCTATTATGGACACCAATATATACATACATGCCCTTTATCTTATTATTACAAAAGTGATTTAGACAATTAAGGCACAATAAATAAAGTCAATCAGTATTTGTTATTTTTCCAATGCTTCTACAAAACTTTTGCAAGGAGTACTAGTTCTCAAACAAGTTCATTGCTAGGAAAAGGCATATATTGGGAATAATGTTCAAAGAACATTCTTGCCCTCGTATACTTCGCAAAATGCGAGAACGCGGGGACTTAAGAGGATCAGTGAAAAGAAAGGATATGACCATGGCCGGGTAGTGAGCCTGATACAGCCAGGATGGCTCAGTTGGTAGAGTCCCAGACTGGTGATCTGGAAGACCCGGGTTTAAGTCCCGGTCCTGGACATATCTTTTCTTTTCAAATAAAAATATTTAAAAATTAGTTCAAATAAAATAAATTATAAATTTAATTTTACTCATGGTTGAAATCAATAGGGGCTGGATAGAATATTTTATCAATGTCCGTATTGAAGGAGAGGCCAAATATGTTTGAGCAACATAAAACATGTATTATTATTTGGAGGGTATCAGATTAGAATGGTAGAACACATTAGATCGAGATATCTATCTTCGAGTCTTGTAAGTATATCAATATATCTTTGGTCCAGTAATGCTGAGAGGAAAATAAAAAAAAATAAAATAAATAATAATAATACAATATATTGAGAGTTATAGAATATCTGTAAATGTTGACGTTATTAATTTTTTGAGGATCTGGGTGGAATAATGGAACTACAATTTTGAGAAAATAATTGCATGGTGGCGTCAGCTTCACCTGAAACTTCATTTTATTGAATTCCAGTTTCAATGAAACATCAGTAATAATAAAAAAATAAAACATATCAATAACATTTAATATAACATTGTTATGAAAGCTAAGACAATAATAAAAGATTAGGTAGGATGATTTAAAATTTACTTCATCATAAATAATCACATTTATACATGCTTGTTTTATTTTTTTAATTAATGTTATAATAAAATATAAAAACATCTGGATTTTTATTTTTATTTCGTAAGTATTAATTATTAATTATTTTTTTTAGGTTATGAACTCAAGTTACTCATTTCTCATGCTACTGAAATCTACAAAATGAGGACTTAAGACAAATAGAGTAATTAATGCAAGCAATAGTTATATGGTGCTTCATTATTTTAAATTGCTTAAAAGTATATATATATATTGAATATATTGTAAAAACAATAAAGTATCGTTGAGTTGCAATTAAATATATAATATTTAACAAAAACAATAAAATGTATCGTTGAGTTGCAATTAAATATATAATATTTAACAAAAACAATAAAATGTATCGTTGAGTTGCAATTAAATATATAATATTTTATATTTATCTTCTAAATTTATAAATTTTAGAGTCCAAGAGCACCTTCTTCCTTGGGGATAGAGATGTTTTTTTCCAGAATGGAGTTATACACATTTATATCCTTGAATAGAATGAGATAATTAAAAAAACTGCTGAAAATGTGGATGAACAGTTTGTTAAAAACGTATGAGTAAAGGGGCCCATACACGATCAGTATTACTGACAGTATAGTCAGATACTGTCAGTAATACTGATCGTACAAGAGCAATACTGATGTACTGAAGTAGGGTATTGAAGAGTAATGGTTCACTCCATCATTCCTTAGTTCAACCCGGCGTAGGGGAGGGGATAGTGACAGTATTACTGATCGTGTATGTCCGTTTCTTTCATCCCTCAGTATTTTGTAGCTGTTGAACTGATTTTCGATGCAATAATGAAAACATAGGCACATTTTTCAAAAGTTATAAATGATTTATGTAATGTTTTTCTTAAAACTTCATTTTTTTCTTATAACAACAGGATGGGACTTAATTTTATACGTAAAATGTATATGGAATAAATTTAATTTTTCCTAGTGCCTAAATGAGGGCTTCACAGGTTTCTATTACAATCCGGCTGAATGAGAAATTAGCGTTGGAAACTTTAAGTCCTCAAAATTTCGGCCTGTTGCTAAATAGCGTAGGGTTACTGCCTACCGCTGTTTTGGGCATAAACTTCCCTCATATTTGTATCTTGTTTTTTAGTATGAGGGGAAACCATATTTAATAAATTATGGAATACGTCTTGATTTATCCGAAAATAATTATAGTAATCCTTTGCTGAAATCTCGTTTATTAAGTTTAAATGGGTGAATTTATTCCTGTCCAATAGCCAATCCTTCACCCACAAGCGTCTTTTCCTCTTTTATCTTCTAATGACATGACGATCACAATTGCTTATCACGCTCTATCCATTAAAAAATTAGGTATAAATCAGCGTGAGAAAAATGTGACTGTTCTTATCGCGAGCTGTGCTAAGTTTTTTTTAATTTATGATTTTTACATTAGTAAAATACAGAGAGAGTTTGGTTAGAAGTTTTACAAATATAATAGTACATAAACAAAATAATATATAATAATATAATATAATATATAATATATAATAATATATAATAGTAAAATAACAAAATAGTAAACATACATAAAAAGAAAGTTGATAATTATAAATCTAAACATTGTCATGAAGATAAAATCAAAAATATAGCCCTGAGTCGACACTACATCAAAATATGGAAAATGAGTTAAATACTGTTAGTGATATTGATCGTGTATGGTGTAAAAATACTTAAGGGTGATTCCTCAGTATTTTCGTCGTTCCAATACTGTCAGTAATATTGACCGTATATGGACCCCTTAATACATGCTTATAAACTGAACAACTTAAGTGAAAGCTTTAAACTTTTATAAACATACGTTACCTTCAAATCTTTCCCAAGTCTAGGATTTCGGCATGTCAAAGATTTAAGTCTGGAAAGAGAAAGGGTGGAGTTTTGCTCTGAATGAGATCTCTTGGCTTGGTTCCGATGCACTTCAGTTGTGATCCCTTTGATTTAGTTAACATAGATCAGCAAAAAGATAATATAATATATCATCATCATTGTCATCATATATAAAATAAAAGTTGCTTTTCATTCATGCTGGAAATCAATAGATGACAGTTCCCAGCAGTTAGATTTCAATACTGTTTCATGCCAAGTTTATAAATCTCCATTCTTTATGTGGGAGTTGCTGACAATATTGCAGTGTGTAAAGGAATTCCCTCTATCCAGACAAAATACATTATTGAGCATCAAATCTCCCGGAAATCACACCGAGCTCTTGAACTTTTACAATTGTATCTGGGTTAGTGGTAACTTTCCTACAGACTGGAGGCAATCAGGAGAAGATAACCCAATCCAGCAAGCTACTGGCCGTTTTTTCTAGCCAGAAAAAATCGTTCAGAGCCTATGTAAGGTTATGGAACGAGAGGTACAAAAATTGATTTTAGAGAAGTGCCATTTCATCCAAACCTTCCATTGGGGATTCCGCAAATAGATCGACTATAGATAACGTGGTTCTAATCAAATTTAATTACAATACGCATTTGTCCAAAAGAAATTAGCAGTTGTTGTTTATTTTTATATTTAAAAAAATCCTTTGATAAGTCAAATAAATATTCGATCTTAACAAAACTTCATTTATTAGTATTCAGAGACAGTCTTCCTAAATTCATTCGAGACTCCAATCTCATCGATTGGACAAAATGCATCATAAAAATAAATCGAATCAATGATTAACCGAAATTATTGAGGCTACGTTTTTCTACAGTGAAAACAAAGAGTAAGGCCCGGCGCATATTGGACCCAGCCCACGGCTAGCCCAGTCTGTTGGGATCCACGCGTGGAAACGTATGTCCTCTCCGCAGAGATTTCATGGGCGTGGGTACCATTGTACTTTCCAATAGGAGTTCGAAAAGTCAATAGACATTTTTCGGAGCCATTCCTTTCTATTTAACACTAGTCATACCGACTATATGAGATCCAAAATGAAGGGTGAGTCGAAAACTATTTTTAAAAACACTATCAGTAACTTCCTAAAACAGGTTGAACACTCCGTATGTTTTCCTCCCAGCTAAATAAATATTTTTACTTCTCCTCCTCTTCACTAACGAATATAGTACAATCACTTCTTCATGTTCTGACTCGGATTCTAGGAGGAGTTTTGACGCTAACATCGCGAAACCTGGGTGACAACAACTGGGTTCAATATGCGGTACTCGACCCATCCCATGGTTTGGGTTGTGCGTGGGCTGGGCGTGTGCTGCGCGTGGGCTGGGTCCTATGTTCGCCGGGCCTAAGTTCCGTAATACACCTCAATCATCGGAACCATGTCTAAGAGATGTCAAATTGCAACATGTCACATATAAATTTTTAGTATTACTTTTCCATATCAACATAGGGTCATCGTATCAAGTCATTGATAGAAAGATGCCTTATAAAGGTTAATATTTTGAGGGTATTTAGAGGAACAAACTTAAGAGCAGGCAGATCCACAATGCTTAAATTATATCAAGCTACAGTCTGTTCCAAGGACACTAGATAAAAGTTTTGAATATGTGCCGCTCATAAAATGCTTTAACTAAGCTTGAATCGGTGCACCACACAGGAATTTGCATTGCAACTGGGGCGTTTAGGACAAACGCAAGACAAGTCCAACCTTAAGCCTTTGTGTCGAAGAGACTAAACAACTTTGTTTTTCAGAAGTAAAAACTAGCCATGAAGTATATGACGATGTTATTTACACAAGTCACACATCCCACCCCCACAAATATATTTATCAACCGAAATTTCCTATGAAATTTCAATAAAAATGTGTCACCACGTACCCTATAGCAGACACACTGTCCGTTGAAGCGAAACTAATCAAACTGTCCTTAATTCAAAATGAAATACTAAATACAAAATTAATTCTTAAACTTCCAAATTTCAGAAAAAAAAATTCAAAGCCCGGAGAATATAAAGAGATATTTATTAAAATAATTAATCCCCAACAAGAAAGCTTATTATAATTCACTGAAAGGTCTAAATCGGATTTGTCATCGGAATCTGGCATTCTCACGCCTAATGCTAACCATGAATATAAGCCACGTCAACTTTCTCGGGCATTTTTCGTTGAAATCAATGCCATTCTAATGGCTCTCCGATATGTCAACAAATGGCCTGTTGTAAACTCGGTGGTGTTGTCCTATTTTTTGAGAGCCTTGGTTGCCATGAATGAACAACCACATGAACATGCATTCAGACCACCTGGTAATTTAAATTTTAAGCCTTATTGAAATGCTAAATCGATAAATTTTATCAGCTATCTGGGAAATACTCCTGTAAGCATTAATGTCAATGAAAGATAGGGCAGCAAAAGAAGCTTATGCTCTTCCAGGAAATGGTGAAGCTATTTTGACCCCATCAAAGAAAGTGGGAACCACTCAGACAGAATGTACTCCAAGAGTGGCAGGCATTGTGGGAAAATAGTACACCAAATAAACTGAAGATCGCTAGAAGTGGTCCTTAAAAGGCTCAGGATAGGAAAAGGCTTACCTACTTTCAGCTCATCACTTAAGTAATCCCGCAAATATGTGAGGGGCTTGACAATAGCCACTCTTTTTTAATGTTTGACACGAGGTCAGGGATTTATGCCTGCTGGATTTATTTTCTTTTTGGTGTCGCTCGCCCAACAAGAAGCTCTTAGCTCGAAATGTATATCTAGGAAAGAAAAAAACTATACTGTATATAATACTGATGTATAGACTAACGGTGGATTGTGTGAGTGAGGCATGACACTCACACAGCAACCCGATAGTGAGATCAGCGCAGAAGAATGGACAATGGAGTAGAAGGAAGAATATAAATGTATCAAGAATCCGGCATTGTCAGTATAATAAAACAGGGAAGGCTGATAGGTTGGGCATGTTATGTAGGTAAGAGGATAGAGCCAAGCAGACTCCCCATGAAAATGCTTTAGCTAAGAGCGGGAGGGAAGAGGAGTTAGACTACGTCTACAGTGGGTTGGTGATGTAGAGCAGGATCTGAAAAACATGGATGTAGGGAGGTGTTGGAGAAGGCAACGGACCGAGACGTGTGTAGGAATCTCATCAGAAAGGTCTAGGTCCTGCAGGGACTGTTGAACCGTGGAGTTAGTTATTTTTGTTGTTGATATGTTATTTATTTTACTTTTAAATCTAACGAGTTCAAGTAGTAAATAAAGTTATGCTATTGTTCTATTGCGAGTTTGCCACAAAACTCCTTATTTTTAACAACTGAAACAGTCCAGTTATGACTGATTATATGATTATATGACTATTATTTGTGCCGTTATGTAAGTAATTCTTAAGTTATTTATTATTTTTTGTATTCAAAAACTTTGCCAATATCAAGAATGGCTGATTCAGATGAACTCGCCAAACATCCGTTGACTCAAGCGGGAGTTGAAATGACAAATTCGATTCTCAGTTGACAAAGGCGACAGAAACGATGGAGCTCTTGAAGGTTAGAACTCAAAGCTCAGCCTTCATTTGTGAGGTTATCGACCAACTCGAGCCTTCCACTGGTCCAACCAAGGCGTTTTTGGAGACTTGGAGCACTTTTTGAAAGGGAGAAATCAGATTATGGCTCATAAAATGGTTGCAAGAGAACTGGACGCTGTTAGAGTGAGATGTTCTGTTGGAGGCGTCCTTGGTGGATCGCATCTCAAGGAGGGTCCTGAATGTGATACAAGGAGACACTTCGCTTGCCTGGGACACGCTTAAGGTAAGGTTAAAGAAGTTATTCGGCGGAGGAATGTGGACTCCGGAGGATCATGATGTAACTAGAGCTCTGTGGCATCAGTACAATGTTTTGAACAAAAAAGTATTCTGTATAAGTTCAGTTCAGCCATACCTGGCATCAGATTTACCCGTAGAGTGAATAAGACTCCTAAGCCAAATTAGAGTTTCCCCCAGCAAACAAATAGTTGTTTACGCCAATAAAACAACCCACAGAATTAATACTGAAGACAATTCCCCTCTATTCTTAAATGAATCACGTGACGATTTAAACCACATGCTTAAATCTGTCCATTTTATACATAACCTAGAAATAAATATATTAGTTCACAATATTTATATAGTACTGAATCCTAAACTCAGCAATGATATTATTAGTCTCTTCCTAACTTCCTATAGATATTACTAGTAACTTCCTATATAAAGCTTTAAATATTAGAATAGCTCTTACCCATTGATGCATATATGATTGTTTACCCACAAAATAATACTTTTGAATGATATAAGTTCTCCTTTACTTACGTACAAGGTTTATTACAAGAATTTTCCATATTTTGATGTAGTGTCGACTCATGGCCATATTTTTGTTTTCCACCTTCATTAGAATGTTTAGTATTATAATTATCTGCTTTCTTTTTCTGTATGTTTACTATTCTGTTATTTTTATGAACTATTATTTTTGTTACTATTCTGTTATTTTTATGAACTATTATTTTTGTTACTATTCTGTTATTTTTATGTACTATTATTTTTGAAAAACTTCTAACCAAGCTCTCTCTCCGTATTTTACTGATGTAAAAATCAGAAATAAATAAATTTAAAAAATAAAGAAATAATGAACAGAAATTGAACAGGTAGCGGACTCACCCGGAGCAGCGAAGGAAAATCTTCTAGCGTGTAATCTTAGCAAGAGGAGAGTATATGGCCTGAGCCCAGAAAACAGTCTCCGAGAGGACTTGAAGTAAGGAGTGGAATCCCTGGAAGGTTGCTCCTTCCAGATTTGAGGAAATGGCACGGGAACCGAGGTCGGATTGAAAGTTCGGTGATTGGAGTGGCAACGTGAATTAGTAATAAAAAAGAACCAGGAGAAGAGATGCGGAGAGATGAACTTGCCCGTGACGAAGTTGAGAAGGCACGAATGTGAAATTTTTGATAGGTAGCACAAACTCATTAATTAGTAAAATGGAGGGGAAAGTTTAGGAATGTGGGTGATACATACACAGTGCGATTGTCAGATATCCACAGTTAGTGGGCGATGCAATAGGTTAGGCGAGATTTATTTTAATTTTAAGAGGTTGGTGGAGAGGGATGAGCGAAATAAGCTAAATATATGGAAGCTTTATTCTCGGAGTGTGATCTTATCATCATCATCATTACATGGCGCTATGGTCCATGAAGGACCTTGGCCTCCTCAACAATTTTCCTCCACCTTGACCGATCTCTCGCTGCTCTTCTCCATGTTCTTACCCCCAGGCACTTAAGGTCTGCTTCCACATCGTCCAGCCATCGCATTCTAGGCCTTCCTCTTCGTCTTTCTCCGTCTGGACGTCCCTCCAGAATCAGCTTTGGGAGCCTTTTTTTGTCCATTCTGTGAACGTGCCCCAACCATCTCAATCTTGCTTTTTTAATACAAGAAACTATGTCAGGTTCTCCATATAGGTCCTTAAGTTCTTGATTCCTTTTAATGCGGAAACAATTTCCTTCCTTGGTTGGGCCATACACTCTTCTAAGAATCTTTCTCTCCCATGCATTCAATAATCTCTCATGCTGTTTGGTTAGAGTCCACGCCTCCCCACCATAGGCAACGACAGGACGAAGTATCGTCTTATATACCCTTATTTTGAGACTACGGGGTACAGCTCTATTTTGGAACACGTTTCTGAGGGACCAATAGCATCTGTTACCGTTTTCGATCCTTGCCTTTATTTCATGTTCCAGTCTGTTGTCTTCTGTAATAATGGTGCCAAGATATTTGAATGTCTTAACATTTTCAAATCTGCACCCTCTTCCTTGGAGATATCCACTGGACGGCCGTTTCCTGGATGAGAGCATGTATTTTGTGATCTTATAGTTGGTTGTAAATTTTGCCAACAAGCAGGGTTAAGATTTCGAGTGGAGAAAGTATAATTCAGATAGGCCCATGATCGTCAAATACCGTAGGTACCCCAAGCGATGAGGGGTACTATTAGGAATATTCAGAAACAGGAGATAAGGAATATCTCCAGTCGAGAATGTTTTTGGGCAGGCTCCCCGAGATAGCGGGTATCTCATGGCGGTCAATAATAATATAATTCGGGTACATCTTTCGCAAGCACGCGGGGCGTCAAGAAGTACAGAAGAAGCCACTAATCTCTTAATTCCATACCTTTTCGATTGCCTGTTTTAGCTCTTTATTTTCGGCTATTCAATATTAATTTTTTTTCATGAACATCCACAAGTTTTCTAAAGGCCTATATTGCCTGGCCATGGCATCGTGGAGATCTCATTTTCTGTTAGAAACTGCTTTACCTACCCAAAAAGACAATGGTAAAGGCAATATAAAATAACTATCTTACAGCTAATACATTTTTTTAAATAAACAAATAATTAACTTACCGATTTGGCTCTATGGCATGTACCAGAATCGTCTTGAAAAATGAAGGTTCCGCAGTGTGGAAGATGGGAATTCATTGAGGGAATCAAACTCTCTTCTAAAACATTTTTATATCTTTCTGGATTAACGTGCACGCAGTCGATTTCTGCATGAAGTTTATTTTGCCAATTCCAAAGTAGGAAAAACATCCCCAGTTCATTACACTTGCCGGATGTTTCACTGTTTTTATAGTAGAGGATTCGTCAAATTTTTCATTTGGCCGACATATTACGTATCGAGTACAGTCGGAAGTGAAGATACTGAATTTACTCTCATCTGAAAACACCACTTTCCTCCAGACATCATTGTTTCATTTTATTTGTTAAGAAATGTTTTTTTGTCTGGTTTTCTTGCCCGTAAACCTTTTAATCTTAGCCTTCTACCAAGTGTTTCTCGATTTACTTCTCCTAAATTGCTATCTGCTAGATCTCTAGATATTTCTTTAACAGTTTTGAAGCGATTTTTTAAGGATAATCTCATAATCATGCGATCTAAACGCTCATCTCTCTTTCTTTTCCTTCCAGTCCCTTTATTTCGCTCGGTGGATCCCTGGGAAAGATTTTCGTTTATTATTTTTAACACAGTGGATGGGTTGCACCTCGCCCTCCATGCCATCTCACGCGAAGAAAGTCACTTCAGCAAACGTCACTTTATCAACTTTTTCCTCATTAAACATTTGTTTGAAACTCAGTCTATTGGACATATGAGTTACTGATTCCATCTCACTCTAATACTGTTAGGTAATCAAATTGTTTACACATCTAGGATCAAAAAGGTAACGCATAGTGTATAAAAAAATGCATCATAGGTGGTGCATTTTCTATGTCCACGACCGTTTATATAAGTTATCAGTGTAAATAAATGTTTAGATTATACAAACAGTAGTGTTTAGATTAAATTTGTTTTATTATCTATAAGCTTTAAACAAATGTTGTTTATAATGAGATATCATATATCATAAAAAGAAGTATCAGTTATTGCTTTCTGAATATGTGTAGTATTTCTATCTCCCAAAATGGTATTTTAAAATTAAAATTCAGTCTAACCATAACTTATTCAGTAAATAAACTAAGTATACTTATAAGTGAAACAACCAACCTCCTATGTCTTGAGGACTTCAATAGTGTTGGCATAACAGTGCCAATATATAATCGCGATATAATTTTTCTTCAATTTCGACAAAAAGCAAAAATTCCATAGGATTTAAAGAAATATTAAAAAATATGACAAAAAAATAATTAGAAAAATTACTAAAAGGTTATGTATATGAAGCAATTGTGTTTGAATTTATTTTCCAGTTTATTCTGATGCTTCTTTATGAATAGAAGAATGTTATCCTACAGAATCGGATCCTGCAAAATAATATCATTGCAAAATTTTCGATTTTCATATAGGAACAAAAGTTGATTTATTTATTAATATATAAAGTTAAATATAAGGCTTATGTTTATCTATTAAGGTTTATGTGTTTATGTGGATAATTTATATATTGCATATTGACACATCTATTGAAACATAAAGAATCGAAACAATTTATCCTAACTCAATATAAAATATGTATCATATTCACAAACGAAAACAATATTCATTAACTTACCCATTAAGAATTGTTTCGTCCTCCAGTCAACTCAAATTATCTAAAGAAGATGACGCAAAGAACTTTGAACATTAGGAATCCTACATAGCCTCGCCAACTGAGATCGATTTTACGAATTAATCTGTAACTTTTCAAGGATTTGATTAAATATAGATTCAATATTCCCTGAAAGTTTTAAGCGAGTTCGTAATTGCTCTCTCAAATTAAAGTCTAGAAGAATCAGAAGAAAATAAACATTATTCGATAATTATATATATATTTGATTAAGCAATTAAAAACTCGCTTATAATGCGTCGCTCCTTCGTTGTGGTGACATTCGTGTACACCATGTTCATGCGATTGAGCGGCGAAAAAGACCTTTCGGACTTACTCCGTTTCCAGAAAATATCCGGATTCTGGTTTTATTTCGATGAAAAGCGTTATATGGTTGTGCAAATGTTGAGGTTTATGCATTATTTGGTTTTCTTTATTCTCACGAACGTAATAGCCTACAAGATCGGTTTCAAGAACGCCCTGAGCGGGTCTTACTTCCTGGTGTCGTGGGGATTTTATGGCATCCCGCAGATGGTAACGTATATGATCTACCGTAAGAAAGCAAACGACATTGTCGAAAAATTGAGGATAATGCACGGGAAAAGGACGGAAGAGTGGCAATGGGACATGTTCCACAAACATTCCCGGCTACCCTGGCTCGTGATTTCCTTCATCATTGTAGCCGGTGCAACGTTCTTAACGGTCTATTATTCACTGTCAATGGTACAATACTTCGTTCCGCTTATTTTAGACACTGCCGAATACGGAGAGAAAACATTCAGCTTCCCTTACCCCCTCAAGGAACTGCAGACAGGAAATAGAGACTTCAAGTTTTATGGTATTTTTCTTGTCAGCTTCTCGTGGTCGACGAATACGATCGTTTACGGGATAGGTACAGTAGGATTCCATCCGTTGGTCTGCAGTTATTGCTGTATTGCTATCCAAATACTTCGTAAGACTATCGAAGATGGAGGGAAAAAAAAATTGTTCAATAACCGGGAGTTTTTAAAAAAAATAATCACTAACCACAGTGAGATTTTAAGGTATGGAAAATAACTCTAAGCTTATAAATATCTAATCTATGTTAGCTAGTGTCTAATATCGAACAGTGTAATAGACAATTATGAACTATTTATCCGAAGAAAGTACGATCTTTGATGTATGTCTAACAAATTCCTATACAAATTATTATATGTTCGATACAATTGCATAGTATTGAATGTGAAAAACAAAAACATATTATTTTCTGATAGCATCTTTAATTATATCTAGAATCTTTAATTGCTATAATTTAATACAAGGGGGCGGAGTGCCTCAGTGGTAGAGCACTGAGATGCCATGCTGTAAATCCTGGTTCATATCCCACTGCAGGCAAGACTTTTATTTAGTCTGTTTGCAGTGGGAGATGGATCATATGGGATCTAGGACCCTCCGCGTATCACGCAGCCTCTATAAAATGTTATAAAAATAGGATACCCAAAATAAGGGGGGGGGAATCTGGCGGTTGAGCGTGATGTAGGACAAATACCCTCCCGGAAGAACCGTTGTCCAGAGAAACTGTACAGTCTCTCTACCATGTACTGAACCCCAGACCTGTTCACGGGTTGTGGTGGTACAGGTTTTTTTTTGTTATCTTTAATTACCATATTACAAACTTATAATTTTTTCAATGAGTAATTACTTGAAAGGACTGGAGATTAGATTGTTGAGATGCTATAACGAATAAACTGAAATTTCACTTCGTCAATGAATTTCATTCGGTCAAAAAGTAATTAAACCATCCGTTTAATGATTGAGTAACGGGGATTAACTGAGCAACCGGTTGAGAAATCGATAAATAAATTTTAATGAAACAGAATTAATGTAAATACAAAAAAAAATTTACTTAATATAATCGGCATTATTATATCAGTCACTGGTCCCGTCCATAGATTGTTAGTTTCCGGTCTATGGCGTTTGCTTTAGTGTCAATAATTGATATAAAATTCATATAGATCCATCTAAAAGCACAAAAACAATGTAAGATGAAATAGATAAAATACGTTTGACGTTAGGTACTGTTTTTAAATGAACTTTAAATTCTTCTGAAAAAACTTGTATTTCACATTCAATAACAAAAATACCTGTCGATGAAGTACAAAAATTTACAGGTATTTTTGTTAAGAGACATAAGGCTTTTTGATTGGTATTTTCCAATAATGTCTTATAGTCATAATATAATACTATTAATGTAGGAATATGTTATTAATGTAGGAATATGTTCTGTATGTGGCATGGGATACATCATAGAAACCGACTGTACATTATTTTGATAAATAGTCCATATTGTCCAATTAAAACTTTTGGTTTTGCGAAACAAATCAAACATTACTCAATACATTTTTATTTTCTGCACTTTATCGGAAATGTTACGGACTCACCTTTTTGATCTTTATTAATGTAATAGTTATCCATCCATGCTATTTTTCAATCTAACCCCACTTGAAATAAATCGTATTACTATAATCATTCAAAATATTTTTTATAATCTATTTCAATTGTTTTTGTTTGAAATTATGTTTTCTCACAAAGTACTTGACATCTATTTGTTATCACTTTTTTTTATTCAATAAAATTTACAAATGCCCTATACTAATACAACAAGTAAATAGAATGAATGGTACATATTGGCATGAATAAAGACAAGTAGAGAGACTATCCAGTGATAGTACTCAAATAAAAAGTTCAACTTGGAAGGTCACGAGGCCATCTTATTTTCAGACTCCTCGGAGGATTATCAGGAAATGAAGAGGTTGCTAGGTTTGAAATTAGTGAGCTTTAGTGGAAATAAAGTTTGTCATGAGAAGATTGATATTGGATTCGGGCAAACCAGCAACAAATGGGACATTAAGGTCATTACGGGTCGTCAATAAAGTCGTCATTATCGGACATTAAAGTTATTGTGCGTACCAAAGTAAGGAGCATTGAGGATTTTACAAAGGATTTTGAATTGTAAGGATTGAATACAAGGGAAATTCGATGGCTTAGTAAGTCCAGATGGGTCTAATGATTGTCATGTATGAGTCATTTGTAATAAATTGGAAGCTTATACTTGGGTAATTCGCAACGTTGTTTCCCGGAATCATTGTCCAAGGTTTTTATTTTTTTTTAGTTTTGTTTAATTAACCTTTTTCAAGATTTTTTTTTTATTACTATCCTTCTTTCCAAGCCATAAATCTGCGACCTTTATGATATTAATTATTATTATCTGATCCCCACCCGATCAATTATACATTCCAAATATTCTATTCTTAACTTCCAGTACAAATTGATTTCTATCTGACTAGTTTTTCAATTTGGTTTGATAACACCAGCCGATAATCGTCGCGACTTCAGACCTTTTAAAAAAACTTGGTGAGTAGATCGTAATTTTCATCACTCCAGTTATTAAAATGAGCTCGAGTGAGAAACACGTTGGTTTATTGGTTCAGACATAGGATGAGCAGAAAACGAAAATACTGGGTGCATCATGAAAAATGAAATACTTTATTTTCTGTATGTGCCATGGGATAGTTCCAGATTCACTCATGAACTTTAGCTGGATTAATAAAAGTAATAACCCAATCATTTGTCCCCAATCATGTTCACAGATCGATATATCGGACGATATAAATTGGTGAGGAGACCAACAAGAGGTACTTCAAGAGATACGTCACTTGCGATATATTGCGCAATCGTGCGGTAATGATTAGGGGTATGGTCGTTTTGTATCATCTCCCTTTAGGTCTCATTGACTAGAGTGTGCGTATGCGTATCGTATATATTGTTTACCAAATATTTCTACTCTTATATCACCGTAGTGTGAACCCCGCCGTACAGTTATACGATATCTAAATTATACACTTTAACATCGTTTGTGGCCGATTTTAACCTCCAACCAGTTTAGATTTTCTCAAATTTATATCTAACTCTTTCAATTCTAAATTTGCAAGTTGCACTATTCTCTTTAGCCATCATTATCAGAAGACCCAAAGGTTTACTCCTTCATCTAGACAATGATTTTTTCTACAGGAAGAAATCATAACAGTTAAATATATTTTCTGAACTGGAATTACATTATTAAAATCTAGGTCATACTCTCCAGAAAGCCTAGTGGCGACTTTTATAGTTGGTCATTAAATTCCATGGATTCAATTTCAACACCGCTCATAATTTTTAACCAATGTTTCATTAAGGATCTGAACTAGGTGAATATTATAAATAAAATTGTTTTTTCCCGAAATAAACGAAAGTCCTTATTTTAAATCTGCAATTAGTTAATTGTTAAATGAAACATTAAAAATTATTTCTTCGGTATGAACTTTAAAATGATCTCTGGAATTAAAATAGACTATACAATTGTAAAAATAAAAAACTTAAATTATCAAATAAAATATAAACATAAATAGGAACAATAGACATATAGTTATGGTGACATTAGGAAAATTAAAAAAATAATAAATGTGAAACAACAGAATAACCGTAAAATCAAATATCCATTGTCTCCCAAATGATGACTAATTGATTGATATTAACTTAATGTAATTAATTTACTTTTGTTTTACTAGTATATGTCGCATGTTGAATGTTATGTTGTATTTTAAAATATTTCTGTACTACAACTATTAAAAATATATTTACAGTCTCAGTGAATAAGTCTATTATATATTAATACTGAATACACTTATTTATTTTTTTTTTTGTATAAGTGCATGATTATTTTTTTCAACAATTCATTTTACTGAATCAAAGCAAAGCCTAAATTAATTTTATTATTTATTTTCAAACAGTCTGGAAAAACCGACAAACTTTATATAAATAAATAAAAAGCTTAACGAACCCGAAGGCTCGATGCCGATACCACCAATCTATCTTTACGAACCTCCGTCCACGGAGCACCACCCAAACCAAACCCGCTGATCACTCTTAACGCAATCCTTCCACCTATACCTCACCTCGCTCTACACTTCAGACGCTTCCAAGTCGGTACAACATTCGTTCATTACTAAGCCCAGCAACTTTATATGCTCATCTTAATATTCGCGACGCTGTCGCCTGAATAATATTTACCGGATGCATGCTTCGCAATTCCGCGTTATGTAATCTCCTATATTCCCCAGTGGTCTCATCCTTTTTTGGACAGAATATTCTACGTAACACCTTATTTTTGAATACCTGTAGACGTTTTTCATCCTTCAGTGTTAGTGGCCGAATTTCACATCCGTAGAGAAGATATGGAAGAATGATTCTGATTTATAGATTTCGTGACAAAAGACGCGAGCTTAGTAATTTCGAGACCGAATAATAACAAGCATTTCCCGCCTTTAGTCGCGCCTTTATTTCCTCTTGAATTTCCTTTTTTCCTGTTAACATAGACCTTAAGTACTTAAACTTCTCCACATGATCAAACTTATTCCCTCCGACAATATCACCAAAATTCCGCCCTTTTCTGCTACTGACCATATACTTAGTCTTATCGGAATAATTTCCAACCCTATTTCCTTACCAGCATTCTTTAACGTTTGTCTATTTAGCTTTATAGTTTCTTCGTCCTAACCCAACAGTACCAAATAGTCCGCTAACACAAGCACGGATATTTTACTATTCATATTCAAAGTCAAATTTCTTTCATCTTGTATCAATATAAACTTTCGTTACCGATCGTCGGATAATATACCTCTTCCCTTCCCACCTTTTCATTAGCGGCTCCTAAAATTATTTTTATACAGTTTCGCAGTAGTTTATCATAGACCCACTCTAATTTACCATAAAAACAAACTTTAAATTTTATAATTAAAAAGTACCTTTTAAATATCATTAACATTTCATACTTATACCACAATTGTTCTTATTTCTTATTCATCGAAACAAAAAAGAATAGTAGAAGATGCTCAAGTTATTCTTGGACCAGCAGAAGGGGCCCAGATAGCTACTGGTGGCTTATTGTTAACAATACTTGTTTTCACACTAATAGTAAGTAAATCTTATTAATATAAATTGTAATAATCTTAAAATATTTTGTATGAATTCATTGCTCTTTAAAAACAAAATTATAATAAACTCATTCATGTTAGTGCCAAAGTCAAAACTTACAAGTATCTGAATTTTTTTTTTAGGAAATTGAGGATAACCTTATTTTGACTGGTGTGCTTATTGGGTGTTTATTGACAATGACATTATTAAACTTTTCTATTTGTTTCTTTGGTGAGATGCTTCAGATCCAGGTAATTTGATAATCACATTTTATAAAAATGATAACTTAATTGTTTTTATTTAAATAAATTGTGCAGCTCAATTTTTAATATTTACAAAGAAACACAAAAATCTAAAACGGTACTATACTGCCTCAGTTAGAGAGATTATTGTAACTATTTTAATTTAATTTGATAAGTTTAATAATTACCATTTCTTGTGTTGAGCTACCATTTTTTTCATTAAGCTACAGAATTAGTATCTTATCTTCAACCAAAAAGGTTTTGTTTATGATTGCTTTCCTGATTTATCATACACAAACATCTTCATAACACATACATTACTTAAAAAATCGTAATACTATTAGAAGATCCATAGAGTGAAAAGAAGACTTTTGGGAGAAATCTCAGATAAAAGTTTCAATTATTTTAACCCAAATATCAAATCCAGAGTGAGGCTTTTAAGGGTAGTTAAAAAAAATCAAATATACAGTTTTTTCTTAAAATATTTTATTGCATAGTTGTTGTATATATATATTTTTGTTTTTTGTTTTAATCAAAAGTTATTCTGGAAATTAAATTTTAAGAAAAATTAAAATTGATTTCAATATTAATTTAATAATCAAATATAAAATTCATTGCTTATGCTGCCATTTTTGATGTCCTACTTAGATATTTAGTAGTAATGATGAAAATCATTAACCTCTAAATTATTACTATTAATACATATTATAGTATTAGTATATTTTGTTACAATTTCATTATTTCTACATCATCCGAATTATATGGCATGGCATATGTGTGAAACCATTTTAAGTCAGAAGCAATTTGCTTTAATATAAATACTTTTATAATTTAGTTTTGTTTAAATTTCATGTACAAACATTAATTGTTATTTTCTTTCTAATGAATAGAATATGACTAGATTTTTTTTGAAAAATTGTAAAGTTATAGCTTTACATATTTATCTATTATATGAATATGTAGGTGTGGCTAAATATGCCAAGTTTTCTCTGTTTTTTTTATTTCAGTTAACTTGGCAGTTTTAGACATCAGAATTTTTTTTTTTTAATTCAACTCAGATGTTCAACTTATTTTTTCCTTACAGGGGGTTAAATTATTTTAATGCCTTTGTGGTTTGCCATGATGACTAATTGATAGACATTAACTTAATGTAATTAATTTACTTATGTTTAAGTAGTATATGTCGTATATTGAATGTAATGTTGTATTTTAACGTATTTCTGTAGTACAACTATTAAAAAGTATATTTACAGCCTCAGTGAATTAGTGGTAAAAGTCGAATTTTGTTCAAAATGATTTTCTTGTACGTAAAGAAGGGAAATTGTGCTATTGTCGCAGTGAATAATGGGCTAAGTCAGTTTTTGGCTTCAAAAAGAGTAATTGTGTATATTACGACTCAATTTTAGGCCAAAAAATTAGGAAATGATTACTCTGTTAACTTTGTCAGGACAAAAGTAAACTTAACCACTTATTATATCAGGGCTACATCTGTATACAACATATCTATGTTGATCAATCCTTTAATCCTCAGTATTCATACACTTATTATTATTTTTTTTTTTTTGTATAAGTGTATGATTATTTTTTTCAACAATTCATTTTAATGAATCAAAACAAAGCCTTAAGTACCTAATTAGGCTTTTTTCAAAAAATGTTGGTTCAAAATGTACATTTTTTATTATTTTAAAGTGAAATATAGTGAAATAAGCGTTTTGATTGAGATGTTCAACGTATTTTTTCCTTACAGGGGGATAAATTATTTGAATGCCTTTGTGGTTTGCCATGGGATGAAATGAGACCTGAAACAAGAAAGGAATTTAGTTTGATTTTATTGCAGGCAAGAAAGCCGATTTTATTGAGCTTCAAAGGGTTGTTACCAGTAAATTTTGAATCATTTCAGTTTGTAAGTACCTTGATTAAGATAAAAAATAAATAAATAGCAAATAATACAAAGCTTTACTAAGTAGCAAGTGGAGTGGATTGGCTCAGCGGTAGAGCACTGAGTTGTCATGCCAAAAATCCTGATTCATATCCCGCTGCAGGGAAGACTTTTATTTAGTCTGTTAGCAGCCGGAGATGGATCATATGGGATCTAGGACCCTCCTGGGGCTCACCCAGCCTCTAAAAATGGATACACAAAATTATTATATTATTGGCGTGACAGACTCATAAAGAAGTCCTGGGCCTGCTCAACCGCTCTACCCCAATCGTATGCTTGAGTGATGGAGACCTTGCTCAGCCTCAGATCTTCACAGACGGCATCCTTCCATCTAGCTTTGGGCCTTCCTCGAGGTCTTACTCCATCCGGATTTCCTTTATACAGCTTTTTAGCTGTTCTTTCTTCGCCCATCCTATATAAGTGGCCCAGCCACTTGATGCGTTGAATCCTGATGAAGCTCGATATCATTAGGTCTCCATATAACTCACTTAGCTCCTTGTTCCTTCTGATCCTGAGTTGGTCGTTTTCTCGAACTGGGCCGAATATTTGCCGAAGAACTCTCCTTTCGAATCTATTCATCTTTTCCACACTGGATTTATTCAGTGTGAGGGTTTCACCAGCGTATGTCACTACTGGCCTAATCACGGTTTTATAAATCATCAGCTTGGACTTTAGGCTTAGGAGCTTTGATATTCCAAAACATGCTTTATTACCTAATACTATCCTGGCTCTGATTTCCTCCTCCTCATCCAAATTCTCATTTATACGGATTCCTAAATACTGGAAACTTGACACTCGTTGGTAAGTGTGTCTTCCAAACGTGTAGCTATGAGGTGGTCGGTTTTGTTTACTATTCTTTACTACCATTATCTTGGTTTTCTCCTCATTCACCTGTAACCCCATTTTTCCAGCTTCCACTTCCAGCCTCTCAAAAGCTTCTTTTAAGATAATCAGCGATCTTCCTACTAATACAAGGTCATCAGCATATGCAAGAATACCCAGACTACGGTTAAAAATGGTTCCCTCCATCAGTAATCCTGCCCTTTTACAAAATAAGGGGGAAAAATCTAGCGGTTGAGCGTGATCTAGGACAAATCATCTCCCTGCGCAACCGTTGTCCAGGAAACAGTACTGTCTATACCATGTAAATACCCCCAGACCCTTCACGGGTTGTAATGGTATAGGTTTTGTTTTTTTTAATAAGTAATAAGCACAGTAAAAAATTATCGTTTTTCAAAAACAGGAAGGGGAAATTATTTATGAGTCTGCAGCTAATAAATGGTTAACCTACGGAGAAAACTCATAGAATAAAATTTTTAGAGCATAAAATTTTCTTACAAGTGAACACACACATGTCTAAATTCTCCTTAGTAAACTTTTTGGAAGATCTGAAATAAATCATATCTAATCTTATAACACATAAGACTAGTAACATATTAAAGATTTATTTAAATGTTTTGCAAAAAATCATGGCCCCACACTAAAGTAGCTATTATAGGATTTTAACAAATATTTCTTGCAGGAAATATAATGTTCTATCAAATTGTTTACTTCAATTTGTTACCATAATACAATAGAAGAATGTTGGAAAAGTGAAAAAATAGATTTCTCTACATGACAAAAAATGAGGGAAAAAGATGTTGAAACAGATTTTTTCTTTTAACAAATAAGGCCATACATACAACATATCTGAAAGTCAAGGTTATTCCTTTTTTTTTTAATAACAAAACTATACATCAACTATGCTAACAAAAAAATCATTGGAATCCGGAAATAGCCAATTTTGAGAGGTATGCTTGAACATAAAATCTTTTAGCTTAAAAGCGGCAGAATTTTATGCTTCGTAACTTTTATTTTCTGGTTTTCCCTTAGAACACTCATTTCTAAGTTGCAGACTATGTCACAATTTTAACGGACTGTTGGTTTCTTTACTATAACATTTAACCCAATTATTAGGTTTGGTACTGATTAAATGCACTTTTTAAGAATAAAGACAAACAAGTAATTAAAAGACAAACTTTAACCACTTAGCACCCAAACTTTGCTGGAAATCCACCAGGTTTGGACATGGAAATGAACTAAATGAATTCTTAGCTTTAAGCTTGTTAATTAAATATATGTATCAATGGCTTCTAGATTGAATAATAAAAATAAATATATAAACAACTTTAAAGCCAAGCTAACCAGTTTAAGAGTACATATATATACTATAGTATTTTATTTATATTACATATCAAGAATAATAACCTTTTGGTTATTAAAACACAAATGAATTTCGAGACTGTATATACTTTACTTTCTAGATGCTGACTACAAGTTACTCATGTTTAATGCTGCTAACAACAATGAAAGGATAATATGCTGGAAGATGACGTAGTACAGATATACAGTGGGCACAATAGTATTTTCACCACTATATATTTTTTTGTGAATAATAATACCTAGTAAGGAAAGGAGTATATAAATTTTTTATAAAGTATAAACAATACATAATAAATGAATTTCCTTTTTAGCTTTTAAGTACTAAAACAAATTTAAACCTCTCAGAGTACTTTAATTTGTAATTCAGTAAATTAAAAAAAATGTAATTGAAATTGTTTTTACATTTTTTCATTTCCATACAGAAGCCAAAGTTGAACTTGGTGGCACAAATAAATGGTTAAATCTAATAAAACCTTAAATCAGTAGACGTAAATAACAGTTTGTAACTATGTATTATGAATGTAAATAATATACAAAGTCAGTTTTTATACAATTAATAATTCAGTGGAATAACAAAATAATTATTAAAGTACCTCGTTTTAGTATTTCTCCTTACTAGTGCTTCGGATGCCAAATAAAATACAATTTTCTTTTTTGTTCATTTCCTAAATAAGATATTAATTTTGCTTGGTAGATTATCTTTCCGAGGATCTTAACATTTTCTGGGAGTTGTTTGGTAGTGATAAACCCGTTATTGCTTATTGCTTCTTCCTTACCAACCTTTGCATCGAATTTGCCCAATAAAATAAAATCACCGTACTTTTGTATGGTTTTAATAGCAAAATCCAGTAGTTCATAAAAATTGCTTTCATACTTTCTTCTGTTTATTCCATAGGCGCTATTCTGAACAATGTTTGCTTTATATGGCTGTTAAACTGTGCATATTCAAACTCGCTGCATAAGACTCTAAAACTCCTCTATTCGCTGCTCTGGGATTTGACTCTATGGTGCATCGTCAAGTTACTCCCTTGGTTTTAGACAACTAATATATACATTTTTTCTTTTATTAACAACATATAAACTTCAGCCTTTGAATGATTCACTTTTTCTGCTTTTCATACACCTACGGTAAATTGGTAATTTTAATATCAGAATTAAGACATTAAAATAAATAAAGGGTGCAAAAATATCATTTTTTAAAAATTTTATTTCACCAATTTTTTCAGCACTCATTACATTAATTTTTTATCACAATTAAGACATTTAATTTAAAAGTAATTGGTTCAATGTATGTTCTATCATCATTATTTATTAAGCAATAACCCTACGGTGATGACAGCCATGAAAGGTAAATCTGAAAGTTCTTGGCAATATAACAAGCATTAATAACGCAACTTTTAATTTAAGTCTCAAAACTTTTTTTTATAAAACATTAAATTATGTAATAACAACGAATTATTAAATTTAAAAAAAAAAATACCTGTAAGGATTTTTTTAATAAATTAATAGCTATAAGAACAGGGATTTTTTTATTTTTCAACACCGGTACATTCCATGTACTTTTTTACAGAATAATTTAAAAGGGACAACTGAATAGCTAAATTAAGAATTGATCAATGGATAATAAACACCATTGTGATGGATCAATCAGTTCCATTTGAGAAATCAAATAAATTAATAGGTGATTTTAATAAATGATATAAACTTTGTCAGTTTTATAAAAATTTGCAAAAACTGAAAAAAATTATATGTATACATATTGTTCAGGAAGATCAAGTTTAAATTTAAAACAATACATTAGTGAAATTAAAATGGTAGTTTATTTATTAAATCACTTCAATAAGCCTAAAGTATTTACAATGTATGTTTTAACATATTTATAATTATTTACATAACTTAAAAATGTACTTGTTTTTATTTACAATATTATGAAACTATTTGTAATAAAGGTTCATTTCTAACATTAATATAAATTACTATCTTTAACAAAATAAACAAGACATTTTAACAAAATATAGGTGTAATAAATATAAACTTTGGTACAAAAAAAATGTCAAATATAATGTGGACTTCCGATGTTTCATGATCCAAGCAATATTTTCTTTAAACTATACAATCTTTTTATATGCTAATACTTATCATGACATCAACAGCATTACATACTTAATCTATAATTCAGCCATACCATATTGTGAGATACTGCAAAAGCACCGTAATATATTGGATTAAAATACAAAATTTAAATTATAAAAAACGTAATACAATGAAAAGATAAAATTATACAGCCCAATAAATTAAACTTTTACGAATTGAAAATGTTTATATATTAAACTATTTTTTTAGAGAAATCCTATAAATCGAATTAAGATGATATATAACATAAGATACAAACAAAAGTAATGTCAGGCAAAGGTGCAATCGTTTTATAAATAACAATGGCAAAACTCAACCCCGATAAAGATAAAAACTCTTTCAATTCATAATTTAATTAAACACCATTATTTAATATGTACTCTTGTATGCCAAAAATTATTGTAACCATTATGTATAGAGCAAAATTTAGTTTAATAATTTTTTTTTTCAAAACATTCAAGTTCAATCTAAAGGGGTCCGACTGCATTTAGAAAATAAGAGTAAATAATAACTTATTAAATATTAAAACTTCATAATTGAAAACAAATTATCAGTTAAGAAAAATTTAACCCTTTCAGTGCTGTGAAAAGAAAAGTAAATGAGTTATAATAATAGGATCCCAATATAATACTAGGATTCACAGTATATTTGATATCACAATTTATAAGATATAAATTAATTTGATATAATACAACTTGTAAATTATTTTAAACTGTACTTTTAACATTTGATTTTAAATTTTTTTAAAATTATCATATAAACTTTTATGTTAAAATAACCTGATAATAAATAAATGCTCTTTTAGAATATGCTTAAATACACATGCACTGAATGAATTAAAATAAAATTTTAAACAAATTGAAAACCGGAATACATCGAGTTTTTGTTTAATTCAAAGAAAATTGTATAAAGCCTTTCTGGGAGTAAATATCATTGCATAACATAATGCAGCTAAATTCTACATATCACATATACAATGACAAGCAACTTCATAAAGAAACACAGAAGAGATTCATATTGCATAGGAAGGAAAGACCATATAACTCACATATATAATCGAGTTATGTCCTCTGGAAACTTCAGTTGATATAATTTAAATTTTGAATATCTTAACAAGAACATCAATTTAGCCTAAAGAATTTACCACTATTATATCTGAATCACTAAATAATTTAATGAGTTTTAAGATAATTTGAAGTAGTTCATTTGACAGGCCTTGGTGGCGGAGCAGGGCAGCTACCCTTCTTTTCTTTAACTGGAATGTTTTCATAAATTTGTTTTGGAATTTCTTCGGGTGGCCTAAAAGTAATAATAAAATATTAAATGTAATAGTAGTAGTATAATCAAATAATAGTAAAAGCTGTATGTCGACATATGCCAATAAGGGCTTACACCATTGAAATATAGCTGTTGTATATACACATATACATTCAACTATAATTTCAAGTAGCAGTTGTAAACCTCAGAATAATATAATGATGCACATTATTTTGTATAACAATAAACCAATTAAACCTAAACTTTTGATTACTGAGTATTATTAACTGATTGAAAGCAACTAAGTAGAGGGAGGATTATTCAATGATAAAACAAAAATACATGATTGACACAAAGCAAACTAAAGATAAAATCCAGAAATAAGTTTTACCTAGGTAAATGTGTTTCAGTTGATGACCATTTACTAAGTGTTCCTTGTGGTGTTGATGGAGAATCATTACAATATCGTATGTTACTGTACTCTCTACCAGCTAGTAATGATTTCTAAAAATAAAAATAAAAATGTGAATCTTTAAAGAGATATCTAATTTGAAGTAAACAAATAAAATCTATATCTAAAAAGAATTAAAATGACTAGGCTTCCTAACTAGGGATACCAATAATTGGTCCTTTACGCGACATACCTCTTTTTTTATTAAATAATATTCGTTATTAGTATTTTTTTTTTACAAATTTTCAGTAAAAATCAATAAAATGATAATAATTTTTAGAAAAATATAAAGAAAACGAAAAAATTTACTCATCTGATAAAACTAATTATAATTGCTGAGCTAAAAAGGTTAAACAATTGTTTCCAAATAAACTTGCACAAAAATTCAAGATTTTTTTTTTTAATTTTAAAACATTAGTGGCCAGAACAGAGTCATTATTCTTAATAGGTAATGCTTAATAAGAAAATTTTCTTACTAAACACAAATCTTGGTTGAGGCCTTTTGTTTGCATTAGCTTCTGAGAGTGCTAACCTCTCACTACCCTTGTATGAATTCATTGATGAACTCCATCAATGGAATTAAGTTTTCAGTTTCTAAACTGAAGGGATATTAGGTCACCTGAGGTCTAGTGGTTAGCATAACAAACTATTAAACCCAAGATCGCGGGTTCGTACCCCGGCAGGTGGCCCTAGGATTTTTTTAAGGGGAGTAAAAAATCCTTAGTTACGCCGTCCTTCGGAAGGGACGTTAAACGGGGGTCCCGAGCCTGTACGATGTCAGGTACTCGTTAAAAATCCCTATCCTAATTAAACCTGGATAGACAAAATTTAGAGCTCCCACTGTAGCATCGTCCGATTAGCCATAGCAGCATAAAGTAACGTTAAATAAACAACTACAACAACTACTTAAGGAATATTCGAATAAGTTATAGACAGAATGGAAATCACAATTAAATAAAATAAAATAAAATAAGAAATAAACCGAAATCTTAATTTGGTGAAATGCTACAACAAAAATTAACTCCAATGATTATATTCACCTGTTCTGCTTGTATTCTTTGGGAGAGTGTTTGCATGTAATGCTGCACAGCCAAATAAACAAATTTATATTGTGCTTCTGTTTGAACCATTCCGGATCTTTGTGCTCTAACCATTTGAATAGTCCTTTGGATATCTATTTCACAATCTAAACCTACAAAAGAAAAGATTTAAATTTTTAAAAAATACTAAAAAAAAATACAAATAAAAAAATACTAAAATACTAGACTTGTAATCTTTGCAGAATTAAAAATAAAATTATTCTGAATTTAATTCACTAGTTGGCAAGATAAGATGATGATACGAGAAAGGAATGTTGAGAGCTGCAGTTTTCTGAAAATGGAGTCTATTTGTCAAAATGACTGAAAGTGAGGTTATAAGAATTATCCTAATATTATTTTAAAGGAGGTATCTAATTGTTATAAAATAAACAAAAAATACAACTAACAACGTTAAAAAGCATTGCACAAACTTAAGGAATTCAAGTATTTTTAAGGTTCTAGCAACAGATAGAAAAATCCGCCTTAATTTAATATCTAAACGAGAGTAGTCTGAACTTTCAAGGACAAAATTTACAAATCAGTCCATGACTCATTTCAACAACCTAATTAGAATAGTTTTATTTATTTAACACCTTAATCTTCACCATCTCTCTTTACTTATAATTATAAGGATTTTAGCAATGTTTCCCCCTCTATTGACCATAATTCAAGTTAGTATTAGATAAAATAGTTATGGCTCTTGACTGACTGTTGCACAAAGAAGTAAGGAGGTCAGGATCCATGCCCAACTTAATTTATAACCAGAACTTAAAAGATTTTTAACCTTATTAAGTAAAGTGTTGGATAACTTTACAGATTTATCTAGGTATGACTAAATAGGGTCTTTGAATCTCTGAATTGGAGATTAGAATTATCTCCCATATATCCCATAACTTTATGGTTATATCTCTCCCCACCTCCAGAACAATATACTATAATCAATCTCAACTAATGTTTTGGGAGTATTTTAAACAAAACTTTTTTATGTAGGAAACATCCTATTATCCTTTTTATTTTTACTTTTTCCTACATCCTATTAAAACTTTTTTATACACTAATTTTTTGACCTAATCTTAGAAATAAATGTTTGTTCTCACCTCGAACGCTAATATAATTAAGTAGGATGTGAATCACAATAAAAGTGCCAGTTCTTCCAATACCAGCACTGCAGTGGACAACAACAGGGCCAGTGAAACCAGTACTTTCATTGCATTGATTTACATCATGAACAAAATTTAAGACTGAACCTGGATCATTAGGAACTCCATGATCAGGCCATCCCTGAAAGTAAGAAAAAAATAAAACAGTGAATAATGATTATTATTATTATTATTATTTTTATAATAAAAGATAAAATTTATCATGAAAAAAATATTTTTTTCAATTAAAAAAATATACAATTTCAAATTATAAAAGCAACAATTTAGCTGCTTAAAAATAGTAAATCTTTGTAATATTTATATATAAATTTTAGATATCTGTGTCCAGAGGTTGTCATTTCGAGTTGAGTTACAAGTAATTCATTTCATTTTTAATATTTTCCAAAAATATGAGCTTTAGTATGGAAAAGGGAATGTAATTATGGGTAATGAATAAATTTTGGTGAACATTTCAACAATAAATAAAAGTTTCAACCAACATTTCAAAGTAAAGATGATAAATGCTAGTTGAAACATTCATTTCTAGATGAAATGATTACCAAACTTTACATATTTACCATAATTAGATTCTCTTTTCCACATTAAATCTCATGATAACTTGTATTTTCAGAAAATAATAAAAAGGAAACGAAAGAAAAGTAAAAACTTGTGACTCAACTCGAAGCGACAACCTGCGGAATAATTGCCAAAATTGGACAAAATGCCAAAATCAAATTATAAGACAATGGTAACTAAAAGAAAACTAAATATTTTTACAAATGTACCTGATAATGGTAATGATATATTGTTCTTTCTTCATTGCCATCAGTTGCCGATAATTCTCTAAGAGTATAATCAGTTCGGGAAGTCTGTGAAATATTTGTCACTTTGATGTTTCCATATTCATTGTTTTCTCCCTCTTCAGGCCAATATCGAGCACATTTATTCTAAATCATAAAAAAATAAATAAAAGTATAAGGAGATTTTTATAGTTAAGGAAAGTACAAGTTAACTAATTTTATGAACCGGGTCATTAAAAAATGAATTTAATATAATAGTGTAATATAATTAAGTAATATTATGAAATTATGTAGTATATCAATATCTCTAACCACATTATCTACATTAATAATGGTGGATGTTATTAAACATCCTCACTGCTAGCGCACACTTTGTATATTAATTAATTTTTATGTAAACAATAAAATCAAAATTAAAACAAGTAATTACCTTTCCTCTTTCAGTTTCTTTGGTTGTCATCACTATAACTCTAGTATTGTGCTGCCAAACCATTTTCCAAAAATCGTTAACAGTATTTGGTAAACAGCCTTGGGTGGCAATATAAACACGGCCGTTGGGATCATCATCACACTAAAAAAAGTTTATTAACCTTTTAGCAAACAATGTTCCAGATAGGAACACATTTTTAAAAAGTGTTCTAAAAATAAATATAATAAAATAAAAAAGCTTAATCAATAATTTTATTTGATAGAATGATATTGTTTTATCTAGCAAAAATTGAATGAATTGTTTTATTTGAGATAAATATAAATATTTAAAAAGCGAAGTTATGTCTGTTAATTAATTAAAATCATTAGAAGAGTGTAAAATGGTCGGGGGGTGCAGTCAATAATTTTACACAAAATAAGTGTAACTCATTTTATTTGTGCATATGCTTTGTCGCCCTAAGTTTTAGGCCATCATTAGGGTAGTAAAATAATTATTATGTTGTATTGTAAAGACCTAACAGTTTCAAGTTATAACAATTTATATTAACTATATGAAGAGCTTTCAGTACATTAGACAATTTTATATAACAGTCAATACACAGATAATTACTCAATTATCTGTGTATTTGAAAAAAAAGAAAGAGATTACTGTTCTATCGGAATAAGATTTATAGTTTTACCCTGTTATGGTTAGAGTGCATGTCGATAGAGGAAGATCCTTTCACACATAAAGAGCTAATATTAGTTCAGAGAAAATTCTTTTAAATCATTAATCTAATAACTACTATTCTACTTTTAAACATTTGTAGGTCTCAAACCACAATAATATTAGAGGAATGAAACAAATATTATATTATATATATATATATATATAATAAGATTTATAATATAATTTATAAAATAAATTTATATATATTTAAAATAAGATTTAAGACCATTTTATTAATAAGATTTCAGACAGAGATTTAAATAATGGGACCAAAAAAGAGAAGGCAAGATAAATGGGATCTAAGTAATATTCTGTGTAGTAATTTAAGTAATACTTTTTTATGATATTTATAAACAAAAAAAAATGAAACATACAATTTTAATATAATAAAAAAAATATTAAGAGTAAGCTATAATGAGCTGAAGATTCCTCATTAAGTTTTTAAAAAAACAGTCTACTCATTATAACATTATAATAATAATTTTAATAACAATTTCCTAATAGCTGCTAGGAAGGACATAAGATTCAGAGCTTTATTTCATCAAAAAAGCAATATCCACAAGGAAAAAAAAAAAAAAAATGTACCACTTAAAAGCATGAATGGATTCAGTAAAAGGAAAGGACTGAATTGTTCTAAGCAAACATTTGTCCAGGGATCAATGGGGGTCACAGAGGGATCAATACATGGCTGATAAAAATAAATGATTTATCTCTAGCTGGTCTACAAATATATTGATGGCTTAGTTCACATATGTGTTAAGTGCCGAAAACAAGATTTTACTGGAGTCAAATTTGATAATAATTTAATACAAGAAATACAGAAGTTTAAGGCACACAATATATTTTTATACCCTTCACATCTTCTCTATTAATTTTATATCAACATATGATCTATGACTTCCTGATCACAACTTTATATTATTATTTATATAACAAAACCCATTTTCGAAAAATTTGCACTTAACACATTTGTGAACTAAGCCATCGATATAACATAGAACCCTTACTCCCTCAGCTATCTACCAGTCATTATTTATAATAATAATAATAATAATAATAATAATAATAATCTGTGTAGTTCATCGATGCTGTCGACCATTGCTGCCCTCGACTGCAACTACACAGCACTGAATTTGCTTCGACAAGATCCAGTAGCAATCCCAACTGAGGAGAGCCTTACAGAATCATGGAAGTGTAAACCACTCCATGGAAGGTTTTACAGTTCTTTATATGCTCAGGGCATCAATTTAGAAGCGTCAGTCCGCTGGTTGACCTCAGGAAAAATGTTCCCCGAGACTGAAGGATTCCTTTTGGCAATACAGGAACAGGTCATGGCAACAAATTCCTACAGAAAGCATATTCTGCACCAAGCAATCGAAGATAGATGTCGCCTATGCAAAGCAACGTATGAATCGATTCAACATGTCACCTCTGGCTGCCAAGCATTGGCAGGTAAAGAATATCTAACTAGGCACAATAATGCTGCAAAGATCGTACACCAGGCACTCGCTCAAAAATATAATTTAATAAGCAGTCATCACCCATTTTACAAATACCAGCCACAGGCAATATTAGAAAAAAAACGACATTAAACTATATTGGGATCAAACTATGATCACTGACCATAATATACCCCACAACAGACCAGACATACTACTCGTAGACAAAAAAATAAAAAAGGCCATCATCATCGAAGTTGGGGTTCCTGCTGATGATAACGTTTCTAAAACATTGAGCGAAAAAATTCGGAAGTACCAAGAGCTCTGCGAGGAATTAAGGCATCTCTACCGACTGGTGGATGTAAAAGTACTCCCGATCATTGTATCCAGCAATGGTTTAATTCCTCAGGAAACGATTACATCAATGAAGACGTTGGAAATAATTAGGGGACTGGAAGAAGTACAGAAAGCGGTTATGCTGGGAACTGCCAGCATCGTTAGAAAATTTTTAAATATTCCAAATTAACTTTTAAATGAGCCATACCCTTGACCTTGGTCCGGGTTGGTGTATTTATCCGGTACAAGCCGAGAAATACAAAAAAGTAAATAATAATAAATATTACTAATTAAAATTCACCTTAATATAATTGGCATTTATGTAATCTGAGCCTGGCTCATCTGGATCAGTATTTTCCAATTTAACCCTCGTGTGATCAACTGAAACATTTTTTGATTAATATCAATCTTTAACAATACCTTACAAAAAATAGGTATGTAAATAGATTTTAATACATAAAAAAATTAATTTAACATAATTTAAAGAATAAAATATTTCTTAATAAACTTACATGGTAAAATATTCTTATATCTGTTTTTATTTCTATTTTCTGGACGCTGCCCTTCTTTTCGGGAAAACAAATATTTACATTCTTGCTGTTGCAATGACTCAAATTCTTCCCAAAAACCTGCTTTGCCAGACCATTGGCTATTTTCTTTCTATAAAATAAATATAAAAAATATATTAATACAAATAAGTTAGGTATTATTTCAGCAAAGGAACAGCTAAGTGGCAATATAATTCCCAATAAACATATTTCTTATCAGAAATGTAAAACTTTTGGAATAATTAGATTTTATTATATTGATAATTATAGACTTCAGAGTTTTATACATGTGGTGCTACTCGTTGAAGACAATACACGAATAAAACAAAAATATATAAATTTTTAATCATATTAAATAGTATTTTTTTAGTAAATAAATAGAGAAGTTTTTTATTATCTAAATAATAAATTAGAGGAGCACAACATATTATCCTACTCACTTGTAATTCTTTAACCCTTGAATCAATGCCACTTGCATTGATTCTAGTGGCATTGAAAGGTTGGCGAAGATGTACCACAGTACCACTTGTCTCCACCATTGGATTCTTTTTGTAATGTTCAATTAATTCACTCAGGCTACTAAATTTTTCACCGCCTCCAACATCGTATTTATTATCCTGAAAAAGAACATACACTTAAGAAATTACTCATTACAAAATAAGTAATGAATATATGGGCATTCTTAATGTTGAAATTAAATATAATCTAGAACTATGATTCAGGTCAAAAATCTAATTAAAAATAATGATAAATCGACTACTAAAAACACTTAGAATAGATAGTATTACTGATTTTGTTGTATATAAATATAACATCGAAGCCATATCCTGCTATGGCTAATCGGACGATTCCACAGTGGGAGTCCTAAAGTTTGCTGATACAGGTATAATTAGGGTAGGGATCTGGAATGAGTAGCTAACATCATAAAGGGTCAGGACCTCTAATTTACTTCTCTTCTGAAGGACAGCATAGAGAAGGCTTTTTTAATCCTACTACTTTTAGAAAATCCTGCTGCTGACCCACCTGCTGAGCTGCGAACCCACAGATTTTGGGCCTATCAGACTGTTATGTTAACCATTCACCGCATGTGATTTTAAATAATAGTGATTCATCATTTTAACAATTATTTCATAATGATTTCACCTGATATTGCTTGAAGTTGTCGAATCAATGTCAAACTTATATATAATTCAGAAAAATAAATTTAATTTGATGATTAGGTAGTATCCTTGGCCCAATCCTTTATACAGTTTATACAGCTGACATCCCAACTCATCCTAATACAATTCTTACCACGTATGCTGATGATACATGTGTATTATCATTCAACACCAATCCAGTTATTGCATCCCAAAGCCTCCAATCCCATATCACTGATCTTGAAGAATAGTGTCAAAACTGGAGAATTAAAATAAATTCTCAAAAATCACATCAAATCATTTTTACCTTCTTTCGTAAACCAATGACTTCCTGCCCTTCAGTATCCTTTAATAATATCCCACTGGTGCTTGTAGAACAGATCCGATACTTAGGGTTGCATCTCGACAAACGATTAACCTGGAATCCTCATACTAGACTGAAAAGACAAGAAACCGCTTGACGTTTCAGGCTACTTCAACACTTACTAGACAAACGCTCTAACCTCCCAAATAACTACAAAACTCATCTACATGACCATCATACGACCTATTTGGACTAACGGAGTAGAGCTTTGGGGCTCCACTAAGCCATCGTATTCCTCTCGTATCAAATCCCTACAATCCAAATTCCTTCGTAAAATCCTCAACGCTCCTTATTTTGTTAAGAATAAAGTCATCCATAACGACCTTAATGTCCCATTTGTTGCTGATTTGGCCCGAACCCGGTATCTATCCTTTCATAACAAACTTCATTCCCACTCAAACCCTCTAGTTTCAAACCTAGCTTCCTCTTCTAATCCCGATAATCCTCCGTGGCATTTGAAAAGAAGATGGCCACGTGACCTTCTTAGTTGAACTAGTGATTTCAGTACTACCAGTGGGTAGTTTCTCTACTTGTCATTAACTCATGCCATTATGTATCACATAGCCTATTAACTTGATGTATTATTGTAATACAGTTGTAAATATCAATAAATAAATTTATTTTTTAAATTTGATGATTGAAATTTCCAAAATAAAACTGATTTGCTTGGAAATTTGTTTCTCAAGGTGGAGGAAATCCTAAGGCACATTCCTATCAAATTATAAAGAACTTGCAGGCCAATCTATCATTAAAAATCTTATCTCAAATGTACGCATGGCCAATTTCTATATAAAAAACAATGGGAAAGTTATGACATACCCCATCAATTAAAATTTTATATTCCATTCTCCTTAAACAAAACAATAGCCGCTTCATCTACTCTTTTATGTACGTGTTAAAAACCAGCAGAATACTGCATACTTTTATCAGAACACAAATTTACACAGAACACTTCATATACAAAAAAAGTTAATTTTTATTTTCTAATGATGTTATAATACCAAAATAATCAAACAAATAATAATTGATATATTCTAAAAATCTTACCTGGCATCGAATCATTACATGAGTGACTTTGTCATCTGTCCGAACAGATAATACATAATCTCCAGGCTTACTCTGTGATTCACGAACTAGAAAACTACCATTTTTTCCTTTGTCCAAAATAAGCTTTTCCGCTTCTTTTCCGGATAAGTGACCATGAAACCACCTGAAATAATATTTACCATTAAAACCTTGGTCTAATTTAGGCTGTAATTAACAACTATATTAATTATCAAACAAATAAAATTTCCTCACAAAAATATTATTCATAGAAAAATAATACGTTTTCGATAAAATAAACTTATATTCAATAGAAGTCCTAAGCCTAGCAGAAAAAAATAATTAAAATTTTATTTAATAAGTAATTGATATGTTATGAAATGCAGCTAACAATAAAAATAAAGACTATTAGATGGATACTAATCAATAATAGCATTTTCCAATTAAAATAGTTTTATGACTAATTAGAGCATAACTATTTGAATGAATGATTAAAATAAAAAATAAAAACAAAATACGCACAAAATTATTGAATTATTACAAAATAGGAAATAATGGATTGAAATAAATAAATTTAATACAATTATAATTTTTCTATAAATAAAAACAGAATTCAATTCATAGGGTATCATAATTTTTTTGACAGCAACTACTCTCTCTTGATAAATAGTTTTAGTTAAGAGAAATAGTTTAGAAAACATTTTCTGAAAAACAGTTTTACAAAGTATAATTCAAAAGTAAATCAGATTTTGAGGAATAACAAACTAGGTAATTCAGGAGTTCATTACTTTTACTTAAAGAGACACGCATTAGTTTATAGATTGAAAAATTCATTCTTGTCATATTTTGTGTTACAAAAGTATGTGCATTATCAAATAAACGGAAGCTTCAATAAAAAATTAACTACTAAAAATAAATAAGATATAAGTAGGTAGGTAAAATAATGATTAAATTTTAATTTAATTTAATAATAATAAGTTGTAATGCTTCAATATGGTTCTTAACAGTTTTTCATGCTTCAAAAACAGGCAAATGAGGAAACATTTTTTTTTTTTTTGTAGGAACAATTGAATAGCTTTTCAATTGGTTTAACAAATATTTATAAAACTTACATACTCAATATACAGCAAGGCATAAAATACTGTAAGACACAATAGTTTTCAATAACTGATATTAAAACAGTTTCAATTAAACATATTTTACAGTGCTTATAGAAACAGGCAAACCTCGATATTGATGAATATAATTGATCACTGCTTCAATTTAGTTGGTATAATCAGGCAATGGAAAATCTTAAGACTTAGTATATAAGTTTATAAACAGATAGCACCACTAGATCTTTTGATAGCACCATGCCAAATTGAAAAACTTATATCTGATATTAATAAAGATTTAATGATCTTAGAGTAGAGGCTCTCTAAACTCCTTGGACTTTAGTCCTAATACTTCATAATCACCAGGTAATCTTTAAAAGATTAATGGTAATATACAAAATTTCTCGATGAACAGAAGTAAAAAGCTGCAATCCATCCAAAAGTATAATTATCCTTACATTAATTGAACAATATCTGAACAACTAAAACATTTAATTTTGAGCAATAATTCAAATAATTATATATTTGAGCAGATAAAGGAATGAGTAGCATATTTTAATTAATATAACTAAAGATATAAACAAAACAAGAGTTGAGTAGACATATTATTTGAGTACTACCATTGGATAGTTTCTCAACTTGCCTAAATAAAGCTCCTGCCATTATACATCTTTCATTACATTTACTTGCTATATTCTATTATACAGTTGTAAATTTCAATAAATACATTTTTTTTTAAAGTATACATATAATAACTACATATTTCCTTAACTGTTGATAAAATAAGTTTTGGTTTCAGTTTTTGAGATTCAATTGCAATTTCGTCATTGATTTGGAAGTACAATTCATGTTTTAATATTGTGCATGCATTTTAAATTGAGACTAGTGTGTTATTTAGTATAATTCTCTAAAAGCCTGTTTTTTTTTTCACTGTAAGGGCATGATTATGAAAACAATAGAGTCATAAAACGCCGCCAAAAGAAAGTTTAACGCTTAACGAGTATACGACTGAATCACAAGAACTGAAAATATATATTTTTAAATTAATTGTTTTAATTTTTGAAAGAAAAGATTTGCCCCCGGCCAGGATTCAAACCCGGGTCGTTCGCCTCTCCGTGGCAGCGCTCTTACCAGGGGTCGCCTCCCACCTAGTGTATACATCGCAAAAATTGCGAGAACGCGGGGATATGGGATCGGCGAAGAGAGAAAGGATTTGCCCTAGATGGGAGGCGACCCCTGGTAGCTCAAAGCCACGGAGAGGCGGACGACCCGGGTTCGAATCCCGGCCGAGGGCAAATCTTCAAAATAAAAATATTTAAAAATTAAAACAATTAATAAAAAATTATAAATAATCTAATGACATAAGTCAACAAGATCCTAATTTAAGTAATGTTCAATGAACATTCTTCCTCTTGTATACATCGCAAAAATTGCGAGAACACGGGGATATGGGATCGGTGAAGAGAAAGGATTGTCCTAGGTGGGAGGCGACCCCTGGTAGCTCAAATGGTAAGAGCGCTGTCACGGAGAGGTGGACGACCCGGGTTCGAATCCCGGCCGGGAGCAAATCTTTTCTCATCAAAATAAAAATATTGGTCTGTCGATGAATTATATTCATTAATGAACTTTGAACAATGAAATTTTGTCTAAAATGAGACCATTGTGTACTGAGATAATGGGATTCATATAAGTCTCGTACTTTTAGGCTCGAAATGGAGTTGTAATATAAGCAATAACTCCATTTCAAGCCACTGACTGACTTATTTACTACGAAAACAATACCATTCCGTTTCCTAGAGTACAAGAAACAAAGTTTGGTCAAAATTAGGATTAACCACTTATTCACCGGGGCTGAAGATATAACATCCAAACTAAGTAAATCTCAAGTCCTAACTTTGAAACAACTCGATCATCGTACATTTAAGTAAAGAAAACTCGAAGTTAGATGAGTAGAAATTGCACTGAATCATTGGACAGTAGAAAACCAGTTTGGAATCCCACACTTTCTTTATAAAAATTATGCCGCTGCGTAGGACTCATTGACCAGAAAATAAATCAACTTAACCCACCATTAGACTAGTTCCGTGTCTGCAAGTATCCTTACATAAAACGGAAGGCGGAGGAGACAACCATTTATGATGTCATCTGTCGATCGAAGCGCAGAACCCTTTAAGCTTAAACTAACAGTATTACCGTATTATCTTCTAATTATAAATAAATAACCTATTTTTATTAAATAAAGTCGCCGACTTAATTCCAAACAATTTTACAAAACAAATTGTAAAGAAATCGTTAGGGATCAGCTTGTTTGTCCATTTAATATCACTTTAGGCTGCTATGGCTAATCGGATGATGCTACAGTGGGAGCCCTAAATTTTGCCTATATAGGTTTAATATCAGGAATCTCTTGGAGTTAGTAGGTTACTTGGATCAAATGATCCTCTTCACAGCGACTTCTGGTTATTTATTCTTGATAATTTAATATTCCAATTTAAAATGAGTAACTTTTTTTTTTTTTTTTTAATTATTTTATTGAATTGTACAACTGTAATATATACATCTAGTACAAGGGCTGTATGAATAAATAAATGCATGAAAGGACGTGTAGAGGCACTACCCATTGGCAGCACTCTAATTACATTTCTATTATAGAAGGTCTCGAGGCCATCTTCTCTTCAGACGCCTAGGAGGATTGTCCGGGATGGAATTGGAACCATGGAAACTAGTGGGTTTGGATGGGCCTGGAGTTTATTATGGAATGATAGGTATCTGGAATGGGCTAAATCGGTAACATATGGAACGTTCAGGTCATTATGGATGGTTTTATTTGTGAGAAAATAAGGAGCGTTTAGGATTTTGCGAAGGATTTTGGATTGCAAGGATTGAATACGAGAAGAATTTGATGGTTTGGTGGAGCCCCATAGTTCAATTCCGTAAGTCCATATAGGTCTTATAACAGTAACATAAATAAGTCTTTTGTAATTGATTTGAAGCTTTGAGCGTTTGTCTAGTATGTGTTGAAGTAGTCGGAAGCGTCGAGCTGTTTCTTGTCTTTTCAGTCTTGTGTGAGGGTTCCAAGTTAGACGTTTGTCTAAGTTGAGTCCTAGGTAGCGGATCTGAAATGAGTAACTTAAATACCAATTTAAAGCGCACTGTGCAAAGAAAAAACCATGAATAACAAAATAACATTTGCTTTAAAGCGATAATACTATTAAAAAAATATTGGTTCATCTGTATACCGAATTAAAAGACAAATAAATCCATGGTTTGAAGTTTAAATACGATATGAGTAATAATTCTTGTATCAGTTCCACAGGTTGTCACTTCGAGTTGAGTCACTAAGTTATAACTTTTCATTTTTAATATTCTTCAAAATTATAAATAACCGTGAGCTTTAATATGGATAAGATAATGTAATTATGGGAAATGTGTATTCTTCGGTATCATTTCATCAAGAAATGACCGTTTCAACAATGTCATCTATACTTCGCAATGTTAGTTGAAACGTCCATTTCTTCGCACTCTTTTTTTCATTTTCATTAAATCATGATTATTTTTATTTTAAAAAATATTAAAAAGGAAACGAACCAAAAGTTAAAACTTGCTGTGACTTAAATGGAAGCGACAACAAGCGGAACTGATGCCGTAATTATGTATATTATAAAACAATTAACTTTACTATTATGTACCTTATAATAATGCCTAATGTACTACTTTGTGAAGCGAAGCCACTACGTTTAATATGACAAATAGACGCAGTACGCCGCAGTGTTGAGGTTTACGTTCCTTCGTAATACGTGTTAATAATACTTATTTCTATGACAAAACAAACCGCTGTTTCATAATTCATATGAATATCCATAAACTCCCATGAGAAAATAGGATTTGAGTGCATTTAATAGTTAAGGAAAGTCGGGACTCATTTTCCAGAAGAACATATTAAGCGATCAACCCTAAAAAAGTATCGAACTGAGTATTATATTGTGGTAATTAATTTTTTCTTCATGTTTTTGTTGTGTTTTTTAATCAAGGCCGCTAGGAATTATGCATGGCTGATGATTACATATTTCATTCCACTAAACAACATATCTTACTATTTCTTTCCCGTGAAACAAAATCTTGTTTAGAGTTGGACTATGTAATGTATTTGGACGTTCTACTCATTCTCTTTATTTTAAGGGTAAAGGGGTCACGTAAGATCGAAGTAAATAAGCATGCACCATCTCCACCATTTACGAAGAAAAAAACAATTATAGAATAGAATAGAAAAAAATTACTAATAATTAATTGTGAAAAATTCAAATTATGGACAAATCACTGTCCATTCATTTGTTTTGTTTAAAGCCGAATAAATCGGCATTACATAAAAATGAATCGTGCATGTTTACTTAACACTTATACCATTTTTTTTATTCTTTATATATTTAAATAAACCTGTAACCACTACTACCCGTGAACGAGTCAGGGGTTCAGTACATGGTAGAGACTGTTTCATGGACAAGGGTTCTGCAAGGTGACTTGTCCTAGGTCACGTTCAACCGCCAGGTTTTTCCTTTTTATTTTGGGTACCGTGTTTTTATAATATTTTATAGAGGCTGGGTGAGCCCCAGGAGGGTCCTAGATCCCATATGATCCAACTCCCGCCGCAAACAGACTAAATAAAAGTCACTGCCTGCAGCGGGATTTGAACCAGGATTTCCGGCATGGCTGCCCGTGCTCTACCACTGAGCCACTCCGCTCACATATATTTAAATATTCTCTAACAAAAACAACAACACTCAATATATGAGTCCTTCAGGATCAAAGGCGGATAACTCAGAAATTTCAAAAATTGACTTGTTCACATTTTTCGCTAGTTTAGGCAAGCAACTATGTCCAAGATGACACTTGGTCCGACTTTTCCTTATTGTTTTAGTCCGGTTCCGAATCTAAAGTTTAGGGATCACATTTCATTGCTTGACTAAATAAACGGGAAATGTGAAGAAGTCAATTATTGAAGTTTAGAGCTATCCCGCTTTGAACGCGAATGCCTCATAATATATATTATGCGAAGGAGGGAACCTAATTTTTACGGGCGCCTTCAGAATGGAATCTACGAGCCCGACCTAAACGAATTTTTTTAATTACATCTTCCTTTCAATTTACAAAAAAGTTATTGAGGATGAAAGTGTAGGATTCCAAGACAATCACAAACTTAGGCAGAAACCCACCATCTCAGAATATAGAAGCTCTGAGGTTTGGGAATGAGAAAGAAGCAAAGAAACAACATGCGTGTTCTTTGTCTTGGAATCTTGACTTTCATGCCCAATAGTTTTCTGTATACCAAGTAGGTATGGTTTTGGTTGTCAAGAAATCAATAAAAGAATCGTTTAATCAGCCTGGTAGATTCCATTCTGAGAAGGCGCCGGTAAAAATGTAGTTCCCTCTTTTCCATTGTATACATGAGGTATCAAATAGCAGCACGCAATGAAATCGATTCACCGTACTCCACAGAGAGTGAAACGGAAGAAGAAGAAAGTAATATTTATTCGTGGTAGTTGAAGTCAATGTTATCACGGAGAGTCATCAAAATAAAACGGAACTGATTCAAAGTATGTACGTGAAAGTTCTATATGGCTAGTTAGCTACCTCCGAACCATTGTTGCATATATTACGACATTCCCATAAGCGCACGGCAGATTCACCTTTTCCATTTCCAAATGTAGAGAACTCAATGCTAAGAGAAAGTTACAGTCCTATTGTTGTTATATTGTATTAGTTATTATGAGTATAAAAAAATTCCCACGTAAACATTGGGAAAGTCGGAGTAAATTCAACAGTTATTCATACTATGGTATGAATACCTTTGACCTTTGTACATATCTCTTACGTTGTTTTTAGTTGCTAGCTCTATATTTTTGCTTTTTTGTACTTTTTTTTTTCTTAGGAATTTACATTTTTTTTTTTTAAAGTCGGGAAACGGAAAACGTCGTAACTGAGATTATTAAAGACTTTTCCCTACATTCATAATCTTTGCGATCTTCATTTAAGTAATCTGAAGCTTCAAAACCTATCCTTGACCCCCAGCGCGAATCTCTTTTTAATTGAAGGGTTCTTGAATTTAGCTGAAGTTTTGTCGAGGTTTCATAAGTAATTGTAATACAAAGGGAAAACTAAATATAAAAAATTAAATAATTGGAATAAAGCAGACATTTAAAGAAATACAATTTAAAATAGGAAATATGTATATTGTTTGATTTTAAACAAAAAGCACAAGCCGATTTATCTCATTTCTAGCAATGAATGTCGTAATATATTCCCAACAATATATCGCTTCAGTGTGAACACATTTCATATCGCGTTATATGAGGAGATACAAATCTTATAATCTCCATAATTTCCAATATCATTGAAGTTACCAAGAAAGGAAGTTAAATATAAAAAAATAATAATATTGACTTGTACGAAAACCATCGATACTACATAGATATCGATATTTATCAATATGCACATCCTCAATAAACGAAAAGGGAGCGGTGGCTCAGAGCTTCTGAGTTGGCGTGCCGAAGGTACTGGGTTCAAATCCCGCTGCTTGGCAGATTTATATTTAATTTTTTAGCAGTCGGAGGTGAACCCTATGGGATATAGGACCCTCCATTATACCCAGCCTCTATAAAGTTGGTACCCAAAATAAGGGTGCAAATCTGGCGTTTGAGCGTGATCTAAGATAAATCACCATCCTGGGCAACCGTTGTCCTAGAAACAATAGAGTCTCTACATGTACTGTGCTCTTCATGTCCAAGACCCTTCATGGGTTGTGATGGTACAGGTTTTTTTAATAAACGATTCACATTTACATGCTGCTGTAAGCTTCAAATACGCGGTCCCATGATTAATATTATTTTGTAAGCTTAATCTTACTTTTGTATGTTTCCCCTTGGTCACATATCCAAGCATACATCTTCAATACCATATCAGTATAGTCAAATAAAAAATAAATAAAGTCTAGTTACCATAGTCCCTAAGTACTTAAACTTCTCTACATGTTCAAGCTTATTCCCTCCCAAAACAATAACCCCACAATCTCTCCTTTTAGTGCTACAAACGACTTAAACGTAGTCTTATCCGATTTACTTCCAGTCCTATTTTCTTACCTGCATTCATTAACGTTTCTGTATTTAGTTTTATGGTTTCCGCGTCTTTGTCCAAGCGTACCGATAGTCAAATATACTCTAATATAAGGTAATTTATTCTTATGATTTTCCTTGTGGATTAGAACTTACCTCGTGGCTATTAATTAACAATTCGTTTACTTTCTTGTTCTCAGTTAGGAAAATATTTTAATATCCTAACTGAGCCCCGACAGCAATGGACGACCCCAAGGATTCTCCACTAATCCGGAGGAAGTGGACTGTTGTGGCGGCTGGGAAACGTGATACCATCCCCAGCAGCCTCCTGATTTTAGGAGAAAGTGACTCATCCCTTCCGGTCTTGCTCGAGGAACTTCCCTTCCGGTTAGTCAGTGGAGGAGTTGGTGAATATAAAACGATGGGACTCATTAGCATAGCTATTTCTAAATTGCCTATTACATCGACTGTCCCTCTCGATCCGAGACAATGGAAGAGTCGCTATCCTTCCAAAAAAAGCTGAAGATTCATTCATAAACCATTTAGGATCCAGACGGGTTTGCGTTAAAAATATTTATAATTAGAACAAAATAGGTATGACCTGGAGTTTCTACCTTTTTTAAAGTTTTTAATAGCCTCACGTCTCTCTGATGTTTACTCCATGCTATTATGGGATGTTATATTATTAAACAAATTATTTTCAGTTTGTTTTTTTTCTAATAGGGGTGGCGTTGGTATATTCCATACAGCCACACCTGAATTATATTTTCAGTTTATGATATATAAATTTTATAGTTGTAATATATCCAGAGAACCTTTTTAATTTTTCTGGTTTTGTATGCATTATTGATCAATAACTTTCCTATCCTAAGTTAGTAGGTATATTATATACCAGTAAAGGTTTTCAAAAGTTATGATTGGACTATTTATCACAATTGTATATGACAGTAATTGTTTTTTTATTTTTGTTTTTTTTAGCGTGATATTCACCCTCTGGTGAGAAGAAGGCCAATCTAGTTATTATACAATTTGTCTGATAGCGAAGAAGGGGCGATCGCCTTAAACACAGTGATTATGAGCACCTCAAATCAAGGTGGTCCGTCGAAGGAATCGAATGAAAAAGACAAAGAAAAAGACACAAAAAAAAGAAGAAAAACATGTGACATTCGACCCAGTGGTTCATGAAAAGCCGATCAGCCCCAGACAACATCCAATAAAAAAAAAGAAATCGCCTCCAAAAAGTAAGAATCCTCACAAAAAAAATCCAAATAAAAACTCACAAGGACTCAGAATCTGATTAAAGCCTTATTTCTTTCACAGCAGTTTTTTTTTTTTTGTTTTTTTTTGGCGTGCCAACTTTAAGTGATTAACGCCAGTGGATAATGAGATTTTGTTGATATATATATATATCTTTAGTAAATATCTTGTTGGAGTTTATGTTAACGTATCTATTTAATCCTTTATTTACTTTAACTGATAACGTGTATTGATATTTTTTTTTTCAAGATTTATTAAATATTAGTACAACTTTTATTAATCATGCCCCCTATGATTCTGGCTTGTTACTTTATTATTATATAAATCATTATTGCTATTGAAGGAAACATTGTTAATTTTAAATTTTGAATCTTGATGAAAGTGTGATAAACTATTTGTAAGTAGATTAATGAAGAAGAGTAATTATATTTTATAATTTGTACGTTTTATGCCGTTCATTCAACCACACACTAACACATCAAGAAAGTTAACAAACTATCAAATAACTATAAGATATTTTTCAACTGATTTATTTATTTTGGGGGTATTTCAAAGTTAAACGCACCAGTGAAAATAAAAAAGAAAGCTTGGTATCTAATTTACGGATATAAAGTTCACTCATACAAAAAAGTTCTTCGATCATAGATAACAAAGAAAAATAAATTAAACTTTTTGAGTAATATATTAAGTCATATATTAATTGCAGTACTAAATAAACTCCACATGGAGGGGAACATTTAATAGCAGTGCTTAAAATTCAAGATAAAAGTCCGAATTATAGCATTTTTAATCATCTTTATTTAAAATAAAAAATAAACAAAAAAGATTTGTTTTAATCTTCAATGTAAACAAGCTATCAATTTTATATAGCCTACATAAGAATGTTGGTTTTAGCAGTAATCCTTGAAACCTGTCAGGAATAACCTCTTTGGATATTGTGTATTGATAGGTGAATTTCTATGGTGGTTATAAGTTATCAGTGAGTAAGCGCCCGGCACAGCCCTCGGTCATGTCGATTGTTCAGTTTAATGAGATAATATGTGTGTTCAACCCATTGAACTCTTTTTATTATATAACCCACTAACAGGTTATGGGCCCAGGCTGTGTAAATCAGTAAAAGTATTCGGGAATTGTGTAGTGTTCGCTCCGAGTCGGTTTACCGGTATCCGTGAGAGGTTGGTGTCGTCAACCGTGTACCCCCAGTTGGACGACTCAAACTATAAAAACTGGAAATTCAGAGTTATGTGCCTTTTAGAAGAAAAGGGAGTTGAGCACACTATGAAAGAAGAATGGGTAGCTATAACAAAAGCAGAACTAACTGCGTGACGGATCGCCATATCGACTATGTCCGAGATGCTAAAACTGGACGAGAGATGCTATCTCGCTTGAGTAAAGTTTTCGAAAGGAAGAGCACCATTTCAAAACTCCTGGTACGGAAGAGAGTTTTATCATTAAAGTGTACTACACCACTTCAAGAACACTTCAACAAGTTTGGCTCATTGGTGCGAGATCTGGAAGCGATGGGATCCAAGTTGGAAGAGGACGACCTCGTTTGCCACTTGTTGCTTACCATAGCGGAGAAATATGAAAAAGTTGTTACGGTTTTGGAGGCGATAGACACCGACCTAACCCTGGACTTCGTGAAATCTAGATTGTTGGACGCCTAACTGAAAAATGACATGCTATCGGAAAACCACGAAGATGACATTTCTTTTAATGCAAGGACAGGATTTAACAAGTTCAGGAAGTGCTACGGATGTGGTGAATCTGGACATTTGTTAGCGAATTGCCCTATAAAGCGCGGTCACAAGCCGCTATCGAGAGGAGGTTATCGATGGGAAAATAAATCGAGAGAATCGAAATCGAAAGGTTTTACATGTGAAGAGGTAACCTTCGTAGCGTTGAGTGATTGACTTTAATCGTTTTAAATATTTTATTTACTGATATTGCTAAGAGTAAAGTCATTATGAGCTATTTAAATGTGGTGGAGAAGAACTCATAAAAGAACTGAGAGAGATATTTTTAGATATTTGGACTAACGAAGTGATGCCTAGCTCTTGGAGGAATGCAGTAACATGCCCAATCTATAAAAAAGGAGATCAGCTCAACTGCGACAATTACCGAGGAATCTCTCTACTCAACTGCTCATACAAGGTCTTCTCCAACGTACTTTATCCCAGATTACTACCATATGCCGAGAAAGAAATAGGTGAATACCAATGTGGGTTCAGAAAAAACAAATCTACTACAGATCAAATCTTCACCCTCAGAATGATCTCAGAAAAGGCAAGGGAGTACAACCTTCAAACTCATCATTTATTTGTTGATTTCAGGTCAACATATGACAGTGCCCGTAGAGAAGAGATGAACAAATCTTTATCTGATACGAATATTCCGGATAAATATTGTAATCATGATTAAATTGACTATGGAAGATGCACGAGGTTTAAGACAAAGTGATGCCCTATCATGCCAACTCTTTAATCTGATTCTGGAGTATGTGGTCCGCAAAGCCGGCATTCAAAGAACTGGCACAATTTTCCATAAGTCGACACAAATTTTGGCTTACGCTGATGATGTCAACATCATAGGAAGGTCCTTTAATGAACTGGAAAATGCATTCCTCAATCTGATCAGAGCTGCTGACGGCATGGGTGTAGTAATTAAACCAAAAGCAGGAGGACCGACGGAGCTGACTGGTATTATTAAGATAGGAGGCCTGGATATTGAAAGAGTAAACTCCTTTACCTACTTGTGAACAACCATAACAAGCGACAATAATGTCTCAATAGATGTCAAGAAGAGAGTCGCTCAGGCAAACAGGTGCTTCTTTGGGATAAATCTATATTTAAAAATCAATCTCTTGTCATGGAACACAAAGCTGATTCTATATAAAACGCTCCTTTGGCCTGTCCTTCTATATGGGTCAGAATCCTGGGTCATAAAGAAAGGCGATGAAAAATTGGTTCAGACATTTGAAAGGAGGATTTTTCGGCGAATTTATGGACCAATTAGAGAGGGAGAAGCATGGAGAAGACGTGCCAATGCGGAGCTGGCAAGTCTATTCCAGGATCCGGATGTGGTCAAAACAATAAGGCTTGGTAGGTTGCGTTGGGCTGGCCATGTGGCCAGAATAGCAAGTGTTGAAGGGCCCAGAAGAGTAATAGATGAAAAGATTCAGGGCACAAGAAGAGTAGGGCGATCCAAGCTGCGATGGATGGATGGAGTCAGTGAGGACTCCAGTAGTCTATTAAATGTCCGGAACTGGAAGGCCGCTGCACTAGACACGCTAGAGAAAACTGGCGGAAATGTATCGAGGAGGCTAAGGCTCATTGATGGGCTGTAGAGCCATGCAAGAAGAAGAAGAGTCAGTATGAGCATCTCTTAAAAAGCACCCAACGGTTTTCAAGATAAAGTGATTTTTTTTTGTTCGTCACACCAACTCCCGAGTTGATCCAGCCAATAGACATATCCTTGTCCATAGTCGTTAAACATTAAGCCATTTATCCCATAGTACTTGGCAGAAGACACTACCGTTTCTTCGGATATCGCTAATCCTGAAGATCCTGATCAGGATATTGCGACAAACTTGTAATATATATAAATGCATTGTAATCGATCCTTGAGATGTGTGCAAAGTTTCAATTTTATTTTATTTTTTTGAGTGGCCGAAAATCTAATTCAAATGATCTATAACTAAAAAAAAAGCATAAGCGAATAATTAGAATGCAATCGAAAAAAACAAAACCTCAAGTCTATAAAAGAACAGAAACAAAAAAAGCAGACAAAGTTTCGCCAATTCAAACGTCATCAGGACATACAACAAAATAAAATCAGATAAACAAAGATAAAATGAAGTAAAAAGGCAAATGAAAAAAAATAGTTAATAATTATGTGTGGGCTGAGATATGTAACTTTTTTCCACTCTTTCTCCATGTTCTTATTCATAAATAATGATATTGTACATTGTAGTTATTTATAAATTAAATCTAAGAGGAAGGGAAAAAAAATAGATATACATGGTTGAAGGTTTATAGGTTATACCTCGAAGCCGCCGGAGTGTTTCTTTACAAACAAGATGGAGGCTGTTAGATCATCTGTTGTAAATGACAATTTCACTTGAAGGCAGACTGCTCTTTAGAATGATAACCTGACTTAATGTCTTACGTTAGACATTTTCAGAAATGACTCCTTTATCTGATACTGCAATACTGAATATAAAGAGCGATTCTTCTAAGATATTGGTGACATGTTTTTTTTACATTTTGAGATGATTCCTTCCCCACTTTCCTTATTGTTAATAATGTGTAATTGATTGACTAATAGGGGAATTAAACGAATGAACCGAACAGAGAATCCTTGTATATTTATATATCGCGATAGGTAAATTCATTAGAAGCTGGGTGAGCCCTAAGATGATCTAGACCCCACAGAGGTCCATGGCTGATAGAATAATGTTCTTATATTTTTTTAATGTAACAGAGAATGTCGTGTTATTTTCCGTATGAAAGCACGATTTCTCACCTGACTGGGTTAATTATATTTTCAGAAAATCTCATAACAAAATAAAAACTTAATAATTAATTCTCTCAAAATTTTAAAACTCTGTCATCCATAATAGCAGAATGCCCTCTCCAACGAAATCCCCCATATTTCAAATACAAAAAATATTTATTTTATTACTTTATAAAACAGCATAGTTTTCAATTGCAATCATAATTTTTGTAGAGAATATACAAACAATTGTAATCTAGACATTTTTTTTATTGTCACAAATTTTATACAATATAAAATAGATTGATAGAAGTGAATTTCTACATCACAAAACCTTGTAAAGCACCAGTTCACATCTGGGCGAATTAAACACAAAATCGATAACCGCTTTTAAGTCTGGTCTCTCCATAGCTGAATAGGTCCAGACACCGTTAAACAAAATATGCAATAGAGATTTCGAAGGTTGGTTATTATTCTTGTGTAATTAAACTCGAAAAAATATATTAATTAAACGAAATTGGTGTTTACGGACCTAGCAAATCATATAATTATTATATTTATATGATTAAGCGGAAGTAAATAAAATGTGAAAATAAAAAAAAATACATTAAAAACACTAAGGTAAAGTTAATAACATACCATATATGGAAGAAATCCTTGCCTAACTGGATTGCTGGTGAAACAAGGTCCCCACAAACACAGTTATATTTCTGTGTGTTTTGTTAAAAACAAAACTTATATTTTGACACTTTTAAATAAATAAATGCCTTCATATACTTAGATGATTTCACCTTTAATACAGAAAGTTACTTAGTGTACCATTTTTTCAAAATACAAACAATGAAAAGATAAATTTATACAACAGTATAAATTTATAGCAATGCGTAAAAAAATATATTTCTCCGAAGGAAATATGATAAGTTCTTGACCCAAGTATCTATAAACTAACCATATGTTCGGGGATAAAAATCTTAATTCTTTCCTTCCTGGTGACCTTGTAGTACATCCGGTATGACCTTAACAGCTGAAGTCAAAACAATTAAATTTATTGTGTTATATTTTTATGTTAACAAAAAAATAAATGAAAGAAAATGTTATAAGAACAAACATTTATTTCTAAAGAACGAGCAACAATCAACTAGATGTACTTGTAAAATAACAATAACAATTGATATAGTTTAATATCCTGCATCATATAACAATATTATGTACATTTCCTCTCGGAAAAAAAAAAAAATTAAAGGCATTACTAGAATCTAGAATTTCGTGTATCGTTTCAATATACAAATAACTACAATGATTTCTGAGAGTGAATCTCACATGACATTGAAAATAATGTATATATATATATATATATGTATATACCTACAGCAAAATAAATACGAAAAACTCAACAATAACTTTTTGTCCTTAATAACTTTTAAATAAAATTATGTAAAATTTATTATTAAATTCACTTGAACAATGATCAGAAGTGCTGAAGAGTAATTTATTTACAAGGAATGTTCTCGCGCTGTTTGACAACAGTGCCGTGGAAAATTCGTAAATAAAAAATTACAAAGTGGCTAAGAAAGCAATATTATAGAATATCTTTTAAATTATTGTTCTTTTAATGGAGACTATTTTTAAATATTTTTATTTTGAAGAGAAATGATTTTTCCTGGCCGGGATTCGAAGCCAGGTCGTCTGCATCTCTAGTGCAGTTTTTTTTAAGTTATAAAGCCTTTACCACTCCAGCTTGCGAAAGTTCGCTACGCCCAAATTTAAAGAGATTTTGGCTTAGCCACCGATGCAGGGAAATGTTTATGACTCAATCTGGGCATTAGAGAGTGCAACATTTTCCCGTTGCTCCAATGTGCCAGCAATTGTGAATTTGTATTCCATAAGCCTGTTCTGAGTCCGGTATTTCTCAGTAAAAGTCCAGGAGACATCTGGAGAAAGCTGGAAGAGCTATAGAATGCACCATAAATCTAATGTAAGGAGCGATACAAGCACTTAACAGTGATTTAGTTTAAAAGTAGGCATATCTTTCACGGAGGCTAAAGGTGTACTTATTTTTAAGTAGGAATATATTTTCGATAATGTGCACCACATATAAATATCTTTAATTACTATGCTGGGCATTTACAATAAATCAGTGATTAACAATAGCAGAATTATTATAAATAACTGTCCAATTATCAGATACAGAATTATGTAAGTTTAATAAATAAGAAAAATGGAATTACGAAAACAACAAACGTCAAAAGAATGTGAAAAAAATTATCAAAGCATCAGTTAATAAGGTAAAATAAACAAGAGGTTAAATTATGAAATCATTTTTAAATTGATCCGTCTGGAGCAGATATCTGTTAACAGTCGCGAATAGGCTCAGTGGAATATAGTAGACCTTCTCGGGGTTCACCTAACCTATTTGTTGGTTAGCCTTAATTGGGGAAAATCTGAAGTGAGATCTCAGAGAAATCACCTCCTTGCACAAACGTTGTTCTAGAATTAGTACAGACTCTACCATATTTTGAATCTAAAAGACACTTCATGGATTGTAGTGGTACAGGTATTTTCATTAAACAGTACAAGCACTCTTTTGGAATATAATAACAAAAATAAAGTAAACATAATTTTTATATTAGGTATATAAACTAATCTATTTTTTCTTCAATATTAACACAACCATTGAACATGTAGATTATTATAGCGTGATCATTTGACAGAATTAGATAAGGGATAATAATATAAATATATTATAAATTTAATATAAACAATTTTAATAATCAATATTCCCCTTTCGTACTCAGGTATTGATTCAAAGATATCCCGAGTTACAACCTAAATCAAATAAAACTTTTAAATTTTTTAAAATACTTTACAAGCCAGAAATTTATTAACCTCGCATTCCCAATTTATTTAATGTATTAAATTAATTTTAATGTTTTCGTAATTGAGGTCGTCTGTTATAAAAAATTAAATCTCCTATCTACAACAATTAGAAAGAAACGTAGTCACTACAGTATAAATAAAATATAAAATAAATAATGTTTAAAATGAAAAAATAGAAAAAATAAAAAAGTCTTGCGGAATGAACTCTTGAAAATACCAAGACGTTTTGAAAAAATGTCTATAGAGAAATGAAACGATAATTTCGAATTATGATTAATTATGATTTTGTATAGCACCGTAAAATATTCGAGATTTTTTAAATAAATAAAATTTATCAACAGTCTAATCTTTATCAGGCGTAATTAATATCTAAATTAAGATTTATTTTTCAAATTTTTTGCATTTTAATTTTTCATAGAAGAGTAAACAAAAAATAAATAATTATAGTTCAGGTACTCCCCACTGGGAACAGTAATCGATTAAGTTTTTTACTTGTAAGTTTTTTTCCAACTCATGAGATGGAGATGAGACGATACCATTGAGAAAAATATAATAAATAGAATTATGGTCAGAGTTATATTTGTAATAATACAATCCTCTAGATCAGAATTGTATGATAAATAAATAAACAAATAGAGAAACCATTCATGGCGCAAACGTGAATGGGAAGTAATGATGACCTCACATCTGTTCGATCGGTTCGAATTCCTTTGATGCCCACACGTAAAAACATTTTGTAAGGGAACAATAGGATCCCATTTGATTACCTAGTTCGCTAAACACACATGCTATTAATTAATGATAATAACTCAATAATTTATAAAATATATAGTTTAATAACTAAGAAAATATAATTGTTCTAAGTTTTAAATGGTCTAATAACCCCTGTATAAAATTCTCTATGAGTAAATCATTTATCTGTGCAAGCTTCCAGAAAATAGTATAAATATACGTCTGTACCAATTCGCCTTTATTATATTTTTTATATCATTCATAATTGTTTTATACTCTTAATGCAGAAGTAAAATATAAATAAAAACAAAAATTTAATAGAAATGACTTTAGACATGGAGTAACAGTCAATTTTAAACTTTTCTGAGCCAATTATTAATATTTGAAAATTAAAATATTTTGAATTTTTGGGTATCATATCATAATATCATAAGGTCTTCCTTTATAATATTTATTTGGTTCCATATCATGAATTTATACTAAAGATCGTGCTTTGAGTATGAATGACGAATTGAATGAGAGTAAATAAATTAGACAGAAGTAGACAATTTTTAAATGTGAGAGATAACCCTGTTTTTCGAAAGAATGGAAAAGCTTCTAAAATGTGTTAAAAATTCCTTTTTTTGTTTTGCATATAAGGGAAAATAATTTAACACAATTATTATTTTTAATTTATGAAGTGAATTATTCAAAACAGGTGCCGAAAGAATAGAGACCTGACGACGTCAAATTTTCTACCCATTCCGAAAATAAAGAATAGATTACCATAATAATTCATTCCAAATCAAGAAAACCGAGCAGGGTTTTCTAATTTCGAATTGTTTGTTCGGAATTGATTATAGGTTTGCACAGAACAAAAAATAAAATATTCTGGTAAGCTCATACTTTAACAAATGAACGAATAACATTAATGAGTTAAAAAAATAACACAGTATTTTCCGATATTAATTAATATATGATTACAAGTACATTTGTGTAATTAATAAGAATATATTAAACTCAAACGAACTTGCTTAAATATAATAAAATGAGAACCTTGATCTACTAGCGATTATTAATATAGGATGGACATAGTTGGGGGTGCAGTCAATGTAAACAACTAATAAGTGAGACTTATTTATTGATAGTGCCGACGGTTCGACCTTCTTTGTAAGTCATCTTCAGGGCTATAAGAGAAAACAGACAAAAAAATAAACTATAAAAAACATTACAGTACCAAGAAATGTAAAGAGAAGGTAAACAGAAAGATATAAAATGAAAAGTGTAAATAAAAAAAAATGAGATATAAATGTATGGAAAACTTAGTACCTATAATACAGATAAAATATAAAATTCATGAAAATAGACTCCTGGAGTAATAATATATAAGTAAAAATGAAAGAAAATTGATACAATATATTATGCCAGGGAATAAATACAGAAGAAATACGTAGAAAGTAATGAAAGGAATCTCGTGAATGACACAGTGACGTGAATGACAGGTAGAGAAGTAAAAATAAATATAAAATTGAAAATATAAGTACGGGATGTAATATAAATGTATATAATTAGAAAGAAGTTATATTAATACGTTATAATCAAGTTATATATTAGTATAGATATAGAAATCTATAATATTAGAAAAGAAATAATTTAATAAAAAGTTTAAAATATGAGATATAAAAGTTTGAGAAAGGAGATAAGTTATAAAATATGAAGATCGGAAATGTGAACTGTATGATTACACATATGATGGATGAAAGAACACATATGATGGAAGAAACGTGTAGAAATAAAGATATAAAATGTTTATTAAGAGAACAGAGAAAAATATAAAAATTATGATGTTTGATAATAATGAACTCATAGATTACAACATATGATGGATGGCAAAAAGAAGATGGGAGAAAAGGGTGTGAAAAATAGAGATGAAGAGAAGATATACATAGTAAAATGTGAATAGTAAAATTTGGTCCCTACACATTTTACAATTTATATCTCTTCGTCATTACTTCCTACATATTTCTTCTGTTTTCATTCATTACTTTCTACGTATTTCTTCTGTATTTATTCCCTGGCATAAGATATTGTATCAATTTTCTTTCATTTTTACTTATGTAACTCTCCAGGAGTCTATTATCATGCATTTTATATCTTTCTGTTTACCTTCTTTTTACATTTCTTGGTACTGTAATGTTTTTTTATAGTTTATTTTTTTGTCTGTTTCTCTTATAGCCCTGAAGATGACCTACAAAGTAGGTCGAAACGTTGGCACTATCAATAAATAAGTCTCACTTTATTTATTTATGATTGCAGTTGTTTAAATTGAATGTACCCCCAACTATTTCCATTCTACATTAAATCTTCCAGTCAACGCTTTTCTCTCTATCATGATTATTAATATATTTAATATGAAAAAAAGGTATAATGATAGAAGAGAAATACAGCAAAACATTTTATGTTGTTTAATATCAAAATGGGTAACTAGAAATAAAATTCAAGATTTTACTAGAAAAAAAAATTAAAATTATTATACTCTTTATAATACATACTTATTATATTGTAGCTAAAAATATATAATACATTCTTTTTTAGAAAAATTATAGAAATAGGCTTTAAAAAACTAGTTATGTAAGATATGTTTAAGGGACATAGGAGGAGGATATATGTTCCGACTCCTATACATTCGGATATTTAATGAAATATTAAGGTAATATTGAAAAATGTTATAATAATTTCAGGATTCAACAACTTTATCCATTAAAATTAATTTAAATCTTTAATTGCCTATATAATTAAATATATACATTGTTTTAGTTATAAAAACCTGTACCACTAAAAGCCATGAAGTATACAGTAATTGGTAGAGAATACTGATTCTAGACAACGGTTATGTAGGGAAATGATTTGGCTGAAATATGCTATAAGGATCCTACTTTATACAAGCTCAATGAACTCTAGGAGTGTCTGTCTATTTTATAGGGTCTACCTATGGCTGCTCACAGATTAAATAATTTATCACCCATAGCCGGATTTGAATCCTGTGCCTTCAGCTCAGGAACTCAGCCATACTATGCTCCACCGTTCCCACAAGAGTTATAAAGGAAGGCGTTGACATTTTTGACGTTGATAGACATTTATTTTTTATAGTTAAAAAATAAAAAACTCCATACGGAAGAAACAACGGAATAGGACAGAAGATTGAAAGGTAGTATATGTGGTGCTTCCGCAACAAGAGCAATCAAATAGGGTGTGGTAATATGTTAGCATATATCAATTTTGACACGACCTATTCCATCAAGGCCCGACCTGTATAACTTGCATGAAGTACACTTGTTATGGAATTATATGATTTTAGAATTTAAAGAGATTAAATAAGGAAACTACATGAGTTGGATCCAGAAGGTTTTAGGAAAGAGAAAAGAAGCAAAAAGGCAAGCGGTATTAATTGATATAAAAAAAAAAATCATGATAATGACTTCCGGAAGACTTTAACTGTTTAAAATAATTGCAGAATAAGAAAAAAAATGTACCTAAAAGCATGATTTTTTAATGGCTGCACATATCGTTCTAAATTCGTAAAAGATAATAATTCAGCTTATACTGATTAATCTTCGATATCGAATTTCTTAGTTCCAAGGAACTGCCATCCCTAAGAACTCTAGAGGTAAGTGTATACATTTTACAACAGATTTTCCATAGAGAAAAGAAATTAAATAAATACTAGCGGATCCGACAGACGTTCTGTTCAAAAGTTTATAAAGAAGATAAATTAATATTAAATAAATTATCTATCGGATTGAATTGTGAATTTAAACTATTCTCGAACCCACAAAAATTTCATCCAAATCGGCATAACCGTTTAAGAGAATTTTAATGACAAACAGAGGAACAGAATAATTTTATATATATAATAATAATAATAAATAAATAGAAAAAGTTAAATTAAATAACTACTAACCATTGCTTCTGTAAAACTGTCATTGGAGGAAATGAAGATGGAAAATTTAAGAATCCCAACCGGCCGGGCATTGACGTAGCAATTGCAAAAGGTGCTCGTAGTTAAATCGAGTACAATGGTGGGAAAATAATGTATTAATTATCTACAATTAAGATGGTAAATTCAATTAACATAAATTTTAAAATGTTATGTAACCTTAAAAATAGTGATAAATGAATTTATGAATCAACCTACCGAGTGCGTGAAAAACTAGCAGATAAGGCATATTTATTTTACAGGTAGGAAAATAAATTATCTGATTCTCTAATTATACCTAGAATAGAAGAAAAAAACTTTACCACAATAACACATGAAGGGTTTAGGTTTCATAAAATGTGGATAATGGTTGGACAGGGAGGTGATTTTTTCCTAAACCACACTAAACCGCCACATTTTCCCTCTATTTTGGTTTCCACTTAGTAGAGGCTGGGTGAGCCCCAGGAGGGTCTATCTGCCGCTAACTAATTAAATGAAATCTACCAAAGCCGGAATTTAACTCAGGACCTTCGGTACGTCACTCCAGCGCACTACCACTAATCTACTATTACGGTCAGCGCACTAATCCAAATTTTCTAAATTTTAATTGCAAATGATATATTAATATTTATAAGTTTTCTGATTTATATTTACTAAAAAACTAGTCGATCCAAAGGCTACAAAAAACTGCTCAAAATAAAAAATTGTGCACACTTATGAAACTTTTCACTTAAAGTGTAAGGTCTTTCATTCAAGATTTTTCCGATGAAAAGCAAGATTAAACGCCACATAATCCTACATAAAAGTTTATTGAATAATGTCCCTTAATCAAATTAGGAGAACGAGAAGTTTTAACAAATACTAGTAAAACATAAGCAATACATGATAGGTACTAAAAACAGAAAAAAATTATTTGAATTTTGAACAAAGACATTTTTTTGAATTGGAAATAACTAAATTATAAGCTATTATCACGAAGTTATTTTTATTAACAATTAGTTCATAACAGCGAAAAGGTCATAAAGCGAACCTTCATCGATTTTGCACCCACAGGATGACCCGACCCTTTATCTCCATGAGTATTTTCATGAATGCTATGAATGAACGTTAATTTTGCCATTGTGAATTTTACATTGGTTAAATAATTACACCACTTTATATTCAATTTAACCTCATTAATAAAAAATTAGTAAACTTTAAATGCAATTAATGTCAATACGTTCAATGCAAAATTAAATAATCCATAAAACCACACCATTCCACCAAATTTAAATATCCGTGAAATAGATTGTCAATATATACAGATATAACGGAGCATACATATAACACGAATTCAAGAGAAATATTACTAAATGGTAAAATTTAACAATTGATCACACGATTATTAGAAAAAAAAATTTTTAGTTGATTTTTTTGTTCATTATCTGCTTCTTTCGTTTAATAATAAACCCACATTATTAGTCATAAATTAAGCTATTTTTATTATCATTGATAATAACTTAAATATTATTAATTATATGTAATATAATATAATATAATATAATATATATATATATATATATATATATATATTTATATTAACATTTATGTATTTTAAACTACATAATGTTTTTCCTAGAAATGGGGCACTATTTTGTTATCGATTTAAAAATTATAGGTGGGTGGAAAACGCTGCGTCATGAATTCTGCGCTTAATGGGGCGAATTTTATCAATGAAATGTACATGATTTAATTAGGACGAATATACAAACAACTAAAAAACATTCATTAACAAAAATTAATTTCATTTAATTGTTTATTAGCTTTACATTGTACATAACTCCCTTAAGGATATCATAACTTGAACTCCAAGAACTCCAAAAAAAAATTAAATCTGTACCATTTCTGTTTATGGAGAACATAGACAAAAAGATTTTAAATAAATTAAAATGGGCCAGATAGGCAAATTTTTCAGTCCAAATCAATTAATCAACGAAAAAACATTGGACAACGAAAAAATTAAAGCAAACAGCTGAAAAGATTATTTTACTTTCAATACAGATATGAGTTATTAAAAAATAAAGCGGCAATGGAATTTATTGCCGCTTTATTAAATTTGTTTCATGAATTAAGAGTAAGAATTTGAGCCAAAATATAACAGCTAAATTTTTGTGTTATTATTCTTTAATATAACTTGAGAAATATTGAATCTTCGAAGATCATTATAAAGTACGAAAAATTAAAGTAATGACTATCACTATTTTATAATCATCTGTATTATTTATTAAAAAATAGGACTTGAATTGGGAAAACAATATTTTTATTTATTACAAAAATAGAACAAAAAAGTTGTGCGTTCTGGAATCGTAAAAAATAAAAATAGTGCTCCCAAAAATAATTTGGAATTCAGTGGTATTTGTATAAATTGGTGCTTCCTAGATAATTAACTACAAAGAAGTATTACAAAATTAAATTAAAAACAGTTAAATTAGTTTGAGTCTAAACACGAATTTTTGATCGTGCGAATAATTGTTTTTATAGTTATATAACAACAACAAACATTTTTAAATGGGAATTAGGAGTTATTTAACGGTGGCTAAGGAATCACAAGATTAACTGTTCTTTTCCAAGTAAATAGTCTCCCAGTAAAGAGGTACTGAATTGACGAAAACGAAATTAAATATTTTATCAATCACGATATTTATTTATTTAAGTTATTATGAACCAGAAGAATAAAGGTATAATTGTAAAGAAGAGGCATAAACTAAAAAATTAAAACAAATAATAAAAAATTGTTTTAAGTAACTTTTGAAACCCACAAATACTATAAATAGTGGTATGTACTATAAAAATCATTTCTAAGAACATTTCATCAAACTACAAGGGGGTATGAGAGTTCAAGCAAGAGATTGGACCTCCTTGAAGCGATTCCATAATCAAATAAAATTTTGCATATTAGATTGGGGGGAATAGAAAAAAAAAAAACTTAAGGAACATTTGCAAGTCAGTAATTTGTGTTTTATTTATTAAACAATAATAATAATAATAATGTTTAAAACAGTTTACAATGTTCTATCACCCATGTTTTTTATACTCCATGTGCATGATGGGTAGTTAATTAGGTGATCATAAATGGATCAACTGTGGATCAGGCGATTTATATATTTTTTCCTTTATATTTATCTAAATGTAATTAATACAATTTTACAATCAGGAGGTATATTAATTTTAGTATGGAAGAACAGAGTTAAATTAAAATTATAATTTTCGATTAATAAGAAACTTAGTATTTTCTGAATTCATTTAAGTTATTTAAATTTAAATAGTCCTTGTATAGGATAGGATAAATCGAATTGTTATAGGAAGTTTCTGATATTTATTAATGTTTTTTTATTGATTAGGAGAACTAATACTACTCAAGTTAGGCAACTCGCTTGCGTAACACTTTATTTTTTATTTGTTAACAATCTTTTTTTAGCGTGACCTGGATGTACATAAGTGCAAAACGGATTCTTGAAATCGGTTTTAGTTCACTTCATACATCGAATTAAATTGGAACTAAGCACACTTCTCAAACACCAATGTCTCTCTCATTATACTGACCAGGATATTCAGGATTGACGATTTTTCATATCGCAAGACCCGATTGTCCCAAGTACTAAAGGCATAAGGCACATGATGTACTGAGACATATATGGCTTAATCTTAGAGACAAGCATATGACTTCTGGCAGGATAAACGTTGCGTTTTGACTGAAGGTGTGGTTAAGGGTGATTAATTGATTTGGACTGAAAAATTTGCCTATCTGGCCCATTTTAATTTATTTAAAATCTTTTTGTCTATGTTCTCCATAAACATGGTATAGATTTAATTTTTTTTTTGGGCGTTCTTGGAGTTCAAGTTATGATATCCTTAAGGGAGTTATGTACAATGTTAAGCTAATGAAAATGAGAAATTAACAATAAAATAGAAGGTGATGATAAACAAGATTTAACTAAGGCAAAGAAAATGGGGAAGAAAATCTAGCTTATAATTCAAATAATAACTTTATTTGAGGCGATTGGTTTCAAAACCGGTTACATCGATTTTCAAAAATTTGTCAGTACTGATCAAAAAGGATTTAATTTAAAAAATAATCAATTTAACAAAAAAAATTAATTATTTTGCTAACAATTTACTTTAAACAATAATTACTGACAATTTTTTATGATATCTTCTTTCTTTAAACCTCATTTAAAAAAAATTTTTTTGGATATATCTTAATCAGAAAATATCGATATTTGGTTACTTTATGGTTGATAATAAATAAATAAAATTGATTTTTATTTAAAAAATTTTCGTTAAATATAATGGATGTAACAACCTTTGATAGGAAATGGAATCTTTTTGTACTGATTTTTGAAGGATTTAGGCGGTTTTGAAACAAACATATCTAATACATCATTTCTGGCATTAAGATTTTATAAAAAATAAAATAAAAAACATTTATGGAAGAAAATAGATGTACCGAGCACCTCATTTTATCGTATATCAGACGGATAATCCCAACTTTTTATATGTTTTTCTCCCCAGTATCTTGATTTCAGAACTTAATTTTTATTCTTTGCAATTTTTATGTATCATTTTAATTTGTATCCTGTATATCTAGCCCTGAAAAAGACCTGCAATGTGGGTCGAAATAGTTCAACCCTTTCAGAAATTATTTCTATAACCCCCATACTTTTCTTTGATTATAGTTTGATCTACCAACCAGCACATTGATCCGCCAGTTTTTTTAATTTATTGTACGCAAATAAAATATTATAACGTTGATTGGAAAAGTATTTGTGGTTCTACAAGAGGGGTGGTTAAGGGTGATTATTTTGGAGAATATGCGAAGAAAATTTAGTTCAAATAATAACTTTATTTTATCCTCTAATTTATATTATTACCACTTTTTTATATGCCCCCTCCCCCACTATCTTGATTTATAAACTTCATTTTAATTCTTTACAATTTTTATGTATTATTTTAATTAGTATCTTAATTAGTATATCTACCATGAACTATGGTATGTAAAAGAGAATGTAATTATGAGAAATATGTTTATTTTGGTAAACATATAATCTAGAAATGAACGTTTCAACAAACATACATCATCTTAAAACAGTTAGTTGAATCTTATATTTTTTGATAAAATGATTACCGAAATTTACTCATTACCCATAATTGCATTATCTTTTCCACAATAAAGCTCACGATGATTTGTATTTTTTGGAAAACATTAAAAATAAAACTAATGAACAGTAAAAATTTGTTGTAACCCAATTTCAAGCGGTAACCAGCGATACAGATAGCAATAGTTCTATTTAAGAAATTATTTTTAGACCATTTTCTTCCCCATACATATAAAGTCAACTAATATTTTTCAAGAAAAATATATTATTAATAATATAGATATTGTATCGTATTACCTTGAGAGGACAAAAGCGGCCCTGAGCTCTTTGATAACAGTGCCTATGATGATGGACGCCGCTGGTATGACGAAACGCGCCGGATCCAGAGAGATCCGCTCGAGCCTGAGTCGATCAGCTAGACCCATCGTTGTAGTGCGACTGGCTCTCTAAGCCCTGCACCCACGCTCTCCCCACCAGCGTACCTCTCTTCCTACCTTACTCGTCAGCACAGGAGTCGAGGACAACACCCTTAAGGGAAGGATACCGCGAGGGAGGATCCGCCATAGATGATTCACCCGCAGATGAATGGTCCTTCCGCTAGGAGGAACTAACGAGTACTTAGGGGGGAGGTCAAGAACAAGTACGGTTTTTCTTAACTCTTCAATATTCCTTTCTGAATAATAAAATTATTTAATTAGTTTTTCAATACATACAAACATCGCCAGAGCATAACGTTTATACAAAGGCAAAGTATAGAAAGTGGAAAACACTAATTAAGAGAGTGAAAAAATCTGTCAAGTTTTAATTTTTCATTCGTTCCTTTTTTAATATTCAAGAAAATAAATATAATTGTACTAATGACTGCATGTAGTTAATATTACAGACCGTATATAGATAGAAGAACCGACTTACACTCACTGTTTAGGTTCTAGCATAAACTATCGATTTTTTTTTTTGATTTTTTTATATTCTCGAAAATAAAAGTAATTTTATATCAGTAACTATTACTGACTGTATTTAGATCAAAGAACTAACTTAGACATACAGTTTAGGCTCTATCATCATCTATACTTCAAAATGTTGAAACGTTCATTGCTTGATGAAATGAATTCTGAAGTATACACATTTATACCATTTGTTTTTCATACAAAAAATCAAGATCATTTGAATTTTCGATAATATTAAAAAAGAAACGATAGTTTATGGAACAACCTATGCATACTGTCACAGATATAAATTATTTAATCTGTTAACAGCCATTGGACTCTGTGGGACCTGCAGATCCTCCTAGGGTTCACTGAAACTCTATAAAGTCGACATCCCTCATTTTGGTAAAGACCTGGCGGTTTATCATGATCACCTACTTGCACAACTGTTGTCTTATAAACAGTGCCGTCTCCATCCTGTACCATTACTGAGCAATGGTACTTAGTGGTTTTTAGTGACACTAGGGCTTTAGTGGTACAGGTTTTTGTTTTTTTTGTAACAAAACTTACTTCGAGATTATATTTGGTTTACTAATCAATAATAGCCTGGCTATGAAGTAATCTGTTTTTTTACATTAGAAGTTTTCAATTAGTATAAAATTGCAATAAAATGATTATCCAATCATAATTTACAGTCATTATAATTTATTTCGATACAAAGTACATTTTTTATAGAAAAATATTTTTTCAGTGAATAACAATTTTACTATCTATTAATTTTAACTATTAATTCAAAAATAGACCACTTTCAACTACTTATAAGTTAATAATTATAGAATTGTATTTCATTTTACAATAATATAAATCATTAAATAATAAAAATATCCGAAGTTTAACAAGGTGTACAGTAAAATCCCCAAATAGGGAAATAATTGATAGACTCCCCCACAAATGAACAATAAAAAAAAATATTTAAAAAAGCAACCACAAGCTAATAATTATCCAACTGAAAAAAACACATCTAAACTGGTTTTATTATCTTTGCGAAAATAACATCTGATAACAATGTAACATTTTTTAATTATGTTTTCCACAGAAGTTTAGTTTTAAATTATAAAAATAAAACAATGATTCCGCAATGCAAATATTTCATCACCAAGCTGTTCTTCAGAGAAAAATGTTATGAATCAGAAAAAAACAATAAAAGGTGAAATCTATTTCAAATACACTATTCAGACCAGTAGTACATCATAATATTTTAATTCTAATAAATATGTTTTTTAAACGTAACAGTTTTTGCTTATTGTTTTAAGATTAAATAAGCAATAAGTACGCAGTGCGACCACTGCATCGTCAACTCATTCCTAGAAAAATACTTAGGATCTCAACAGAAACCCTATAAAAGATAGATTTCTTCTTTATACGTTTTAAGAATTTCCGCAGTAGTAATAATTTATAATAATAGATAAATTATAACAACCTATCAAGCTAATAAACAGAAACATATAATTATGCTTTATAAAATAAACCAATAGAAAATATTCAATAAAAAGTACATTATACAGATAAATAAAGTATTTCCTTCATATACTACTTCCACCTAGTTAATATCTTTTAAGAAAATAAATAAATAAATTCAGTTTACACACGTACGTACATCAAGTATATGCATATATTAGTTATAAATAAACACGCACACAAACCGTCAGCAAAACTAAAGTGATAGAGAATTAGATTTGGTATCAAGTGGTGCCAAAACCAGCACGATAGTTTTGGCTTGGACGATAGTTGATCTATCACGAGAAGTTTGGTGTTTTCGTAATATTCGAATTATATGGCGAATTCCATATTTATTTATTTTTTATTAGGTGGGAGGTGAGTGTAAAGGTTTTGACTCGGTTTGAAAAACGAGAAATATTCTTTAAGCCCTGCAGTTTAATCGCGTTAGGTTGTAGTTGCTACACAAAACTAGGCTTTAAAATCATGTCCTCCTATTATGTAATAATTAAATGTATAATCATGTAACTTCTTTGATTATAGTATGATCTACTAACCTGCATATTGATCTTCCTCGAAGAAAATTCTAGTTCTCCAAATCCTTAGTTTCGATCCTCTATTTTTTATTTATAATAAAAAAAATTAAGGGTAAATATAATTTTATAGCAAATATATAAATTTTTTGTATTTTGATTATTTAAAATTTTTATTTTGAAGAGAAATATCTCTTTTTTATATACTATAAGTCGTTTTTTTCATCATGCTTTCATTTTTTCATTTATCATTAGTCTATGATAGAGATTGAGAATAAACGTTTTCTCCCAATGGAGGGTATCTACTTTATAGAAATAAGATGAATCCCAGGAAGCTCTGCAGAACCCACACGCCCTATCTGTGGCTGACCATGTATCTGTGTATGAAAAAAACCTGCAATGTGAGGTTTCAAAACGTTGGCTCACCAATAGTTCTCCCTACTTATGAGTAATTTTTTTTTAACCTCCACCAGGACCATTTTCTCCCTCATATATATATATATATATATATAAAACATGTACCACTACAACCTGTGAACGGGTCTGGGGTTCACAGTACATGGTAGAGATTGTACTGTTTCATATTTGTCCACAACGGTTCTGGAAGGAGGTGATTTGCCCTAGGTCACGCTCAACCGCATGATTTCCCACCCTTCTTTTGGGTACCCTATTTTTATAATATTTTATAGAGGCTGGGTGAGCCACAGGAGGGTCCTAGATCCTACATAATCCATCTCCGGCTGCAAACAGACTAAATAAAAGTCTTGCCCGCAGTGGTATTTGAACAAGGATTTCCGGAACGGCCACTCAGTGCTCTACCACTGAGTCACTCCGCTCCCTTATATATGTGTATGTGTGTGTATATATATATGGTCAAATATTATTATTCAAGATAAAGAAAAATTATGTTAATAAAAATCTATAAGACTTCACGGGAGTCTAAACTAAATTATATTTACAAACACGCCATTAATGATGAAATGACTCTCTTACAATAGAACAAAAGAAATATAGCAAGACAATTAGTAACAAAACAGTATAAAAGCCGATAAACGGAGATCAAATAACTTCCGCGTTCAATAACTACAATCCAGGTATTGCAGTTTCATCCATCTCATAATCAATTTATGAAAACCATGTCAATTAAACCTATAATTATGTTAAATGCAAGTTATAATAAAGGGACATTTCAGGTTAATGCAACGCATAAATTAAACAAAACGAGGCTTTCAACTAATGTTTATTAATGGTCTAATAAATACTGTACGCTCAGGAAGTCCGAACAGAACTGTTGGACGAAATAATTGGTTTGCGAAATTTCCGGTGGGCGGAACTAGGAAGCTCTTTGTCGCTCCTCCATGAGTTTTTTTATTAGTCAATTATGTTTTAAATGTGTTTACAAGTCTATGTATATAATAATCTTACTGGAGAAACTTGTATAAATGGGTGGAAATTTGTTATGACAAAAGTTATCAAAGTTATCAAAGATGTGGACCACCGCGACAACGGATACCGTGTGCTCAGCATGTCCTGGCCTCAATACTGAGTGACACAACCTAGTTTCACATTTTAATTCAGAAATAATACGGAAGGATACCGAGTAAGCGAAAATTTATAGTTGGCTATTTGTTTGATCTGATTTGAGAATGAATCATTCATTTTGTTTTGTTGTTTTTTTTGTGGCAGAAATATCTATTGAAATTTGCTGTAACAAAATACTGAATCACTACTACTCCATAAGGGCCTTTGTTTAGTACAAGGTAGAGACTGTTCATTATACTGCGGAAGTCCAGCGATATAATTTATCTGAGATTACTCTGAAACGCCAAGTTTTTCAACCAATTTAAGATTTCTCCCTACATAGAGCCTCCAGGACGATCTTCTGATTCCACAGACCCACCCATGACTGTTAACTGATTAAATAATTGATTTGCCACAGCCAGATTTAAACCCTTGACCTTCAGCACACCAGCACAGCACTCTACACACAGAACTTCCACCCGAATTCGCTGAAAAATAAATTTTATAATTACGTTTCCTAACAAAGACCTAAATAGTTCAAGATCTATTCAGGTCCAATTTAGAAGTTTTAAAGAAGTGGACCAATAGCGGATTAAACAAAAGAATATAACTTTTTAAATATTTTTTTTTTTTTAAAGAAAAGATATGTCCAGGACCGGGACTCGAACCCGGGAAACCCAGATTCGAGTCCCGGTCCTGGACATATCTTTTCTTTTCAAATAAAAATATTTAAAAATTAATAAAATCAATAACAAATAAAATAAATAATAAATTATAATAATATATAATGACGTAAGTCAACAAGATCCAAATTAAAATAATGTTCAAAGAACATTCTTCCCCTCGTATACATCGCAAGTTACAAGAACGCGGGGACATGGGATCAGTGAAAAAAAAAGGATATGTATACAGCCGGGGGCGAGCCAGGATAGCTCAATTGTGTAGAGCTCCAGAATACTCAGTCATACTACATTAAAATGCAAAAATAAGTCCTGTCAGTTTTTAGTCTTCCAATAATAGTGTTTATGAAAGAAATTATTAATAATGTCCTATTTCCACTGGCGTTTATCTTTTCAGGATCAGTAAGAAGAATTATTTATTTAATTATTTAAGTATCCCTCATAAAGATAGAAGAAAAATATTGGAACCCTTCTTTAGCGCTATATTTACAGCATCGGTGAATAAGTGGTTAAGTTAAGAATCTTGCCCAGAGGGATTTAACTGTATTGAGGGAAGCGGAATGTGTCGTTCTTGTAGTTTTTGGCTTGAAATGGAGTTGTAAAATAAGCAATAACTCCACTCCTGACTTAGGTACTTATGCATTACGAAAATAACACAATTACGCTTCCGTAAGTGCAAGAAACTCGTGTTGGAGAAAATTTAACATAACGATTTATTAGTTTTAGATATGTAAGTCGCAACTATATTACAGTATATAACTATATATACTAATCACAATATCCGCTTAGAGGAAGTTGTTCTTACCCGTATCAGCAATGAGCATTCATGGTTGACCTACCTACACCTGATTAGTGAAGAGTATTATATCAACAGACCACTTAACTAGTATAATTTCTATGGAGGTAAATTGAACCAAATAGTTTTACCACAGTACATCTCAATTTTATTAGAGAATGATAGTGGTTGGGCTGACAAAGTTGTTACCTCTTTAAATTCAATGAATAAACGTGAACAATTATAAAATACTTTCTTGATTAGGCCCTTTCCACCCAAAAAACAACAAAAAAAGATGTTTATCAATGTTGAAAATGGTTTGGGGCGCAGTCAATAAATGTTAAACAAATAAGTATTATTTTGTAGCGACCTTTCCGCCTAAATTTATGTTCATCATCACGGCTGAGGGATGTTGAGTCTATGAGCAATTAACTAAGAGTTAGTTACTTAAGTATAGCAATGAGGAGTTATTTATTAGAGTTTTATGGTTTATTTAATTTTTAAATGCTAATAGTTTTGTGTTCCTTAAAACGTATTACCGACCAACCAACCAGTCACTAATGAAGAAAGGTTTGAAATGTGGGGCTACAAATCACTCTAATAATAATTAGGGAAACTCCAGGTGGATAATAACCGTTTGTCATGATCATCAAGAGACGTGGATCAACGCAATTATAAGGTTCTGGTCCCGATAGGTGGGCCTAGCATTTTTTAAAAGGGAGTAAAAAAATCTTTCGTTATGCCGCCCTTCGGAAGGGAAGTAAAATGGCTTTCCCTAACTTATACGGTGATAGTTACTAGTTGATGATCCTGCATTAATTGTACCTGGATAGGCAAAGTTTAGGGCTCCAACTGAAGGATGCAGTAACGTCCAATGAATAAACACTAAATAAATAAATAAAGGCTTAACGAACCTGAAGGCTCGATGCCGATACCACCGATCTAAGTTTACAAACCTCCGTCCTTACATGACCATCTTAATCTTCGCGACGCTATCACCTGAATAATATTTACCGGATCCATGCTTCGCAATTCCGCGTTATGTAATCTCCTATAATCTCCAGTGGTCTCATCCTTTTTTGGACCGAATATTCTACTTAACACCTTATTTTCGCATACCTGAAGACTTTGTTCATCCATCAGCATTAGTGGTATAGTTTCACATCCATACAGAAGAGATGGAACGATAATTGTTTTATAAATTCTGATTTTTACATTTCTGGACAAAATACGCGAGCTTAGTAATTTCGAGACCGATTAGTAACAAGCATTTCCCGCCTTCAGTCGCGTCTTTTTTTCCTCTTGAATTTCGTTTTTTCCAGTTACCATAGACCCTAAGAACTTAAACATCACAATATGTTCGAACTTATTTCCTCCTACAACAATATCACAAAAATTTCGCCCTTTCCTCCTACTGACCATATACTTAGTCTTATCCGAATTTATTTCCAGCCCTATTTCCTTAGCAGCATTCATTAAAGTTTGTCTATTTAGATTTATAGTTTCTTCGTCCTCACCCAACAGTACCAAATTGTCCGCAAACCCAAGCACGGATATTTTACTATTCCAGTTTAAATTCAAACCTCTTTCGTTGTGTATCACCTTTTTAATAACGTACTCGAGTGTTAAATTAAATAGTACAGATGATAGCGAATAAACACCGCGAGGAATAAACACTAGCGTTAGCAATATTTTCTGTTGATAAATTTTAACATTTTACTAACCTTATAAAAATAATAGCGACGGCCTACAAAATGTATGGCTAAAATCACGTACTTGGCACATAAAACCATAGACAGAAATTTCAAGAAATCGCTTAAGTACACTTATGCACTAAAAAGGTAAGATAGGAGAAGGTTGCCTTCCCAACTACTAATCATAAATTATATAGAGTGATTTCAAAGATAAAACGTGATGTGGAGTATTTCCTCAATTACTAACCTCTTAACTACAAGGATAATTCACGTGAATTATGGTTTACTTAAATAAAATACTTCTTTTTTTTGTAGTTAATGATAAATTTTCCAGCAAATAAAAGGAAAAGGTAACATTCCTCAATAAGTTTAAAGTTTAAGAACTTCAAATTTAAATTGTTTTAAGTGTATTTACTACAGTAACTCTTTAATATTTTTGTCAACCTTTTTATGTTTGATAAAAAATATAAAAACATATCAAATTCAGCTGCTGATTCAGGAGAGTGAAAGGGAAGTTTAATTAAATATTTTATAAAAAATACTCTATCCAGGGCATTAACGGATTTAAGTTTTAATTATTGTATTTATAAATAATAATAAGGCTAGGCGAACCAGAAGGCTCAATGCCGACAACATCAATTAATTATATATCAATTATTATATACTTCCGTCCATAGACTAATCCCCAAAACCAAATCCTTTAGATCATTCTTAACGAAATCCTCCCACCTACGCCTCGGACATTTACCAATCGGCTCAGAGCTAATTTACTTACTGTAGGAATTTATTCATTACTAAGCCCAACAACTTTAAAAGTTCATCTTAATCTTCGCGACGCTATTACTTCAGTTACATTAATTGGGAGCATACTCTTTCCTAAATTTTCTTGGGGTCTCATTTTTTTTCGAACCGAATATACAATACAGTACCTTATTATTAGGTATTTATTTACCTTATTTATAAGGTATTTTCGAATACCCTAAGACGTTGTTCATCCTTCAATGTTAACGGGCCTGTTTTACTTCCATAAAGAACTGTTGGGTCATTTTATAAATTCTAATTTTCAAATTTCGTGACATAAGCTGCGAGCTTAGAAATGTCGAGGACGAATAACAAAAGCCATTTCCTGCCTCTAACCGCGCCTTTAATTTCTTATGAATTTCGTTTATTCTCATTATCACAGAACCTAAGTAATCGAGACAAATATAAGTTCTATTTTATTTTATACAAATAAAATTGATAATGTTTATTTTCAAATTTATTTAAAACACATTATTAGTTTTATACGAATTTACTTCGAGCCCTATTTCATTACTTGGCCTAATTCATTGCATTCATCAACTTTTCCCTGTTTGTTTTCATTGTTTCCCCTTCCACACCCAACAGTAACAAATCGTCCGCAAACCCAAGCATGGATATTATACTATCCAGATTCAAATTCATACCTTAATCTATAAATAAAATAAAATACTTATTCTCAGGAATTTGCCAATATCTTCTCTGATTCTTCTTAAACGCTTTTGTTAGGATTTCGGCAAGTCGCTTAAAATTGATTTGCAATGACAATGTAAATCAATTAATACATCTTTTCTAATTAACTATTAAAGAATACTTGTTGTTGTTACTAAACAAATATAAAAATATTTTTATTTGAAAAGAAAACACACACATGTGTTTACATACACATGTTAATAAGAGATTTTGTGTCATTATCGGTCGAAATCAACGTACTCAATTATATTCTTCTTTTTTTTAAAAAAAGAACGGTATTCAATACTAAAATGTTAATTATTTCAATTTAATATTATATTAAAATACTCCATGAAATTTTAATTCACTACAATGTACAGGGTTATAACTCTCTGACGAGGTATACATATATTTAAAATATAGGTAGATATATATCAATATAACTATCATGCTCAAACATTCCTCAACACGATTCAATAGTCAAGCGTCGTTAATATTTACTTATATTATTAAGCATATTCATGCTATAAATAATTAATTTAACTAAAAAAGTCTTAGGGAAACATACAAAGAGACGCATGGATGACCTAGACTTATATGCTAAACAAAAGTTCGGGTTAATGCTATGGATAATATTGTACAAAACATGGTTGTATAACATTTCTGTTATACAAATGTTATGTGCATTAATAGATTGATTACAAGACGGTTATGAACATGAAGGGAGTAGGAATGCTTTTGTAATAACACTGAGCTCAAAATCATAGCTTTTTTATTATTACCTCATAATCTTTAAATTTAAGTATTAAATATAAAACAGAATCGCCTATTAATCAAAATCTTTCAAAATTACTATCACAGTTTTGTGATTTATTTATATATTACCTCTTCAAGAGATAATCTTGGTTCAGAAATACACACAGGCACAAGAATGACCGATCTGTTTATGTTTTTGTTCTTTAGTTTTAATTAGAGACTCTGAAACGCGTAGGATGTTTGAAAAAGCACATTGAAAATTTGATCCCATAACAATACTTTTGCTTATAACAATACTAAAACCAACTGGAAGAAAGTAAAGGGAAACATGACATGGACGATTCAACCGAATTTGTCCCTAAATGATATACATATATAAATTATGTGTTTTTTATTTATATATAATTATATTTATACCATTATTTGTATATTTCTACTATTTACGCTTCACTCATCCAGTCAGATATTTTTAAAAACAAGTTATATTAGTTGATATTGTTCATATTTTTGTTTCATTTTCTGTTACTTGACATTGTAATTTGCATACACATGTAATTTATCTATTGTTTCTCTATATATAATTATTGTAATCTTATCTCTGTTATTTTTTATTTATTGTACTCTGTTTATTATTATATTTTAAATGGTATAACTGGAGGTAATTCGCAATGTTTTTTTTTTGTCTGATTTTTTCTTTCTCATTTGTTAATTTAATGGTAGTAATTGATTAAATAAAATCCCATTATACTCTAAGACATAATAATACACTGTATAGAAACCTGTATTGTTATTCTAAAGGGACTTGTTGAAAAATATATTATTATTATAAATGTTTCAGAGCTATTGTTATATATAACACAACAGTGTTACTTTGTACACATTGTAACACAACAACTGTCAGATTTTCTACTAAACTTCAAACTAAGTTTCAAACCCTAAAATTAGTTCAGGAAATGCATGAAACTAGTTAATCTACGTCCACTGGCAGCCTACACATCCTAACTTTCACCAACAAGGGCACACCACTAGGTCAGTAGAAGGTCAGTTAGAAACAGTTTTTATTAATACCATCAAGACTATTATGGTGATTGCATTATTTAGAAAACAGGAAAGTTAGAGTATATTAAGATCCTCCTCCGTAATATGAGACTGGACACAGCCTCTCGATAAGGTGAATCTGGAGACAAGTGTGGGAGTAGAACAATAAATTTATTTTTGGATAAATTAAACCTGCGTAGCAGCTATGCAGCTCAAATTTCTATAACTTGGGATTTGGAAACTTAGTATTGGAAAACCGTAAAAAGGGGGGAGAAAGCTTACAAATAAGTATCCATAAATGAGTAAGAATATAAACACTTCTCATTCCATCGGAGTAAAAAATCCTTAGTTCAGAAGGAACGTAAAATCTTGGTCCCAAGCCTCTAACGGTAGCAGGTATTCCTTAAAGATCCTAATCCTAATTAAACCTGGATAGGCCAAATTTAAGACTCCCACTGTAGCATCGATTAGGCGTAGCAGCATAAACTAATTCTAAATGAATAAACAGCAATCAAAAAAATTTCTCATACTGTAGAAGGGGTAGAATTATGATGAACATAATTTCCGAAACCATACCCTTTAAATATGAAAGAAAAATAAAAATATTAGATTAGAGCATAATATTTCTAAATTTATTTTTTCTTAGCCTACCTCAAAACATTTTCAACATTCTTAAATTCTAACCTCCTAACTTAAGTCTGTAAAATTGAAAATAAACCCAAATCCGTATATATTGTTAGGTGGAAAGTAATTCGATACTTAACCACATCTGATAAATCATAGAACAAGAAACCTATCTAATAAAAGAATTTAAATACGGATATTAAATATTAGGAAATTAAATAAAGGAAAGTCGAATTCAATAGATTATAATAAACATCCTGATAGGCACATAAAGTAAACTAACAATCATACTTTAAAAATAAAAATAATGGCAATATTACAAAAAACTGTCACCGTTCTCTATTAAAAATAGATAATAATGGAAGCAACCATTCGACTTAAATTTAATTTGGAATATTATGAGTAAAATCATCAACAATTCTGAGAGTTGAAAATAGGCTATGACAGAAAAATGTCAGTATTATAAGTTTACCCCCATAAAATAAAATGCGTAAACATACGCAGCTAATTCTGATAATCATATTTTTTTTTGGTTGGAGAGGTAATAGTCCAGGATCCATAGTCCATTTTTGCACTTTAATAGTATCAAGCTGAATCTTCGTGAATAGCTTCGTTTCGATGAGACGCCCAACAATTTCCTGTACGAAAATTCTCGATTGTGGTAGCTAACAGAGGTAGCAAGGATAAAATATGTCGATTTGATGATTCTCAAAATTTATTACTAACTGGGTTTTTTTTTGTTAAATCTCAAGATAATTATCTAAATTATTTGAAAAAATATTTGTCCTACAAAATGTATGGTTTGAACAAAGAGTCCCCCTCCTTCCAACATGTATCGATAACGAGGTCATCAACAATTATTACTAACCACCTGTTTTTTTTTTTTAATTCTTCTTTTTTGACTTCGTTATCGATACATATTGGAAGGAGGGGACGCTTTGATCAAACCATACATTTTGTAGGAAAAATATTTTTTCAAATAATTTAGATAATTATCTTGAGATATAACAAAAAAAAAAACCAGTCAGCAATACATTTTTGAGAATCATCAAATCGACATATTTTATCCTTGCTACCTCTTTTAGCTACCACAATCGAGAATTTTCGCACAGGAAATTGTTGGGCGGCTCATCGAAACAAAGCTATTCACGAAGATTCAGCTTGATACTTTTCAGGTGAAAAAATGGACCATGGATGCTGGACTATAACTAAAGGTGAAATACGTAACTTATCTTGAACAAAGATCCGAAGTCCAAAAACAATTCTATATTTATAAATGTAATATAAAATTATATTGATTCATCTAAGTGCAAAGCCTATGCTTCTCATCATCACTAAAATATGGAGGAAACTGCGATCCATAAAAAAAAAAAATTTAATGATTATGTTACTTACAAATTGTCCAACTTGATTCCATGTTTCTGCATGGATTTGATACGTAACGAAATAACTATAATCATCGTAACGGTAAGGTGATTAAGGGCTTAAGTTTTACGTTTACAGAACATCCTATAATTCCATGAATACATTGCTACTAACGATTTTTCAGAACCAATTTATACGAGTTTCAACGAGATAGAAATTAAAGGAAACGATCTGTCCGATCAAGCATTTAAAAAAATGTCTATCTGGAAGTACTAGGAAAACCCTTACGTCCAATAGAACTAAGAAAATCGCTCAAAAAGAAATTGGAAGAAAAATGACAGTCCATATGGAATGAAAGTTGGTATTGGGAACATCCACCCACAAATGTTGTGGGGAAAAGTTCGTATGGACTAAATTAAGAATAAGCCACAAAACTTACACTAACCTCATAACCTTAATAAGCCCAAAAAATCTATACAAAAACAGCACTAAAACGAGCAACGATTTTCGAAATTTTTCCTTATTTCCCTTCAAATCAGAATAACTATGGTTTTTAAATTTTGGGGTACTTTCATCCATTTACCATGTAGTACGCGTTACTGTGATATTTTCTTATTTTCAACATCTCGCAGTAAAAACACTAGTCCGAAAAAAGGAAGGTCTCATTGTATGTTATTTGCACTGTCAATCTACTTAATGTTGCCTATATCGTTTTTCTTATCTTGTATGCTTTTAAGTGCTTGGTATCTGTATTTGAAGAAGCGGTAAGTAATTCATTATTTATTTCGAGAAAACTAATAATGCATTATTCTAGTCAGAATAAAATTGAGAGGCAAAGTTAATTAAGGAACAACTAATCAACTATCCTCAAGGTAAAGGATTCGAAGCCGGTCGGGTTAGGATTTAAGGGAGGAAGTATAACATTGGATATGCCATCCTTTGGCCGGGGCGTGAAATGGCGGCTTTGAGTCAATGCTGTGCCAGGAACTCGTTAAGGATCTTAATTATATCTAAATCATTTTACTATCATGAAACAATATTTAATAAAAATGAAAATAAAATAAATAAATGACGACAGCGGGTTCACACCACTAAAAAGCAACGAACTTGACTTATTTTAGTTTATAAAATAATAACTTACCTAATTTATACATAAAAGTTCATGGTCACTTACCTGCAAAATAACAAATAAATAATTAATGCAACTCATAAATTTAGTAAAATAATAATAAGTTAGGTAAATAATTTAATGCTATCAGTCCAAAACAAAAAAAAAAAAAAAAAAAGAATGCAGAAGACATAAAGGTTCAATACTGGAAATTTTTAAATTTACAATGAAAAGAGACCGCTTGAAAGAGAAAAGAAAGCTTGTAGATAAATTACTATTCCCAATAGTTCTTAATGTACCAAAATCTATAGAAAATAGTAGGATTAATTAGATTCTATGAGTTATTACACTCACCATGAAATCTATTGCCTAACACCATGGTGACCTCAGAGACTCGGCCAACCGAAGCGTGCTTCGGAATACCAAACCACTAACATGTGCCAATAATGCTGCCAATTTTATGGCATCCAAACGTAACACGTTCCAATACAATTCAATAAAAGTTCCAAATATGTAGTAATCCATTATTTATTAGAAAATATTATATTTATGACACATTAACGGGATAATAAAAATGCTAAGGATCATTAGAGGAACGCCATAAGGTCGAACTTCTTGGAACCAAATCAAGGAAATAATCACGCTCGTCATTGGCTACATGCTTCCTGTCACGGAGCAAGTTCAATGTAACAAATTTTTATTTTAATATTCCATTCAAGTCGTGTTCCTAACACCGTCTCGCTTGAAGGGTATGGGATCTTTCCTATGAGGAAATGCCAAACCCACGTTTCTCTCGTATAAACAGGTTCCCAACTGTTTGTTATGGGACAGATCAGCTGAATGGCCGATTATCAAAACAAAAAATTAATAACAAAAAGTGTTCTTCGGGGTTCCTTGAACCAATTCAAAAGAAGAGAGTACATATGCGGATTCATTAACTGTAAAATTGAACTTTCATTCATGTGAATTTAAATCTCACAAACACCGACAATACGCTGATCATGTACCAATACAAATGTATAGTAATCTATCAATATTTGATTCACCGAAGTTTCGATATTTTCATTAGTTACCCGAAGGATGGGTTGAATGATGTGCTGAAGTTTCCAAGTTCAAATCCGGATATGGAAGATGAATTGTTAAATTTATTAACAGTCAAGGACCCAGGGCAATCTACAGTGCTCAAATAGCCTCTAAAACTGAGTATCTTTTATTGAGGGAAAACCTGGCGTTTGAGCATATTCTCAGAGAAATGAAGTCCTAGTACACCGTTGCTATAGAAACAGTACAGTTTCTACCATAACCAAACCCAAGACTCTTCTATAGTGGCACAGTTTTTTTAATATATTTCATTTAAAAAATCCATTAACATATGGATCTAAGCAAAGTGGCTCGTTTCGACCCCCCCCCCCCAAAAAAAATACAAGAGTTATACATACTTAATGATGACCTAAACGTGTCACCATTTGCAACGCTACAATGGATCAGATGGCTGGTGCACGTAATCTGGATGTAGTTAATCCAAACCCGATACAGTAAGACTTCGAGGAAGACCAAAAGGAAGATGGAAGGATGCTATCGCTGAGTATCTGAAGACAACATGCATATCCTACATGGTTACAAAATTTTACTAGCCCATCAAATGGAAAAGTCAGGCATACTTAACCGTTACGGCTACAAACATGAATTTAATCATCTTAGAGGTTACGAAAACTTTGATAGGAAAATAGTTCCATTGATCTGCATTAGAATGTAAATGTCCGCAAATTGCGAAGAATAACTCTTGTTAATGGCGAGATGTATGGATAGATTAGGTCTCCAGCGATCTCGAATCCAATGGAAACCCATCATCAAAGCTTTCAACAATTTTCATAAAAAATGGGAAAAACCATAATCCAGTCTGTATTCTTAATTTATTAAAATTATTAGACGTTTCGACAAAATTATGTCATTTTCAATCTTTCTAAAAAAAAATTCTTATGCATCAATTAACAATCATATATAACTTAAAAAAGTTATAAGTCACAAATCTCATAAAACGGATTTAATGTCGAAAAATTGTTTTATATATATATAAAACAATATATATTTCTATTCTTGGGGATTAGCTATCCTCCATGGTCAATTGTTAAAATTCTTCCCATTTTTTAATGAAAATTTAAAACTTAGAGTCCAGTATTTTACATCGTTTTTTTTTTTAAATGAAGCTTTCAAGAGCCAAACTGAGTCCTATACCGACTCTTGAATTACCGTTCAACTCTTGAAACGATACCGGATTTGCATTCACAATCAAGCCTTTTCTATTCGAATCACCACATTATAGTCACAACTTAATAGTTCTTATATTAATAGTATTACAAAAAACATATTTTAATTTTTTTCAAACTGCGGAATAATAGAATCCGAATGGAACCACTTCCGGTTCACAACTAGATATGACGCCAACCAACACCAATTTTCTCCGGCTAAACGGTTTAGCGTTATGCAATGCGGTATTCAGTAAGATGAAAGTGGCAAGTAGATGTCTAAACTAGCCAAAATGTAAATAGACTTAAAGAAGAGAACAGATTTGTCCTAGGAAGGGAGCGACCCCGGTGGCTCAAATGGTTAGAGCGTTGCCACGGTGAGGCGGAGATCCGGGTTCGAATCCCGGCTGGTGGCAAATCTTTTCTCTTCAAAATAAAAATATTTAAAAATTAAAGCAATGACTAAAAAATTATAATATACAATAGTTTAAGTTTATTTTTTATTTATTATTTATATAATTCTTTTTTAGGAAATGGGATAAGACATGAAATGGCGGAAAAATCGTTTGGAGGAGGGCAAGGCTCTTGAAGGACCATAGTGCCGTAGAAAGTAAGTAAGTTTCTATTTGACTATTATTATAATAGTATATAATATTATAATATTAATACTTATATATTATAAGTATCTTTTTGATTATTATGTAGCCCTCTGGCCAGATGAATATTATGTTTATTTTATTTGTCCATTATTGTTGTTCTAAAGGGACTTGGTCCCAGAATAAAGTTTGTTTTCTATTTTATTCTATTCTAAGTAATAATATTTGTTGAATAATATAAGTTGACCTTACACCAATACAAGATATACATAAATTAAAATAAGAGGAAGAAAATGGTCCGGGTAGAGGTCAAGAAAATTCTCTTGCATAGGGAGGACTTTTTATTGGCTTAATAATAATTTATTGGTATAGATATTTAAAATTAATGTACACTCGTTAACATAATGATTATATTAAATAACAATTATTGATTTCTCTTCTCTATTTGGGAAGTTTAAGCATAAATAAATTTAAATTTAAATTTAAATATGCCACTATATTAAATATCTAGGATAAGGGAAAAGCAAATATGAATAAATATAACTATTTAAGAATAATATTAACAATTGACTCGTCCTGAAGTGTTAATTGTGTAATTGTTTAATTATCTATTATAATATATATTAGCAGAGAAGAATGCAATATACATCTGAATAGGCCTTTCGACTACGAACCATAAATAACTCCCAGCCAGATGCGGATGACCCGGCAGCGAATGTGTTGATCGATTTTACGTTACAGTACAATTTTACTCCGTTTTGATATAGGATATTTACAAATACTACGCTTTTCCATTAAAATAATTCATATTATTTTAATTTACATGAATCTCGTATTTAGCCCTGAAGAAGACATGCAAATTGGGTCGAAACGTTGGATTTAAAATAAACAGTTCTTCTTACTAAAGAGAATTTTTTCTGACCTCCACCTGGACCATATTCTTCCACATATATGCTGAAATAGACGTCGTGTTTTATTTAGTAATAAGTAAAACTTAATAATTTATCAAATTATGGAATAATTGTTATTATTATTGGAATAATACTGAGCCGGTATTGAAAAATAAATTATTATTTTTTATTATTATATTCATCGTGACGAAACACTTAAAGTAAGACCTGTCCCTGTCTTACTTTAAGATTTCAGTAAACTAATACATGAATTTTCTGTGTGAAATAGCCATGTCCAGAAAATCATAAGTTAAGTCAAACAGAGTGGAGACACTGCAATTACACAAATCTCTAGACCATAAATTCCAAAGACTGGAATCCGTAAAACTATTTTGACTCATTTTATGAAAATCTTGACCAGTCAAGACTTATTTAATGCTATAATATTCATTCCAATATATACATTATTATAGTATTTAGTTTGTTATTATAAAAACTAACAAATTATTGATAAAAATTGAAATGTCTATGATTAGGATGGGATAAAAAAAATAATACAATCTAATGTCATTTAAAAGGTTAGCGGTGTTTGGATGTATAACTTTTTTAAAAAGCCATTCCAACAATGTAAAAATTATAGATTGATCGTCTCTAATTAGAAATGATGCTAATTATTTGAAAATAACAGTGGGAGCAAGCTTACATTATTATATTTAAATATGTTCTTTCTAAAGCTTAAATATTAGTAAAACAAAACGAGTTACAGATTATACAAATTATAAATATTTTATTTTTAATTGTAGTTAATTTATCTAATTAATTAATTAGATAAATTAAAATGAATAATTTATGATAATTATAAGAAAATGACATTACAAGGAAACCTTCATTTCTATATTAAAATATGTTCTTTCTAACATGGATGAAATATTAGTATATCAAAATAGGGTAAGAACGTTGCCTTGGAATAATCGGCAAATTATACGTCATACAAATTATATAGCTTTTTCTTTTTAATTATAGTTATTTATTTCGAAAATTGATAAATTATATAAATTAAAATTAAGAATTTATGATAATTATATCAATCCCCTAATGAAAATAGCATTAGAAGCAAATCTAAGTTGGTTATAAAAATTTTTAATAACTATTAAATAAATGTTCGAACATAAATCAGTTTTAACTTTTTTTTTAATATTCATATAATTAACATAAAAAAGTTTTTGTTAACTTTTACTCACTTATTCATTATATAATATATGCATAATATACTATAATTATATAATAATATATCAAATATAAAAGTTAAAAAAATAATTTAAATATCCAGCATTACACCTACAGCCCCGGTGATTTGGTCCAGAGAGAGCTAACTGCTTTCAGATAACAGGAATCGTGTCAATCTCCAAGTTTTTGGCTTAAAATGGAGTTTCAATATAAACAACAATTCCTTTTCAAGCCAATGCCTTACTTAGCCCCTTATTCACTACGAAACTAACTCGATTCAGCTTACTTAAGTACAAGAAACTATTTTGGAGAAAATTAATCTTAAAGCACCGGTGAATAAGTATTCACCCGTGCTGTAGATATAAATTAGCGTTAATCATACATGGTTCCCCGCCAAATCGAGTTTCAGAAGAAAGGGCATTTTCATGCTTAAAATATTGTTTAAAAAAGTTTTTAAAAAATGTATGATTAAAATTAGAAAATAGAGTTTTGAAAAGGCTTCTATAGATAATATAAAACTTGTAAACATCTACATATAAATATAAAAGTTAAACTTTTACTTTTAATTATAAAACACCTTAATTCGGCCCCTGCTTTTATGTGTCGATTAAATTGACCGTAAATATATTTGGTTAGTTGAAGATGGTCGGAGCCATTCTGTGATTTTGATTATCTTACACTATTGTTATTGAATGCTGTCATTCGATCATTATCAGGTGTAACATCGCATTAACAGACTCTTTCAAAACTGGGAGTTAAAAATAAAATTTCAGAGCTAAATTAAAAATATTCGGTTTAGAGTCAGACTTTCTTGGACTGTTTCATCTTTCGACAGCTCCTTTTGAAGTACCCGAAGCCGAACTAATCTATTTTCAAGTAGGCGTAGTAAACGATTCTATTCTACCAAATGACGCAGCTTTTCCGCTTCCATAGAAGAATGAGACCTTGGTGAACTAGTTGATAGTCGGCAGGGCTCTGTCTGATGCTGATCCGTCCCCAGTGAGAAAAGGACAAAGAAATGATTAATGATTTTTTTAATCACGCTTAAGAAATGTTTATAAAGTTTTATAATTAAGGAGATGCGAAGGATTAAAAAAAAACATGATAGGCTTAAACCAAACACTGATAACATACACATATATGTTTGCTATGAGCCTATATGGCTCCTTTGTTTTGAGGAGCTTTGTTTGAATCCTCTTCATCTCTTAAAATATGTATAATGATGATGACATATAATTGATCAATCAAACAACTCTATCTATATATTTGAGTACTCTGGATGAGGTTAGTATAAATAGCTTTGTTCGATATTTACGATAAACAACTATAAGAGGATGGATATCTAGAACCTTTATTTGTGAGATATGGACACAATTTTTTTTTGTATTAAAAAGATGTCGCTTTTGATTGTTATTAAACAAAAAAAAAGGGGGCATATCTATAAATGTTTAAAACACATATATTTATTGATTAATGGTTATGTTTTTAATTAATTAATGTATGTCTACATCAATGTCTTTCCAGTATTTAGATACTCCGAGATTCATTCTATATGTACGTATAGAATGTTAATATTTATATATAGCATTAAACACATACATTGCGGAAAAGATTAAAGATGAGAATTATACTGGTTAGAACAGCTGTTATTACTGAGTTAGAACAGCTTTAAAGTGCATTTTTATAGTTAATTTACAACTCAGTAATAACAAAGCTGTTTAGGGGCGACCTGTGGTCTAGTGGTTAGCGTAACATACTAAACCCAAGATCGCGGGTTCGTAGCCCGGCAGGTGGCCCTAGGATTTTTTAAAGGGAGTAAAAAATCCTTAGTTACGCCGTCCTTCGGAAGGGACGTTAAACGGGGGTCCCGAGCCTGTACGATGTCAGGTACTCGTTAAAAATCCCTATCCTAATAAAACCTGGATAGGCAAAATTTAGAGCTCCCACTGTAGCATCGTCCGATTAGCCATAGCAGCATAAAGTGACGTTAAATGAACAAACAACAAAGCTGTTTGAAAGCAGATACAGACTTGCTAAAATTTTATGAAATAAACGTAATAACGCATAAACTGAATATAAGCCTTAACAGATAGGGAGCAGAATAACTGTAAATCAGTTAATAATAACTAAATGGCATTTCTTTATAATAAGGAACAATACGTTTACAGACACAGTGAAAATTAAACGAACAAATGAAATGAAATTTCATTATGCTTGGTAAGTTAGTTGTTAAAAATCTATTCAGGGACAGAAGTTTTCACTCCAACTTATAAGCCACATTCTCGTATATACAACTGGAGACCATGAAGGATCTTAGATTCAGGGAATGGTCGAGACAGTAGTATCTCTAAAACAACGTAAGTGTAGGGAAGGGATTAGTCCAAAATCTGCTCGACATACAGGGGTTTTTTCCCCTCTTTTTCCCCCCATCGTAACCACTCGGAGGGACTGTTTATTTATATTAGGACATGCTCCATATCCTACCTACAGGTTATTTTACTAAATTGAGAGTAACCATTTTATTGGGGCTGGGGGAGCTCCGGGGGGATTTGCAGATCCCAGATCCATCTGTTAACAGTTTAAGTAATTTACCACGGCTGGATTCGAATCCGGAATCTTCAGCATAGCTACCATACTCCCTTATTTCTTTATTTTGGGCAAGTTATTATATTTTCGAACTTAGTTGCGGAAATCTGTTGGTGGAAAAGACCGTGAATAAGGGCAATAGACTCGCCAAAACAAAGCTACACCCGAAGCCACCTACTCGGGAAGGTCATCAACTCCTTCGGCGATCTGTATCAGGTGCCCAAAGTATCATTAATCAGGAGCGAATGTTTAATAATTTATGCGTTTGTATATTTATTTTTGTTCTTTAATTCTGCGACTCAGCTAAAAAACAAAAAAAATGATCTTTTAGAACAATTTAATAGCGTAGCGATTAATATATTTAAGTGTATAGCTGATTCGCTTCCACTACGAAGAATAAAAAACGGAATCTTATAAACAAATTGTGATTAGAACAATTAAGAATTAGAGTTATGGGACTGGAAAGTAGTAGTGGCAAAAAATTAGCCATTTAACAGATACAATTATTTAATGACAGTATGATTATTCAGACATTCACAGCCATTCGTATAAAAATGGTTAGAACATGTTTACGATAATAACGCTATTTAAATTCAAATTAAAAATAAGGTTTATTTTAATTAGTATATATTATTAGTAAAACGCAATATCCCTTAGGTGATTGTATTGTTTTTAAATTCACAATGAGCCATTTATTTCATAGAGTTCGGTTCGACTCCAAAAAAAAAAAAATAGAGCTATACACACTTCATGATTACTTAAGTGTCCCACAATTTGTAAGGGTACAAGGGATCAGATGGATGTGTCACTAATCAGTATGGGTGAGGATATGACTGCTCTACGGAAGACCTGATGGGGTAAGACCTCGTGGAAGACTGAAGGGGAGATAGAGGTTATGTCGACGAGGATCTTAAGAGAACCCTTGTGGACGGTGACATCAAACATCGATATCGAAGCTACATTCAAAATCTCACATCATATATCCTATCCATCAGACTTTCTAACGACAGGGAAGACTGGAGAAGAGCGGTTGATCTGGCGTAAATGAATCTCGTAATGGAGCCTAAAATGGCGAAGCGTTATCGGGGGTTAGCTATTTTGCAGTATTTTAGATACTTGAGGCCTTGCATTATTCAATTTATATCCAATGATACTTCACTTGTGTGTAAGCTGTGTTATTTTCTGAATACAGGTAAAATATACTTGATACATTTATGACAACATAATAAGAGCATAATAGTGGACCCTGGCTGTTATAACGAAACACCTGAATAATATTGAATATATCTGTATATCTATTATGAATTGAATCGCAGCTGGACAAGGTTAGCGTATGGGCGGAATCGCAAGTAAATCAAGTGAAGGCGTACAGCCCACCTCAATATCCTCACTGCTCACCCACACTTAGGTATATTTAATAACAGATACTTATTTCATTAAAACAGGGCATTGTGTATCTGAGAATGGCTGAAGTTGTTATGATTTATCCACATTTGTACATTTTATTTCTCTTCCCTATATATTGAAAAAGTTGATCTATCTCTGAAAGTTATCTTGCTTGTTTGTTCATTTAACGCCACTTAATACTGTTATGGTTTATAGGACGCTAGGGGGCTCCAAATTTTGCCTATCCAGGATAATAAAGAGTACCTCACATCATACAGGCTCTGGACCCCCGTTCAACGTCCCTTCCGAAGAGAGGCATAATCAAGGGTTTTTAACTCCCTTTAAAAAATCCTAGGGCCACCTGCTTGGGGTTATTAGTCTGCTATGCTAACCACTAGAGCACAGGTTGCCCTGTAACTTATATTATTACTGGTTTATCTGACTCTGTGTAAATTTTATATAAGTAACTAGCTGACCCGGCCACGCGTTCCTGTGGCTATTATAATAGTTTTAAAAAATATTATGATAGATTTGAATTTAAAAGAAACAAAGAATGAATGAAAAAAAGGAACTAAATAGATTGTGGATTTTACATTTTATTCATCTTATATCTAAGTATTGTATATAATAAAAAAAGTATATATAAAATTCTTAACTGATAAAATATAAATTTAGTTTAATGAATGAGGTATATAATCGTTGATTTTTAACTATAGATAGTAATATTGTTTTAAATTATAATAATATAACTAAATTCGGTCAATTAGTTTCGCAGATTAGCCCGAACAAAAATCGTGACAGGAGATTTATATATATATATATATATATATATATATATATATATATATATATATATATATATATATAGATTAGTAAGATTCCGGTTATTTCTTATATGATAGGGACCGAACTCTGAATCTATAGAGCCTAGAGAGCTGTGGCTGGGCTCAAATTGTAGAAAATTTAATCTACTTTAAAAAAGGTTACTTAGGTTTTTTTTTCCAAATACGCACCGATTAGGAGATACTGGCCAAAAACTGAAATAACTCCTAAAATTTCGAGGTTTTTCGGCCACCAAAAGTATTCCCATCCGTTTTTTCTGATACAAATTTGGATTTACACTACTCAGACATGCCCTTACAACATATCAGAAATGCAGCAGGTTAGAAAAAATATAATTTTCCAAACAAAATATCGCGGTCATTAATCGAAATAAAACATAGCCTATATTTTAAGTTGGACAACGTTACATATTTGTGCGAAATTTCATTTAAATCGGTCCAGTAGTTTCGGATATTAAACCGAACAAACATCGTGACAGGAAATTTATATATATATATATATTTATTTTCTGTAGTCGAATTTGAACACGGAACCTTCACCATAGCAACTCAGCAGCCTACACACTCAGCTACTCCGCTCGAATAAATACATTTAAATTTAATAATCGCGATATGAAATAAGTAGTAAAGTAGTGTTACGGTCAGAGCGGGAAGTAGGACCGGCTTCTGATCTGCCTAGAGCGGATTAGGCAAACAATGGGATTAAGCGGAAGGGATTATAGAATGGCGTAGAGCCTTCTAGATCGGTCTAGGTGGTCCTCGTCCGTGTTCCGAGTAATGCCCCACCACGACCTACCTTGCCTATATAAAAAGGACAGCGTTTTCGGCCGCGGCAGTCAGTAATAAGACGAGTGAGTAATAAGTCAGTGAGTAATAAGCCAGTAGTAATAAGCAGTCGTTAACTAGTGATAGTGCGTGAGTTACAGTGAGTTAGTATCAGTCTGTAATAAGTGCTTAGTGAGCAACAGTGACAATTAGTGGCCGTGTAATAAGTGTAATAAACTGTGTGGCAGTTTGTCATATTTGGAGAGTCTTACGGTCGGTGGACTTTAGTTAGCGAACTGTAAGTGTTAATTTGTAATTGTAAACTATAGTGTAATATTATTCTATTTGTACACATTTATATATAAATAGTTTAGTTATTTAGTATTACCAATATCTTATATTATTTGTATATTATTTTAGAAATAGATAACATTTAGTAGAATATTGTTATTGTAAATTGATATTAGTTTAATAATTTAACTGTTTTAAATAATCTCATTGTATTCTTTCTAATTTGTTAATAAATATTAGATTCTTGAATTAAGTAATAGTTTAGTCCATTTTACACCCAGTAGCCCGTAACAGTAGGAACCATGCATGTGTAGATTTTTCAATTGATAGTACACATCATATATAGATATATATATAAATCTCCTGTCACGATGTTTGTTCGTGATAATCTCCAAAACTACTGGACCGATATTTTTTTGCAAAATTATTTTTTGTTTTAACCTGCTGCATTTTTGATATGTTGTAAGGGGATGTCTTAGCAGTGTAAATCCAAATTTGCATTCGAAAAAAACGGATAGTGAAACTTTTGGTGGCTGAAATTTTCGCAGTTATTTCTGTTTTTGGCCAGTATCTCCTAATCGGTGCGTTTTTGGAAAAACACCGAAGTAACCATTTTTAAAGTAGTTTAAATTTGCTACAATTTGAGCCCTACTGCAGCTCTGTACGTATAATAGATTCTGAGTTCAGTCCCTATCATATAACAAATAACCGGAATCTTATCTATCCACTCGTATATATATAAAAATCTCCTGTCACGATGTTTTTCCGGTCTATCTCCGAAACTACTGGACCGATTTTAATGATATTATTATAATTTATAAAAATATAACTATCCATAACTAATGTTTATATTTTATCAGTTAAGAATTTTGTATATTTCTTATTTATAATATACTCTACTTAGATATAAGATGAATAAAATGTAAAATCCAAAATCTATTTAGTTCATTCATTCATTGTTTCATTTACATTCAAATGTTAAGGTAATATTTTTTTAAACTATTATAACAGCCACAGCAACGCGTGGCCGGGTCAGCTAGTAGTATATAAAAAAGATTCTTTCCGAAGTGTTTTTTATTTAGTTATTTTGAAATTTGTGTTACCAGAGACAGAACAACGCAATCTATATCTGAATGGGCTTTTCCATCACGAACCATAAATAACTCCGAGTCAGATATGGTTGACCCGGCAGAATGTGTGTTGATCGATTTTATGTTACTCTACTACAACTTTACTCCATTTAGAATATTTTCAAATACTACACCTTTTGTTGGTTTGATTGGAAAGTTATATGGATGTAAATCAGAGTTAATTTTTAGTAGGTAGTTCGCTTTTTCTGAATCTATCATTCAGGCTCTAGGTAAATGTTTAATTACGTTCGATGTTAGTTTTTAATGCTCTGAAAAGATGTTTCATTGGGAACAGTTTCTGACGTTTTTCTTCACTTCAGAAGGTGTGCATGAGAATATCACAACGAGTAGCAAACAGTCTAAGATTAAAGTCGCATCCTAATGATCTGTAATTTTCTCTATTACAGCTTAGTTCCAGAAGTCCTGCAAAACTCGAGTAACCAAACACAGGACAATACAACATCAAATAGCAGTGGAGCAAAGTGATAGAAGAAGAATCTAACCGACCAAATCCCATTAAAGACACTTGTTACAAAGCATTTGCGATAGCAAGAATGGTATGAAATATGGCATTTGAGTTGTAAATCGACTAGAATACAAAGTCCGACTTCTGGAAGGGCCGACGAGGAATTGAAAAGAGTTGCTGAGGCAGAACTCGATTTGTTCCTGTTAAAAGATCGCCCACGTTCAGACCTCAGAGGAGATCAACGTATCGACATCTTAGAAGAGAAAGAACTGTAGCAGATTAGTAAAATTAAAAAAAAAATTATATCTTCAATAACTATTATTGATCAACTGGATACATAATATGTTCATTTGAAAAGAAAAGATATGTCCAGAACCGGGACTCGAACCCGGGTCTTCCAGATCACTAGTCTGGGACTCTACCATTTGAGCTATCCTGGGCCCTAATGAAGCACGCTTCTCGGCCATGGTCATATCTTTTCTTTTTTCTGATCCTAAGTCCCCGCGTTCTTGCATTTTGGGAAGTATACGAGAGGAAGAATGTTCTTTGAACATTATTTTAATTTGGATCTAGTTGACTTACGTCATTATAATTATTATAATTAATTTTATTTTAGTTGTTACTAATTTTTAAATATATTCATTTGAAAAGAAATACGTGATACATAATACATTATGATACATAATATGGAGGAAAAACAGGCCGGGTGAAGGTTAAAATTAACACTCAAATAGTAAGAAATTGTACATTTTAAAAAACGTTTCTACCCATACTAAATGTCTTTTCTTATTATCAATATCTTAGCAAACTAGATGCAAAAACTATATAATAATTAAACAATAAACAATATATATTTCTTTGGTTAACTAGAGGTATCCCTAGACACCTGACGGCAGGCTAACACCCATTTTATGCCTCGTTTTTATTATTTTACTTTATATGAGCCGTCTCATTCCAAACCCAGTGTAATCCATTTATGAAAATTTTTCACGAGGGCAAAAAAACTCGAAGAATTCAATTTCTCCCAGTTATATAAAAATGGAAAAATCAAATCAATACCTTTAATAAACTGTTAAATGGCATAATTGTCAAAATATTTACAACTTTTAATTGGACCATCTGAATTCTGGAAAATGTTGTTTTTTGGCTGGATCTAACTGGATTTGGAGTGAATTGCCATTTTAAATCATCAGATGTTTAAACTGTTTTGACGTGGAAGGCTAGATTCATAATACATTGGATTTAGCGGGCTTGGAGCCGTGTGCTTCTGGCAGTAGAAAGATTTCAGCCGATGTTTTCATTATTTAAAAAAATTGGATTTACCGACGTTTGGCATGAGGCGCATCATATATAAAATAGAATATCACACGCTGATCACCAAAAACTTTTTTATAGCCTTTTTATATTTATCATTTCGCAAAATGAGTTCTTCATCAGTTAATCTCAAATTTTATACGACCCATTTTTGTTATTTCACCTAATATGCAAAGATTTGAATTAATTTTTTAAGACAGAAAATATACAATATACCTCATTATTATATGTAATTATATCATATGTAAAATAAAATATTAAGCGTTAATAAAATATCACCAAAAACTTTTTAATATAATCCTCACTGATCGAGCACAACATAAGACTAACCATGCAGTTCCTCGATCCGTATAATATGTCATGATAAGACTTATTTATAACCCACGTTGTTACAAATGTATAACTGTTCAAAGCACTAGAGTTAACATAGTTGTATAGTAATAATATGGCATATTTTTCTTTCTTGAAAAATACAAAACAAAAATTAATTCAAATCTTTCTTCCCAATTAATTCTTTAATTAATGTATAATGCAAGGTGACATAATAAAAATGAATCGTAAAAAAAATTAAACGATTGGTAAACAGATAAAATATTACAAGGTGATCAAGATTAATAATTTTTGTTTAAATGAAGCATTAAAAAATATAAGGCTACTTTGTGTCATATGCCGGTTTCGCTAAAAATATAGACATAGAAATAGGAACATTAAAAGACACATTTAAATTTTTAGAATTCGTGTATATGTTAGCACTTAGCGTTAGTCGAAATTTCACTAGTAAATATAGTGAAATTTGTTTACCTTAATTATTTTGTTTACTGCTGATAGTGAATTAGTCCTATCCCAAGATCCCCTTTTTGTCTTTAGAATTTATAAAAGTAGACTAGTTGGTTATCTGCAGATAGCAGTCCATATATGCTTGATTATTGTTAAAATCTGATAATGATTGGTTACTTATTGATTATTTAACTATAATAAACTCTAGTCCAGGATCCATGGTCCATTTTTGCACTTGATTAGTATCAAGCTGAATCTTTGTGAATAGCTTCGTTTCGATGAGACGCCCAACAATTTCCTGTGCGAAAATTCTCGATTATGGTAGCTAACAGAGGTAGCAAGGATAAAATATGTCGATTTGATGATTCTCAAAAATTTATTACTAACTGGGTTTTTTTTTTGTTAAATCTCAAGATAATTATCTAAATTATTTGAAAAAATATTTGTCCTTCAAAATGTATGGTTTGATCAAAGAGTCCCCCTCCTTCCAATGTGTATCGATAGCGAGGTCATCAAAAATGATTACTAACCAGCTTTTTATTTCTTCTTTTTTGACTTCGTTATCGATACATTGAGATTTAACAAAAAAAAAATCAGTTAGTAATAAATTTTTGAGAATCATCAAATCGACATATTTTATCCTCACTACCTCTTTTAGCTACCACAGTCAAGAATTTCCGCACAGGAAATTGCTGGGCGTCCCAAAGTAATAGAACCATTTTGTCCTCTTACGAGAATACCAAAAATATATTGAATTCACCAGAATATCCAGAAAATAATGCAGGATTGAATGTTTTCCTTAAAATACCCCTACAAATAGTTTATCTTTGTTGGATTTTTGACCTTAATAAATTTAAACTATGTAAGGTAGTGTAACTGAGTGTACTGTTCAAGGGTTGTTCCGGAGATTTCGAGAGGGAGGGTTGAACCTTAAAGACAACGAAAGCCGTGGAAGAAAACACCAATAAAAAAGCTTGAAAGTCCAAGAAACATAAACATTTGTAGGGGTACTTTAAAGAAAACAAAAAATCCTGCGTTATTTCCCGGACAACCCAATATAATAGGCACATGAAATCTTAACCACAAATCAGCAAACACTTATTAAATACATTATGTGGGTATTATTTCCTAAAATATTTCTATATAGAATTGCATAATAGTGTGAAAGTCCTGAGTTTCTGTCAATAAGCATTCTAACCGACAATCATGATTCGCTCAATAATAGCCTGCATGTTTCCTGGTTTCTTTACAACAGGGTAGTCGATTGAAATCTAAGAAGCTCAACAACCACTTAGTGAACAATTCGCGGTCCAAATAGTAAGGAACATTACGGAACCTTTTGTAGCCATGATATCGAAGGCAGTGAAAAAATATACAAATTCAGAGCATATATAGACACTAGAAAATTCAATACTTAAAAATAACTGACCAGCTAGATCAGAAAGTAGTATGAATTAACTTATAAAAAAAAATGATTAAACGCTAATTTTAATAAGATATTTATAAACATACATTGGATGGAGTACTATTATTTCACTAAGTAAACAAACATAATTTGACTAAGTGTTATCGCAAAAATCTTTATTTTTTAAAGTGGAATAAGTCCATTCCTAACAATTATAGTAAATACAACTTTCTTATTGCGATTATTGTGACTTCAGAGAACTGATTTATGAAATAAAAAGAGAAGATTTTGTCCCAACCAAATTTCAAGAAGAGGTAAAATCAAAAAGAAAAAGAAATATTAACGGAGATATTATGGACTGACTGAATGGCGAGTAAATAAGCTGGATGAGGTAGGTTTAAGAGGGATGAACAAAAACAGTATGAAAGAAAATGTTACATTTAAAATATTATTTTAATTTTGAAAAAAAGGCCTAAAAACCTCAGCAAAATTATTGCATAAAATAATATTCGATATTCGATATCTATAAAAAAAAAAATATATATACATGATGAGTTTACTGCCTTACATTCCACAAATTTACCATGAATACTAAGCTAACTGAAAAATAAAAATGGGTATCTTAACGAAGTAATTTAAAATTTAACACATGCTTATAGATAGTCTTATTATAGAATTTCTTAACAATAATGAAATTTATAACTGTATTATAACTATACAGCAAGTAAATGTAATAAACGATACATGATGGCACGGAGAAAGGCAAGTAGAGAAACTACCCAGTGGGCTTTAATTTACCTGAAATTAATTATTAATAAATTTAATAATTATTCCGCTGGTTGTCGCTTCGAGTTGAATTCACAAGTATTAACTTTGGAGTCGTTTCCCTTGTAATATGTAATAATATGATAACTTGTGTATCATTAGCTTTAGTAAAGAAAACAGAATGTAGTTGTGGGAAATGTGTATATTTCGATAATCATTTCATCTATAAATGAACTCTCAACAGACACATTAGCCATATATAGTTGAAATTTATATTTATTTATGAAATGATTACCGAAATAGACTCATTAACCATAATTACATTATCTTTTCCAAACAAAAGCGAACATAACTTGTATTTTTGGAAAATAATAAAAATAAACCGAATAAACAGTTAAACCTTGTGACAACTCAAAGTAACAACCTGCGGAAAATATACAAAAAAACTCAACTTATACAACTTTCAAAAATAACAGCTCAAATATTAGTAATCAGAATGTCGACAATTCGTTTTATGATGTCGTTATGATTATTCCAGTAGTAAGGATGATCGAATAAAAAATAGTTTCTAGCTCCAAGGGTCATCAGAAAAAAAATTAAATGATAAACTATTGAGAGGATATTAAAAAAAATAAATAGACGCATTCATTTCCCAGAGTTCAGTTAAAAAACGTAGTCGATTCTAAAAAAAATTACTCAAGCGAAATCGATATTTAAGTCACCTTGTGTCATCTCAACCAAGGACGTAAGACAATATTCTTTGTTGTTCTTCGACTCAAGTTCTGACCATAATCCAAGGTATTGTGGTAGGAATTGTCAGCTTCTATTGTCATTCATTGCTACAACAATCTTCGATTCAAAGCAGTCAAACAATAAACCAGGGGATTGCTGAGGTAGAAACTTTTTTTTATTTGATCGTCCTTACTACTGGAATAATCATAATTTTTTACAAGATTTAAGATTACTTTTAATCTACTCAAATATCCTCTAATTTACTCCAAACTCAAAAGAGACTTACTAGTATTTATAAAAGGCATTGCATTTGATCAACTGTACAACCAAAAAAGGGTCGACTAATTGCATAGATTATTATATTACTAAGTGTAACTTTTATTCGTGAATTATTTCTAGTTATCTAGTTATTTACTATCTTAAAACTTAATTTTCTACATTTACAAATCATTCATTCATGTTTTTAATAATTGAAATTCTTGTATCAAACCCTTCTTATTGGGCTTAAACAAATAATATTATTCTATATATTTATTTATTTTTATATCTGTTATTTTTTTAATATTATTATTTTATAATTTATGATAACAAAATTATTCTTAATTTTACTTTTTAACATATAAATTATTAATTTAGTCCACCTGGATATTTTTATTTTCGTAATTAACTTTAATTAATTTCGTAATAATATCATTGACTTATGTCTAAATATATTTAAATCTAATTCTATAAATTGGTTTGTTAATATAAAAATCGCACGTAAGGACGTATTAATAATATGCTTATTATTCTACAGACGTGAGTAAATTTTGTTTTGAAAAAAATGACCATTTCCTTATCAAGCAATACATGCTACTTGTTTATTGTTTCAATAAAACATCAATTATGTCAAAAAGGGCGTGATAGAAACAAATATGCGAAAATACAACAATAAATAATTAACATAAAAAAACCTGTACAGCTACAACCCATGAATGGTCTAGGGTTCTGTACGTGGTATGGAATGTACACTTTCTTGGACAACGGATGTGAAGGGCCGCCAGGGTACCCACTTTTTAGAGCCTAGATGAGCCCCAGATTCGAAAGGATTCATCCCCGATTGTAAACAGATCAAATAAAATCTCCACAGCCGGATTTGAACCCAGGACCTAAGACACGGCAACCTTTAAATAATAACACATACATATTTTTAACTGTTAAAATACATTTAAAGACTAACCTTTTTTTTCTTTTTTTTGTTAGTGACTTGAACGCTCTACATATTTAAACATTATACCAACGTTATTTTACAGTAGATAAACAAACAGCCGGTTGAAAAATCTGGGTATTAAAAGTAACTCACTGAAAAGAGCTGATATAGCACGGTATTCTGATTATATCACAAATTCCTTATCTTCCTTCCTTAAAATGATACTTATTCCGACACAAGTTCCTTACTAACCTATATTTTGTTACAATCAGGAACATTTTTATCTGTCACGCTTAAGAGGAAGAGCCGCTAATGGTACAATGTTTAAAAATATATAAACAGGAATGATACACACCCTCACACAAAATATGATAAGGCATTCAGAATTCGAAATGAAAGATAAGAAAAATACTTTAAAGAGTAGAGTGGGAAGAGATATGTTAAATAAAAAAAGTATAATTCACAATAGGTTATTTATTCTATTTATTTATTTTAGGTTTGGTATAATTAAAGGTATTGTTCAACAATATATTGTTGCAAATTATTTTCACGCATGGTTTTCGCTTGAATAATTGCTATGTACCTTATTTGTCTATCTTTTATCTTCTTTTTTTTAGAATAGAATAGAATAGAAAAGTAACTTTATTCTGGGACTAAGTCCCTTTAGAATAACAATTAGTAACAGAAAAAGAAACATAATATTTATCTGGCCAGAAGGTAAAATGTTACAAATCAAAATGCGTGTAAAAAGTGGCAGAAAAGAATTTAAAAAGAACTAATTAAACAAAAAATAATTATAAGTAAATAAACAGTGACTTGACAAGATATTAAGGAATTAAAGAGAATAGATAAATCCATAACTTTTGTTAAATGCATGAGCTAGCATGCGATAATTTCTTTACATGATGTACATCTTCTTAAAAAACAAAATTAACACAAAAATGCTTAGGTTTTTCACAGAGGAGCTGAACGTGATGGGGTGATCGTTTAGTATTAATATTGGGAGGCTGTGGTTGGCTAATAAATTATTTAAATTGCTATAAAACTATAAAGAAAAGATTATATGAAAAATTCAATAATAAATTCAGATTTTGATTAATAGAAACAGTAATAAACCATTATTTTTTTCTTTTAAACCATAATCTTACTATATTTTTCAAACAACTTAATACAAACAAAATCAATTAATCTCCTACAATATGACGAAGTCGAACTAAAAATTTATATTTTATTTTTCTTTCCAATGGACGATTAATTAAATAATTATCGGGATGAAAAATAAGCTTAAAAGGATGGAGCAATACCATCTGCATGACACAGAATTATAACAGTATCGACTGATAAGGCTTTATCTGACTTGCTCATCCAGCGCAGAAGACAATCTTTCCTTTGAGTGGGGCTACTCTTGCGAAAGGGAGCACATAGCGAGATTGTTCAATGGTTTGACTACGTAATAGAGACGGCCTTGAAATGTCAAAGCTCAAGTATCGCGGACCAAATCTTATGGTATCGCCTGCCCTAATTAATAGAAAAAACACTATGTTGCAATTGACGATGTATATTATTGAGATCATCTGGAATACCCTCCATAAATTGAATTTCCATCAGTTAAAGTCGAAAAATATATATAATTTCTATTTATCCATAGATGAATGATAAAACATATAAGAGTGGTATGAAATGGCCAGGGGGTGAACAGTCAATGTTACACAAAATAAGAATGACTTGTTTTATTGTGCCAACGTTTCGGCTTAAGATATATAGGCCATTTTCAGGGTTGTGGGGGTTAAGAGCCAAATTTTAACTAACAACACAGTTGTTGAGATGAAGTTTTGGCAATTGAGGTTTGACTCTTCACCTCACTGCACTGAAGATAGCCTACGTTTTAGGACGAAACGTTAGTCTCTAAAAGAATTTTAATAAGCAATTCTAATTTTGTGTAATCATTGGCTCCACCCTCTGACCATTTTAAACCACTCTTAGAACCATCCAGTGCAATCAAATCAATTAAAAGCGTAGTACTCTTGAGCGGAGTAAAATTGTAGAGTAACGTAAAATCGATCAACACACACGCTGCCAGGTCAACCATACCTGACTGAGAGTTATTTATGGTTCGTAGTTGAAAAGTTCATTCAGATATGTGTCTCAGTCTCTGTAAATGTATATATTTATAAATAATTTAAAAATCAATCTTCTATTTTTATTTATTTTTTAATTATTTTATTGAATTGTACAACTGTAATATATACATCTAGTACAAATGCTGTATGAATAAATAAATACATGAAAGGACATGTAAAGGCACTACCCATTGGCAGCACTCTAATTACATTTCTATTATAGAAGGTCCCGAGGCCATCTTCTCTTCAGACGTCTTGGAGGATTGTCCGGGATGGAATTGGATGCAAGGATGGAAGCTAGTGGGTTTGGATGGGCCTGGAGTTTATTATGGAATGATAGGTATCTGGAATGGGCTAAATCGGTAACAATGAAACGTTAAGGTCACTATGGATGGTTTTAAGGATGTCATTATGGTGACAAAATAAGGAGCGTTTAGGATTTTGGATTGCAAGGATTGAATACGAGAGGAATTTGATGGTTTGGTGGAGCCCTCTTCTATTTTATTTAACTAATTACGTTTACGATTAAGTAAAAACATTAATTGCATGACAAACATATTTTCATTTTACATTAATGTTTAAAACTGAGTAAACAGTAAAACAGTAAAACTGAGATGTAATAACGCGAAAGTAAGAATTGTAAAACCTTAAATGAATTTTTTATATACATCCAGATTATTCACGCCTTCTTACAGTCAATATAAATCCTGTGGTTTAAATAAAAGTTAAAAAAAAACTAACACTACAACTCATAAAGGGTGTTTGGTTCAGTACATGGTAGAGACTGTACTCTTTCAATGACAAAAGTTGTCTTCTTCCCTGTATAAAAATAATACACAAAAATAAATAAATCAAAAGCACTAAGGTCACTTAAAATGAAATTTATACAGAATTGCATGAGACGATGCCAATAAATAAGGGGGCCTTGGTCTATTAAAAAAAATTAATATTAGTGAAATGATATTTTTTAAAAATAATCAGAAATCGCACATCCACAGTTAATATAATGGCTTCAACAAATGAATTTTTTATAAATCTAATATAGCGTGAAATTCATAACACAGAAAAAGCAACATTGGAGAAATAACTTATTTGAACATTCCACTGTGATTATTTATTATTATTATTAACTAGTTACAATTAATTTAATTAATTATCAGCTCTTTTGCAACAGGGTAGAAAGGTCAACTGTAGCGTTGAGAGTGACTCAAATATAGATAGGATTACCAGATCAAAAAATTAAAATTCCGGAAAATATTCCGTTTTTTGAAAAAAATTCCGGACATTCCTATTTTTATAATATTTTATAGAGAATGGCTGGATCCCAGGAGGGTCCTAGATCCAATATGATCCATCTCCCGCTGCAAACAAACTAAATAAAAGTCATGGCCTGCAGCGGGATTTGAACCAGGATTTCCGGCATGGCAACTCAGTGCTCTACCACTGAGCCACTCCGCTTCTTTACCTGATTTGTAGAAAATTCGGCTTAGAATTCCCCCCGCATTCCGGACTTAGACCGATATTTCCGGACAATTCCGGACGTGAGGCAACCCTACTCAGATATCGATTAGGTACTTCATTAGCCGTGTAAGCATTTTATATTAAGTAAGCCATTTATATTTAGCCTCCTACGCTTTGTGAAGAAATAATATATTACAAACAAAATATAGCATTGGTTAAATAATACTAAAATAATGCCAGTTGAGTTGTTTAAAAATTAGTCGTTACAGTTGTTGGTTTTTTTCTTGTTTCTTTATTTTGTTGTTGTTTTTTAAAATAAAATTTGTATTCATGTATATATCTTATTCATTCTTTGTAATTATTGATATCTGCTTTATGTTAGTTTTCTTTCTTTTGAGATCTAACTCATAATTTATTTTCATTTAGTAAATCAGTTAAGTTATAATTGTATTTTACTATGATACATTATAGCTCATATTTTATTTTTGGTATTATAATTCTAAAGGAACTTATTTTATTATTATTATTAATACATATAAGCCCGGGAAAAGTGCTTTATAGGGCATTTATTTTTAAATTTATTTAATGGGAGAGTTATCGGAAAGCTTCTACTGAATAGGATATAACACCCAACAACTATTTTGATTGATTCAATGATTCTTTTGGTTTAGATGTCAATGAAAAAAAATCAACCAAAAAGCCAGCCTTAAGCCTCTAAACTAAAAACAGAAAAAAAACACTTTTCATTTCTGGGTATATATCTTGGTGTTTCCTCTGGTTGGTGTCTTGCAGCATTTTTAGGTTTGAATGTAGCTTATTGGGTTTTTTTTGTTTTCTGTTTTTTGTTTAGAGACTTAAGATTTTTTGGTTGGATTTTTTTCACTGATATCTAAACTAGTTAAGTACATTCAATCCTCAAAATGCAACAAGACGCCAACCTGAGGAAACATTCAGACATATATCTAAAAAAACTGACTGGTTTTTTTGTTTCCTGTTATTAGTTTAGAGACTTAAGGCTTTTTGATTGGATTTTTTCCCCTAATTTCTAATATAAACAAGCATTTTATGTCTCTTGTGTGCTTTTGCTATTTTATATATTAATTATTTTTTTGGATTATTATTTTTTTTCCATAAGTATTATTTCATATGGGAATTTTGTGTTGATGAACACGAAATTCATATATTTTGTTGGGGAAGGGTAGGTACTATGTCTCCCTGATTATCTCTTTTACGTATACCGACTTATGCAATACTTCCGTATATTCGTATATCGCATAAATCGTACCTCCAATTTAGATCCTGTATCTATATGTATATGAGTTTCTAAGACATCCTCCGTTAAGCTCTAACATGGAATTTTGCAATCGAATTTCCTCAAATGTTATTGATACTGTATCGAAATGTAGACACATTATCTTCATTAATAACTCCTGTAAACGTTAGTAAATTTCCACCTTAGTTCCTCAAAATTGCAATCAAGTTATACTTTTTAAAGCACGCAAATATAATTAAGTTGCAACACGAATCACGAAATTCCTGGGAAGTACAGATCGATTTCAATTGCTGATTGCTTCTTATTGAGTCAAGACCATTCCTAAGATTTAGTTGCCAGCATACGGTATAATCTGCCACTGCTTTAGGTTTTAAACCGCTAAAACTAGACATTGCATCAACAGTAAAATTCAGATATCTTAAAGAGTATGTAAATAAGTTAGATGCTTAATGCATCAGACTATAATGTAAATAGCAAATATCAATATTAATGAACATTAGGGTATGAAAGAAACATTTGAAAATCCTCTTATAATCAACAATACAATTAAGACCAAATAACATTTTTTTAACATTTGATTTATTGAAATTTAAAACTGTTTTATTATAACATAGAGTAGAATAAAATGAATACAATGAATCAACCTTTATGGTTGAGATAAAGGCAAGTAGAGATATCCCCTGGTAGTACTCAAATTTTAAAACTAAATTTTTTTTTCTGATTCGTAATAGAAGTCGATAAATTAGCAAATATAAATATATATATATATATATATATTATTTCTGATTATGATAAAAGTACAATGTAAAAAAAAATATTATTTTCAAAATAGATTCACGAATAAAAAATACTCGTCAAACAATCAAGTGAGACAATACACTAAAAAATACACTAAATCTGGCACGTAAAGAATATAATGCAATAATAAATCGATCATATATTTTAATTGAAATGCTTTCAGGGATAATTAAAAAAACACCATGAATTTTCTTATACGAATAACGGTAACCGAAAATATAATAACTGCTAAACGTATTGTGAATGTTGGCTCATTAATATTTTTTTTAATTTTCAAATGTAAACTAGGAAACGGAGACGCGGAAATGCAAAGCATGTTAATACAATGGAGAATGTAGTCACGAAGATCAGAGTGGGCGAATAAGGTTAGGGGTGGAGGACGGACGGAAACACAGAAAAGTTTTCAAGTTTGGTCATGAGTAATCGGACAGAGGAACACTTCCCAATGCTAACTAGATAGATGATATATATAAATACATATCAATATTGAACAGTAAATTGCCATGTTTTTAGAATATTTATAAATTAACTGATCGAGCACGACAAAAGGCTAAACGAAAAGTAGTACCTTAATCCATAGCTAGACGGCGCCGATAAATTTAATATTTTAATTTAATTACTTTTTATAAATTAGAGACATATAGATGCCTAAGCTTTTGGGTTCTTAGTTCAATCAAAATTTTGACTGAAATTTATTCGTGAATTTTTGGTATACGATGGTATTGTTCTTACTGGTATAAAACCAGGCAGATCCAATTGCAGCTCATTTTATCCAAAGTGAGACACTTTAAGTGGTCAAATTGTCACTAAAAATAAATGAATATTAATATGTAACTAAATATTAACATACTCCTCGGAATCTTGGGAGCTGACCACCAAACATAAAAGTAGGATCCAGGCTTCAGAAATGAGATTCCTTATGAAGATAGAGGGGAAAACAAGGTGAGACCGAATTCGCAACTCGATCATTAGATCAAGCCTCGGAGTGTAGCCTGCGGTAAAAGTCATTGAAGAAAACAGTCTAAGATGGTTTGGACATGTTTTAAGAATGGAAAATAACAGGCTGGCCGAGATGACATACGAGGCTAAGGTTGAAGGAAGAAGGTCCAGAGGAAGACCACAACGTACCTGGGAAGATGGTATTATGGAAAGCTTCGCAAAGAGAAATCTGCAATGGAATAAAAGGAGAAAAATGGTAGAGGATCGTACGGTGTGATCCGGGCTTTACAGACAGAAACCTCAGACTGCGGAGCGGTATATAGGAACGACTATGATGATGATGATGTCACTAAAATATAGGCAACATATAAATTTACAGAAATTGTCAGCTCCTTATGAAAGGAATTTAAAACGATTATCCCTTCTGCGAAGAAGACCTTCAATTAAAAATTGCTCATGCAGAATATACGACCAATCGTATAATTGATTCTCTAAATATTTATGGTGTAAATTGAATGTTGAAGATTTTCTTTTCTTTTACATTGAAAATTACAATTATACTACCGATTTAATTAGTATTACAAAACAAACAGGCAAAAAATGAAATAAAAAGTAGAGTTTTTTTAATGATACTAAAAAAAACCTATACCGCTACAGCTTATGAAAGGTCTTGGGTCTTGGGTCTTGGGTTCAGTATGCACACTATCCGTAGGGTACTCACTGAAGAAGAGAACGACTGAGCAGGTAGGCGACATGTCCGATATCACGTTCAACTACCAACTTTTCCCTCAGATAAAGGTACCCACTTTATAGACGTTTGGTGAGCCCCATGAGGGTCTCCAGTAGGATACACATATAGATATAAACAGATTAAAAAATGTATACGTCACAGCCGAATTTGAATTTGGAACCTTCACCATTTCAACCCAGCGTATCTAATGGTACTAATTGAACAAATATTTATATTTAATTAAGTTAAAGCGCCCCAATTTGGCCTTGCAAATAATGTCCTAGCAATAAGTAATTAGGAAATGTTGACAATCAATAATTAGTAATCTATGCAGGATGTAGGCAGTGAACGAGGTAACGTACGCCTGGCCATAACCTTACACATTACAAGTCCTTAATCTAGAAGGCCAATAAGAACACGTACTATGATACTTCTGAATGCCAACCGGAGGACAGGCTGGAATAAGAAATAAAAATAAAATGAAACAACATTTAGCATGAGGGGAAGATCGGGAAGACTACACTCAAAAATTACGAAAACATATACTTTTCATACACAACTATATACATAAAATTAGCGTTTTAAATTATAACTCTGTAATAAAATTAAACAAATTATAATTAAACCTTTGCTTACCAAAAGGTACCAAAATACGTCCAATCACTCAGGTCAAGTGAGGCCAAGTGGATAGAATAACAACCTAATATGCACAAGATGGCAGGTTCACAGTTCGGTAGGTGGCCTTAGGAGTTTTTAAAGGGAGTAAATAATCTTTGGTTATGCCGTACTTCGGAGGAGACATCAAATGTAGGTCCTGAGTCTGTATGGAGCCGGGTACTCGTTAAAGTAATCCTAAATAAACTTGGATAGTCAACATTTATGGCTACCACTGTGGCATCGCCCGACTAGCTATAGCAGCATAAAATGACGTTAAATTAAAGAGAGCACCGATCACATTTAGTCTAAAATTCATCAATCTATGCAATAATATAACATAAACCATTTAAAACAGTGATTCTCAACCTGGGGAGGCGGAGCGTGAGTGCAAGTCAGGGGAAGGGAGCGCGAGCGAGACCGAAAATAAAAAAATCTCACTCAATTTAAGTCATTTATAATAAGAGTACTTCGTTATCTTAAATCGACTAAGTTTCTTTGCTGAATTTCATGATGGGTATTTACATTTGAAGTTTCCGTGTCTTCTCTTGAATCTACCAAATAATCTGTAAGCCCAAAAGCAACGAGACTTAAAAAAACTGTACCACTACAATCCACGAAAGATTTTGGCTTCAATACTGCCAGAGACTGTGCTGTTTCCAGAACAACGGTTGTGCAGACATGAAGTTCGGGATCAAGCTCGGGTTTTCCCCCCATTAGGAGTACCCACTTTATAGAAGCTGGGTGGGGCACAGGTGAATCTGCAGATCCTACAGCGTGTAATTAAGGGCAGTTAACAGATTAAAAAACATGGAAGCCTAAACATACAAATTAAAATTTGTTTTGTAGTGTTTCACCTTTATAGTGCCAAACACTACAGCTGAATATATATGAAGGCAAATTACTTTTATTTAAACCAGACCAAAAGTCCAACTTCTGGAAAAATTAGTACTGATTCTAACTTAAGGTATTGGTCATTAATGATATGAAGAATAGATAGAGTATAGACTTCAGTAACATACCATGCATCTGACAATGAGAAAATGCCCCCCCCAAAAAAGTTCTAAACAGAACCCCTAAGAGCCTCTCACCAAATAAATATTGCAGGTATATCACCATATTAAGTTTATTGGTTTGGCCAAATATTGAGGATTGCCTGCTCTTTTACTAAAAGTTTTGACAGAAATTTCATGCATTGTGGATGTAACACATTTAAAAAAATATAGGATACAGCAGGGAAATAAATTTACAAGCACTTAAATGAATACGTACTAATTGGTCTGGAGTGGAAATCAATGAAATTTAACATATTAAAAAGTACAAGTTATTATTAATTTTACCGTTGAGGTAAAGAATAAATAAGATTATTTTAATCTATGGAATAAAAAAAGAAACAAGTGTAGAAATATGAATTGATAGGGAAAATAGAAATTTTACAAACAACTCACAAAGGACTCAACATTTCTAAAAATAATGATAGGTATTAGTTATTACAATTAAAATGTCAGTAAATAAACCAAAAATAAAATTATAGCAATTACTAAACAGGATCATAAATGTGTGGGAAGATAGTCTAGGAATCAGTTCCTAACTAGGCTACCTGCTGAAATTCTATGAAAAACCTGGATATATCATCACCCATATCAAATGATTCACTGCATAAGCAGTTATTAAATTTTATACACTTTTTTTTCTCGTTTATATATTTTTGAGCACTACAATGGGTCAAAAATATTTTAATATATTTTTTAAGAGAACATAATTATTTTAACTGAACAAACACAGGCTTTTTAAAATATAATTTTTTTTATATACATATAGATAATGTTAATATTTTTTTTAAGATAAATTACTTTACTTTTACACTGTATAATTATTCATTTTAAGATAATATCTGTAATAAAAATAAAAATTGTTAACTAGCATGTTAGTTAAATGCAGAGTCTTTCTAGCAGTCATTTTTCTGTTTTAAATTTATAGTTTTACAATTTTTTACTTTAACTTCTTTTATAGTACCCAACTACTATATAAAATATGTAAATAATTGATAGTTTCTCCCAATCAAAATAACATGGGAAGATTGTGCAAATTAAATAATGGTAAGCAGCAGTGCATAGTTATTATTATTATTAGATTATTCCTAGATTGAAAAAAAAATTAAAATGTGTTTTATCAAATAATAACAAGTTAAAAATTCATAAGCATATGTAATATCTTAAATTTGATTTGAACAAAAATACAAGTTACAGGCTTAAATGGAAATAATAATATTATTATATTAATTATCATTAAATCTTTCATACTAACTATAAACCATAGTTAATGATTTTTAGTTACAAATAATTATTGATATAATAAACAATATTTATACTTGTAAAATATTATAATATCAATATGATTAATTTATACTCATAATGTGGTATGTGATAAAAAGAAAACCAATTAATCATCTGAAAGTCCTACAACAATGTACAAGAAATACAACAATGTATAAATAATTGAATTTATAAAGAAAAAATCTTAAATTAAATAAGCACAAAAAACATAGCTGATAACAGGTTATATTTGAAGCAGTTATGGCAACAATTGATATAGGCTAATCCATTAAAATTAAATTATAAAAACATTTAAAAATGTTATTCAAGCATAATTAATTCTAATAATAGTGTATATAACTGACAGAGTTAGGAATTCATGAGTATACAAATTTAAATTACTAATTAACTTATTACCTTGAAAAGGCTACTCAGTTTGATAAGACCGACAATGTAAAGATGATTGATTTCATCTAAATAAGGGAGAGAATAGCTTTAATCTAAATGCAGTGACATTGCAGAAAATATTGAATAAATTTTAAAACAAAAATGTAAACCAAATTCATTTTTTGATCGGTTTTTATTTTAATTTTTAAAAAAAATTGACAAAAACAGGAGCACTAATTCTCAACACTGAAGGCCAAATACTGTTTTTGTTGGGAGTCCTTCAAGCTCAGTGCCCCCACCATTAGATCAGTCAGAGTATTATTTAAATAATTCAACTAATATTAACAATAATAGAACTTTCTAAAAATAACTGTTTCAAAAAATTATAAATTTATTATGATTTGAAGGAATGTAGTGAATTCAATTTCAAAAAACTGCTGCAAGTTCAGATGACATAAAATTTTCAACATTCACTTTTTTTTTCTTCCTTAGGCCAACTCTCTAATCTTTTCACCATGTCTCATTTACTTTTTTATTATTATTATTTATTATTTATTTTTTGCTTTATTCATTAATACATCCACTGTACATAGTTAGGAAATATCCCTACATTGTACTACTAATTTGCAGAACAGAGGGCTTAATTTGATTTATTTGGCTAAACATTACTCTTATTTGAAAAAAAAAATCAATATTACTTTTATATCAACATAGATTATAAGCAGTTATAATTAAATATCTGCAGCCCAAGCATTAGATTATATAATGTCACTTTATGCGTAAACAAAACGAAATTATATGAATATACCAAATACGAAAAAATTTGCACTTACGCATGGTATCAAGTATCTCTGGAGTACCCAAACCATGTGGGTCAGTCCAGGAAGCTCATTGAGCGAGCACAATTCCATAAACAATATATTGATGTACAATAAAATATACAAGAATACCTAATATGCGTATAAAATCATATACGAATTGAAAATGCACATATCTGCATGCTATTAAGTGCATCGGGAACATCCGAAAATGTTCAGGGCCTGGAAGTGCATTGGCCTTAAGCAATAAATAGATATTGCTCTACCCGAACCATTTTCTTCCACAAATAAATAGATATGTATGTAATGACACTTAAAAATACCTAATATGAATATAATCCTAAATACACCAACAATATGGGGGCTTTGGAAGTGGAGCTGAGTGTCGTACTCAATGTGTTAACAGTTTAAATAAATCATCAGCCACAGCCGTACTTGAACCCAGGACCTTCAGCACATCTACTCAGTACTCAACCAACAGAGCTACCCCCTTCCCTGTTATTTTATGAGCTGAGGTGAAATTAAGCCTCACTCCTAATCATCAGTTTATGTATTTTTTAAAATAAATTTTCAATGCATAAGTATACAAATTAGAGGTCTGTCGATAATTTTACTCAAGAAATAATACAATATGTTATTTGCATCTAATGATAAAATATGCAGCTTCAGGATTATCAATTACAAGTGTGCACCAGGTACTCAATGTTAACAAGTAACCATATATCTAATTTTTCATTTCCTAGAATACTGGGTAACCAGCGTTTGAACCACCGGCTTGATTTTAGTTATTTCATATCAGTGAAAAATTGCAAAAAAAATTCAAAGATATATCTGTTAATGATATGTCTAACGTTCTAAAAGAATCATTGAAATTAGTAGCATTTCAATGCTGAAGAGATGAAAAATTTTATATTTCATATCATCACTTCACGTTACGGAGGTTATGTGTTTTTAAAAGTAATTAAAGTAAATTCTTTGATTTAATGCAGGGTATAATTTTGAAAGAATTCTTTTTGTATTCTGGTGCTCCTATTTGTTGATATTTTACAACGAAACAATACATTCAAACAAGGAATAAAATGAAATTATGTTTATAAAATGTATTTAAAATGAAATTAGTTTTTAAAACAACTATTCAAAATGGAGCCTTGAGGTTTTATCAGGCTAACAATGCATCTAATTTCATTAACCTGACATGTTAATAATTATTAAAATATTAAAACTTACCTCTCAGTTGTAGGATCAGCACAATTCAATGGAAATTTCAATTCTATTACTTCACCGTTTCGTTCTTTTAATTGTCCTTGATTTTCCATATAATACTGAACCAGTTCGGAGAGGGTAGCGAATTTTTCCCCAGCATAGAGATCATAAAAGTCACCAGTATTCTGAATTTTGATGTGTGTAACCTCATTGTTTCTTCTGAAAAAAAGGTGAAATAAAATTTTCTAAAAAGGTAGAGGGAAATTTAATAATTTAAACTGGAACCGATACTTATTAATATATTGTAGCTTGGGATTCGGTATTAAGGGTCAAGCATATAATACATATAATTTATTCAATATATAATTCTTATACTGAGAATTAAATTATTCTATAAGATATAAAAAAATTATGTACAAACATCCCATCATACACCCGCCGATTTTATCACCTCAATGGGGGTTAGTCAGGGAGACATAAAGAGCCTTCTATATTTCATTATCCTTATGAGTGCCAAACCAAGGAGACACTACTTGGATATTGGAAATTCATATTCTTACTTATGGATGCAAATTCTGGGCCCTAAAAGACTGTGATTGGAGCCGACTCCTAAGCATCGAAATGAGGTACCTAAGGAAAATATAGAGGAAGAACAAGAGGGACCGGATACAAAACAAATTGATAAGGACTGCACTCAAAATTGAACCCCTTAATCAGTTAATAGAGAAAGGACAGCTTCGATGGTTTGGCCATGTAATGAGGATGGATGACTGCCAGTCAGCAAAGAAAGAAATGGAGATTAAACCAACAGGAAAAAGATTCAGGTGAAGACCGAGAGTAAACTGGAAGAATAACCTCCTAATTATCTTAAAGAAAAATAGGATTGGATGAGCGGAAGCCAGGAGAGCAGCCCTTGACAGAGACAGGTGACGCTCCTTATGCAAAATCTCTACTCCCCAAGGTAGAAGAGATGTCTGAATAAGAAAGAAGAAATAAATAATTATAAACATTGAAAGTAAATTAAGTTATTGTTCTTTTAGATAAAGACTTTTTGCGAAATTGAATACAAGGCTGAGGAAGTGTGGTGGGTAGTACAACACTATAATGTAGCGGTTCCCAACCTTTTTAGTTGTGCAGACCATTATTTTTGAAAGAAAATATCGAGGCCCACTAATAGACTTGGAGGGAGAACACTAATCAGAGCTTATTAACTTATATTTAGGATCAAAGTTGATGTCTCTATACAACCAGTAGCTACTAGTAACTGAGTGGCTTAAATTGTTTTCACTCTGTTTTTTTATCTACTCTGTGTGGCCCAGTCCTATGAAACCCATTGACCATTGGTTGGGACCCGCTGTTTTAATGCAGTATTGGTTAGCCAGGTTATGTTCTTGAATCAAGAAGTAATATGCCCATGGTCTCCCCACTAATGCTGAATAATTCAGGAATACTTAAATATTCTTATAATTTGTAGCCATATAATATTATAGTCTAATACCATACAATAATAGGAATGACAAAGAGTGATTGAAGCGAGGTAGGTAGTGAGGAGGGGAGAAGGGGTGGCATCTGTATGTGGAGCCGGCCCTAGGCAACTTTTATGCAGGTAGTTTTCTCTAAATTTTCACACAATAGATAATTAAAAAAAAATAAAAAATTAAGAGCATGGGCAAATATATTATTTTTGAAGCAGCATTCTGATATCACTTTCGGTTTATGAGGATTTTCTTTTGCTTATTGACCTGGATAAATCCCTAACCTTCTACTTTACAAATATTTATTGTATTGGTAAAAATTTACAGGATGACTAACCCTTCCCATAGATTTATCAATCTATACTAATATTATAAATTCGAAAGTAACTCTGTCTGTTTGTTACGCTTTCACGCCTAAACTACTGAGCAGATTTAAATGAAATTAGGTACAGAGATAGTCTAGAGCCTGAGAAAGGACATAGGCAAATTTTTTATCCGAAAAAAGGGTTGTAAGGGGTTGTAATAGGGGATGAATTTAATGCAATTGATTAAATTTGAAATAAATAATAAACATATGTTTTATTAAAATAATTATCATTGTTTAATAAAAACATATATCAATCCTATACATCAATCCAAAAATCTCTACAATCTCATAAAATTTGGGCGAGTGGGTCTTAGTGTTTTGATTCTAATATGACTAGAAAAAGCAAATCTAATCTAGCGCATAGTTCTAGCAGAGCTCGCACTGCGAAAATTGCTAGAAGCCAAGAGTCTAAAGAGCAAGCTCAAACCTGTTTGGTTTAAGATGCCGAGCATCACACAGCTCTAAGAGCTGCTGAGACAGGTGTGCAGAGGCAACCGTGGCAGCTTTTGGATGCCAAACGGCACGCTTCTCAAAGGGCTGCTGAAACAGAGCAAACTCAGGTACATCGGCTTTTAGATGCTGAGCGTCATGCATCATTGATTTCTGCAGTGGCCCATGAAGAATCGCAAAGAAGACGTGTTTTGAATGCTGAACGACATTCACAAAGGAGAAATGCATTTACAGGTAGTAAATGGGAGGCATTTTAACATGCTGCTTTTGATTATGACCCTTTGATCGATTATATTAATAATCGTTTAATTCTTATAGGTGAGTACTACCAGTGGGTAGTTTCTCTACTTGTCATTTTCGCATGTCATTATGTATCGCTTAGCCCATTTACTTGATGTATTTTTTTTGATACAGTTGCAAATATCAATAAATAAATTTTAAAAAAAATAAAATTCTTATAGGGCGGATGGATAAAAAGTGTACACAATGTGAAGTCTAGACTTGAAGCGCGTGGAAGATTCTATTGTTCAGCGCGTGGAAGATTCTATTGTTCTCAACAAAAATAATAGGGTGTTTCCGCTTTTTGCTAAAAGATGGCGTTACTGTCTATCTCTCTCGCTTGTCTAGGCACGCGCAGCCCATGAAATTACTTATAAATGTAGTCTTCGCATTTTAAAACTTCCGTAGAGGAATCGAGTGAAGTCTAAAAGCTCTAAAAAACATGATTCTTCTTTCTGTGACACATTGCGATCGCGGGCCGAATCTTTGACATGACTGCTTTAATGCAACAAATAACAAAAGCCCTTCCACTTTTAAATTCAGAACAAAGATTAGTTTTTGACACAATTATTCAAAAAGTTGCCAATGGCGAAGGTTTGTTCTTTTTGGATGCTCCAGGAGGGACTGGAAAAACCTATCTTTTAAATTTACTATTAGCCCAAATACGGAAAGATAAAGAGTTGCTGTTGCAGTAGCTCCTCTGAAATAGCTGCTATGCTACTTAGTGGGGAGCGAATACCGCACTCAGTTCTAAAACTACCATTGAACGTAGCTCATGAGGAAATACCAGTATGTAACATTAGAAAAAGCAGTGAGCGAGGAAGAATGTTACAGCAGTGTAAGCTGTTGTTTTGGGATGAATGTACGATATCCCATAAAAAAGCAATCGAAGCACTGAATCGCACAATGAAAGATATCAAAGGCAACCAGGTTATCAACGGAGGGATGATGGTACTTTTAGCTGGTGACTTTAGACAGACTCTCCTGGTTATTACTACAGGTATGCTGGCAGATGAAATAAATGCCTGTTTGAAAGCATCTGTATTATGGGTACACGTAAAAAAGTGTAGTCTCACTACAAATATGCGAGTAAAACTTCACAATGATTCTTAAACAGGGCAATATGCAGCTGCTCTTCTAAAAATCGGTGAAGATTGTATCCCAGCAGACAGTAACGACATGATTACACTGAGACGTGAGTTCTGTCAAATTGTCAATAACACAGATGATCTAAAAAATAATGTCTATTCTGATCTTCAAATAAATATGGGCAATCGAGAATGGCAATTTTGGCTCCGAGTAATGAGATAGTTAACCAAATAAACGAACAAATCATGTCAGACGTGGAGGGCGATGTTGTTGAATACCTCTCAGTAGACAAAGTTATGGACACTGAACAAGTCACATCATACACTATAGAGTTTCTTAACTCTTTAGAATTATCAGGAGTGTCTTCCCATAAGTTAAGGCTGAAAGTTGGTGTTCCAGTGCTATTAATGAGAAATCTTGGCACGCCAAGGCTATGTAATAGTATACGGCTACAAATTATACATCTGGGACACAATATTATAAAAGCTACAATTATGACTAGAATGGCAATAGGAGAAAATGTTTTGATTCCCCATATACCGATAATTCGGACTGATTTGCCTTTTCAGTTTAAAAGAGTACAGTTTCCCCTGAAAACAGCATTTACCATAACAATAAACAAAGCTCAAGGACAGGCACTTAAAGTTCCAGGTGTTCATATATAAAAAAAATAGTTTTCCCATAGGCAACTCTATGTGGCATGCTCGCATGTATCAAACCCTCAAAATCTCTATGTTTTGGCAAAAGATGGGAAAACGAAAAACTTTGTTTATAAAAATATACTTAAATAAACTATTTGCAGTAAATCACTTATTTTAATGTACCAAGGTCCAAGCTAATAAAGTGAACATATGGCAACACGTAATTGAAAGAAGTGTCCTGAAAATAAGGAAAAGGGATAAAGTGAGATGTGCTGCAATAAAAAAAGCAAACGAACTTCAGGGATGCTAACCTTTCCACCCAAATACAAAAATGGAAATGGGCAGGAAACCTAATGCGCACTACGGATGAGAGACGGTCACGTAGACTCACCGACTGGATACCATACAACTGGAAAAGATGGAGAGGAAGGCTGCCAAAAAGATAGAGAGATGTTTTCAAAAACTTCATGGGCCCCAATTGGACAAGAATTGCTCAAGATAAAGTTAAGTGGCAGGAATTAATGCCGAACATGACTTCCCAATAGAGCTGGTCACTCCGGCAAGTTAGACCTTACTCACATAAAACGGAAGGCCTTAAAGAGCAAATATGTATATATTTTTGTAAATAGTAGCTTTTTGTAAACCATTTTAGTTTGTTTATTTCTCTTAATAATAAAGGCTTAATTCATTAATTCATTCTATTATTTTAATGTATATATGTATTTCATTTGCAAAATAATTAGCCTAAAAAATTAAAAATGCTGCCCAAACTCACTATTCCAAGCGGACGAAGTTACGGGCATGGCTAGTTACACTATAATATTAAAAAAAAGATAATATAGGATAATTTATAATAGAAAATCAAGATATCTATGATGTTATCGTTATTAATAATAATAATAAATTGGTAATAGTACTCTGTAGACAAGTGATATAGATAAGCGATTATATTAACCCTTATCGAACCCTGACTCTCACTAGGTAGTAGTCATAGGTAGATACTGGATTTTCCTGTATCTGAATACAAGTGATACGGATATACTTTTCTGTATCCGATAGGTTTATTTGATATTTCTGTAGTTGAATACAGTTATCCCAACTCTTACTCTTCTAATACGCTACACAGAAGCCGTTCTTGGGGCATCATCATTTTTAAAGGAAAAAAAGTTATTCACCGAAATATTAACCTTCACAAGGCATCAAATGATTAAAATCATGTTTTTTATTGGTTAATTTTTTTGAAAGCTATGGAATTGAACAAAAAAAATAGTTGTTAACCCTACCTACCTCAAACTTTTGCTGATACGTGGAATTTGGAATGTAATACAAAATTTGTCTGTCCGCCGCCGCAGGCTTTAGAGGTGACCTTGGTAAGACCTCCCACCCCCTTATTCCTAAGTATTCAACTTAGTATCTGTACCCGGTACATTTCGACCGTATCCGATCCATGTATCCACTATGTTTCACTATCGGCTACAAATTATCCGATAGATACAATCTTACACATCCCTACTAGGTAGGTGTATTCAACAAATAACGGAAAAATAAGAATTTTTGACAGTTTCCGACATGTCATGTCTCATGTGATGTACCACATAAATAAAGAACTGTTGTTATATGAGAGTTGAATAATGCCCGATAAGGATTAAAATTTTAAATAGTAATTTAAAGAAAACCTGTACCACTACAACCCATGAAGGGTCGGGTTCAGTACATGGTAAAGACTGTACTGTTTCATCGACAACGGTTCTGCAAGGAGGTGACCTGTCCTAGGTCACGCTCAACCGCCAGATTTTTCCCCCTTATTTTGGGTACCCTATTATAATATTTTATAGGTGCTGGGTGGCCCCCAGGAGAGTCCTAGATCCTATATGATCCATCTCCCGCTGCAAAAAGACTAACTAAAAGTCATGGCCTGCAGCGGGATTTGATCCAGGATTTCCGGTATGGCAACTCAGTGCTCTACCACTGAGCCACTCCGCTCCCCCAAATAGTAATTAAACTAACATTATTATTACTCAAAAATAGCCTTATTACAGACTAATAGATACTCGTTAAGAAAGAGGTAGTATTAGCATTCTTCATGAAACACATATAGAGATATGTAGTATGGTATTTATAGTTAATTGTTGGCTCTTGTAATTGAATTTGCTCTACTGTTCAACCAGAGGTATCATATTTTATATCAAGTACCATATCAAGAGGGATTTAAAAAAATTAATAACAGTTATCTGGATATCTTTATAATCATATATGATTTACTGTCATAACTCTATCAAGAACTTTTTATTTAATTTACATTAGTTTAATGAATTAAAGTATCACTAGTTTATTCATAAGTTAGAAACTTGCTGGTTAGATACTTTTTATTTCACTTCAATAATGTTAATATTTATCAGGGAAAGTAATTCACAGATATCTCATTCCTTCAGCATTATACAGAAGTAAACAATAAATTATATGATAAATATTAAACAATTAAATAATATATCACCAAAACCGGATTATGAGCAATAAACTAAATTACATTAAAATATATCTAAGATCTAGGACAGGGGTGGCCATCCCAAATGGTCTTGCATGCCACTTTGGAAATGGATCATAAATCCGTACGCTGTGGAAGTATAAAATTATTATAATAATTGTATTTCATAATTTCGACAGTTAATTTTTGAACATATGGAAGCTTATTTTTTTTAAATATAATAAAAAAATATATTCCATATATATAAAAATATATTTCATAAGATATTTTTTAAATATAATAGTTGGTTTTTTTTAATTTGGGCATTATAAAACATGTTTTGTAAAAGTGTGATGAACCTCACAGGCTGTAAAATGTTCAATGTAGACCACAGACTGGTCACCCCTGGTCTCGGAGAAGCTTCAGAATTTAAATTAATATTTATTCTTATTTAAATTTTAGGAATAATGTTAGTTACAACTCAATTTAAATTTAATTTTCAATGACAAGGCCACGCAGATTATTATCTTTAATAGCTACAATCATGCGTCAAAATCTATAAATTTTAATAAATAAATCTATAAACAGTTGTTATTATGTTCTCATAGTAAATTATGTTTTTTAATCAGGATTTAAAAGCCTGTTAAGACAAATAAAACAGGATATTACTATAGGTTTCAAAACTTTATATAGCCAATCAATTTTTAACAGTACAGGGAAGGCTGAGACAAAATAATTTTACCCATCCAAATCGGATTCAAAATGTCATTGCAGAAGGATGTCATATTTATCAGGATATTATTTATTAACAGGATATTATTTTAATATCCAAATTTTTAGTCTATTCATTATGTGTTTCTTCTGGTTTCGACCGTGTAGTCAAAACCAGAAGAAACCTATAATGAATGGATTAAAAATATTGGCCATGGCAATTTAAGAGAGTATCAACATTTTCATAGATTTAATGGATAGATACAACATATGTTAACTAGCTTCATTAATTTTTTTTTAATGAAACGTTATGTATATTATATAAGGTTTCTCAAAAGCATAATTACCTGACTGATAAAGTGAAATCCCCTGGGTTTGATCTACTAGGTCTTGCAAGAAAAGAACCATCATAGCCTCGTTCTAAAAGTAGACATTCAGCTTCAAGTCCTGTTACATTAGGATGAAACCATCTAAGGGACAATAATTTTTTTATTTAGTAAAGTAAAGTAGATTTATTGAAACTATAAATCACAAAAAAAAAAAAAAAGACTAGTTCAAAAGCAGTATATTTTAGGAAAATATAATAATTGAATCGCTATAAACAGAAGTTTTTGTACAACTAGGTTCATAATGAAAAAAAAATTTTAAATGAGTGATTCAATTAGTGCATTCACCAAAAATATGAGAAAAATGATTTGTTTCCTTAATACAGTTTTGATAACACTCTAACTATAATCGCATAAACTAAAACTGTAATAAGGTGGAAGAAAAATTGCATATGCTATTAGTTAATAACAATTAGTAATAATTTTATATATCTAAAATATAAAATTGTCGTGTCACAGTGTTTGTAACAAAACTCCTCTAAAACGACTTGACCGATTCTTATGAAATTTTGTGTGTATATCCAGTAGGTCTGAGAATAGGATGTAAACTATTTTTCATACCCCTAAGTGATATGTGTCGGCCATTATTATTGATTATGTGTAATTTGAATCCACCAATTATGGAATGGTACACGTTTGGGTCATCAAAAATATCACCGGGAATGTTATTGAAGCAGCAATGTTGACTGGAATCATTAAAGGAGAAATCGTCCTGTAGCCACGTATTTCAATACCATTAGAACCCATAATACCTTTCAAAAGACTTCAATTTGATATACGCTTGGATTTTGCTATGGCCATCAACAAGGCTCAAGCCCAGACAATGTCCATTTGCGGTTTGGACCAAGATCATTCATGTTTCTCTAATGGACAATTATATGTTGCATGCTAACATGTTAGTAAACCATCTAATCTATTTGTACTAGCAAAGGACAGATTAACAAAAAAAAAGTGCATTGATTAGCACTCAATTAAATTGAAATAAATAATTATAATTTTAAAAAATATTAGCCATAATTAAAAATCAATCATGATATACCTCATTCATTAATCTAATGTTTATATTTTATCAGTTAAGAATTTTGTATAATATTTATTTATTATATAGTATACTTAGATATAAGATGAATAAAATGTAAAATCAAAAATCTATTTAATTCATTTTTTCCATTCATTGATTGTTTCTTTAAAATTAAAATTTTAACGTAATATTTTTTAAAACTATTACAACAGCCAGAGCAACGCTATATACAGTTATTATATATGTTATATATACAATAACTAGCAATTATATGGATGGGAAAGAATCTAAAAATATCATGATTACAAACTCATCTAAATTCTATTTTATGAACAACATAATAAATAATTTTTTCTCCATTTTTTTTATTTCCTATTACTATGATTATTATTTTTTGTTTTACTAAGAATTTCTCATGCTTTTTAATACACTATACTTAATTTCCCAATTTATTAGTAAACACACACAATAATCGTATTGTAAAAAGTCATCCAAAGCAGATTATTAAAACCAAGCATAATGTGACATTGAAAGATCACTCCTAGGAGGATTGTGAGTTAGGATGTGATACAGATTTAGAAATCCATCAATAGACCCAATTACACCTGCAGTGAATAAATAAGATACCCTGAACAACTGGCGCATAAGAGAATACAAACACTAAGACTTTCTATGTTGAGAAAAAAAAAAATATATATATATATGCGACAATTACCTATTATGGAGCACATTTTTGCAAACTGTAGTACGTTTCGAAAAAGATTGGGAAATGGCTTTACCAATTCAAGTGGTTGAGAATTGAGATATTTCTTGCTTTGGTTCAGGAATAACATTAGATTTTTTCTTCCTATTCTTTATATTATTAATATACCTATCAAATTAGAAATAAATAAATGATCGGGCATTGATTTACATGTATATGACCTTTAATTGCGTATCCTTTAGAAGACATGTGGAGTCTTCATCTAATTATTGTTTGAAGTGATTAAGCAATATATTTTAATTTTATTAAACTTATATAATTATATAAGTATACACATACACATATAAATATATATTACATTTTTTTCATTTCTGATCGATATATATATCTTCAGCTATAGAGAGTGAATATGCTTCTTAAAGTTCCATGAAACAAGTTAAGGTTCATTTAATTCCTTTTCTAACAGGTCAAATCAGAAATAAATGATTCAGTTTCATTATAGTTTAATCCTAAGCAATATCAAAACAAAAACAAGTGATTTCCAACTAGTGGTCCATAGACCATATGTATACAAGGAAAGCCCTAAGGTGGGGCAATCAGGCAAATCTTCCTGTATAATTTTTTGAGGTTTTATTGTTGGGCCATTTCTTTATTTTTTTTTTCTTTTATAAGATACGGTAGATTGCTGAATAGTTTAATTGGTAAATGCTGAATACAATTTATATATAATACGCTTTTAATCACCCTGATGATGACTAGACACAAACTGCTTGGCGCTTTGACACAAGAACAACAGTAAACATGATTTGTTAGATCATTGTGTTTTTGTCTCAACAGAAAAATCATTAACTTCTAAATATATAAAGATTTATCTAAAGAGAGACAGAACACACTACTATAGCTTGTTTAATTAAAATAGTTTTTCATTTTATTTAAACTAGCAGTAAATGAAATAAATAACCTTTGCAAGAAAAAAAATTTGCCATCGTTCAAACAAAATAAAATACAATTCACCAAGCTTGATGATGATTATATCAATAACACTACTTCTGAATATAAATAGCTAATGTTAAACATCAATTTATTTTTTTTAACCAAAAAATATGCAACATCACAGATTACTTGATACATCAGGGTGCAATATTATTCATAACAAAGTAGCTACTTATTTAATTTTTAAAAAAACAACTTTCTCTGTGAGAGACAAATATAATATAAAGGCAGATTCTTAATACTTATTTCAATAAACACTTACGTATCCAAAAGACAAAGCTGATCTAATTAGGAAAGGCAATTAACCAATATGGTTTGAAGCAACAGGAATTTTGTTAATTATGTATAATAGCCTTTGTGAGTCAGTGGCTCAATCAGATATTCTAGCAAATTATAGAGAATTGGGTTACAAATTAAAACTCCAGAATTAATATAATTAGAAAAAATATATAGCATAGTCTTTAAATTGTCAATAACAGCAATAATTTTGGAATAAAAAGAACTATCATAACCTTTGTAGAATGCATACAACATCAAAACTCACACAATGTTGACAATTACCACGAAAAGTACTGATACTTAATCAAACAGGAAACACTTCCCTTTGAGGGTTTATTTCATTAACAGCGAAGGATAACAAACATTATACTATTTTTTTTAGAACTATGTGATAAGCAATATTAAATAAAACACTTACAACAATGAACAAGACAAAAAATTAACTATATTCAAAGCATTGAAAACAACTTTGCAACAAGCAAGATTATCGAAAGCTGCAGTAAAATATTTACTTTTACCTTGACTGATACTTCAATTTCTCAATTGATAAAGTATCGTAACATTATCTTTATAATGATAAATTTTCTTACATTAAAAATAAATATTACAAGTATTAATCAAACCACATTACACAAAGTAATAGCTCCATAAATAACTTTACCACTTGAATTTATCTTTTAGGTACATGTTGTATTAAAATAAAGAAAATGCAAGTTACAGCAATAGAAATAAACTTCATATGTAAATGTAATCGGATTAAAAATTAATGACATTCGTTTGTGATAATTGAATAGTGGGAAATTCAGATGAAATAATTGAAGGAACCACAAAATAATGCTAGCAAATGTGATTTAAAAGAACATTGTCATGCTCAATGTACAAACTGGCATGAATGAAAGAGTGACAGATAAAAGGAAAATAAAATAACTCAATTGAAGCACTTCTATATTCTATAAAAATAATAGTACATGAGCTTTTATAAGGTTAACAAACTTGAACATATCAACAATTTCATCTTCAACAAAAAATTAGATAATTTCTGTTACACAATTTTTTTTCAAAAGAATAACATGCAAATAAGTATGTTTATTTTCAAAAAATAGCTAACATACCTCCGAGAAGTCATTATAAAACAAAAAAAATATAAAATTTAAATTGTGGGTGAGAACTAAAAACAACATCATCCACCAGCCATTTTCACCTAAACAACTGATTGCAGGAGTACCAATATAATCGATCCCCCACCAAGGTTTTTTTTCATTTAGTTTTTTTAATAATCAAAAATAGAACGCACAAAACTAAGTATTGTAATTTTCAAAGATAAAAAGCACATAAAAAACGAAACAAATCATAAAACAGTCTCCTAAAGAATCTACAATTACTAAACACAATAATACGATCTGTTAACAACCAGTGAAAGTATTGTTGTGTTTAACAATATTCAGTTCTAATTTTAATTTAAATTAATTACATTTCAGTTGATTGAGAATCTTGAACTAACGTAAAGCTTCGACGTTTTGCACATGTAAGAAGCGAGTCTTCGTAACTTGTATCGTAAATACCTGTAATAAAGACTTTAGATAGTAAAGTTTGCAATCACTTCATTTAAAACTTGGTAAATAAATTTATTGACTTACTATGATCTTAGGGTTTGAGCAATGTCAGGCAACTCATCCTTTGCTCGTCCTTCTTCCAATAATTCCTTCTTGGCCTGTAATTTTTTTGCCTCTTGCAATGGTCTCACGTTTAGAAGATAGTCACCTACTCGAAATGCTAAAAATCCCAATCCAACAACTGTTACAGCAAAACATGATGTGACAAAACCTTTATGAAGTGTATCAGCTAATTTTTTCCCTGTTCTCAACATTGTAACCTAACTCGTACGTAACCTCTCTTAGAAGTCCATCTGCAATTTGTATTTTGTTTATGATTGTAGATTAAACGTCATTTCTTCTAGTCATGAATAAACGAAAAAGGGAAGACAGTATATCAGAAGACTGCATGATGGAAGGTATTTAAATTTACGTCGCTTTTACCTTACACGAATTTATTTTCCAAAACGTTTTTTAATTGGGATAGTGATGAAATATTATTCAATTTGTTTTCCATATAGTGCCCATTAATTTCATTAACTTTCAATTTAAATATTTTGCAGTTCCAAGTGTTACAAACGCACTTGGGGCCAGCCTCAGTATTACTCTCTAAAATCAGGATAAATTTCATATTACTTGTTAGTAATTGATGAAATTCAGTCAGATGTTATGAAAATATGTGCAAATATTAATTTCTCCTCAATATAAATAAAAGGATTTCAGTGGTTTTTGTTAAGCATCCCATAGTCTTTATTATAATTGTACTGTTATACTTTTAATTGGCTTTTATTAGGTGAGACAATAATGGTTAATTTAGGTTTAGTTGTAAAACAGGTATGGAATGTAAAAATGTTTCAGTGATTAAGATAGGTTTAATCATTTATTTTGAAGGGAATACGATCAACTTAAGGAAATGTAATGTTTATCTATATTCACTACCAAATCAAGTCTAAAAGGTTCTTCTGTAAGTGACTTTGTTTTAGTGAGCCACAAATCAGGCCCATTAAGAAAAAAATTCAATCAATAGCGAACCACAAGGGCTTTGTAGAATCTTTGCATGAGTAGAGTGATTCCTAAAGACTATCCTGGTTTTCTCTCACTTCTGAGATTTACTACGATTAGAACTACAGCAGAAGATGACTATGGTAGGGATGTGGTGATAGATCACCATTTTCACAAAAAATAAAAGAAAGCAGACAAATGACAACAAATAAGTTAAATTGTATGAACTTTTTTTGCAAGAATGTTTACTAAATAATATTGCCACAACATAGTTTGAAAACATAAGACTTTATAATTATATAACTCTTCAGTATCCGAAAAGTAAAATGTAACACCCTTTTTTCAAGTATCCATTAATATTTTTTTAACATTGATATATCTGTATGTGAAATATTTAATTATTTTGTGGTCCCAGCTCAGTTAAATAATGTAGATATCTATACCTCTCTTTATTCCTATTTATTTTCACTTTTCTTTTCTTTTCAGTTCAGGTTAGTAAAGATGCTGATCCATGTTATGGAGAGTCAGTTCCTCCCCAATGTTTAAGAATGTTAGATGAAATAATGAAGAGTGGATCAGGTATATATATTTTTTATAGAAATACACTAATTAGTTATAAGTATCGCATTGCTAGTTAAATTTTTAGTATTATATATATTCATTTGAAAAGAAATTAGTATTATAGTATTATAGTTTGATATTGTAATTATGAATGATTCCAAATAAAATAGATTCATTTTAAGTGCTCACAAAAATGTATCATGTAGATTTTGGTTTCTTTTCATTTCACAGTTATAAGTTTATAAGACGTATATTTTACCAGCCCAAAATATCGATAAAAATGTTAGTTTTAGGTTTTCTTACCTAATACATAATTATTTTTTATTTTACAGCTCAATTAGTAGAACGTAGCCAAAACCCTCTTGGTATTTCTCCATTGGGAAATCATGTGAAACGTGTTAATGGGCATGAAATAGCAGAATTAGATGAATTTATGTCAACGGTATGTGTACAAATTCAGTATTAAATTTATTGTTATTAAATTTAATTTAATAGATTAATTTATTGTTTTGCATATTATACTGCATTATTATATAACAATTATTTATTAAATTAACAAACATACTCTTATAATATTATACTACATAGTTGCTTTAAAATTGTACATTAAACAAAAATTATCATTTCTTAATCCTCTGATGGTTAACTATCAGTTTTATTCTATACTGATTTCACATACTAATTTTTAAAAAATAGTAATTTATACATTAGTCTCGAGTTCAGTATAACTTTTTTTTCATTAAAAAAAATATATATGTATGAATGTAGTGACCTAAGTGATAAATTTTATCTGATTGATAAAATTATCAAAATACTTTAATCATTTCATTTGATTAAAGATAATGCCAAAATTTTGCTTAGTTAATATTTATCTTTTTTAGTATTGTTGTTTCCCACGTTTTATCTTTTCCTCTGTATAAGATGATGCTGTTAATAATAGATATGTTTGAATATTATAATTATTTAAACATAGTTGTTAATTATTAATTTAATTTAATTAAAATTTTCTGAAATAATATTTCTTATTGTTAAATTCTTTGACCTAATACCAATAATAATGAACTTATTTCTCAGGTGGATTCGAGGTTAAAACAAACAGTGATGACCAAAATAGTTACAATATCTGATCAGATGAAATTTCTTCGCCAACAGCTAGTAAATGCTGTCCAAGAGGCACAAGAAAGTTCAACCTTAAATCATACGCCCTGCAATTTCCGTAAAGTACCTGGAAAAGTATATTATCTTTATCAAAGACCTTCTGGACAGAACTATTTTTCACTATTGTCTCCTGCAGTAAGATTTTTTTTTATTACACTTTTTTAGTGAACTGTAATAAATTATTGTGAATTTATTATTAAGAATCTTAATGTACTCTTGAAAATAATGTTTTCTAAAAACATTCATTGGCATTTTGGATATTAACTTGCATAATATGGTGGTGCAGCTCAGTTTGTAAGGGGCCCTTAAGGGAACTCTGCTACAAGACGCCAGGTGCTGGATTTGAAATCAGTTGTGGCAGATACAATATTTATTCTGTTATCTGCCATAGACCAAATCTATAGTATCTGGTGACCTTCATGGGGCTCACCCAGCATCTATAGATTAATAGCTGTATTCAGAGATGTGTGTTTAAAATCATGTTGATTAACATTTTCTTACCAAAAAATAGTGATTATACATTTAAATAAGAAATTTATTATGAACTAGAATGGATCTACAATAAGCTTCTGCAATGAACTGCTCATTGTAGTTCTATGTAAGTAGGACACAAAACTAAGAAGGGAAGATGACATCTCTAGAAACTATAAAAAATTCAACAAAAACTTGTTTATACAAAAGAAATCAGAAAACCGTTTTTATTCCTAAAATTTTTATCTAGATAAATTGAAGAACTCTTTAATTAAAAATCAGTTAACAGTAGAGATCAAGGATAGGTTTTAATCTTTAATAACATTAGATGAAGACCTCGAAGATATAGACATATTATGGCCCGAAATTAGGGATAATATCTAAAAGGCGCGTAGCAAGTGTTTTGGGGAAAGGTGGAGTAAAAATATTAATATTTATTTCTTTTTGTCTAGTTTGATGTTCTCTTTTTAATATTAAGATCATAGATCTCTTTGTTATAAATGTCTCATAAATAGGCCCCTATTCCTTGAGCTATTTCAACAAATTAAATTGTAGGCTATACAAGTTTTATGTAATATTTATGTTAACGCTCATTAAACTAGTATCATTACTTCCCCCCCTCTATATATCGTTATTATCAAATTTAAATTAATTAGTTTCATTACTTGTTTTCTTTAGTCATGTTTAATTCGTTAGTTTGTAATTGATTTTGATTATAATGAATGAGAGAAAATATTGGAGTAATTTTACATAAAGCTTTATTTTTGTAATTATAAAATAGTTTATAGACAATGCGAAGCATCACATTAATTCATATGTCGACTAAACACGACCGCCGTTGTCTTGGTAACGGCGGCGAGTCGCTCACAGTTATTGTTGCTTTGGACTTCAATCAGTGATCACTCATTACGAGTTCTTTTAGTGTGCACTTGGTCTAGTCTAACATTACTCATTACGAGTACATTTTGGTAGCTGCAAATTGAACTTCTGTCAATGTGACTCACTCTTTACAAGTTATTTTGTGGCCAATTATATTGTACGTACTGTTCGTGCTTCATGAGCTCCTGGAATTCATCCAGGCATCATCATCTTTCTACTCAGCGGGAGTATTGACGATCGCCAATCGTGTTGAGTATCTGATGTAACACTTCTAATCAGGTATCTCTCATTAATAATCATAACAAAGGCCTTGTTGAAGACGTCGGAGAGATTTTTTTGCTGTCACTTATGGACATTTAAATCTCTTATTGCTTTGTATTAAATTTAAATTAATAGTTAATTAATTTATTCTTTAAATTGTACATTTAAAATCTATTTAGTAAATATCAGGCCTGCGTAGTAATTGTTCATAATTAATAGTTTATTCCTTGTTCTATATATTTCATTAACCATGTGTTTTTTTAAATTTTATCTATCATATGTAATTCTCTCGTTCATTAAATTTAATTTTTGTTCATTTCAATATTTCTTATTTTAATCCTTTTTTTTTCTAATAGCATATTAATCATATTTTTTTCTCATCCATAATTTCATTTACATCGTAAGTGCTCAAAATAACCGGCATTATTGATACGGGGTCGGAGATTTACACCTGTTGGTTTTATTTCCTTTATGGTGTCGCTCTCCCCAACAAATTATTTGTTGATAAGAGACATTTTTTTTTCAGGATTGGAACGAAAAACCACCTCACCATTTCTGTGGTTCATATCTTTATGACCACGATTATACATGGAAAAGAGTATCAAGCACGACTTTTTAAAAAAACAATTTTTTATTATTTATAATTTTAATAAAGTTATTTTTACTGTATATTAATATTGATCTATATCCAATTCCCAGTTGGTGATCAATAAAATATGTGTTATTTTTTTGTTCATGTGAGTTTAATAACTTTAGTTGACATTATGATAATTTGACATATTTTGTCTAATAATATATATTTTATAACATAAATTTATGCTTATAATGTTCATCCCCAATATTCAACTTGCATTTGTCTTCCTCCTTACTTACTGGCGTTTCCTTTTGTACAAGTTTCCAAGTGGCTGCAAATAAAAAGAAAACTATTAATTATTATTTTGTTTTAGAAACTTATTTCATCTATATTTTATTAATGTTGCATTCTATCTTAAAAGTTATGGTATTAGATTGAAGAACATTGATTCATATGTATATCTGGGATACAGATAGTCTGGGGGTGCAGCCGAAAAACCACTAAATAAGACAAACTTATTTATTATAAGTGCCGAAGTTTCGACCTACATTGTAGGCCACCTTCAGGGCTATGAGGGAAAATCAAACAGAACAAAAATCACTATAAAAACATTGCAATACCCAGAAAGAATATAATAACATAGAAATTAAAAATTAATGAAATTAGTGATGAATATAATATTAAGGGTATATATGAATAAAAGATTTTAAGAGTACGAAAAGGTGGTAATGGCAAGTAAAGTTAGAAAAAAAGGGGGAGATGAACAATAAGATACAAAATGAATGTAAAGAGAAGATACAAATGTTAGAAGGTGAGATATAAAGGTATGGAAATCTAAGTTAAGTTACAGGTGATATATAAAAGATGTAAAATGGTAATTTGGTAATAGAATGTTATATAAGTAAATAAATACAAAATATGATGTAAAATGTAGATAGTAAAAAGTATGGGATGTTATATAAATAAGTATATATAGATGCATATATCGAATTTATACAAATACAAGATATCATTATTCCCTCCCTAAAAAACCGAATTATATGGATTATTCCTTTGATTACTGCCACCCAACGTTTTTTCTCTCCTACAAATTCAGCTTGGTGCAGGAAATTGACTGTTTTTATTTTAAAATGCCAATTTTTAATGTAATGTTTCTTAAGACAAACTAGGTGCGATGAGCTCTTTTCATGGCATTCTAAGGTCATAGGCAAATGCTGCCAATCGTAATAACATATCTTTCCATTAAAAGGAGCGACATCAGCATCAAAAAGTTTACAATAAACCGAATCAGTTGATTCAGAATAAATCAGCCAGGTTCTTGAAACTGTTTCATTATTTAACATTGTTTTAGTAAAATAAGAATTCGAAAAAGATCTTTTAGATCTATTTGAAGGATAGGAATTCTCTTTTACCTGTACTGGACGGCGCTCTATTAAAAATATCCTTTGTTTATCGGATAACACTTGTAGCCATAACGCGATATCATTGATTACATCTTATTTAAGTGTATTCTCTGGCGACGATTCGGCGCAAGGAGGTTGGTCGACTATCGACGATGGAAGTGGCAGGGCAGACACGAGTTCATCTGTAGGGTTATCTTTGTTTTCTTGCGTCTGTAGAAGTTCTCAAGAAGACAAATCGTCTCGAACCATAAACTTTTCGATAGAACTAGTATTCTTTCTCAGAGATACTCCCTTTTCCAGTTTTCTTTATCGATTCTGTGCACCAGAAAGTTTCTTTTTTCCATTGCCATCAGACATCTGAAATGAATAATAATAATACTTACATAAACTAAGTATTTAGGTAAGATTTAACAGTAATTTAACCTAACCGACGAAAAACCCTTACAGAAATAAATCAAAATTTGTAACTGGTTCTATATCAATATTATCACAATATAGCCATCATCCTGAATTATAAGTTTATCTCATCGCCCATCCATAGGTAGCGCGGTGTTAAGTAGGTATGTGTTTCATTGAAAGTTGTTTAAAAAAACCGCCGCTCAGTGGTCAGCCAGCCACTAACAGGATGCTGGATGTATGTACGTTCCTCCGTGCTTCGGAGGGCAAATTTAAATATTGGTCCCGACTGTGGCTGTTGTCTATATGTACTAAGTATGCAGGGTGACTTTAATTAGCGAGCGCTTTGATAAATCTGATAAATGTACTTACTTACTCATGTACAAGACCAACTTTTATTAAGGGGCCAAGTAATTCTGAAACCTCGAAAAATCTACAGAAAACAAAAGCTGATAGTTTTCTTGCAATTTCAGAGTTGCAGCTGCCCCAAAGCAAAAGTTGCTCACCTTATATACATACTAAGTACATTCATAACCTGAAATGATCGATGGTAGTTATTTTGATAGCACTCATATATCCACAACTACAGTTTTAATATCCTTCTGATTATTGGGGACGGAACCCTAAAAACCAAAAGTTTGTAAGTTTATATGTAAATAAACCAAAGGAATATATGTAGGATTATGAGAGCAATAAAGTCAGTTATTAATTCGAGTTCCCCTTAAAACCCTACTATTACGAAACCTGCAACGAGAAAAGCCGGACGGATTAATCGGAAACGACTCAACGCACGCCTAATGGAACTTATTATAGGACAATGGAATGTTTTATCCCTTCATAGACCGGGAGCTCTACATCAGCTTCTAACACAACTGGACCTATATCATGTTGGCCTAGCTGCAATCCAAGAAATAAGATGGACTGGTCAAGGAGCTTTCAACAAGAAAAGTCATACCATCTTCTACAGCTGCGATGACAAGAGGCACACCTTCGGAACTGGATTTATTTTGAGCAAGAAGAAGTTAGTTATTGGCTTTGAACCAATTAGTCCAAGAATCTATTATCTCCGAATAAAAGGAAAATTCCATAATTATAGTATGATTAGTGTGCCCCGACTGAACCATCAGGAGATGATGAAAAAGATGCCTTTTATAGTAATCTGGAGCAACGCCTTGATTCCTGCCCGAGAGCTGATGTTAAGATTATCCTGGGGGATTATAATGCGCAGGTAGGAAAGGAGACAGAATACTTGCCCACAATTGGTCTAAATAGCATTCATGGCCATACAAATGATAATGGGATGAGGATGATAAATTTTGCTGCTTCGAACGGACTTGTGGTCGGCAGTACTATGTTCCCTCACAAAAACATTCATCTAGCAACTTGGCACTCCAATGAAGGATTCACACGTAATCAAATCGACCATGTGTTAATAAGCAGTCGTCATATCAGTAGTTTGTCGGATGTGAGAGTTTTCAGAGGAGCCAACATCGATTCTGATCACTACCTCATGATCGCCAGGTTTAGGGCTAGAATTTCCAACATCAGAAATCAAAATGGAGCGCGATCGGCAAAAATTAACACGGAAAAACTGAAGGATCTCGAGGTTAGGCAACTCTTTACTGACAGCATGAATGTCAAAATTAAAGATTTGTGTCAGGCTGATAGCATGGATCAAGAATGGCAAAAATGTAAAGAAGCCATGGAAGCCATTGGCAGTTGGTGTGCTTGGATTCCAAAGACCAACTAAGAAAGTACCCTGGTTTGACGAAGAATGCCAAGAAGTGACCAGCCGGAAGAACCTTGCCTATAAAACAATTTTACAGCGAAGGCATACAAGAAGATCAGTGGAGGAATACAGATCCAGAAGAAGGGAAGAGAAACACACCCACCAGAGGAAAAAGAGGGCTTGGCACCGGGAACGCCTCCAGCAGATGGAAGAACTTCGGACTAATAATGAAATGAGAAAGTTTTTCCAAGAAATGAACAACAGCCGACATACATTCAAACCTAGAATAAATGCCTGTAGAGACAACGAGGGTAATCTCACCACAAATAGGAGACAGGTTCTGGAACAGTGGCGGCTTTACTTCGATGTCCTGCTTAATGACGTGGGTGGAATAGAAAGAGAGGAAATAGAGATGCCCCCAGGGGAATTGGAGCCTCCTGATCTGGACGATATTTATGAAGCTGTGGAAGAGCTCAAAAGTAATAAAGCACCAGGACCAGATGGACTCTCCCCTGAACTTTTTAAGTATGGAGGAGAAGAATTAGTCAAAGTCCTCTATAATATAATAATGTATATCTGGAGGATGTAAGAAATCCCTTGTGAGTGGCGCAAAGCAGTTATATGCCCGATTTACAAGAAGGGGGATGCGCTTGATTGCCATAATTATCGTGGTATATCCCTCTTACCATGTGCATATAAGGTGTTCTCTCGAATACTTTATAAAAAATTGCTTCCTTTCGCCGAGCAGAATACAGGAAAGTACCAGACGGGCTTCATGAGAGGAAAGTCTATCATGGATCAGATATTCTGCATTAGAAACATTCTGGAGAGGTGCAGGGAGTATAATATCCACACACACCACCTGTTCATTGACTTCCGAATGGCCTATGATAGTATTCCATAACGAGCTGTACAAGGAGCTGCTGGAAATGGGAATACCACCGAAGCTGATACGACTGATTAGGGCTACGATGAAGAAGGTACAATGCACAGTGCGTGTTCTAGGTGACCTGACTGAAAGCTTCGAAACTCACAAAGGGCTGAGACAGGTTGATTGTCTTGCATGCCTTCTCTTCAATTTGGCCCTTGAAAGTACAGTGCGGAAATCTGGAATACAAATTGGGGGAACTATATTCAATAGATCTTCTATGATTTTGGCCTTCGCCGATGACATAGATATTGTGGCAAGAACCCCTACAGATTTAGAAAATGCTTTTAACAGTCTCCAGATAGCATCAGCTAGAGACTATGGTTTAGAGGTCAATGAATCAAAAACCAAATATATGCATGCAGGCCCACAAGTGAATGTGCATGAACCATCGCATTCTATGGCTGGAGGGTTTAAATTTGAAAGAGTGAAGGAATTTGTGTATCTTGGATCACAGGTGAACGCGGATAATGACATAAAAGCAGAAATCCATCGCAGAATTATGTCCTAAAATAAATGTTATTTCGGGTTACTGAAGCATTTTAGAAGCAGGGCTATTTCCCAAAACACGAAGGTGCATTTGTATAAGACCCTAGTAAGACCTGTTCTCACTTTTGCCTCCGAATGTTGGACATTACCCAGTTCACAGGAAGCCCTCCTCCTAAGGTTCGAGAGGAAAATTTTGAGGAGAATTTATGGCCCAGTTTGCACCAATGGGATATGGAGGATAAGGACGAACGCTGAGCTAGCAAGACTCTACAAGAGCCCAGATATTTTAAAGGTAATAAAAGTAGGCCGGCTTCGATGGGCAGGTCATATAATTAGAATGACCCAGGATGAGATTCCTAAAATGGTCCTATACGAAAGGATTTATGGGACAAGAAGAGTGGGAAGACCTCGGCTCCGATGGATCGATGGAGTGGTGGCGGATGCTAGGTCCATCTTGGGAATCCGCAATTGGAGAGCAGTGGCAACCAATAGAGAAGACTGGCGAACCAAGCTGCAGGAGGCCTTGACTCTACAGGAGTTGTAGCGCCACGAATGATGATGATGATTAATTCGAGTTCGCTGTGTTCATTTCTAACCTTTCTTTTTTTTTACTTTTTCCTCTCGATAAACTTCAACTGGTGCCAAAACCGGTGGGACAGTGCGAAAAGAATAAGCGAGATAAATTTATATATATATATATATATATATATATATATATATATATATATATATATATAGGTTTCTACTTATCTCGGACGTGTACTTACACGTAAAGTAAAGGGTGTACTTACAAGTTCCAAAGAATTGATCAGTTTATCATCAATCAGTTATTTCGAAATATATCAATTCTTTGGAACTTGTAAGTACACCCTATACTTTACAACTTACACGTGTCATCTATATTTATTTTAGTCTGCTATTTAATGTTTTTGCTAAAAGCTCATTTTTTCACTGTCAGGGCATGAATATGAGACTAATCTAGTCTCCAAACGTCGCCTTAAGAAGTTGAAATAAACTGACTGAAACTCAAGAACCAAAACATAATATATATATATTATTGTCCCCCATTTCTATTGTCCGCCACTCAGATACCTGATACTTATTTATTTTTATTTTAATATTTACCCATTGAAATTTTTAGTTTTTAACTTGATTACCTTATTCTTTAATTTTTAACAATTTATTAATTTCATAATTGTCTGTATTTTGCATATTTAGCACTGAAGAAGACCTGCAAAGTAAACGTTGGCTACTTGATAAACATTTTTCCATATCTAAGAGAAATTGATTGACCTCCACCCGGACTCTTTTCTTCCACAGATTGTAAAAAATGTTTGTTTACAATTATCTGGTGAGATGTACATGTTGAAATTACTGTCATTAAAACATTATTTTATTTACAGGTGCTGAAACTAATAAAAAAGTTAGTTCAGTGAACTATTTCACTTATCGCCTGATGGTTCGCAGTTGATATGTATGTATGTCAAAATAGAAACAGAGCGATTGAAATTCATTCGGTTGAACCAGACCAAACTCCGTTCTGAAAAGTATATTCCCCTTCGATAAAAGTGATGGAAATGCAAGCAATGTCGGCCGGATGACAATTCTTCCATCAACATTTATTTGAAGTCCTCGGCATATACATGAATATGCTCAAGATGTCGTGACTTATGTCCGTCATGATGGCACAGCAGACTTATTTATCACATTCACATGCAATCCTAAGTGGATAGAAATCAAACATCAATTATTCAAAAGTTAAAATCTTTAATGGATTTCATTGTGAAACACAACGTGTTTGGAAAGACGCGCTGCTGGATGTATTCTGTGAAGTGGCAAAAACGTGGGCTGCCTCATGCACATATCTTGATTTGATTGATTGTGAAAATAAGACCAAACGAAGTTGATAAAATCATATCTGCTGAAATTTCTGATGTAGAAGTAGATCCTGGCTTGCATGAGATAATTATTAAAAACATAATTCATGGTCCCTGTGGAACTCTTAACCATAATTCACCGTGTAGGGTGCATGGTATCCACGGGCATTAGTAGCAGAAACGATTACTGGGAATGATGGTTATCCGCTGTATCCTCGCCGATCGAGTGCAGATAACGGAAGATCAACAATTGTAAAAGTAAATCAACAAGATATCGAAATTGATAATCGTTGGATTGTTCCCTATTCACCAATCCTATTAAAGACTTTCAAGGCACACATCGATGTTGAATCTTGCCATACCGTCAAATCCATAAAATACATTTGCCAATATGTAACTAAAGGAAGTGACATGGCTGTGCTTGGAGTTGGTGCTGAGAATTCCATTGGTGACGTTACCCAACACCAAATGTGCCGCCATGTTAGCATTAACGAAGCAATTTGTGGCATTTTTCTTTTTCTATTCATGAAAGACACCCCACTGTAGTTCACTTAGCCATACACTTAGAAAATGGTCAAAGTGTATATTTTACAGCCCAGAATGTATTACAACAAGCTATTCAACCACCGTCTACAACCTTGACCAGTTTTTTTGCTATGTGTCAAAATGATGATTTCGCCCGAACTCTGCTATACTCAGAAATGCCAAAATATTATGCTTGGAATCAATCCTCAAAAAATTTTCAACGACGAAAACAAGGAAAACCAGTTCCGGGTTTCCCCAATGTATATTCCACTGATGCAATTGGTCGAATTTATTCAGTCCATCCAAGCAATGATGAGTGTTTTTATTTGAGATTACTATTAGTCAATGTACGAGGCCCAACATCATTCCACGGGACGTCCGAAAATCCTGAAGCCGCAGCTTCACATCCAAAGAGTCGCATGTGGCTCGAGAGCCGAGCATGTGCCGACCCCTGACCCATACCTATTTATACTAAACCTTAAAAATAGTGGATTTATAAGTATATTATGTATAAGAATGATATTTTTTATGTATAATTTGTATATAGAGCTACATTGAATGGAGATTCATACAAATGGATTTTCAAACTTTTATTTTTTGAGTTAAGATATTAACTCACAAAGTTTCAAATTGAATAACTACTGTCATATCAAGGGTGCGTTCATACTGATGCGATATAAGATAAGCGGTTGAGTTATAACAAGCTTTAACTGTTTCATTTTTAATATTTTCCAAAAATAAAAGTTATCGGGAGCTTTAGTATGGAAAAAAGAATGTAATTATGGATAATGAGTAGATTTCGACAATCATTTCATCAAGAAATAAAAGCTTAAACTAAAATTTCATAGTATATATAATATATATATATCATATATGTTTGTTGAAATGTTCATTTCTAGATGAAATCATTACCGAAGTATTTAGATTTCCCATAATTACCCCCTCTTTTCCATGCTAAGGCTCATGATAACATGTATTTTTGGAAACTATTAAACGGGAAACAAATAAAAACTTGTGAATCAACTCGTTGCGACAACCTGCGAAATGATTACATTTGTTTGTGTTTTTTTTAAGAATTAAACTTTCTGGTTTTGAAATAAAAAAAATAATATTTAAAATTGGTGATTGATCGTTTCTCATTTTGAGAAACCGTTTTTTTTATTTTTTTTTTTTTAGTTGTTTAGATATGTTGATGATTATGATCGATGATGCATGTTAGCATTAGAATCTAAGACAGACGTGAAAATTGACAAGAAAAAAAAGGCAACATCTCAAATTTTTCTTTAAATTAAATTTATATTCGAATGAACTGAAATTTTGAATTGATCCATTTTCGTATCTAAATGTTGGCAATGTACAGTGGAAGTCAAAAGTAATTGCACAGGCCAAATATTGGCCCTATAGTTATATTAGAATGAAATAAAATTACATAACTTTTTCAATTGAAAAATCTTTTATTTACACGAGTTTTAAATGAAAAAATAATCATTTAAATACAACTGATCAATAAAAAAAAAATACAACACAAAAAACGACCTTTCATAAGTATTTCACAAATTTAAATGTATTTGTTTACAAGCATTATTTGGTTTGTTAAGAGCTTAATTCCATTCAGGATTAGGGGGATTGTAATGAAATGTATTTAGTCTGTATCTAAGTAAACATGTCAACAAAGAAAGGCGAATTCTCTATTGCGACCCGAGAAAAGTATGCATTTTTGCGAAACAGCGGAAAAACATACCGGCAAATTGGTCAAACCTTGGGTATGTGCTTTTCTACAGTTCGTTATGTTATTAAGAAATATGACGAGACAGGAACCAGCACCAACAAGCCAAGAAAAAGACGGCCAAAAGTATTGACACTCAGAGAGTGCAGACATATAATTAAAGAGGCAACAAAAAATCCATCAATTAGTTCTAGGCAACTGGTACATGTGGTGGCTTGTACTAAAAAAAAACAAGTGAGTCTTCTGAAAGAAGAGCCCTTTATCAATCAAATATTCACGGTAGGATACCAAGGAAGAAACCGTTTATTAGTGAGGTTAACAGATGAAAGAGGCTTGAGTTTGCAAAAGAGTACATTTACAAACATGTGGCAAAATGTTCTATTTAGCGACGAGACCAAACTTAATATATTTTGGAGTGGTGGTAAGAAGTACATTTTTCGAAAACATAACAAAGAATTAAAAAGACTAAATGTTCGACCAACTTTGAAACATGGAGGAGGTCATGTTATGGATAGAGGGTGCACTTCATTTCATGGAGTTAGTAAACTTGTTCCGCTTGAACACATCTTAAATGCAGATGGATACGTCAACATTTTGCGCCATAATCTACAGATCAGCATTTCAAATTTCAAAAATTGGGGATTGATAATTCTTACATATTTCAACAGGGTATTGATCCTAAGCATGCTACAAATAAGACCAAGGAGTGGCTCTTGTATAATGTACGCAGAAGGCTTCTAACCCCTCCTCAAAGTCCGGACCTTAATGTCATAGAAAACTTATGGCACATTTTAAAACAAAGGATTCGAAAATACGTCATTACCTCAAAAAAAAAAAATGCATGACAGAAGTTTCGCTGGAAGAGTAGGAGAAAATCGAGCCAGAGTTTAAAAAAAATCTTGTTTATTCTATTCCAAGACGTCTTCAAGCTGTTATCGATGCAAATGGACACAAAATATTGAAAAATAAAAACAATATACATATTACTCATTATATTATACAAATTTAAATTTTTGCTAATACTTTTGAAAGGCCTTTTTTTTGTGTTGTATTTTTTTTTAAGTGATCAGTTTTATTTAATTGATGTTTTAACACTTTAAAACTCGTGTAAATAAAATATATATTTCTTTAAAAAGTTGTGTAGTTTTCTTTCATTCCAATATAACTTTAGAGGAAATATTTGCCTTGTGCAATTACTTTTGACTGCCACTGTAAGTATAAAGTAACCGTTGTTAATAATCGATTGTATGATATACCTCTTTGCGGCGTCTATAATTGAATTGAGGAATCAGCTGAACAATAACAAATACCTGAGGGACTTCTCTGTTTTTTTCTTTTATGAACTTAAAAGTAAATAACAACAATGGATTTACTTGGGTCAATATTAAACAGCATGGATAAGCCACCAACAGTGAGTGATAAACAAAAAGAATTATTAAAACGTAAGAAACTTTGTTAGATGTTTTGTAACAGTTCATATTAATTTGATTAGAACAAGCCATACTATGCTGTATTTTTCTTAGGTCAAAAACAGGAGTTGTTGAAGAAACAAAATGCTGAGAAAGAGATGTTAAAAAAGTTCAGATTAAAGGTAGTATGAAACCCTATTGATTCTAGTTATAGTTTAACAATTTTAAGAGATCACAGAATTTATTTAAAACCTTGTCTCATTCAGCATGATCCATTAAAATGTTCTTCTTTTATTATTTTTTCATCATAGCATCTGCCATTGTTTTGATGTAACTTATAATTTTGGGGTTAAAAAGACATGTATCGTTTTATTGTGTTTAATGTTGTGCTGCTCGAAAGATTCACACTTATTTTTTGCCGGAGAAGTGTATCTTTAAATATACAATGTACTGTGTTAGAAGATTTGATGAATTTGTGCCTACTATAGTGTTATTAAGTATTTTAAGGGAAGAGTGGTACAATGCACTTGTAATTTGGAGGTGGTTAGTGTAAGTGACTTCAAATTTTGACGTTTGTTTGCCTTTATTTATTATTACATATCTGTTTTCATTAACTCATTTTAGCAAGAAATACTAAAAATCTACTTAATGCTGCTAGAGAGTTAAGTTTACTAAAATTTCTCAGAAATCACTTTTAAGTTGTCCAGCTAAGAGTATAGCACTTCCTATCAGTCTCGGCATGATCTTTTTTAAAGAAGTAATAGATATTTGAACTAATAGGGTAAACTTACATCGAATAGTTTTAGATAAGCAAAATATCTTAAGAATAAATATATAAAGCAATAGTATTTCTTTTGTCTTAGATTAAGTGATGCCTTATTTTTTATTAAATCCAAGACTTATAAACCTTTTAAAAACGTGTTAAGTATATTTATAAATGATTCCTGGCTAACAATTTATTTTTATACGACTAACGACTTATTTTTTTATATTGTGAGTTTTGATCAAAAATTGGATTGGCGAATCTTAGGATTTTCTTTTCCTGCTTGGGTTTTATCTTATGGGTACTTTCATAAAATATGTTTAATGAAAGATAAATCAAGTTTGTGAAACTTTGATTTTAGTATAATTTTTTATTTTTTGAAGAATAGTTATACCTTTCTTTTCTTGCTCATCCTTTAAAACATATATCAGAATGTTTTACTAGTAAAATATGAGAAGAAGAATTAATTCATAGCAACATTTAAACATTTCATACCTCTATATCCATGTGCATTAATTTTAGCCTTAATTATAGGATAATTTTCTAAATAAAAATTTGAAAAACAATTTTTAGATATCTTATTACTGTAATTGCTATTTTTGGTACATATTCTTTAGTGTGACCCTTATTTTTTTATATTCTTATTTTGGATCAAAAATTTGTAATTATCACCTACTTATAAATTATGTGAGTGGTGACATATCAAGAATCATTAAGTCTAAATATGGATCATTGTTATGTAAATAAGATTTAGTTATATCTTTAGGTGATTGGATCGTTAATTTAGGAAGTGCTGAGTAGTTGCAAGTAACAATCAGTTTCTTATTAGTTTTGATTAGTTTTATAAGTTCAGTGTGACACTTATCAAGATCGAATTTGAAATGACGGATTTGTTTGTATAGATACATACATTTAATAGAAAAGTCTTTTTTTCAGTTATATACTCCTGCACATGTGCAGATATCCTTGTAAATATGTATCAACATTCTAATCAAAATCATTTATTGATACAATTGGTTATACTAATTTTATTTTGTTTATTTTAGACTGAAAAAGATTTGAATAATTTTTTAAATGATCCGAAAAAGACAAGACTGAAGTATCCTGCTATGGAACAGATTTTTAGATCAATTGTGTGAGTGTTTTTCATATTATTTATAGTGGGATGAATAATGATTCTGTAATGTATTTAAACTTCTTTTGTAACTCAAGAGTTTAATGAACCAAATAGTTAAAACAAACATGCAATGATTAAAAAAAAAATTAGATAAGTAAAAATATTTATTGAAAATTTTTTTTTCCAGAAAATGTGTATGCATAAACTTGTTTTTAACATTTCCCGCCTCGACTTAATAAACTATTATTTATTATATCATTGCATTTTTCAAAATTTAATACTTTTTGTGTAATTTATTGTACAGTTTAGGCTTTTTTTTATGAATTTTTGTAATTATTTTAGATGTTTGCACTTGATAACATTTTTGTAACCGTTTCTTATTACAGACATGAAGTAGCGGAAGAATGTGGATTAACTGCTCATTCTTTTGGAAAAGATGGCATTGATAGGTAAGTTATATTCGTTTCTTTTATTATCATTATTTTTAGATTTTAAACTATTTGAAGATTTTATACTACTTTTTACAATTTATGGCAATTATTAATATCTGATAAAGTAATGCTTGTTTTTCTTTAATTGAAGGTATATCATGATATTCAAGAAAGAATATCCACCTTCTGAAGATGAATTAGCAGTATTAAGGAACGGTGAAGAGTGGACTAAAGAAAAACAACAAGAAATGGCTTTGAGGGTATCTATTTTTTATAAATAATTTTACATTACATTTTTAAATTTCTGAGCAGCTTTAAATAGCTATCATAAAATTTAAATCCTATAAAGCAGCAGGGATCGACCAATAACATTTTTAAGGAAATGATAATAGTGTGTGGGCAAGCCTTATTGCCGGTGTTTCTTTAACTTAATTTTTGGTTAAAAAGAGCTGCAGAAATGAAACAATTTCTAAAATGGATTTATGATTGAAAAACTGGTCTTATTCTGATCCAAAAAAAAAAAAAAAAAAGGACCAGGACAGATTGTAATTGTTGTCATGTAATCTCACTCCTACCAACTTGTTATAAAATATTCTAGTTTATACTACATGGTTGAATCATGGATTACGCAGAGTAAATTATCATATTACCAATGTGATTTTAGCCCCAACTGTTCTACTATCAGTTATATATTGTCCTTATACCAAGTACAGGAGTACAATTGGGTAGTTCTTCGCTTAATATTGATCATTAAAAGACTTATGATTTTAATATTCGTACTTGGGTTTTTCATGATTTGGTTCTGTTTAGAGACATGGAAATAGTAAAACTTAATACAATAACGTTGATGAATGCTGGTAATGGAGAAGGGCTCAAAGCAAATTTCAATTAGGCAAAACAGAAATGGCGATGATTTTGATGATGTTTTAGAATTAGTTAACAACTCTTTGAAAGAATATATTAGTTCATTCATTTATATATTAGTAATTACAAAATTTTAATAAATTTAATTTAGAGGAAACTTGAAAAGGAGGAGAAGATTGAAGCTTCTAAACGAAAAAATGAAAAGTTCACTCCTAATTCAAATTATCAAGAGAAGTACCAGCACTTAATTGGGTTAGAAGCTGCAAAAGATGCTGCCAGAGCAACAAAAACCAACAAACAGTATGGGTTTGGTGAGTTATTTAAATAATCTTACACATTAAATAAAAATAATATATTAACCATGTTAATGTTATCTCTGTTGGTAATATATTTGTTTTCTAAATCAGAGGTATTTCATTTATTGGTAAAATACCGAGTGAGTAGAAATTACTTCCTTAAGAGACATTAGTTACTTTCTCCATTTTTCCCTACAATTCCCTTATACCCCATTTCATCATTCTACTGGTTTGTACAAATATTTGTGTACTATATATGTGTTTAATTTATTAATTTTCAAGCTGTCTTATATGCTTTGGATGGGTGTTAAGAAACTATTTATAATGTCATATGCTGAGAAACTTTAGGGTGCTAGTGAATTCTCAATTTTATTTTTCATGTATACACATAAAACATAATATTGGGTCATTTCATATGAATGTCAGGGACTGGAGTGGCTCAGTGGTAGAGCACTGAGTAACCATGGCGGCGATCCTGGTTCAAATCCTGCTGCAGGCAGTTACTTTTATTTAGTCTGTTTGCGGCGGGAGATGGATCATATGGGATCTAGGACCCTCCTGGGGTCTAGGGCTCACCCAGCCTCTATAAAATATTATAAAAATAGGTTACCCAAAATAAGGGAGAAAAACCTGGCGGTTGAGCGTGACCTAGGATAAGTCACCTTGCAGAATCGTTGTCCATGAAACAGTACAGTCATTCTCTACCATGTACTGATCCTCAAACTTGTTAACGGGTCGTAGTGGTTACAGGTTCAGGTCCCCTTATTAGAATTGTGCCTTTTTAGTTTCTGAAAACCTATGAATCTTTGGATTTATTTAATTTATAATTTATAACTCAACCAGAGGCCTAAACTAATTATTAGGCTACAGATAAAAAATTCAATGGCAATGAAATATCTCTAAACAACTGAGCTATCAACTTTTCTCCAATTCAATCTATAATTATGTTTAAATTTATAAACAAATAATGCTTGAGTATCAAATGCATTAAGCTGATGATAATATTGTACATTCTAAATGAAAGGTAAACAGTTTATATTATATTGAACTAATGAGCTCTTAGTGTGTTTGGCCTAGTATTTAAAGGTTTCTTACTGAAACCTCTGAAACCTTTTTTAGTTTCTTGCTGGAACTAAACAATATTATGATAACTGTTTTGAATTCACCCATTTCATTCTGAATCTCCTTGTGCAATGTATTGATTAGTATATGGCATTTTTAAAAATATATAAAGTATAGATGTAATTTTTAGTTTTTTTCTTTTTCAGTTCCAAGTGAAAATAAAAAAGATCACCGGTCCATAGAAGAAACATTAGCAGATATTCAAAAGAAAAAACGAAAATTAGCACATAACCAAGATTAAAATATTATTGTAAATCTCTTAAATGTGATGCCTTTGCAGCAAGCAATATTTTCTATTGGTTCGTGACAGATAAATTGATATTTTAAAATAAATTTAATATAGCTATAAATTTAATATAGCTAGTTCCTGTGACAACAAAAATTCTGCTAATTTATTTTTATGAAGCACCATGGTGTCCAAGCAATCTCAATTTTAGACATAGAAATTTCTCTCTGATTGTAATGCAACTTCTTGAATTTAATAAAAAAAAAAATAAATTCTTTTTTCTTTCTTATGAAAAATCTGAAATTTGAACAAATTTATTTAGGAGAATTAAGTTGGCTTTTAAATATTGTTTAAGAAAAAACCATGGGCTTTTGTATATATGATGAAATTTACCTTGAGTCAGCATATAAAAAATAAAAATGTATCACTGTACTATTTGGTAGTTGTTCTTACAGATTGATAGAAGGTGCTAAAGGATAAATTCTTTCTAGCCGTAGTTTTGTTTAAAAAACATTTTAATGTTTTTATAATTGGTGTAATAATTTTTTTTTTAAACTGCTTTAGATCAGTTTTGGTATTGGATTATTGCTTGATTTAGTTTAGGTTTTTTATGGCAATACCTTGCTGTGAACTTGACTGTGCTGCGACAGTTTTCTTAATAATCGGATAAGTTAATATTCGAAGCTTCCATTGATTTACTTTTGTGAACATTTTTTCAATAATGTTCAAATTCAAAATGACAAATGATTTTGTTTAAAGGGATCGATGATGAACTTACAGTTTATATAAAGCAAAACACCTAGTTTGTTTGTTAATTCTAGTTTGAAGTTTGATACAAATTCAAATGTCTTATTAATAATTTATTTTTTGAGCCTTGAACTTAATGTAATTAGAAAAAATAACATTTCAATTTGAAGAAAATTTCTTTATTTTATGTGATGTAAATAAACTGTATATATAATAGTTGCATTGGTATGAAATTCTGATTGTTTTGTATTTGTATTATTTCTTTAATTAAGACTTGTAATCAGTATTCTTTTGTTGTCTCGAAAGAATGATATTTTATTAAAAAACAAAAAAAATTCAACATGGCCCTTTTGTCTCACCTGTTTGATTGACCATTTAGTAAAAAATATTATATGTACATATATAATATATATATGTACATATATGTATATAATATAATATATATATGTGTATATATATATATATATATATATATATATATATATATATATATATATCATATTTTTATCTGTCTATTAAATGGATCTATAAATCTAGACAAAACCCTTTCCCGAGGGCTATCATATGCAAAGCCAGTGTATTTGTTTATATATTTTTTTGGACCGTTTTTTTTAACTGGTTGCCTCCTTATCATGTTTCTTAATTAATACCTTATCATTGGAAGCTTCCTTATATGGACTGAATTAAGTGATTTAGATAAGTTCTTCCTCTGCTCTTTTTTTCTATACTATGTGCGAATCAACAGCCGTTTCTAGTTTATTTATGGTAAACTTACCACAGATTAGAACCAACATAGATTAGTGGTTAAGTATACGTTATTTCATAGTAATTATAATAAATACTTACAAATTATTTTAATTGAAGATTTTTTTGACTCAGCCTTCTATCTTTTTTAAATACATCCTCTATGCTTTGGAAAGTTAAACAAGAAATTTAATCAAAGTGATAATTGTTAGGTTTATATAGAAAGTAAATGATAAGCAGATATTGTGTATATATTTATTTTTTTTGCAACATATAACACACATTGTTGATCTCTATGAGAACTAACAAGAAATCAATTAGCAGAAGAAATGCCGGGTATCAAAGGATTTACAGGTAAGGGATTATACCTGATTTAGATTTTATGGCCAGAACCTAAGTTGGAGTCAGGAACAAAAAATGTAATGAATGAGGAGCAATGAAGGAAGAATATAAGAAGTGTTCAGCCAAAAAAAAAACAACAACGAAGAAATCAAGTTAAAAAGAACCTTTACTAGAATTGGGTGGCTTGTGTGTCCAAAAAGATAATAGCTCCTTATTTTATTTATATACATACTATTGAATAATGTTAAAACTGTACTGAAAACTTGGAGGGTAGTGGACAGTAAGTCATTATAGTTATAGTTACAGACCATATCATCATAGAAATCTTGGAAATCATCATGCTGTTCAGACCGTTTATAAAACATTTTCTGGTAATAAAATTTCCTCTGTATAAGAAATAATAGATAAAACATAAAGCCAGAGGACACAGACAACATATTTAACGCATTCACATCTAAGAACTGTGTAACTATGCAATTATTTCTTTATCTTTTTTTTCCTATTTTTCTTAATAGTCTTTCATGATGAAATATGAAATTTAATTACTGCATTTCAAGGCCAATACTTATGTTTTGTCTATCACTATTATGCCTCATACAATTCTGTTTTCATTTATCATTTGTTGGACAATTGAAAATATTAATACCTTGCCAATATAATTGAAAAATTGATTAAGTTTCCGGCTGTTTTCTTGTAATTTTAGTGATACCTACCTTACTGATATTTTGATCAATGTAGGATTTCTTATATAAATTAATTTAGACATTTTGATTTATTAGACATCCATGCCTACCTTGGAGCTGTATAAATTAAGAATGAACTTATTTTCAATAATGTGCTAACTGGTATCAGTATTGAGGACTGTTTAAAACAAATTTTTTTAAATGTATTTTTAAGAAAAACTGTTTCAATAGAATAAGAAAAAATCATATGATCTTAGTTTCTCACAAATAAGAAAAAACTATCTTGCCTTAGAAGTTTTATTAAATTTCCAGGTTGTAACTTAAATACTACTCTTGAGGTGCTTTGTCTGTATTCTGGTCTCTCAATTATAAATCATCAAGTATTTCATTAATCTATAAAATTTACAAGCTTGTCTTAAATAATTAGCTCATTTTGTTTGTATTTATCATAAAATATACCTATACTTTACCGTAATAATATATTTATACTAGTAAGGTACATTTGTATTTAAAATAGATACACTTGATTATAAATAGTCATCAGTAACAAAAATACTTTATTATAATTGGAAATATAAAAAAAATACTGTCAAAATATTTTACATTTGAAACTCTTGGCATGACATTGACTGTACATTATCTTTTTCTATACATTTAAATACAGATAATAGTACTTTACCTTACATTTCTAGTATTTACAAAAGATAACACTTTAGGTTGAGCCTAATATAAGTTAATTTTCTTCAAAAATGGAAGAAATGGTACTTTGATTTGGCCAGACATTAATTACTTAATGCTAATAACCCAGAAAATTGGGTGATGATTAATTTTTTGATTTTGTTCTGCTAAAATCCTCGACTGGTTCTAAACCGTCATATTCTGCTTGTGTTCCGTCATCATAGTAAGCATAATCATATTGTTCCTTTTCCTTCTTTTGATCTTTGCCAGGTATGACTGTTTGCTGTGTGAATGCTCTTGGTTTTTCTGTTACGTCTAAAGTTGTCGGCCTTGTACCCCTTGGATTTGATGTGGTTTTGACTGGTTGAACAGGTCTTAAGGTTGTAGGATTGTAGTAGTTGCTAGGAATCTGCTGATGTGCCGGATTCCTTTTTGGTTGAAATTGTTGCTGTGCGTTCTGGGCTACTTGTGGTTGCTGATAGGTTTGTTGTGCAGGAACATTCTTTTGTGGCTGGTAGGCAGGCTGTTGTGGTTGATTTTGGAAGGCTTGTTGAATTGGTTGGCTGTTAAATTGTTGAACTGGACTCTTGGTTGTTTGTGGCTGTTGATTGTACTGATTTTGAAAGGGATTTAGTGTAGTTGGATTATATTGCGAATAAGTTGATTCAGTGGAATAAGTGTATTGTTGCTGCTGATAAGGTTTTTGTGTAGTTTGTGTATACTGATAATTTACTTTGGCAGGTGTGCTTTGTTGTTGTTGAGTGCTGTAATAATTTTGGTTGTTAACCTCTGTTGGCTGAGGTTTGATTGTAGTGTAGTATTCATGTTGATATGGCTTTGATGTGCTTGGGTTAAAATAATTTTGTGTCTGTGTAGTGGGGTTGAAATATGTTTGTGACTGGTAGTTTTCTGTTGTGGATTTAGTCGTACCTAGATTGAAATTGTAGCCAGTTGAGACTGAAGTATTGTAGGTTTTGTAATTGTTCTGGAGACTGTTGAAAACACTTGCTCCGAGATTTAGACTTGGTGCTGTTTTTAAGAATTCGTCTTTTGAATCATCGTATTGATTAACTGCCCCGGTGTTAAGTTTATATAATTTTTGTGTTTCATAATTGTTATTTCTTTCATAATTCACTGTGGTTTCGTAGTAGTTGACTGTTGTTGGTGCTTGAGTTGTAGTTCTGAACGTTTGGTAATTCTTTGTTGTTTGAGGGAATGGTGTTGTTTGGGTATAGTAGTTTTGTGTGTTTTCATAATAGCTACGTTTTGTCGTTGGGTTATAATTCCTAAAAAATTCAGTTCTCTGTGTCACTGGGGTGGTTTCTATTTTTGGAGTAGTGGGGGAATAAAAGTTTCTTTGTGTGTATGTTTGACGATTGTATGTTTCAGTTACTCTGCTTGGTGCTTCAGTTGACTGCTGTTGATTTCTTTGAAATTGGGATACTCTTCCAGCAAAGTTGTTAGATTTTGGCCTATACTGAGGCTGAGGACTCTTGTTCTCTTCAAGTGGTGCCTAAAAACAAAAACAAAAATTGATTAAATCCATAATCACAGCATTTGTTAAGATAGTAAGTATTATAAATTTCATGAATTTGGTTACAAACTCCATGAAAAACTACAAATTAAATAAGTTTCAAATGCTTCAAATTCATTTACTATTTTGATGTATAATTATTAATTGAATCTGAATACAAGTGATACAGATACTTTTCTTTATCCGTTACTTTTACTTGATATTTTTGAAGTTGAATACAGTTATCCCGACTCTTACTCTTCTAATATGCTACACAAAAGCCTTTCTTGGGGAATCAGTTTTTGTTATCATTTTTAAAGGAAAAAGAGTTATTCGCCGAAATAGTAACCTGCACAAGACATCAAGTGATTAAAATCATGTTTTTTATTGGGTAAATTATTTTTTGAAAGTTATGGAATTGAACTAAACAAAAAATAGTTGTTAACCCTACCTCAAAATTTTGCTATTCACGTTTCAAGACACGTAGAATTTGGATTGTAATAAAAAAATTGTCTGTCCGCCGCCGCACGCTAATCTCTTTAAAACGCTATAGCTGTTATAATACTTGTCATATTCTGGTGCTGTTTTTTAATTTTGTGAAACTAATTTTCTTCTTTAAACTGATGTAAAATTTGTTACTGTTAAAAGTAAAAAAGTGAAGCAAAAATCAATCAATTTCGTCGAACAATTGTTTTTTGCACCCGATTTCAGTTGCCTTTACTTTATGGTATAGATAGCGGGAGTAGAGATTGTAGTGAGGTATGGTAGTTGACTCAAAGGATTACGTAAAATTGTAGTGAATACGCCAATCGTCGTGGATACTGACTAGTGAATGTGAATACAACCGCAGCCTTGAATACAGATAGAGAGAGGTGGGGTGACGTTGGTAGGACCTCCTATCCCATTGCTACGACTCTCGAGTGAAGTATCCAGGTGAGTATCTGTACCGGGTACATTTCGACCGTATCCGGTTCTTGTATCCATTACTTTTCAATATCGGGTACAAATTATCTGATAGATACAACCGTACCCATCCCTACTACGACCTCGAGTGAAGTATCCAGGTGAGTATCTGTACCGGGTATATTTCGATCGTATCCGGTCCTTGTATCCACTTTTTTCAGTATCGGCTACAAATTATCCGATAGATACAACCTTACCCATCCCTAATCCACCATCACCATTACTAAACCCCTGCAAAGTTTGTTTACCCATCGTTATTTAAGAAACTTCACGTTTGGGTCATCTAATATTATCTTATTGTGGTTTCCGAGTAGATCATTGTAAATCTGATAGTAAAATTCGTATTTAATTTCATCATTTGTGGTTTGGTTAGGGAATGTAAGTTTTTCAACGTGATTTAATTACAAAATACAACCACCAATACCTTTTCACGTAGAATCTGCATTTCTCTCAATGCGTAATGAAAACGATTGTTAAAGAAATGCAGTTCTTGAACAATAATTACTGTTTCTTCCATACCAAATAATGTTCTTCCCTTTCGTTTAGGAAAACCGGAAGTAACTTCCAAGGAAGTCTTATCGGCCATCGCCAGATCCATCACTCGTGGTATAAAGTAATAACATTTGATCGATAATTCGTATTAGAGGAATATACATAATATATCCATGTAACCCCCTCCCCTTCAGAACTACTGATAAAAAATAAATGATTATTATTACATTTAAAGAATATAATTAATTATATTTAGTTATACGTAGGTGGGAGGACTGCGTTAAGAGAAATCTGAAGAATTTGGGTTTGGGTAGTGGTCCGTGGACAGAGGTTTGTGAGCAGAGATTGGTGCTATCGGCATCGAGCCTTCGGGTTCGCTAAGCCTTATTATTATTATTTGTTAATTATATTTTGCTAATACTAACCTGTGTTGAAGGTAGAAGTCTTTTTCCAGTCAGCAATTTTTTGACGTTAGTTCTAGTTTTCTTGTATTCAGTTTTGCTATAGTCATCATCTTCCCTTCCTCTGTTTTTGTTTGAGAAAAAGTTACTTGAGTGGCTTCCCCTATAATATTATTAAACACAAGTTACACAACATTCTTAAACTGAGAAACAGTAATAGTATTCGGAATTCGAAGACTGACCAAACTATATTACCTCAAAAGATCAGATCCAACGCTTTCACCACGATCGCTCTTCTGCAGATAAAGATCGTCATCGACTTCTGATACGGCATTGTTGATGTTGTTGCTGGGTAGACGAGGTTCTAAATTTGTTCTAGGTATGTCACCGCCTGTTAATAAAACAATTTATAAATATAATTATGAACAGTACAAAAAAAAAAATTGAATGAACGCGAACAATTTGAATTTCTTACACCCACACTAAAGGACACTCTTGGACTAGTCTGTTTCAAATACAGCATTAAATCCTGCATGCCAAAGTAAGCTGGTCAGCTGAGTTGCTGCACAGAGGATCACGGTTTCAAATACAGCTATGACAGATAAAATATTTTATCTGTTAACAACTATTGGACTCAGTGGGATATGCAGACCCGCCAAGTGCTTAACTAGGCTCTATTATGTCGGGTATCCTTAATTGGAGGAAAGATCAGGCAGTTGTGCGTGATCTCGGACAAGTCACCTATCTGCACAACTATTGTCTTATAAACAGTGCAGTCTCCACCATGTACTAGAACTAACTCCTAGACACTTAATGGCTTTTAGTTCAGGTTTTTTTTTGTTTGTTTTTTTGGTGTCAAGACTATATTCGAGATTATTGTTCATTGATCAATTAGTTTGCATTATTTATGGTTGGATTGTGTTAATTAATATTTTTTCTCTCATTTAATAACAACTTAGTTAACTTCGTTCGCTTAATATTATTATTTTTTATTTATTGGCACGATTTTGGGCTCTTCAGCCGCACAGCTCATTTTGGCCCGGCAGTAATTTATTTTTGAAAACTACAAGTATTATGATTATGCTCAATCAATGAAAATACAATTTTGTTTTTAAAACTGAGTTAGTAGGTCTCCTTTACCTTAAGGGTGTATTTATATTATAGTAATGTGCTAAATTTTATTTAATAATTATTTCTTGGACTATTGGTTTAAGATTGAAAAAAATGAATAAAGGTTGACTTGATTATTTAATAAAAATAAGTTTACCTATCCTGTAGAGATCAAAGTTATCGGAGTAATATAATGTGGAAGCCTCACAATCGATGTTATACCAGTCATCGCAAATCTGATTTTCTTGGTCGAAAGATGTTTCATTAGGACAAAGAAATTTGTAGTCTTGTATCTAAAAAAAAATAAAAATAATTAATGGATTAGTTATAAGTTTTCAGAATAGTATTCTTTTCTATATATCTAACAATGATTTTATTTTTGCAGACACCTTGAATTAGTGGTTAATTCGAACTTTGTCCAAAATGAGTTATATTGTAGGGAATCGTGATGTTCTTTCAGTATTTGGCATGAAATGAAGTTATAGTATAAGCAATAACTTTAATCCAAGCCAATGCTTGATATGGTCACTTATGCACCACGAGAAGAATGTTTGACCCTGGAGCAAGACAGAGATGATTGGAGGCGTCGTCTTGATGCTCCACGAGAATGACAAGATTTCCGCTTCAATCCGTACAATTAATTTTTTTTCGACTTAACCGAAATCGATTTTTCGATTTTTTTACTGAATTTTTTTTTTTTTAAGATGTTGTGGCAACGTTTTGACCTATGTTTTTGGATTTTATCAGAGAAATCATTAGTTTTAATGTGGCGAGCTTGACAATTCATACTGATAAAGGCTTTAAGTTTAGGCAAACAACAAAAAATAAGTTAAATACTCTCTTAAATTACGACCGCCAATACTTTTAATCCATTCATCATTTATTTCTTCTGATTAATACGTAAAAAATAAATGATGAAAGGTCAAAAAATAAATGATTAAATTATGTTTTTCTTTATTGGACATACCCTAAACCAACTTTTCTCTATATTGCAATATTTTCCTCAATGACTGTGCATAAATTCATGCTGATAAATATCAACACCTTCAATAAGCAACTAACCAGGCCCTTCGTTGTTTTTTTTTTTTGTTTTTTTTTGTCTCTAAGGACGAATTTTCTCAGTCCTGCTTCGAATTTTATATGCGCCAACCTACTTACAGTCAACCAACTGATGTAAAAAAAAAGAAAAAAAATCATGTATGATCAATTCTAAATGCCTGCTTACCCCTTGTCCTGGCACTTTAACGCAAACGTGGAACATTTGGCAGTCGGTTTCTGGATCAGCATAGTAACCTCCAATTATCTTGTCTCTGCAGCTGAAAGAAGTGATAGGCATATTCTCCTGAGAGTAGGTGGTTCGCCTCTGGCCATTCACTGACACGCATAACCATAGCTCGAAAACTAAATAACAAAAATAAATTATTATATAATCTATTCACGAAATAACATAAGAGAAAGGAAAAACATAGAAAAATAATAAAAATGAGGTATTGAAAATTTTCTAAGGCATTCGTAAATAAATTCTATAAAATATATTAATCGGTATAATGATGGCTTGAATTAATTATCCGTATTTAAAACTAATAAAAAACCGTAGGTGTTCGTCTAAGCATATAAGGAATATAAGAACCAAATCAAGATGTTTATCTGAAAGTCCTTCTATTATGATAGCCTTTGCTTTAGCATCTTGCAATAAAAAAATTTTCTTCTTACCTTCATCGCCTGGTATTTCGTTTATGAGCACCTCCTTTATTTGATCCTTTTCCAATATTGTATGAATTCTGAATTCCCAATTGTTGAAATTAGATCCGACGAGAATAGGGATTGTAGAGGTTAGTCTGGCCATTAATATACGAGTACGCGACGTTAACACAAATGTAATTATACTGGGGTAATTATACTGAAGTAATTATACTGGGATAATTATATTGGGGTATTTATACTGGTCCCATAACCTGTTAAAATTAGGTTGGGTATCTTATTAAAGTAAACCACACTTTATTTGTAACGCAGTTTAATTTCTGAGAAATAATAATACAACATATGTAGCTACATCGAGATAGGGCAAGAGAGAAAACATATGTTATAAAGTATACAAAATAATTAATCTTAACATACTTGGAAAGTTTGAGAAAGCATTTAAAAGCAACATTGTGGAGTACAAAATTTTAAATATTAAAAGAATTAACACTGGCATTTTAAATACAAATTAATTATACGAAACAATATTTATGTATGTTTATGTACACATAAAGTTTGTTATGTAAATAAAATTTATTTAAAATATTTTAGGCTTTTAACCGCCTGACTCTATGAATGTAATTAATTGTCATATGTTCAAACTTATGACAGTATGAAAAGGGATAAAAACTTTTTTTTTTCTCTAAGGGCGAATATTCCAAGGCCTGGACGAATTTTAAATTCACCAATGAAACCCAACCTAGTTTATATACAATCCAAAAGAAAGATTGTATTATATATACAAGAGGTGTACATGTAAAACAATACATGATACAGACAACATATGTTGCCTATTTGGAATGAACAATAAATTCTCGAGAAGCCGTTCAAAGATAGTTTTATATTTGTAGATTTGACCTCGAGAATATCTATCTATCTATTTATCTATCTATCTATCTATATATGATATCTATCTATCTATCTATCTATAAATATATATATGTATATATATCTATATCTTCTATATATATAAAAATGTTAAGTTCGTTTGTGTATGCTTCAAAAACTCAAAATGTTCTGCATCGATTCAGCTAAAATTTTACCATGATGTACAACACGCTCCAACGATTGTTTTTATCTATTTTTCACGTTACTAACATAACCCTAACTGCGTATATATATATGCTGAATTTATCAACTTTGTCTTATCGACACGTTCGAGGTGGCATTTTTTTCAGCTCGCCAAGACAAACAAAAGTGTTTATATACATTTTCCCCATTAAACGCAATGTTTTTAATATAAATTAATCGGCCAAACATTTTTACGTATTTTATTATTTTTTATAATTAAACAGTTTTATTTATAAATGAAACAGGTGATAATCCAAAGAAAAAATCGAGGTCGTTGGTTTTTGGGTTGTAATCATATCTCTTTCTTCTATTCCAGTGAAAATCGAAATAATGCCTCGCAGGAAATCGGATTTGGGTCGTCGTACTCGCCAGGCAGAAGGAGAGAGAAGACAGCTTTCAAATATGACTGAGGAAGAGCGAGCAACTGTACAAGAGAGGAACAGACATAGCACCAGCCAGATGCGTAACGCGGAACCAGCAGAAAGACGAGCAGCTAGGGGTGAGGATGCACGATTGCGAACACGGCAGTCGCGTGCTGCAGCAACAGATTTGGTTCGTTCTCAACGGAATGAAAGTGATAGGGTGAGAACAGCTAATACACGAATCCAAAGAACAGCAGATCTGAATCTGCAATACAATCGTCTTGCATTCCGGTACGATCCAGCTGTTGATTATAGTTCAAGTCAGCATGTTGTCATTGGCCAGATGAGTCAAGTCTGTACCTACTGCCAGGCTCTGAGGTTCAATAACGAAACAAAAGGGATGTGTTGCGCTGGCGGAAAAATCAAATTGCCTCAACTTGAAGCACCACCAGAGCCATTGAAACTCTACTTGCTGGATCTACCGCTGAATCGAAGCATTTTTTTATCGAAAATCAGGAAATATAACTCATGCTTCCAAATGATGTCTTTTGGTGTAGAAATTGTGACTGCTCAATTCATGCCAAGTTTTAAAATCAAAGGGCAAATATATCACAAAGCTGGATCACTACTCCCGTTCCAAGATAGTAACCATAAGTAACCATTCCTTCAAATGTACTTTATCGACGATGATAGAGATGAAATCGATGCACGTTGCGGAATAGATACATCGCTACGAAGATCCATCATATCGCAACTGCAAAAGCTCCTTCACGAAAATAACAATTTGGTGCGTTTGTTTAAAACGGCAGTTGATATGATGCCATCAGATACTCACAAGATTGTCATCCACGCAGACAAAACGCCTTCTGGAGAACATGTTCGAAGATATAATGCTCCAACTATAGATGAAGTAGCAATTGCCATAGTCGGAGATCAGTTGCAACCCAGAGATATTGTTCTTCATCGAAGAAACAATCAACTGATAAACGTCGCAGAAACTCACCGATTTCTGGGACGGTGCCGATGGTTATCATTTCAACATGAAGTTGATAAATCCAGCAGGAGCAGGTGCAGAAATCAATAAAAAGTGCAGTGCAATGAACTTTTACTCATACCGCTTAATGATTCGAAAGGACGAGGATAATTGTATTTTAAAATACCGTCAGTTGTTTCACCAGTACATTGTGGATATGTATGCGAAAATTGAAACGGAACGTTTACTATTCCTGCGTTTGAATCAGACCAAACTCCGCTCCGAAGAATATATTCATTTACGGGATGCAGTTGTAAATGACGGTAATACAACCAACGTTGGAAAGCTAAATATTTTGCCATCTTCATACATAGGCAGTCCACGTGACATGCAGGAATATGCTCAAGATGCTTTGGCATATGTTCGTCATTACGGGCGTCCAGATTTATTTATTACGTTTACTTGCAATCCTGCTTGGTACGAAATACGGCAGCTGTTACTTCCTGGACAATCACCCGTAGATAGACATGACATCACGGCACGTGTTTTCAGACAAAAGCTCAAGTCGTTGATGGATTTCATTATAACACGTGAAGTTTTTGGATCTGCTGGATGTATTATAATAATTTCAGATGAGTTGGAAAGTAATTAACATTCATTTCACTAAACAATCTATTGGTGAATAACCACGGGTGTAAAATCCATGTATATTGGGCTGAATATAGTTGGTGATCGAATCAATTCTTACAAAAATCAGTCAACAGACAACGTTGATGAGTTTATCCCTGCAATCTGAGTATTTCACATAAGCTAAATAATGTAATTATGAAGTTTTCTAATCAATATTAAACAGGAAAATATCGATAGTATTTTTTCTAATACTACTCTAGTGTTTGTAAAATTTTCTAGTAATTAAATATAATTGTTACATCGTATAATTATAACATTCGTATAACATACGTATAATATAATCGTACCCTTTTTTCCAAACTAACGTCATTGTCCTTTTCCAACAGCTCTATTCTATGGTTCCAATCCTTCCTCTCTGACAGGTCCCAAGCGGTTTCTATGCCCAACCAACCCCTTTCCAACCGACGATTTCCAAATCTATTTATCCTTTCCTCCTTCTGAGCTTTCATTTGCGTTCGCCAGTATTCAGGAAGACCAAGATAGGATCAGTGCCTGGCCAAAGCTGAACAAACTGGAATTCAACGCAATGAAAACCCAGGCCATTGTTCTAGGTTCCAACTTCCTCCTTACAACTATCCCTACCCTCCCAACATGAATCCTAGACGACCACCCTATCAGTTTCAACTCCTACGTTAAAAACCTAGGCATTACGCTTGACCAAAACCTTTCCTGGAATCCCCATGTCACCCAAATATCCCGACGATCAATTAGTTCCCTTAAATTATTTCATCGATCTCGGCATCTCCTTACACATTCAACCCGGAAGCTTCTCGTATTATCCCTCATCTTCCCCCTCTACTGTAGTGTGGTATACGGGGGCCTTTCGAAAATGCTGGAGGCCCGCTTAAAAAGAATAATGAACTGCGCTTTAAGATTTGTCCTTGGTACTCCGAGGCGATCCCGGGTGTCATATCACTATGATGAGTTAAAGTGGCTCTTCCCTCCCATTCGGAGACAATATTTCCTTTGTGTTTTTCTATACCAATCCATTAACTCGCAACACCCTTCATATATTTATAGTCTCCTCCAATTTAAATCCTCTGTCCAGCACCTTAAAACAAGATCCCGCCTTTCCGATCTCAACATTCCATCCCACAGAACTAAGGCATTCGAGCGTTCCTTCATCGCCCGCTCCACCACTGTTTGGAACTCAATCCCTCCTTTCATCCGCCATTCTTCTTCATTGGCTTCATTCAAATCACTGCTTTTCCTTCATCCAAAAAAGACGCTCTCCAGGCTGGTCAATCTTCCGCTTGAATAAATTAGTATTAAATACTCGATCTTGTTACCTACGTGTTTGGTTTATTTTTCCAACAACAAAGAAGATACAGACTTTGTAAATAATTTATCGCATGCTATGCCATTTACTTATTTTATTTAGCAATTTTGTTGTTATATGTTGTATTAATGTTATTTGGTTAATATAAATACCTTTATTTATTTGCGACAATTAGTTAAAATCCTGCCAAGTTTCTAACTTTTTATTTATTCATATATATTTTTTTCTATTTCTGATTTTATTATGTTTTGTCAATCTTGATTACTTCATGATTTGTATTATTATGTAGCCTTCTGGCCAGATGAATACTATGTTTATTTTATTTGTTCATTATTGTTATTCTAAAGGGACTTGGTCCCAGAATAAAGTTTGTTTTATATTCTATTCTATTCTATTCTATAATTTATTAGATATTCCGTCAAGGATTATAGATGTCAGGGTGATAAGAGTTAAATGAAAAATTGAATTCCTTTTGCTTACAATATGTGCATCGACATATTATAAGCCATAGACATTGTGGCATTAATGTAGTATTGGCCGCGTGTTCGTGTTGCATTCAGACTCTTTTTAAACAGTATATTTTCGCTTATATTCCTTAAATTGCTGAACGATAAAATATTGAGTGAAGTAGATGGTTTCAATGATTTTCACGACTTGATAACTCTTTATATAAGAGCACTATTTTCTGATAATAATCTTAAATAAAAAATTTACATCTGTTTTCATGGTCATGATGGTATAATAAACAGTGTTCGTTCAATTGTAGTGATAGTAAATATTATCAAAAAAGAGTGGATTAATTTGTTATTTTTATTGATTTAATTGCTCATTACTCTTTGTAAACATAAGCATAGTAGACAACTTAAGTTCACTAATTACAGTTTGAATTTTAGAAACAATAAAAACGAACCCAATATATTATTGCTCCTTCAAAAGAATTAGGTCATAACTCAAAAAACCTTATTTTTAATACAGGTATTTGAAAGCTCCAAGTGAGTTAAAAAATAAAAATTTGTGTATTGGTTAAGCAAAGCATTCCTATTGTAATGATGGAATTAAAATTCTTTTTTCTAGCATCGGAAATTTTTTAAAACCTTGAAAAGTTTTTGATATTAACTTATGTCATTGTTCCCATAAAACTAAAACTCCATAAAAGTTCAAATATGATACAATTCAAAATATGAATTTATTTGAAAAAATAACAAAAAATACATATGCGAATAACTCAAAAATACCAAGTTGCACCGTTGTTCTTTTGAAGGAGCGATATTGAAATAGCGCCTCTTAAACAGACCTTTGCCGATTTGGTATTTATTCAGCCTATTGAATCAGAGTAATTAGTGAAATAATTAATTAAAACTAACCGCAAGTTACAAGTAGCGTCGGTAATTTCATTAGGGTTTATGGCTTGCACAACGTCCCAGTTCTCATGGAACCGTGGGACCTTTCACACGACCCTTGGGACCAACATCCCCCGCTTTTTTATTTTTTCTTGGCCTCTCACTTTAGTAATATACCAAAGACACTTAAGTTAGGACAACATGTTTAAAAAAAAAATTTATTTATTGAAATTTACAACTGTATAATAGGATATATGAAGTAGATATAATAAAAGATGCGCAATGTGACGAGATAAAGGCAAGTAGAGAAACTACCCAATGGTAGTACTCGAATAACACATTCAATAAGGTCAAGAGGCCATCTTATTTTCAGACGCCTCGGAGGATTATTTGGAATTGAAGAGGTTGCTATTTTTGAAACCAGTGGAGGTTTGTGTGGGAACAAAGTTTGTCATGAAAATATGGATATCGGATTCCGCCCAAATGAGTAACAAATGGGATATTAATCTCGCCACGTTGGCGAGAAATTCAGCGACACGGTCGAAACCAGAAGAAACCACTAAAACTTTTTGTATAAATAGTCGCCATGGAACCTTAAAAGAGTATTTAACAAAAATATTGTTCGAATTTTATTTTTAAAAACACTGTTTTAACAGTTGTTATGATTCAGTAATGAGTATATTTATTAGAGGAGCTTTAATCATATATACGTACCTTTATAATGACTCAAATCTGGACAGATAAGGAAATATTTTTTGTTAGTTAAATACGGATTAATGGGTTAACTGAATCTGTTGTTATGGATCTTAGGGGACTAATACTGACAGTTCGCCCGGGTGTAGAATACGCATCTTTTCTACAATGTACCAAAATGATAATTGAACCACAAACATCAACCAGTCAAACCATGCTCCACCACCATCAGAGCCTCCACAAACTTTCACCTATATACCTCAACCACCGCAGACGGACCAATCGAATCTCATAATAGATCTTGTCAATCAGATGGCTCATCTCATTGCACAATTAACTTCCATGATGTGAGAACTTACAACTACAATTAAAGGATTAACAGGACAAAATTTATCCGAATAAATGAATTCACAATATTAAATCTCAACTGTTAAATTACAGGTAGGTGGAGGTCCCGGGCCTGTACGATGTCAGCTACAAGTAAAAAATCCCTCTCATAATTAAACTTGGATAGGCAAAATTTAGAGCTCCCACTGTAGGGCTAATCGTCCGATTCCATAGAAGCATTTAAGAGACATAAAATAAAAACATGAACAAGCTTTTCATTCGTTTCATTTTTAGTATTTTCGAAAAGAAAACTAATTTTATTACTGACCGTATATAGATATAAGAACCGACTTACAATTACCGGATATACTACCGAAACCGGTCATATCTTAATACTAATAATGATAAAACCAAGAATACATGGAAGTATTGAATAGGTATTTTGGTCGACTATATGTGGTATATCATTTAGTCATCAATCTGTAAGTACCACTTACGTATTAACATCGTACACATGTCAATTTTATATTTAGGCTAGTGTGTTATTTGAAACAATTTACTAAAAGCCTATTTTCGCACTGTTAGGACATCATTATGAGACCAATACAGTCTCCAAACTTCGCCAAGAGGAAATTAAAAAAATAGGCTGAACCTCGAGAACCATAAGTAAAAATTTTATATATATATTTTATATATGGCCCAAGGCCATCTTCTCTTCAGACGCCTAGGAGGATTGTCCGGGATGGAATTGGTTGCAAGGATGGAAACTAGTGGGTTTGTATGGACCTGGAGTTTATTATGGAATGATAGGTATCTGGACTGGGCTAAATCGGTAACATATGGAACGTTAAGGTCATTATGGATGGTTTTATTTGTGACATAATAAGGAGCGTTTAGGATTTTGCGAAGGATTTTGGATTGCAAGGATTGAATACAAGAGGAATTCGATGGTTTGATGGAGACCCATAGTTCAATTCCGTAAGTCCATATAGGTCTTATAACAGTCAGATAAATAAGTCTTTTGTAATAGATCTAAAGCTTTGAGCGTTTGTCTAGTATGTGTTGAAGTAGTCGGAAGCGTCTAGCTGTTTCTAGTCTTTTCAGTCTTGTGTGGGGGTTCCAAGTAAGACGTTTGTCTAAGGTAGCGAATCTGTTCAACAGGGATAAGTGGAGTACTATTAAAGGATACAGTAGGACAGGAACTCAAGGGTTTTCGGCGAAGGGTAAAGGTAATTTGATATGGGACTTGTTAGAATTGATTTTAACATAAATATGAATTTTTATTAATACAAATTGGGATTTTAATATGTGTATATATATATATAAGTATGAGCTCAGTTCACAGTTTTAGTGTTGTAACAAGTCACCGCACCCACTATTTGCCATTACACTACAACGTAGGCCGAAACTTTGGTACGATTAATAAAAAATTATTTTTGCTTGTTTTTGTGTTATCATTAACTGTACCCCCTGACCAACTCAATCCATCATTGAATTATCCAGTCAACTATTTTCAACTCAAACGTCTATTTTTTATGGTCAAATCTATATTTATAATTTTAATTAAAATAGTTCACATTAATTTAAAATAATTTTCAAATTAAAAAAAGAAGAATACGCGATGATAAGTATCAGCAGAGAGCGATCAATTGGTATGAACAGATTTAAAATCCATTAGAAACGGAAAGGGGTAAACTCCAGTCGTGTGTCGGAGCTGACACAGAAACTTCCTGTTTTCTATTTTTCTTTATTTAATTTGCCAATCTCTTGTCGTTATTAATCATTAACTAATTAAATAAGGTTAACAGTGTCTTTTGATCAATTATCTGCTACGATCACTTCAATATGATGGCAGTCATTTGGCATTTGACAATACTAAATACAGTCATCCTCCATCATTCATTAGTTTCAACACAATATCCAAACTTGGTCTTCATTAAAACCATTCAAATTAAGTAAAATTAGTTCTAATGATACTTTCTATTGTTACTTTCTCTCGACATCGAAACGCCCTAATGTTTAACATAACTTATTAACATAGCCATCAGGTTTCCTGTTTAAGCTAGCTCATTCTTTCGGATGCAAATTAAGCGGTAACAATGCAAACGTTTTTCTATTCATGAATTTTTCAAATTATTCTTTTTTTTATTTTCAGTTTCTATAAATAGTCTGTTGATGAAAGTTGGAAAAAAGTCTTGAACATGACAACTGAATTTGTTTTTCTATTTAAACAGTCAGACGAAAAGCGTTTGAGGTAACGGAAATGCACAAATTTGTATAACTCGTAATACATACATAAGTTTGAAAGTAATTTGAGTGGAACTGAAAAAATGGGTTTACTATCTATTCTATTCCAGGAAAGGGAGCGGAGTGACTCAGTGGTAGCGCGCTGAGTTGGGTTCAAATCCGGTTCGCTGGTAGACTTTTATTTAATCTAGTAACTGCTGGAAATGAATCCTATGTGATATTGGACCCTCCTGGGGTTCGCCCAGCCTTTATAAAGGGGGTACCAAAAATAAGGGGGGAAATCTGGGACAAATCACCTCCCTTCACAAACTTCGTCCAAGAAACAGTACAGTTTCTAGTGTGTGCTGAATCTCAGACCTTTCATGGGTTGTAGTGGTACAGGTTTTTTTTTTATTCCAGGAAAGCAGATCAAACCTTTTTAAAAATAATTGTCTTCGTTATAATCTTATAAAAACCACAATATTTGCGGTGGCTTTGCCATTTAAAAATATTTACATTGTTATCGATTTTATTAATTAACTATTTTTTTACCACTTAATCAGTTTTTTACTTAATTTTTATTGTCCATCAATGAAAATCATTGAATTATTAAGTTTAATATAGAAGAGGAAAAGCTAAAAAGTACGCAAATAACATGTTAAAACATTGCTAGAAAAATTCCAATAAAAAAACTCTTAACTAAAAAAAAAGCAACTAAAAACTTTTGTTTCCTGTTTTTAGTTTAGAGACTTAAGGCTTTTTGTTCGGGATTTTTCCACTAATGTCAACAAAAAATGATACAATTTAAACAATAATTAATTTTTTTTAAATCCAATATTATCTATATATACGAATACTAATATAAAAAATAATACAAAAAGAAAATTAAAAAAATTAATACTTACCAATAATGAGCCTCCTTAATAAACACATCTTGTCCTGCAACAAGAAAAAAAAAGCAGTAAGACATATGTTATTTAGAAAAACGATTATAATTGTCAGTGTTGCTATTATCATCATCATCATCATGCATACAACATTAACAAGAATAGTGTACAATTAATGAAAAAAAATAAATAACTATTTGTTTGATATATCTCTAATATCTTCCCCTCTTTATTTTCATTTTATTATCATCGTTTGCCATTTTCTCCTAATTATTAAAATATATTCGATAATATTTAACCCATTTCCAGAATTATTTTATTTAATAATTACAATCAATTTATAATGCCACCCACATACATCGATTCTTTAATTAAATATTGAAAATACTCAAGAAAAAACATTAATAAATTTAGCAAATGGATATTTTAGAATTTTATCTTTAATACAGAAGTAACAATGTTTTTTTCAACAGCTAAGTAACGATTATTGTGTTGAACGCCACCATTATATAACATATATATTTGGGTAAGTTTGAGGAAAAATAAACCAAATAAATATTAGTTTTGTGTTTTCAAATTATTAAATATAACACTTGAAATGTCACTTTTTTACTATACTATTGTATATTAATAAAGCACTGATGAGCTATTTATTTCTTTTGATAAAAATACCGCGTTTTTTATCAAAATAATATTTTGATATTTTATTTATTTATAAATTCCAAATAATATTTTAAACATGAATATTTCATTATGATTAGGATCATTAATATGCGTTTTGATTCTAATCTACTGTTCCCCTTTCTATTTTGATGTCTTTTGATAATAAACAAATATTCATCAATGAACAATTTTACATATTCTAGTTTTTTTACGGCCAGTGTTTAAACCTTTTTTAGAAAGATGCCTATAACTATTTTCTCCAATCGATTTAGAGAACCCAAAAAATAATTAATGCAACACCAGAGTTTCTCAAAACTAATTAAAAAATTATTTTTTATGGCTGTTCGTCTATTTGTCTTGGAGTCGATGTCGTACCCATAAGAAGCATTATGTAATTAAAAGAAAACTGTTAAAATATTAATTAATTTTTGAATATTAAAGGGTTCCCTATCATAATTATTAAAAGATTTTTTTGTAAATTTTATTTCAATTTCTTAAGCACTAAAAAAAATAATGTGGTGCTGTGCGTACATTTTTTGTTATTTCCTTATAATATTGATCCTGATTTATAAAAAAAATAAATATAATAATATTTGGGAAGGTAAAACCGAGTTGAACAAATCGTAGGTAATAATAGAGTGGCAACATAGTGAAGAAGGTGGTCTGTTACACCCGTCTATTTTCTGGAGTTAAATGTAATGTCGAAGCTATTAATAGTTCAATACGCTAATAAATAATATATATATATTTTGAGAGAGAGAGTGACAGTGACAGTAGCGCTTCGATTATTCCCTCTAATGTCGTTGGGAGTATTTCGGAGAATCATAATTCTCTTAAAAGTGGAAAAATTACAAACAATCACTACTTTTTACATCATAAAATCAATAATCGTTTGGGTTTTTTGTGAATTAGGAAAGTTATCAAAATAATCGTCAGTGTAAATTTATCCGTCCATAGCAAGGTTTATGAAGGTTGCGACACAAAGAGATTTGTATTATTTGTTTACTTCAATCCTCTTCATAGCAGAAAAGTCTATGTCATTTTTAATGAAGTAGTAATTATCCAATAATAGTTTCAAAAAATCAATCATTAAAGAACAGTTCTTTTTCATAATAATTATCTAGGTATGGCAATGTCGACCCTTCCTTGTATCTATTCCGTGATGCCAATTTGATTTATTCAAGTTCGGATAATAGACGCTACACTGTATATATATATATATATACGAGTTGAACAAATCGTTTAAGATTATTCATTATTATTATTAGTATAATACTTCATTTTAATTATTAGTATAATTGTTCTCAATAATTATATAATGTAATTTATATTATCGTATATGCAATACATGAATTACAAATACGATTTAAGTAAATATATATCATTATCTTTTATTTCACTCCCAGAATTTACCATAGAATCCACAACGGTTGTTGCTTGTTTATTTTACGTCACTTTATGCTGCTATGGCTAATCGGATGATGCTACAGCGGGAGCTCTAAATTTTGCCTACCCGGGTTTAATTAGGATTGGGATTTTTAACGAGTACCCGACATCGTAGAGGCTCGGGACCCTGTTGAACGTCTCTTCCGGAGGACGGCATAACCAAGGATTTTTTATTCCCTTTAAAACCGCGAAACCGAGATCTTGGGCTTAGTAAATTGTTATGCTAAGCACTAGACCACAGGTCGACCGAATCCACAATTTCCGAGTTCTGCTCGAATACTTTTTTCTCGTCAAAACAATATTAAATCTGTATGTTAGGGAAAATTGTTAAAACGTGTAAAGCTATTCCAGTTTCGTTTAACTTAATAATTGTAAAAATGTTTCTGTAACATTCCAGGATTATTATAACACTAAGTGCGCAATTTTATTTCGTGGCGAAACACACGTTGATGCGTGTTATTGCTTCTATAAAAGAGAGAACGTGTACAATTAAACGTGTTGTAAGATTCCGCCAATTTGTGGGATGCGCATTCAACTGATGTTGCGGGCTAATATTAAGTTTCAGGAGATCAAACGTTTAAGAACGTTACTTAGTAACGGTAAGTGTTCACTGATAATAGCCGAGATGATTATGCCGTAACACGGATAGGAGATAACATCAAACGAGGGTTCCTAAAATGGCTAAATAATCTCCAGGTTTACAGACCTAGAAGGGAATAATGGCAACTATTTAATTAATTAAATTATTGTTATAAATTAGACAAACGCCATGAGAAGATTCTCCCTTGCTTTAAAGATTGGCCAGATTTTAAAATCATCAATCCATTATAAGAAATAACATTTTTGGAAATTGTGTAACGATGAACATTTTCATACTTAAAAAAAATTAAGAGAGACGTGTGGTAATATTCGTGTAAAAAAAGCTTGAAACAGTTACTGATTTTTATCACAAAAAGTCTTTTAGTCATTCTGATACCCAAAGCTATGCCCTCACTAATGTGTCGTTATAAAAAAAAACGTTTCACCACAACCATTGTTTTCACCAGAGACAGTACTGTTTCTGAGCGACGGCGGTGTAATACATCAATTAGTTTGTCTCATTATTCTGACCAGGATCTTCAGGATTAGCGAATTCATATCCGAAGACACGGCTAGTGTGGATGTCAGAATGATGAATTCGGGAGTTTAATATATTTTGCAACAAAAATAAATAATAATTAAAAAAAGACACGCTTAAGTAGCTATCCGAATTAAAAAGTGGAAAGTCAATATTAGCTTAAAGATAAATAGTTTTCATCCACCCTAACTGAAAAGTAGAAAATAAATAATAGTTTAAAAAACTAGAAAATACGCTTGAACAAGAAAAACAACTAAAACGTATAAAATAATTTCCAATATATTTAAAACAAATAAAATAAAATTCAGTTTATCATAAAAGAGCCTTAAGGGACATTTTTAGATATTTTCATAATGCCTCTATTTTTACCAATATTAGTCAATACAATATTTACAACAATTAACATCCTCACACTTTTTTACGATAAAATGATTTTTTTTCCGTTACTCTGTTCTTATTTGAAATTAACTTTAAGTAATAAACTTTTGTTTATCATTAAAGCGTGCTGTTTTAACTATTATTCTTTATAATCAAATGAACGGGCCATATTTTTTCCAACAACCTTTTTTTTTTTTTTCAAACTGTGAACTAGACTGATAAACTAATTCTTTTGGGGATGTGAAATGCGGTCACGTATTCTGTCTCGAAGAACAATAGGTTACAAGGTATTTTCTGAATAGTGAATGTGTAACGTTCAGGTTCAACGAAATACGAATGTGTTAATTCTGAAACAAGAAGTTCCTACAATACGTTACGGAACAACTTTTCCTCTGTTAATATAAACTATTTTATTACATAACAATGATTGATGCAAAATAATTAGGAAACAATAATTAATGAGTAAAATGAGAACTCAGAACCTCTTTATCTATTATCCTAAGTTTTGTCACAGTTAAATTCATTTTTAAGTTTGTGGAAAAGGATTGATGGCCTATTGATAATTAAATAAAACTTGTATCGGATACCTAGATAAAAAATAAAATCAAAGCCCATGTTGTTTTCTTTAATAAACGAGCAGTTTAAAAAGGAGGTGTAATTTAATTAGATTTAAACTTTACTATGAAAAATCATATAATTTATGAATTCAAAATATTATTTATTGTATAGCGGAATGCAGACGAAGTAATAAATATATATGTTGTGAGAGACATGCGTTATATGTATTTTGCCTTTTTTTAGTTAAATACGCACTTATTGAAATTCAAAATATCAGTATTCAGTTTGATTCAAAAACGATTTTTATAAAATTTCATGGGAAATAAATTGACAATAAAGAAAAAAAGAGAAGAAAGTTAGAAATCTATAGGTATTTATTTAAATAACTATTAATTCTAATTTTTCGGAGAAGTTTGAGGTTCGTTCAGGTTTAAAACAAGGTGATTCGCTATCACCTGTACTATTCAAGTTAACACTCGAGCACGTTATTAAAAAGGGGATACACAACGAAAGAGGTTTGAATTTGAACTTGAATAATAAAATATCCGTGCTTGGGTGTGCGGACGATTTGGTACTGTTGGGTGAGGACGAAGAAACTATAAAGTTAAATACACAAACGTTAATGAATGCTGCAAAAGAAATAGGGCTGGAAATAGATTCGGATAAGACTAAGTATATGGTCAGTAGAAGGAAAGGGCGAAATTGTGGTGATATTGTTGTAGGATGAAATAAGTTCGAACAGTGGAGATTTTTAAGTACTTAGGGTCAAAACATGGAAAAAGGCGCGACTAAAGGCGGGAAATACTTGTTACAATTCGGTCTCGAAATTCCTAAGCTCGCGTCTTTTGTCCAGAAATGTAAAAATCAGAATTTATAAAACAATTATCGTTCCATCTCTTCTCTATGGATGTGAAACTTGGCCACTAACGCTGAAGGATGAACAACGTCTTAAGGTATTCGAAAATAAGGTGTTACGTAGTATATTCTGTCCAGAAAAGGATGAGACCACTGGTTTACATAACGCTTACGCGATTACATAACGCGGAATTGCGAAGCATGCATCCGGTAAATATTATTCAGGTGATAGCTTCGCGAAGATTAAAATTGGTATGTAAAGTTGCTGGGCTTAGTAACAAACGGATTCCCAAGATGTTAATAGGCGCTGTACCGACTGGGAAGCGTCTGAGGGGTAGACCGAGGCGTAGGTGGGGGGATTGCGTTAGGAATGATCTAACGGGTTAGGGTTTGGGTGGTGTTCCGTGGACGGAGGTTTGTAAACATAAATTGGTGGTATCGGCATCGAGCCTTCGGGTTCGTTAAGCCTTTTATTTATTAATTATTAATTCTAATAAAATCATAGATAAATTATTTTTTGCTCATCATGAAAATTTCTTATAACTTTAATATAGCGTTTTATATTAGAGCGAATTTTAGGATGTGATGCCTAATTACTGCCCAAAACACAGGTTTGAAGATATGGCATCATTAATGTTATACCAGTACATAACCACCGTATCTATAAGCAGAATTCTTTCTATGGAAAATAAAATGTAACGATATTTAGTATCTGATGACCAATTAACTTTTCTGGTAATTAATGGCATTAAAGGGAATTCGAGAAACTGAAATTATTGTAATATTGTATTTTTTATACCAACTTACACTCAAGTAAAATAAATATCTTTAAATAGATAAAGATGGTTTACAATTTTTTATCGAGGAAAAGTCAGAGGCTGTAACAATCGATCCGGTGAAAATCGATTTATTATAATGATAAGCAGTAATGTTTTCCTTTATTTGACACTTACGATCTTCTACCACAACAGCCGAAGAAAATGAAGTCTTTCACGACTTTGTAATGGCACCATTTTCACCCATTTGATGCTTACTGCCTTTCACATTTTCTCCGTTTATTCGTACGTAGTTTTCATACTTACAGAGTATTATGTTTCAGAGTACACGACTAAATACTTATTTATTTATAATTCCAGTCTTGTAATCATACCTGCATAATTATTTTATGAAAATTCTGAGTATACGAAAAGTGGTGTGTAATTCCAGTCCCATAGTGGTTGTTGAAATGAAACTGCGTTAAGAATATGGGAAGTACTTGCACTGTCGATCTCAAAGTCCTGAATCTTACGTGTTCATTAAAAATATATCTTTGTTTAACTGCGTATGCTTGTTTCAAAAACTGTGTAAAATATTCTTGTATGTGATATATATAATTAGATAAATATGCTACTAAAGTGAGTGTTATTCTTTAAAATACTGAATTGTAACAGCTTGTTCTTTTAAAAGAAAAATGGTAGTGTTTTTTTTTTTTTTTTTTTAAAGTTTTTGGATTAATAATATTTTTAAAACGTATGTTTACTTTTACTTAATTTTTTAAGTCTAAAATTCATGAAAAGCTTTATTACCATTTAAAAACCACTGGTTTCATACCTCTAGCTACCTCCTCAGTTCCCGACAAACCTCCGAGGCGTCTGAAAAGAAGACTGCCTTGTGACCTTATTTTTTTTCGTTATTTGAGTACTGCAAGTGGTTAGTTTCTCTACCTGTCCTTATCTTATTCCATTATGTATCATTCATCCTAGTTACTTCTAAAAATTGTATTGTAATTTTAAAAAGTTTAAAATTATAAGTACATAATAATTTTTTATATTTCTGACATAGATGATACAATTTATATAATGTTGATGATAAAAGACCTAGTAATGTAAGATTTTAAAATGTAGATTTTATTGTATTAGCGAGCGGAGAAGCTCTACCGTAGAGTTGCCGTGCCGAAGGCCACGGGTTCAAATCAGGCTGTGGCATATAATTTATTTTATCCGGGGATGGTTCCTATAGGATCTGGCGATCTTCCTGGCGCTCACCCATCCTTTATAAATTGGGTACCTTTAATAGGAGAAAACCTAGTGTTTGAGCGTAATAATGGACAAACCACGTCCCTGCACTAGTCCTTGGAACAGTATAGTCTCTACCAAATATTGAACCTTCATGGGTTACAGTGGTTTATACAGTTATTTTATCGTAATATAGAAGGCCGTTTTTATTAAATCTTTCATGTTATTACTTGGCTTAAGTTAAATAATATGTTGTGACTAAGCACACTAAGTTATATCCAACAATATGAATATGTGACTTGTCCACACTGTTAATGAGTAAACGGAATCATCTGATGGATTTTCTTCAATGCCGTAAGCCCTTAACTTCGATCAATGGTATTTGATACATTGGGACATATAATTTTCTATGTTTTACCTGAAGAACGTGAGGATGCTTCGTCATTTCGTGCTTCGGAAAGGAAGGTAGGCGCTGGGGAGACAAGAAGATCGACCTTGGAGGATCTCACTATGGGAGCTCCTAGTACGACGGGTACTCACGGTGAAAGGAAGAAGCGCGGGTTATGCAAGAGGTTGGCACATCACGACCTCACGACCCGGGGACAAGATGGAGGAGCCACAAGACACGTCTGCAATATCTCCGGGGACATCATGGTCTTCGCTTCTTTGTAGCGCGAGCTTCTTTGTTAAGTAGCTAAGTTGTATAATGGAACATTACCGTAAATCGAACTTCGTTCCGTCTATCCCCGTCTCGTTATACAACCCGATTATAGAGAGTGTATACTCTATTCTACTAAATAATTATTTGGCACAGCCGGTCTCGAACCCTAGACCGCTATTGTAGTCATACTGTGCTCAATCACCTGCACGTAAAAATCCACAATTACGGTATGTAAGTTATAAAACAATTGTTGTGCATGAAGTTTTTTTTGGGCTCATATTTAACTCCAATAAATTTATCAGTAATTATTAAGCACACACAACTGTGGAACTATATAAATGGATTGAGATATATTTTATGATGGTTTATAATAAAGAGAAATAAATTATAGACCGATTTATGCAGGTAAAAATATAGATTCAACGCAGTGGAATGGCAAAAAATAATTACTCATTTCCATTGAATTAAATATATATATATATATGTATATATATATATATATATATATATATATATATATATATATATATATATATATATATATATATATAATATGAAATAAGATATATTTCATGGTTTTTATAATAGGAAATATTTTCTATACCCTTTCAGAAAAAAGAATAAATAAAATGTTGAAACAAGTTTATCTGAGTCTATGATTAATGTAAATAGCTAGAATTTTTATTTTGAAGAAATTAATTTATTCAATGATTTCTTCCTGAGAAGATTAAAAATTTCTATGAAAACCCAGACCTTCTGGTATCAGTATATTTTTGAAGCTTCGGATTAATATTATGTGATATTACATAAAATTATTCATCGCTGTGGATTCTTATATCTTGAATTCTTATATAAATATACATAATATAAACGTATTTATTATATATAATATTATATTGAGACGTAAAAGCACTTATATCAGGCGTACGAACTTTTTAAGAGCACAAATAAATTTCAATTTTATATGGATATATATTATGTTTATATTGATTATATAAAGTAAGAATTTTATTGCAATGCAATAATTTAGTAATTCGTTACTGAGTTATTACAATAAAAGTCTAATTAATAATAAACTATAAATTATTAAAAATATTACAACACACGCCGTTATGTTCCCAACACATGTTTCACAATAGGTTTCTCGGGTCAAGACTATACTTTCCAGTGAGAAATTACCATATCGTTTTTGATCTGGGTTCTCTTCGAATGATGTAGGCATAATAACTTCTCACGGATAATTTGAATCCATTAATTAATTGATAAAAGTAACTTTATTACATTAAATAAGAGATAGATAATTAAATGGTACATTTTAAAAATTAAATAATTGGCGTGTTATAAAATATAAATATAAATTTGTATTCATTCTAAATGTATTAACATTTTTTTAAATTTGAGTCTACTGTTATGGTATACCATATTAGTTATTTCATTTATTATACAAATAGTTTAGGATAAAACATAAAGAGAGAATAAATATCCTATTTATATGATAAAACTGTTTACATCTTATGTAAAGATTACCTTCTTAAAACTAGATGCATTTAAAATGTATAAAGATCTCGTATCACACAAGGTTCACCTAATCATCGAAATAAATTAAGTATTATTCAAGTGAATATTTATATTTTCATTAAAATAAAAAAGTTGAAATTGGTTATCTACAACTATCTTAGCTAATGCCTTTTTCGTCACTATCGTATCTTTCCTTGAATGCTCAATGTTAGATATTTTTTAAATGTTTTAATTATGTTATAGTTAAATATTTAAAATATTAATTATGTTATAATTAGTTTAATTATGTTTTCTAAACATAATTATTATTATTTTTCTACTCTTGTTTTGGGACCTTTGATTACATTCATAGTTTCTTCTCGGTTAGTTAATTAACGATTTTTTCCATTATTTTTATTCACAACTTTAAACATTTCGAGGTAGTCATTTATTTTAAGTAATTAATAAACAAAGTATTGTGGAAATTAAACATTTCAGTTCTGTTTATATGGGGATAAGACCTTGCTGATTGTACTAAGTGTCGTTTAATTATGCACTGATGTAACCAGTATCATCAAAAAGTCGTTTGATGATGAAAAAAAACTTAAAATGGGCGAATGAGAAAAATGTTAAAAAAACATTGATATAAACTGGCAAACCATTCATCGAAACTACTGCTGTTATATCTGCTGTTATTATAAGGAATAATAATATTTTTTTATTGAAAGTTTTCCCAATGTTGAGGTTTTTCCAACTAAATTTTAGGATAAAAAAAGGGAATAATAAATATTTAAATCGATTTTTTTTAATTAGGTATAATAAATATTAAAAATAAATCAATAGTCAAAAGGAAATAGCACTAGTAGCTGACAAGGTCCCTAAACCAGACACTTCAAGTTTTATATACCAACATTAAAAAAAATATTTCTTGAAATTTAAAAAAAAAAATCCGTACCACCAAGAAGTATCTTGGTTTCAGTACATATCGATGCCTTAGTTCACAAATGTCTTAAGTGCAAATTTTTGAAAAATGGGATTTGTTATTTAAATCTATATATATATATATATATATATATATATATATATATATATATATATATATATAACAATAAAGTGTAAAAGAGACATATAACAATTATTAGAATGCCATTGGGAAAACAAAAAAAAAGCCTTAATTCTCAAAAATATTGGAAATTTCTAAACATTCAGTATCAAAAAGTTATTTTCCTTTTTTATAGAAATTTAACGGTGAAGGATGAACAACGTCTTCTTGGTGGTATCGGCATCGAGCCTTCGGGTTCGTTAAGCCTTTTATTTATTTATAGAATCTTAAGTGTTTTTTTTTTTTAATTCATCCAATGACATTCTTATAAACATTAACTAAAATAGATGATATTCTATATGACTCTGTGCGTAATATGTTACTAACCCCATAAATCTAATAATGATATACCTATAACAAAAATAAATCTAAGCATATGACAAAAAACAAAAATATTCAATATAACTTATCAAATATTATTACATAAAAATGTGCCTATTGTTTATAAGTTAATACGGATGCAAATTATGCGAAAATATTTAACTTCAACTTACCCATATTTGAAATATAAATTATTGTGATCGTCAACAATTTCGAATATCAGTTTTTAACTAAAATACAGGTCTTAAATTCCAAAAATCTATCCTCGAAAAAGGGTAGCGTATGTGACGTACATACATAAACTTTAAATACTATATACATGTGCAAGTGTGTTTGGTGTAGCACTATCAGTACTGGAGAGCAGAGTAGCTCAGTTTGTAAATCGCTAAGTTGTTAAGCTGAAGAACCTGATTCGAACACGCCCAAGGCAGATATATTATTGTATCTAAGTACAGACGTACGCTGAAGGATGCGGAGACCCTTCTGGGGGTCTCTCAGCCTGTATAAAATGGATATCCTTAACTGGTGGAAAACCTGTCGGTTGAACGTAATATCGATGCATTAGTTCATGTGTTAAGTGTCGAAAACAAGATTTTCCATGAGTCAACTTTGATAATAATTAAACACAAGAAATACAGTTCAAGTTTAAGCACACAATAAATTTTTGTAACCTTTATAGCTTCTCTATTAATTTTATATCAACATATGATCTATGACTTCCTGATCACAACTTTACAATATTACTAGCTGACCCGGCCACGCGCTGGTTTGGCTATTATAATAGTTTTCAAAAATATTATGATAAATTTGAATTTAAAAGAAACAAAGAATGAATGAAAAAAAGGAACTAAATAGATTTTGGATTTTACATTTTATTCATCTTATATCTAAGTATAGTATATAATAAAAAAAAATATATACAAAATTCTTAACTGATAAAATATTAATTTAAATGAATGAGGTATATAATCGTTGATTTTTAATTATAGATAGTTACATTGTTTTAAATTATAATAATATAACTAAAATCGGTCGATTAGTTTCGGAGATTAGCCCGAACAAACATCGTCACACGAGATTTTTTTAAATATAGAAAGGTAAGATTCCGGTTATTTATTAGACCAAGAGAGAGTAGTTGAAGTCAAATTGTAGAAAATTTAATCTACTTTAAAAAATGTTACACAGGTTTTTTTCCAAAAACGCACCGATTAGGAGATACAGGCCAAACACTAAAATAACTCCTAAAAATTCGAGGTTTTTAGGCCACCAAAAGTTTTCCCATGCGTTTTTTCTGATGGAAATTTGGATTTACACTACTCAGACATGCCCTTAACACATATCAGAAATAAAAAATTGATTTTGCAAAAAATATCGCGGTCATTAATCGAAATAAATCACAGCCTATATTTAAAGTTGGACAATATTACATATCTGAAATTTCATTAAAATAGATCCAGTAGTTTCGGAGATTAGCCAGAACAAACATCGTGACAGGAGATTTATATATATATATATATTAATTCACACAGGAGTTTCGTTCAAATGGATAAGGATTATTTCGACAATGTAATTCCCCATCCTTCTCAAAAAAAAAAATTGAAAGATGAATGAAATATGAAAGTCCATAACAAACAATTTTTATACTGTAATTTCGTGTTAATGTTATATTACATTTGTTAAATTTGTAAATCCTGTTGCATTTAGGATATATAAGTCACCGAATTATATTATAGTATATTTAGAAAAAACGTTCTTCCTAGTTTCATAGTTATGTACATTCAAAAACAGAAGGTACCCTTATTAAAGAGCCTGACATTATTCTTTTTTTGTAATAGTAAATTATTATAGAAGTCTATTTTGGATAGATCTTTTTTCTGCACTATTAAGGACAAAAAAGATTTTATGATGAATATTATTACAGGTTACATAACTTACTTTATAATTTAATATCTTATGTATTTCCTTTATAACTATAAACACTATAAAATAAAAAATAAACACTATAAAATAAAACATATAACATATATACATATAAAATGCTTTGTCCTGAATGACTGACTGAGGTATCAACGCACAGCCTAAACCGCTAATCGCAGAGACCTGAAACTTTGTGTTCTTTGTATGACGTAAGCATTCGATAAGAAATGATTTTCTGAAATTTTATCCCTAAGGGGGTGAAAAAGGGAGGCATAGGTTGTATACTTGCTCACGTGTTTCTTACTCGCAAAATTTACATATTTTTGCTGAACAAAACAAATCAAGTAACATAGTTCACTTCTTTGTATATATATTGTAAATAAAATCTTAGAGGATAAGAAAAAAAAGAAGAAAAAAAGTTCACTTCTCGCTACTGCCGTACGACAAGTGAAACCGTTATACTAAGCAATCCTTTTCAATAAATCCAATAACAAATGTAACCTGATTGACTAACACACCCAGCAGTCAACCCACAACAGAAACCGCTGAACTTAGCATTTGAAATTCGCAGAAAGGTTCTTTGGCTAGCTTAAATGAGCACTAAGAAAGGAATTTGGACAATTTCATCCCCTTGACATAATAGGGGTTCAAGATTGTATGGAATCCGTCAGTTTTGACGTTAGGCATCTGAAATTTTGGATGTACCAGTAACTTATAGTTAAAAAAAATAAATTATTTATTTAAAATGATCTGTCACGAATCGCGAGCGAAGCCGTGGCCAACAGTTAGTATAAAATAAAACAACACTATAAAATTAACTACATACACTATAAGGTTATTACTGTTTTTATACAGTAATATTTTCAATTACATACCATTGTTTGTTAATTTTAGTATCATGTCTAAAATATGTGAATACATACAAAATATAAAATTCGGATACTGTGGTGTAGCGGATGGCATAAAAAACTTCCATGAAGCAGCGGATTCGAAATTTGGGGAGTTAGAATTTTTTAAAGGGATAAAATATCGTTGGTTATTCTGCTTTTTGGAGGGGACGTAAAATGGAAATAAGCGAAATGCTTCTCCCAATGTAGCTGACTAGCAAAGTGACGTAAAAAAAAAAAATCTCTCAATCGGTACAAATTGTTAAAGAAATTTATATATTACGGTTAATGAGGTTTAAATTGGTTTTTTATAGAGATGTAGAGCCCATCTTGAAAATAAAATTCGTTATTCTATTAAATTGAGGTCATAATTTACCATTCCAATAACTTATATACTTCAAATATAATCGATATGACACAACACGTTAGGAAAATAATAATCATTCGGAATGCCCTATTCACATCTCGTAACAGCAGGAAAAAAAATCTTTCAAAAGTTGCATCACTTATTTGTTATATAGACTCCGTCTATTGATTCTTTATACCTAGGATGAAATAGCGTGCAATCTTACGAAGAGTATTCTCGGAAATCACCTTTCACATCGTTCTGAGGTTTTTTTTTTAAGAATTTCCACAGCTCCAGTTTTTTTTTGGAAGTAATTGGTACATAGGAGAATCGTATTCCTATAAAAGAGAATATATGAAATTTATTATTGAAAGGGGGAGTGGCTCAGAGGCAGAATTCTGAGTTGCCGTGCCGACGGTCCCGGTCTTAAGTCCGGCTGTGGCAGATTTTATTTAACATGTTAACATTGCTTGACTAAACTTACCAAAAATGATAAGAAGTAAATTTTTGAAATTTTGTAACTATCCGCTTTTGATCCTAAAAGCCTAAAATGAAAACGTTTCCTTACCTTCCCTCATTTTTTAAAACGTTATTCCATATTCTCTTTTACTTTATTTTCTTTTACTCTTTATTTATTTAAAAAAGTAAGTTATGAAATAAGCAAAAAATTAGAGAAGGCAAAAAAAATAAGAGGTAAAACTCATTTTAGGCGTATAGCATCAAAAGCGCATCACTCTGAAATTATCACAAAACTTTACATCTCTCAAAAATTTACTTTTTAACATTTTTCGCTAGTTTAGTTAAGCAATGGCTAACACGACAGTTTGCCGCATTATTTCTCATGATTTCTGCCATCTTTTTGAATGAAGAGATAAGTAGAAACCAATGCTTAATTAGGAGAGTGTTATTGATGATCTGAAGTGATATACTAGGAAAAGAGATTTTGAGAAGACATTAATCGGACACACGGAAATCAGGCATAAAGAGGTTTCAGGAAGAACTGAAGACTCAAGAACTAATGTATATAATTTTCAAAAGCAGTCAGAACAAGTAGAAACCAATTTTTTACATTAAGAGTGTGCATTAATAATTATCAATGCACTTTAGATTATAATCTAAAGTGATATACGGGGAAATGGAATTTTACGAAGACATTAAACAGACACAAGGACACATCCATTCTCATTGATAAAAGGTTTTCAAAATATGCAATATGCAAAGTAGACAAACTAAACAAACACATTGAAAACTACAAAACTGAATTGCGTAAAATAATGCCACATAACATCTACGAAAATTTTTATAATACAATCAATAATACGCATTAAAAAACATTTAAACAATTAGAAGAAAAACGAGATTAAAAAAGATTCGGAGTTTTTATAACTGAAGTTTCGGTGTGATTATATAGTTGACCAAACTTGTGAAAAATTCCATTTTTGAAATTAGGAGATAATTAGAAGTGTAAATTAACAATATTTATTATCGTTTTGAATATGTTACAATCGGAGTTTTTTTATTTACGAAATAGAGTAATAAAGAATATCGAAATTCGAAAAACATTTCAATCATAATTCATAAAGTGGAAACGTAATATAAAAGTGGAGTGGTTGATTTCAACTTTGAAAGAAAGCGTGTTTCTGGACGTCATCGAACATTGGATATTCATAAACACTTTAATTTTTAGGATCGTAGAAGGTTTTAAATAAAATACATAAAATATATAAATATATAGAGATAGAATCATATCTGGAAATTAAGGTTATGAGTTATCTTTTTCTTTAAATAAAAACTTTTGCTTAAAGATATTTTACATTTACTTATTGGTAAATTAACTTTACTTTATTTAGACAATCCTCATATGAAGTCTTTTATTAAGAAATTGGATATGGGGTTGTATATGTCATAATTAATGTTGGTTTCAATAAGATGCAAAAATATAATGGATTATGCATAAATTTTAAATTCCGCAATTAAATAACATGGTGAATTTAAAGTAATATACGGAGCAAGGTCCATAAGTTTCCGGCCTGTCCTGCTTCCCCTCCTTCAAACGTGACGCCTATCCTGGCCCATGCCTGCTCACTCCGTACCCATCGCCTGCACTTCCCCAGTCCCTTCAGTCAGTGTCCAGCATTAAAGGAAACTCCCCATTTTTACAATGTTCAAACTCGAGTACTGTGCGGTTATTAAATTCTTTTGTAAAGAGGGTCTTACTCCTGCGCAAATTAAGGAGCGCTTGGATTGTGTATACGGGCAGTCCTCCTCGTATTCCACAGTGAAAGAATGGGCAAAATTATTTAAGTCAGGGAGAGAACGTCAAGAAGATGACCCGGGTCCCGGTCGCCCATTGGAAGCTGTCACTTCTGAAAGAATCCAACTTTTGGAATCTAAATTGCTGTTTGAACGGCGACTGAAAACCAAGGAAATGGCAGCGAGGTTGGGGCTTCCAAAAACAAGTGTGGAGAGGTGTCCGCCTCCTTCACGACAATCCCCCTGTCCACACAGCATTGATTTCCAAGGCTGCTGTGACGGACTGTGGATTCCAAGAAATCTCTCATCCACCTTAAAGCCCAGACATGGCCCCTAGCGACTTCTAACTTTTCTCAAAATTAAAATCTGACCTTCGTGGGAGGCGATTTAACACCTTATTTAAAAAAAAATTTAATTATTTTTTTCATGGTATTGAAATGTTGCCGAAGCGTTTTATTAAGTGTGTTGAACTTTGAGGAGAATATATTGAAAAACACTAAGACCAGTCTTTCACCTTTCCTTCTATCCCAGGCCGGAAACTTTTGGACCTTATTACGTAAATGATTGTATCGCTATTTACTATATTACTTATTGCCTAAAAGTGACAAATTGTAATATTTCAATAAAGTGTATATATTTTAAAGTAATCTTGGTGAAAACAAAAGTTATACAACATTTTTATTCAATTCTGTTTTTTATATTAATCACTCAGTTAAAAGATATTTTAATAACGCTTGCAGAATGTCAGTAAATGACAATATACAAAACGTGTATTAAAGTGGATTTGATTTTAATTCATAGATTACGAAAAGTAATGTTAATTTAAGAAGTACACATAGCATAGCTGGAAAATTATATGGTCCAAGGCCATTTACATTTATATTTAAATGTTCTATATATTCTATATAAAGTTTTGATTAAAAAAGGATTTCTGAAGCGTTTAATCTCTACTAAGACTGTGCAGGACAGAAAATTTCAATAAAGATAGAATCAATAGATATGTTTCCCTTTCACCTGTCTAATTTCAAACAAGAATGAATCTTTTCGTTAGAAAAATTATATAAATTGCGATAGAGTCTATGAAACTGGAAGAAATGTTAAGATATAGAGCTGCGGTCAAATTCTTGGATTTTTTGGATTCAAATCCTTTCTACTGTTGTTTATGGTTGTGAAACTTGATATCTAAAGAAAACAAAAAAACTTGCTTTACGTACGAGTATAAAATGTTTAAGTGACGAATTTATCGAAAATTAGATTTTTCGATCTTTTAAAAATATATGTAAAGAAACATTTGCAGCGTTAAAATAGATTGTAAAGTCATCAAATTGGCTGTGTATATATTTTTTTATTTAAACTCCGCAAAAATGTATAGGGATCCCACTAATTTTTAATTTTTTGGTATTTACCTTGCCTAACATTTTAATATTATTTCTATTATTAGAAGCATAATTATATATTAAAAATTAGACTACATTAAGTATTGTAAAGTGTAAAAAATTCCATAAAATAAAAATGCTTGGCAAAGTATACTACAAAATTGGCAATATCGCTATTCATTTTTGCGCAGTATAAGCGTATTTTTTTCTACAGAGTCTAATAACACAGTAACAAAGCATTTTAATATAAATCTTGACACCTTAAGGCCCCCCAGATATACCATGCCGCATTAGAAACAATGTCTACAATTGTAAAGTACCGATACAATACAAAAAGTATTTATTGTAAACAAATTGTTTTCGATCTATAGTATTTGCTTTATTAATTTATATAAAATTTACATAGAGCCGTCTTTAAGGCACAATAAAAATGTATATTGGTATAGGTAGAGTAGCTTTGACAATACGGACTGATTTTGAATGAACCTTGACATAGTTTTTCCAATCTTCTGAAAACTATTGTTTTTCACTTGTTTGCCTAGCTTTGCTAATAGTAAATTAATAACAAGAGGTAAGTTTCTGTTTTATAATAAATTTACAGGAAATATATTTGATGAATAATTTAATTTATATATATATATATATATATATATATATATATATATATATATATATATATTTATATAAGTCTGGCCAGAGACACCGTCCTATACGCATCGTTATATCTCCTAATTTCTTCTGCTCTTTGTTCCGTGTTTTTGTAGTGCTGTTTTAGTTTTGTCTCTTTTCTTCTCTCTATATATTTATCGGTTATTATTTATAGTATATTATACTATAAACTTATTCAAAAAAACCAGAGAGAAGATTTTCAATCGATAAATCAAGTTAAGCTCGACGACCTTGAAGACGGTGAAGCATTCGGTCCTAATACTAACAGCATTAGGCATTATCCCGAACTTACAAACAATTGTGAGTTATTTATTTACTTACGTAATTACTTTTTCTTTTTCTTATTCATTATGGATCACTGCACTATTTGCAACAGCGTCATTACCCGACGCTTTTTAACATTGAAGGCAATACGCCTAATTTTTTAATTCTTTCTAATTTATTATTTTAATTGTAATAATTAATTAAATCTAATTATATTATACCTTAAGACATAATAGCTTTTATATTAATACTTGTATTGTCATTCTAAAGGGACTTTTCCCAGAATAAATATACTTTATTATTATTGTTAATATAGAGTAGTTTTTATTTTATTTCGGTAATACCATTGAATACTCGTGATAATAAACTGAACTGTGTACAAGTAATTATTAGATTAATTACTTTACCAAATTAAAAGTAATTTATTTGATTATTCTATAAAAGAGAGAATAGAAACTCATTTCGATAAGTGGGGAGGATTTTGCAAGGTAGAGTATTCAACACTGCTGGTATAGTGTTGTTGTTATCTATAGTCCACGGATGAGTTAATTCAAACAATACAAATGGCGTCAATGTCTGTCTCATTTGCATTCGTGTCGTAACTAGAAAATCTGAAACTACGAGACCGTATGAAGATACTAAGTAACTCTCAAAGTACTTGTAAGGGATCATTGAGGGAATTTATTTTTAATGTTAGATTTTATTTGTAAATAATTATTCAATTTGTAATAAATTGTTCAAAGAAATATTAATTGCCTACATAGATTTACGTAATATTAAACGGGTCTCCATACCAATCAAATTATAAAAAACAGTAATAATAAGTAATAGATAAATTAAACATTAATATGAGAATAAGTAATGATAGATACTAAAATTTTGATTATATATTAATAACAAAATTAAGATTTTTTGGATTTAAAATCCACAACGAATGTTTTACGTGATCGTCTATTTCACGGTTGGGAGAAGACATATTATTTTATGTGTCTTGAATTTAATTATGATGTTTGGGTAATTTGTATGAATATTTACATGTATTCTTATAGAAAATTTGCATGAAACATTAATATACAATATTTTTTGTCTTATTAGTATTTATTTAAAAAAAAGATCAATATGGGTTTACGAAAAGGTTAATTTTACTTTATTAATTGAAATAAAATTTGTTAATTTCGATTTATTTGATATTTTCAGTATTTAGTATTTAAAATAGCTTATATAAACACACATACAATGATCAATAAAAGTTAACGAGAAGTCTTTAATGTAGGATGGAAATAGTTGGGGGTGCAGTCAAAAATTACACAACAAATAGGTATAAACCTATTATATTGTATGTACCTATTATATTGTATATTGGCACACATACAATATAATAGGTTTATACTTGTTTGTTGTGTAATTTTTGACTGCACCCCCAACTATTTCCATCCTGCATCAGTACCTACCAGTCAAAGAATTTCTTTCCTTAAAGAAGTCTTTAAATTAAATAAAAGAATTTGATTTTAATTCATAGATTACGAAAAGTAATGTTAATTTAAGAAGTGCACATAGCATAGCTGGAAAATTATATGGTCCAAGGCCATATACATTTATATTTAAATGTTCTATATATTCTATATAAAGTTTTGATTAAAAAAGGATTTCTGAAGCGTTTAATCTCTACTAAGACTGTGCAGGACAGAAAATTTCAATAAAGATAGAATCAATAGATATGTTTCCCTTTCACCTGTCTAATTTCAAACAAGAATGAATCTTTTCGTTAGAAAAATTATATAAATTGCGATAGAGTCTATGAAACTGGAAGAAATGTTAAGATATAGAGCTGCGGTCAAATTCTTGGATTTTTTGGATTCAAATCCTTTCTACTGTTGTTTATGGTTGTGAAACTTGATATCTAAAGAAAACAAAAAAACTTGCTTTACGTACGAGTATAAAATGTTTAAGTGACGAATTTGAATTGAATTGAAAATTTGATTTTTCGATATTTTTTTTTTTTTTTTTTTTTTTTTATTTAATTCAATGATATTTACAACTATAATACATTATTATATCAAGTAAATGTGCAAAAATGTAGCATATGACATGAAAACACTTGTGGAGAAACTACCCATCGATAGCACTCCAATAAAGTTCTATTGTAGATGATCTCGAGGCCATCTTCTTTTCAGGCGCCTCGGGGGGTTATCAGGAATAGTATGGGAAGCAAGCTGAGAGACTAGCGGATTCAAGTGCGTATGGAGCTTGTTATGGAAGGATAGGTATCTAGTTTGGACCAAATCAGTAACATATGGGATATTAAGATCATGATGGATGAGTTTGTTTGTGACATAATAAGGAGTATTGAGGATTTTACGAAGGATTTTGGATTGCAAGGATTGGATACGAGATGAATTGGATGGTTTAGTAGAGCCCCAAAGCTCAACTCCGTATGCCCAAATAGGTCTGATGACTGTCATGTAAATAAGTCTTTTGTAATTAATTGGTAGCTTAGAGCGTTTGTCCAGTAAGTGTTGAAGTAGGCGAAAACGTCGAGCAGTTTCTTGTCTTTTCAGTCTTGTATGAGGATTCCAAGTGAGACGTTTATCCAGATGGAGTCCTAGGTAACGTATCTGTTCGACAGGGTTCAGTGGTGTATTATTAAACGATACAGTAGGACAGGAATTCGTAGGTTTACGACGAAGGGTGAAGGTAATTTGATGGGATTTGATAGGATTTATTTTAATCCTCCAATTTTGACACCATTCTTGTAGGTGTGAGATATGGGATTGAAGAGATTGGGATGCAACAAATGGATCCTTATTAACTGATAACACACATGTGTCATCAGCGTAAGTAGTGAGGACAGTGCTTGGATGGGTTGGGATGTCAGCTGTATATATCGTGTATAGGATGGGCCCCAGGATACTGCCTTGAGGAACACCGGCAGACTGGGTGAAGAGGGAAGAGTAGGAACAATTATGGTTTACTTTAAAGGTTCTATTACTGAGGTAGGAACTGATAATAAGGAAGTAAGTTGAAGGTAAGAATTTACGGAGTTTGTACAGCAGTCCTGGATGCCAGACTCGATCAAAGGCCTGCTCTACATCGAGAAAGGCTCCTGTGCAGTACATTCCGCGCTCCAATGCAGATGAGACAACGTCCACCACACGATGGCATTGCTGGATGGTGGAGTGTGATGTTCGGAAACCAAATTGGTGATCTGGGATTATTTGATTGGATTCTATGATAGGATGAAGACGTTTCAGAATGAGTTTTTCAAGTATTTTCCCCATTATGGGCAGGAGAGATATAGGACGATAAGAGGATGGGAGTTCTGGTGGTTTTTTAGGTTTTGGAATCATCTTAATTATGGATAATTTCCAGGAATCAGGAAAATATGTGGTGCGGAGTACGGCATTGTATATATATGTAAGGAGTAGGATCGCTTTCCGAGGAAGGCGTTTTAGAATCTGGGATGTGATTAGGTCGTGTCCAGGGGCTTTGTTGGCGGGTAATCTATTAATAATGTTTGATATTTCGGAAGGATGGAATGCTTTAGGAGGAGGGGACAACTGAAGAGGAATACTTAATTCTGCTCCAATGCATTCAGAGTGGGTTTGATTAAGGATATCTGGATGAGGGTTAAATGTTTTGAATAGGTGCTGGCCGAAAATTTGTGATTTTTCTTCATCAGATCTTGACCAGGTTTGGGATTCGGTTAAAAGTGGATGGTTGAATTTTTTATAGTTTAGGAGTTTTCTAGTGGTATTCCATAAGGATTTGTCAGTAGTACTGAGATTTTCTGTACGGTAATACAAATTTTGAATTTTGAATGTTCTAATCTCTGATTTTAATTTGTTGGTCAGTTTGGTATAATGACTCTTGTCCGATGGATATCTCGTGCGGTGCCACTTTGCTCTTGCCCGTCGTTTTTCTTTTAATAACTCGCGAATATGAAGTGGCCAGTTATTCTGTTGATAATGATTTTTACTTGGTAAAGTGTTATATTTTATATTGACTTGTATTGCTTCTGTTAGTTTGTCTATTGCAGAATTAATGTCTCCTTTTGTTTTAAGCGGAATTTTGAGGTCTAAATTATTTTCTAGATTTGATCGGAATTTATCCCAGTCTACACGTCCTGTAATCAGTCGGGGAAGAGAGGGCTTAGGAATAGGAATCGAATGCACTTGAAGCAGAACTGGACTGTGATCAGAGGAAAGGTCATCCAGGGATTTTATGGCAGTTTGATTGCAGGAAATCTGTGAGGAAACAAATATATCTAGAATATCTGGACGTTTTTTGAGGGATGTAGGCCAATAAGTAGGGTTTATGGGTGCGAGGATAGAGAAACTATTAGATGTTGAAATTTGGGATAAGATGCTACCACGGGAATTGGATGTTCGACAACCCCATCGTTGATGTTTGGCGTTGTAATCTCCTCCGGCAATGAAGCGCGGTCCGAAGGATTGGAATAAGGATTCGAGGAGGTTATAAGAAAGAGAATTGCCAGGAGGACAGTATACAGCTGAAAATGTGATATGGAAAGGACTAGTCGTTAAGGTTACTGATGTTGATTGAATGGCGTCAGTTGGAGTAGAAGGAATAAGAGAATGTGGTATAGATTTATGGATAAGGATACAAGAACCAGCATGTGCTGTATCGTCAGGATGATCTGATCTATATGTGATGTAGTCCCGTATGTAGAAATGTGTGCGGTGAGTGAAGTGTGTTTCAGTAAGTAAAGCAATATCTATTTGGTTGTCGTGTAAAAATATATCAAGTTCGTCACGGTGATTATGCAGTCCATTAGCATTCCATAGGACGATAGCTAGGGGCTTTATGCTCATCGTGGGTAATTAAGTGGAACTTCGGTAAGGATTCTCGTGAGTAGAATGATGAGAGGCTTGATAGTCTCTTGGAGATCTTTCAGGAAGGATGACAGGATTGAATTTATGTCGATGGAGTTTTGGATTTGGACTGGATATGGGTCTGGAGTTTGATATTGATAATTAACGGGTAAAGGAAGGTTGGCTGGGGGTTGTACCCGAGGTGCTGGATTTACATTCATTGTTTGATGAACTGAAGGATTCATTTGATTGTTGTGATTGGAAGTGGTAGGATATGGTTGCTGTGGCGGAAGTTTGACTATTAAGGTTTCAGGATGGAGAGGTATATGCTGACGTGGGGGTTGGACTTTAGTATTGAATTTCTGAGGCTTGGATCTAGGATCTCGGGGTTTGGGTTGGGAGGTTTGTGGCTTGTTATAGGAAGTCTGGGGTTTATGTTGGGAGGTTTGAGGCGCCTGACGTTGAGGCTGGTGCTGGTTCATTGTTCTGCTTTCCTTTTCCGGATGTAGAACTGTGGTGATAGGTTGTTGTAAATTGTTCGGTGCTTTTGGCAATTCCGGGAAGATAGTGGAATTGCTAACTTCTGGTGGCTGAGGAATGTTATTTTCTAGTCTTCTCTCTTGTATTTTGTGTGTTCTCTGTCGTAATGAACTTTTATAGACTAAGCAACCTTTGTAGTTCGCCGGGTGGTCCCCGCCGCAAAGAACACATTTCGGAGGCTCGTTTCTGGATTTCTGGCATGCTTCCGTTAGATGAGAGCCAGCACACTTCACGCATCTGGCTTGATGATGACAATAGGTCTTAGTGTGACCTAAGTTTTGGCACCTAGCACACTGCACTAGAGTGTTTTTCTGTCTTGGCTCCTCGAATTTTACTGTTGAGTAGACAAGTCTAGTAACTTGAAATATTTCAACGTTATTTTTAGCCGGTTCTAGATCGACAAAAAACAACGGAAGGGGATATTTTTCAGTTGGGTGCAACACTGAAGAGATGTTTCTGATGGTGTGACCTATCTCTTCAAGATCTCTTTTGATAGCGTCCTTAGGCGTGGTCGAGTGAAGCCCTCTTAAAACTACCCTATAAGATTTGTCTTCTTTGAGCTGGTAGCAGTGAAAATCATAGTTGTTGCTATTTAAATGGTTTATTAATTTTTTGTAGGATTCTTTATTATTGGTGTTGATTTTGATGTCATTTACTCGAGAGTAGCATGTAAAATTTGGCTGCCCGATCAATTCCGCTACTTCTCTTCCGAAATTATAAAAATCTGTTATCTTGGTGATAAATATAGGAGGAGGTACCGGATCATCGTATTTTTGACTTTCTTGATTGTCCTTAGGAGGTTTAACTTTGGGACCAGAGTTGCTGCTGGTTGATGCTACAGGTTGTTTGACTGCAGTAGATTTACTGCGGGTTTTTGGTGGTTCAGATGTATTATTCTGAGTGGCTGCTGGTTTTAACATAGCCGCTTTGTTTTTTTTTTTGTTAGGCGAGTTGCCCGCTGAGCCAGGGGCAGATTTTCTTTGTCGTTTCTGAAGCGATCGTCTTTTTAAATATTGAGAATCAGTCTCACTGATTTCTGAGAACGGAGTCTCTTCCTCCGACAAATCACTTCCCGTATTGTCCACACTCATCATTGTATTATTAATTTATTAAATGAAAAAAAAATAATAAAAAAAAAAAAAAAAAATATTATCAATTATAAACTTTGTTAACTTCAATTGTCTTAATTATAATGAACATATTTATTTAATTAAATTTTAATGAAGAAAAGAAGAAAAAAAATAATAATAATAAATAAAAAAAAAAAAAAAAGTTTACGTAACCGGGGATCGATTGAAGACCGGAGAAGGTGGAGAGCCAAGCCTTGACCTTGATCTTGCTATCTATTGTAGTATGTATTAGTCCTGTCTATTACTATGGGATTAAGGCCACGTTGCTGCCTTTACCAGGCAGTCACTAAATTATTTTATGTCTATAGTTTTTATTTTTATCACTCACCTCACTTATGTTGTTAATAAAACAAAGTAATGTCTGTAAACTTAGTTTTTGTAAAGTTTGATGACATTGTTTGAACTGATAATATGAAAATATTGTCTCAAGCACAGAACGAAATTAAAGTTACACTTCACTTGCGGCCATGACACTTGCAACTTCGATATTTTAAAAATATATGTATAGTTACATTTGCAGCGTTAAAATTGATTGTAAAGTCATCAAATTGGCTGTGTATATATTTTTTTATTTAAACTCCGCAAAAATGTATAGGGATCCCACTAATTTTTAATTTTTTGGTATTTACCTTGCCTAACATTTTAATATTATTTCTATTATTAGAAGCATAATTATTTATTAAAAATTAGACTGCATTAAGTATTGTAAAGAGTAAAAAAATCCATAAAATAAAAATGCTTGGCAAAGTATACTATAAAATTGGCAATATCGCTATTCATTTTTGCGCAGTATAAGCGCATATTTATACAGCATTTTTAATTTATCTGTAATAATTAGAACATATATTTCTTTAATTCCAATACGAAATCATTTTCTAATAAACTTTTAGTTTGCCTCTAATCCTTAATACTTGTAAAGATTAAGTACAAGATGATAAATTATTGCTACTACCTCCAATCTTTGATATTGAAATTGAAATTAAGAAATTTTACTCAGAGTATTCGGTGAAATCGGCGGTGAAAACAAAATTAATTTTGTTTTTAAATGTAACTATAACATTTGCGCATAAATAACAGTTGATACAGTTGATTATTTCATATGTTTTATTAATTAATATTATAATAAACTTTTTGTTTAATTTTCTAAGCATGGAATAAAACCCTCCCACACATTATTTACTTCATATAGTTTAAGATAAGTTATAGTTTTTAAGCTGGAATTGGTAAATTTATCACGAATGATTAATGTTCACAAACATCGAAACTACATATTATATAAACAAAGTAACAAATGACGATGTAAGAAAGAAGAAATTCGGAGATAAAGTGACGTTGATTGAAGGAATGGTTAGAAGTTCTCAGAACTAATGAGTGTTTCATAGTAGGTGATTATAATAGCAACATAACCGTTGCGCAAGATGGCGGGCATTCACCTAATCGGATTACGTTGTGCAGGCTGGGTATAGCTTCTGCGCCGTACCTTCCGACATCAAACAAGTACATAAGGAAAATAAAAAAAGCTTTCTAGCCCCACTCCGTACTTTAATTTAAAACTGTTGAAACATCTTCATATAATTCTTATTACAGCCATTGTTTAACCCTATCAACAGGTTTAAACAATAAATATTATTTTCTTTATTTTTTATATTTTATATCGACTATCAATAGTCCTGTACCACATCATTCATTTCTGTGATTAAGTGCATGATAGAGACTGAACTGCTTCTTTGATAACTGTTGTGCAAGGAAGTAATTGTAATTGTAAGTAATTGTGCCAGATCACACTCAAACGCCAGTGTTTTAACCCCTACTTTTTACGTCTTATTTTGGTTTTCCACTTTATAGAGGCTGTATGAGCCCAAAGAGGGCCCTAGTTCCCGGCCTCCGCCATCTGCTGCCGCTAAAATATTAAATAAAAGTTAGACAACCTCTCAGCGTTTCTGGTATAGGGACATACACCAATTCACATCAATCAATAAGATCAAATATAGCGCATATCCAGTCCAAGAAGTGCATTTCCTGCACTCGATCTTCATCAAATATTCTTAAAGTACTTAAATAGTTTAAACTACTAGTTATTTTCTAGTATTTTTGTGACTTAAGGTTTTGTATTTTTTTTTTAAATATTTACAGTAGCATCTCATATTTATTAATATTAAAAATTATTATTATTAATAATAACATTCTTCTTATATTTAACTTCCGGGATGGACCGTGTCATGTTGGTGTTATGAACCAAGCTTTCGCTCATCAGTGGTGTGAGCTTCTTCAGGGTTAATGAAGAGCGGATGGTTGGAGTCGGGGTATTTATTCCTGGGGGGCGTGGTTTCAATTGAAGTCGGCCTTCCCATTGGTTCGCTTGTACCGGTCGTGTTGTGTTCGTGTGTGTTCGGTGGGCTGGGGTTCATCTGTATGTGGATGGTGAGGTAGTGTATGGGTCTTGCTTGGATGGCCGGATATCAGTTTTTGCTAAGCTTATAGCCATCTTCTCTATTGAAATTGTTGGGTTCTTTGACAATTTCGATAGCTTCTCTTATGTTACGGAGATGGTAATTAGCTTCTTTTATAACGATGGTAGTGTTTTCAAAGGGTATGTGGTGGTTGGTGTTGTAAAAGTGTTCTGATACAGCCGATTTTTCTTTCTTGAAATTTTTGACGCAAGATTTATGCTCTTTAATTCTTTTTTGGATGGTCCTTCCTGTTCGTCCTATGTAGACTTTGCCGCAGGAATAGGGTATACTGTAAATGCCTGGGGTACGTAGCCCCAACTTGTCTTTGGGATTCTGTAGGATGTGGGCTATTTTTTTGTCTATGCAGAATGTGATTTTTATGTGGTGGTTCTTTAGGATTCTGGCAATTTTTTCTGAAGTACCTTTAATGTAGGGGATGGTCGTCTGAGTTACAGGTTCATTGTCTGTTTGGTTTTTGTCTTGTTTCTTGTACTTTTGTTTGTTTTCTACCCGGTTAATGGTTTCTTGGTCGTATCCGTTCTTCAGGAAGGCTGTTCTCAAGTGCCTCTTCTCTTTTGGAAGCTGAAACTCTGTTGAGTAGAGTGTTGATAATGAAGTGGCATGGAGGTATCTGTCTGTATGGGTCGGTTAGTATAGTATACACTATGTCCTAAGTACTTGCCTTTCTTTTCAACCAGGACATCCAGGAAGGGGAGTTTGCTATCTTTCTCCAACTCCATGGTGAATTGAATGTTAGGGTGGATGCTGTTGAGATGGAGCAAGAATCTGTCCAATGCGCCTCTTCCGTGTCTCCAGATGACGAAGGTATCATCCACGTATATGAACCAGCATTCAGGTTGTTCGGCTGCAGTATAGAGTGCTTTCTGTTCAAAGTCTTCCATGTACAGGTCTGCTGCTGGTGAGCTTAAAGATGATCCCATCGCTGTGCCTTCCAATTGTTTGTAGTAAGCTCCATTGAATAGGAAATATGTCTCCTTTATGCATATTTCCGCTAATTGGTACTCTTCTTCACTTAGTAAGTTCTTCATGAGCTTCAAGACTTCATCAGCCGGGACTTTAGTGAATAGCGACTTGACATCAAAGCTCACCAGGATGTCGTGTTCGTTGATCTGGATGGTGTCTATAAATTGTTTAGAGTTACGGATATTGTGATTAGTTTTGCCAGTGTGGGTTTTGATTATGTCTGAGATGTATTTGGAGAGGTGGTATGTAGGCGAGCCAATGGTGCTAGCCATAGGTCTCATAGGAATGCCGTCTTTATGAATTTTGGGTTGTCCGTACATTCTTGGTGGGATGGGGTCGGATATTGTGAGTTGTTTGGTTTTCAGTGTCTTAGTTATGCTGGTATTAATAGTAGTGTGAATTTTCTTGTTAATGTCAGTGTTGGGTCCTTGTCTAGTTTCTCGTATGTGCCATCATTGAGGATACCATTCATCTTGAGTAAATATTGGTCTTTTTTCATGATGACTGTGGCGTTTTCTTTTGTCTGCAGGAATCACGAGAAGGTCGTCTCGTTTCTTTAGTGTAGTCAGTGCGTTGTATTGTTCTTTGGATAGGTTGGGTCTTGGTGGCTTGGCTCTGCGTAGGACATGACTGATGTCATGCCGGATAATTTCAGCAGTGTCTTGGTCAATGTTCTTGATACAGGCTTCAATATTGGTAACAATCTTCTCTACTTAGGTATTCGCTTTGGGGCGATGGCGTAGTTGAATCCCTTCTGGAGGACGCTTATGGCTTCATCTGGGAGTTCTTTGTCAGTGAGATTGATTACAGTCTTCTTGAGTGAATCCTTATAGTCAATGGAGCTTGCCTTCTTGGCCGTTAGTTTCTGGTATTTCCGTTTTTGGGTGGCGCACAGTGGAACGAATCAACGCATTTGTTGGACATTGGACCAATTCTCAAATAACTAAATTTGTCCTTCATTTTGATCTTAAATTATACTTTATACTTCTTCTCAACAAAATCCATAGATAAATTAATTGTGAAATTAAATCTTATATGAAAAATTCTGAATTGAAATATAAATTTTTCTAAAAACTCAAATTTTTAAAGCAATCTACTGTTTGAGGTAATGCATTAAATTAATCAAGCACCTACTGGAAAAAAACTCATCCATAATAAGATATTTTAGGCAAATAAAACTTGGGATTATTTCAAACGTCTGGGAATTTTCGGTGAAAATTGGGGGAAAAACTAAAATAATCAATTGCGAAAATCGCTCAAAATCGCCCAAAAAACTACCTTCCCAGTAAATAACTAGAATGTTTGAAGTTTTTTTTCCATTAGTCGGATTCCGCTACTAGGTGCTATTTTCCGAGAAAATGATTTTTTTCTTTCTTTTTTTTCTTTTCCGGGCCTTAAGAAATAATTTAAAATAATTTCTGTTGATATTGGCGTCTACTTTTCGCAAGTTTTCTTTTGTTTACCTATGTTTGTTTACATTCATTTATCCGAATCCTTATCTAACATAATAGTATTAACAATGAAACTTAGTTTGTGTGTGGTATTTGAACGACATATGTGTAATGGTGCACATAGGTGCAATAGTCCCTACAACAAATCGTCAAGTTTTTAAATTTTTATTTATTTATTTATTTTTTAAATTTTTATTTCGTTATTTAAATAAAACAATTTTATATAGGCACCTACATTTATTATAATTTTGATACATCAATTATACCTAGCATAATTGACATAGCATAATTAACTAACATAATTAATTATCAATTATTATATTCATTTTGTTTAATAATTAAATTATTTGGTTTGTTACTTTTTCCTTTGTATAACTTTATTTAATACCTATGTATCTGTCTTTCCATAGAATACTGTATTGTACCCATTCTAGTAGTATATAGGTACAATGTTAGATAATAAATTATCTAACATCGAAATATCAAATCTAGAATTTTTACATCCTCAATGCTCCTTATTATGTCACAAACAAACTCATCCATCATGATCTTAATATCCCATATGTTACTGATTTGGCCCAAACTAGATACCTATCCTTCCATAACAAGCTCCATACGCACTTGAATCCGCTAGTCTCTCAGCTTGCTTCCCATACTATTCCTGATAACCCTCCGAGGCGTCTGAAAAGAAGATGGCCTCGAGATCATCTACTATAGAACTTTATTGGAGTGCTATCGATGGGTAGTTTCTCCACAAGTGTTTTCATGTCATATGCTACATTTTTGCACATTTACTTGATATAATAATGTATTATAGTTGTAAATATCATTGAATTAAATAAAAAAAAAAAAAAAAAAAAAAAGAATTTTTACACGTTTCCCCTAAAATGTTTTATCCTGTTTATCATAAAATTAAATAGTCCATTCAAAAAGCTTTAAAACCGTAGCAATAGCCTTATTCTAGGAGAACCAGAAGCGGAGATATTAATGAATGTCCAGGCCTCCCTAACGCTCGTTCCACTGTGTGGCGGTGTATTTCCGAAAGGTGCAATCCGCAAGATGTCAATCTTGTTCCAATCCTCGTTTGATAACTGGTTTGCTAGGAGCATGTGGTATCGTAACAACTTCTTCTCGACAATGGCCAGTTCGGATCGGGTGTCGCTAATTCTTGGTTTCAGTAATACCATTGGTGATCGGCGTAGTGCGTTTTGAATGCGTGGGCTGGATCCTTTTCTTTCTAGGTTGGTGCATTTGGGAATCACGTTGTAATCTCGGCATCTCTTGAGAAACGTGAGTTGTGCCAAAAGTCTCATCTTCATCGAACATAGTTTATCGAGGCTCTTCAAATGCTGAACAGTAACCTCCCCGTACAGGTTGCTAAATGTTCACGTAGAAGCTCACAGCACTGATGAGCGAAAGCTTGGTTCATAACACCACCATGACACGGTTCATCCCGGAAGTTAAATATAGGAAGAATATTAATGACCGTGGAAGCCTACGTGAACAATAATAATATTCTTAAATATTACGAATTATGTCTTCGATAGTGACTTTAAGTTCGTATTTGTTACTGATTTGGCCCGAAACCGGTTAACAGAATATTCATGATAAACTTTCTTCCCACTCAAACCCACCAATTTCAAAATACCTCTCCAATTACCGATAATCCTATGGGGTGTCTGAAAAGAAGATGGCCTTCTACTTACCTTCTAAGTTGCCTTAATCTCATGCAAATTATATCTTTTATTCTATTTACTTGTATCATTGAAATACAGTTGTAAATTTCGATTAATAAATTAAAAAAAGCATTATAGTTATTTTTGTGTATGAGTTACTTTTAAGTTCTCATTGGTAAAAAATATTAAAGACTAAATTAATAAAATTTACAATTATAATGAAACTGGAAAAATAAAAACAAAGAAACCCTTAAGCCTCAAATATACTATAAAAAAACTATTCAGAGAACTTTTCACCGTTTCAGTTATCAGGACATACATTAATTCATATTAATCACACAAGATCAAATGCCGCGCATCTCACGTCGACAGTCCAACCAATCACTTACTTAATCAGTTATTGCTAGAAAAAAAACAAAAAAAAACTGAGCTGATATATCAATTACGGAAAAATAAATTGTATTGATTTACATCTTTTCAAGTACGTGGTTTCCTACGTGGATATAAATAATTTATAATAAAAATGATAATATCGTGTGCTCAAGCATTTATAAATTTACAATGCATTTTTAGTTGCACAAAAAAAGTAGACGTTAGCTGTTATTACTTGTTTAACTAAGTTTTATAATAAACATAACTATAGAAAATAGACGCAATCGTATCAGTGTACAATTCTAGAAAAGTTTAAATAATCCAATTGTTTTTGAATATTTTATTATTGTATTAGTTCACCGGTGAGATTTTTCTAACCATAAAATATGTGAATTAAACCCTTTAAGAACTTATTTAATTAGTAAATAATTGATGACCTATCGATTCATAAAAAATTTCAAGTCGATTGTACAAGAATACATATATTATTCGACAATGATATGATTTATCTATTAGAGACGACTATAGTAAATTATATATATATGGTGGTCTAGTGGTTAGCGTAACAAACTACTAAAACCAAGATCGCGGGTTCGTAGCCCGGTGGCCCTAGGATTTTTTAAAGGGAGTAAAAAATCCTTAGTTACGCCGTCCTTCGGAAGGGACGTTAAACGGGGGTCCCGAGCCTGTACGATGTCAGGTACTCGTTAAAAATCCCTATCCTAATAAAACCTGGATAGGCAAAATTTAGAGCTCCCACTGTAGCATCGTCCGATTAGCCATAGCAGCATAAAGTGACGTTAAATGAACAAACAAACAAACATATATATATATATATATATATATATATATATTTATAAATATATGAGTCAGTTGCACATATCGTTGCTTTACCGTGAAGCAAGTGAAGGTTAGATAATAGGCTTTGGGATAAATCGACGGTCTACAGTTATTTAATTTAGTGTATACCGTTTTATATTTCGAAGTTAATCAACTTAAATTAATTATTATGAAATTAATCATCATCCTTATCTATAAGACTATAATGCTTTATAGGGAGCGAAGTGAATCTGAGATCGAAATTTATATTGTAGGTACGATAATTTAAAATGATAATTTATAGACAAATTTAACTATGATTGTGTTTTATCTTATAATAATTTTTGTATAATTAAGGTGTGATAATTGGCCAATTGAGTCCTTGCAAACAATAATCACCAAACAATTACTAATTACGAGCCTTATAATCTGTAAATATTTTTGTGAGTCATGACACCATCTCTAAGCAAATTTAAATACAGACTGAAGTGATAAACTCGCTACAATCGCATCTCTTTCAATACAACTACGACTTTTTATTTTTCAATCTAGATTTATTGATATTTAATAAATAAAATAAAAATTTAATGGGCGTAAAAGATATGGGTTAATATAAATCATAGATGATTCTATCGATATATATACAAGAAGAAAAGTAAAAAATTCAGAAGTGACAATATCATATTTTCGGGAAAACGAATTATATATGTATATGATTGGGTCAAAGACGGCGGACTGTGCAGCATTACTTAATTTTGCAGTAGAACTTTTAAAACCAGTAGGTGAATTTGTGACCTTAAAGAAGGAATTGAAACATCAGTTGTTTCAAGGATTAGGGGTTATTCAGCAGCTACAGGAAAAATTTATCGAAGAAAGAAGATAGGGAGGTGCTGAAATTCCAGTTAGTGCATTAACATCAGATGTTAGTAAAGCTCCAAGTTATTCCGAAATAGTTAACAGAAAAGTCAATAAAACCAAAAGTGTATACAATATTATAGTTAAAAATAAATTAGAAAATAGTTCCCCCGAAAACACAAAACAAATCTTTAAAGAATCGATCAACCCAAGGGAAATGAATGTTGGAATTTCTAACATTAAAACCACACATAATGGTTAATTATTATAGAATGGGATAGTTATATATAGTTCAAGATATATATAGTGAATATCAGGTTTCTATATGAATATCAGACACAAAAATATTTTTTAGTTTCCCGTAAAAAATTATTCATCTCGATTCTATTTTATAAGAGATAAAACTTCTTGAATTATTTAAGATGAGTTCGCTCTTATAATACATTGTAACTAATTTAATTGTTGAAACACAATTTAGCAATGAATGATTATAAAAAAAAATCAATCTAACAGTAGATTGATTTTTCCACACAAAAATTATGGATTAAATAAATAATTAAACCATTTATTTTTAGTATAAATAAATCATGATGTATTGTTTTTTTTTTCCTCTTAATTTAACAATAGTAAAAACATCGATTCCTATTTCTGAGATTTAAACTAATTTTCTCTGAAATTCTAAAGGCTATCTACGTCTTGTGCTATTGTTTATTGGGTTATAATATATATGTCATTTAATACAATTCTAAGATTGGAGCACTACCTCATCTTTCTAACCAATAAGGCTTGATACAAATATATATTATTAAAATTGAATTTAAAAATAAAATTGAATTTAAAAATAAAATTTTAAATTCGAAGAAAAGTAATGTTATGAGATTTTAATATGAACCAATATATTAATTACGAAACATTATATGAGATAATTTGTGTCATCCATAAATATTTGAAAGCTTCTAACGAAAATATATAATGGAAACAGTCAGTGTAAATAAACATTGGTACTTACTGACAAATTAAAACTTTATTTCGAAAAACTCCTAAAAATACAGATGTAGAGCTATTTAAATTTTAAAGTATTATTAGTTAATTTAGAAAATAAATATTTTTTAATAGTTGATTCGATTAATATAGTTATTTTAATAAGCTAAGTGAAATACAAGGTGCTTAATTCATAAGGTAAACACAATAAGATTAAATGGGTCAGAAGCTAACAGAGTAGAAATGACAATTTTATATATTAATGTTTTGTATATAGGCTTGATCTCTAATACTTATTGCTCTTAAGTGAAGCAGATTACAAATATTGTAGCGTATTTAGCATATAGATGATGCTATGAAATAGAAGATTTTTATATACTTAAAAATATATATTATTTTTGCGAGAAGCATTTATAAGTTAAAAAGATTAGTAGAACATTAATGTTAAGTTTGTACCCCACTACTGGAGTCTAAGGTATATCGCTTGATTGTTAAAGTCTTAAAAAGATTTTAGGTATACCAAATATACATACATTAGTATATATATATATATCCTTGATTACATAGGTTAAACTGACAACCACTACAAGTTAATAAAATACAAAAATTTCAAAATAACTCAGGTTTTAACTGAACATATATGAACATGTTGAAAGGGAAATGTCAGAATTAATTATTTCCATAATATTAAGAGGGAGAAATTGGCCAGTATCTAAACACGATCTATACAATACATTTTGACCCGAATTCATTAAATGAATAAATTTCGAAAAGTTAAAACCAATTTATAATTTTAATTTTTGTTAATTGTAACATGATAAAAATAATAATTTTTTTGTATATATTTTAATTATCACACATGTTGTTCATTAATATTGTAAAAATGTACTTAGAGGCACATAGTATACAGTAGTATTGAGTGTGCCAATAAATAAACGGCACTTTGAAAGTATTACTAGAAAAGCAAAAAAAATAAAAGAAAAGACGATCGTTGACTAAATTATCGACTATATTGATATTCTGTGCAAACCTCCTATAGTCACTAAATAATATATGTACATGTATATATAAATTGCCGAAACTGCATTAATAATTTAAAGTAACATATTTAGCCTTCTTCCAATGTATATATATATATATATATATATATATATATATATATATATATATATATATATATATTAAGAGTCAATAACCGTGATTTATGAAAATCATTATACCTATTTGAAGCAGTCCTAGTTCCTCCGAAGATACCTCCACCGAGTGAAGACACTAACTAAACAATATAAAGTAAGCGGTGCCTACCTGGTTGTGTAGTCCTCAAGTGCTGGAGGAAGACTGACTGGAGGGACTGGCTGGATGGGATAGGATTCCCCAACCCCCAACCCCTAGCCAACTTTATGTAATGAAGAAGTGGGGGTATCGGGTTCCCATAAGCTGAGGAGCTACTTCCTATCACAAGCCCAATAAACATTCTATTTGTAGCTTCTTCGGACAAAGGGTTTCACTTTGTGATTGAGATGTTTGTAGAAAGCTAAGGGTCTTTTAACGGTTACACAACTGCATTAGCTTACTTTGGGATTCTCTTCCTCTTGTTGTCATCTACCCACATATCGCACACGCAGAATCAGAGGGCGAAAACTTGGAAAAAGAATTTTCGAAAAAAGAATTGTACATACTTAGTAGGTTCTACAAAGCAGAGCATTGTGGTCCAGTGTATTTTCAATAAAAAGGCTTTGGAGTAGAAGTATTCATCCTCATACAATAAGTATTTGTTTAGAATAGCTGGGCGTTGAAATAGGCTACTTTCCATTTAATATTGTTCGATATGTGGATTGACTTGCACTCACGGTTATGAAGTATTTTTATTTTATTTAAGGGCATTACTCTATACAGATAATGGTACAGCATATTACTTTTGTTAATTGTAACAAATTATATTAGAAATAAAAAAAAACTCTACCTGTTGTATTTAGATAAATATTTAACATTATAGGGATAATAATAGTGATAGCCTCCTATGTCCAAAGTTTCGGGTTCGTAGCCCTCTAGGTGGCCTGGATTATTTAAAGGGAGTAAACAATTTAGTCTTAGTTACTTCGTCCTTGGGAAGGGACTTCGAATTGGGAAGGACTCCCACTTTAGCGCTATCCGATTAGTCATAAGAGTATTAAGCGATGTTAAATGAATAATCAAAGAAACAAAAGAAATGTAGATCGCATACTGAATACAAAGGTGTGCTCTAATGTTTGAAGAATAGTTTTCGGATAAAAAAAATTTCTAAAATGATATATTGAACGAATCATGCATAATTAATAATAAATCGTCAAATCAGGTATGATCAAGAATGACAAACATAATTAATATTAATGAAAGATTTATAAAATAAAATAAAATAATGCAAACCCTAATCTCCAAGTCCAACAAAACATCTAACTTTCCATGAACCAATTATCTCATTTGGTCTTAATGGTGTTGGTGTGTTGTTCCAGTCTGCCATAGCGATCATTTTACTCATAAAAGTTAAGATGACACAATGGAGAGACCAGAGAATAATCTTTCCTTTTTTTAAAAATATTTTTAATCAATCTAGATATGATTCTATTGAATTAAATGTTAAAAAAAAAATATTTTGCAGCAGAAGCCTATCAAAACGCTTTACAGAATCCAATGAACTTTTGTGGTATCATTTTTAAAGAAGCTTGATGTAGGAACAAACGCAAATTTAAAAAAAGTAGGAATTATTAAATATTAGACCTCATCGTTTTAAAATTTTTCAAAATGAATTATTGCATCGATTAATCGAAAACCTAAAACTTGTGCATTTACTAATTAGTTTTGAATAAAATCAATTTTCTGTCCATTTGTTACTAATTTTTCTGTTCGTTTAATTTAATCAAGTTTTTTCCCCTCATCTTTTAGAATGCCTATTATCATAAACACTAATACACAATAAATTTACTGATGGCTATGCTATAGTTATCTTAGTGATTGACATTGAAGGTATTAAATAATTTATTTAAATGTATTCTTAAATAATTAGATTATATTGAAGAATCAGAAATGGTAGTTGTACTGGAGGTATCTATTTGATTTTAAACAATTGTAAAAAATAAATACTTAATAATCAATGCGATTTTGTTACGTGGTAATGTGATTACAAAATTTAATATAATAAAAAATATTGATCATATTTAAAATAATTCTAAGATGGAACTCAGATTCACCTTTTTAACCAATTTAAAATAAGAAGTTGACAGATTAAATTTAAAAACGGTCTGAATAAAAATTTAATTTTGAAAAATTTTAAACTTAATATTTTTTTTAAATTTAACATATAGTATATGATATATACTAGTCTTATATATGAAATAATATTAATCTTATTTTATATATTATAGACAGAATTACCTTTCTGTCCTGATGAATGCAGGCATTTATCTTTTCTGCTATTTCAGACTCAAGGCTTTGCTATGATTTGCTTACACTTAACATAGCATATATTTATTCAGATGGTATATTTAATAAGGGTCATAAACATTTATACTTAATAATGAAATGCACAGATTCTTTAAAATCTTTTATGGTTACCTGAAATAACATCTTAATTTTTTAATTTCGTTACTTCAAAAGCTTGTCTCTTCTTCATCGTCTTTTCCATACTCAACATATACTTTCTTACCGCTTCTTTGTTACTGGGGTAGTTAATCTTATTCGATTCAATGCACCCAAAAAAATCTCATTAATTACTTGAATAATCATAATGTAGCAAAATCCTGTATTATTTGTTATTATCAGAACTTTAATTAGTATTTAAAAATAATCTATCACTAACACAACAACCCATGAAGGCTCTCTGGTTCATTACATGATATAGACTGTACAGCTTCGAAGACAACGTTTGTGCATGAAGGCGATTTGACTCAGCTCAACCGCCAGGTCTCCCCCCCCCCCAATGATGTTTACCTGTAGTAATGTCTGTAATGTCTGGAGGTCCCATATAGTCCATCCGTGGCTGTTAACATATTACATTATTTATGAGCCACAGCTGGATTTCAACCGGTGAAACTCAGCGCACTACAAACTGAGCGAAACCGCACCCATATATAAATATAAAATAAACAAACAAATAATCAAAGAATGGATAAGCAAAATCTTATCTTTTATTGCCGATTTTGAAACTGATAAAGGCATATGATGTCTTTAAGGGGTACATTTAAACGATGTCCCAATTTTATAATATTTTTCAGATTTTATAATTACAATATTTATGGAAAACAATCTACTTTATGCGGTTCGGCATCGGGAGCGGAGTGGCTCAGTGCGCTGAGTTCCAGTGCCGAAGGTCCCGGATTCAAATCCGCTCCCTGGAAGACGGATCTCATAGCAGCGGGAGATGAATCATATAGGATCTAGGGCCCTCCTGGTGCTCACCATCTATCCTGTGGGTACGCAAAATAAGGAGGGAAATCTGGCAGTCGAGCGTGATCTAGGATCACCTGCATAACCGCTGTCCAAGAAAAAGTACAGTCCATATCATGTACTGAACCTTGGACCCGTCATGGATTATAATGGTTGGATGCTGACTAGAATCACATAAAATAAGTAATAATAACATGATTAGGTAGTTTTATTGGATTAATTAATTTTAATAATATAGAAAAATTAACAAATGGATGGCTAATAACCTTATAGAACTGATAAAAAAGAAAAAAGAAGCATACCTCACTTGGTTAAATAATAAAAATGACAACACTCTGACCATTTATAAAGTTATTAAAAAAGAAGTGCCCAAAAGAGTAAGGATCGCTCAAAATGATGAATGGAATAGACTTTGCGCAAATAAGATATAAAAAGGTTAGCCTATGGCATGGGCAACGCTGAAGAGTATGACTCAAGTAACGCACATGTCAAACCTCAATCTGATCACCATACAGGAATGGAAAAACTATTTCAATGGCCTCATGAACGAAGACAGAGACTCATTCAGGCTTCCCTCTTCTTCTTCACCTCACCTGGTTGTATGAAGGGACAGATATGACTGTTGCTGAGGATCTGATCGAAAAGGAACTCAAGCTAGGAAAAAATAATAAAGCACCCGGGCCAGGAGAATCCTAGAACTTTATATATGGAAGAAAAAAAGTGGCAAATCTATTAACAAAAATGTATAATAGAATACTCAGTGGTGACCCAATACCAAAAGAATTGAAGATAGGTTGCATTAGCCCAATCTATAAAAAAGGGGACAGCAAAAAATGTTGGAGAAACATCAAGCCGTTTCCAGAGACATTGAATTAATATTTATAGACCTGGAGAAAGCGTATGATAGTGTCCCTGGAACTATTATGACAAGCCCTCCAAAATGCAAACATTAAGATATGTTTGATAGACATTATAAAGGAAATGTACAAAAGGGAACACCAGTCAGGTCAAAAATTGGACCATATTTATCTGAGCCTTTCCCAACCAGCAAAGGTTTGCTCCAGGGATGTTGTGCCTCTCCTCCTCTGGTCAAGTTAGATATTTGTCTTAAAGTATGGAGAAGGAAATGCGAACCCATGGGATTCAGTTGACAGAAAATGTGCTCCTATTTAATCTATCCTTCGCGGATCACTAGGTCATAATTGCACAAGACACAGAAGATTCTGGATATATGTTAAGAAAATTCAATGAGTATTACCAGCAATAGGAGCCAGTTATTACGTCTGAGAAAACGGAACAGATAACAGCCAAGGGGTTTTAATATCTTGGCTTTTTAATTGAGATAGATGGTGCACGTGATATGGAAATAAAAATAAGAATTTCAGATGTTAAAAAGTCCAATTCAATGCTCAACTCGGTATTTTGGAATAGAAACATTATCCCCCCCCCCCCAAAAAAAATATACAATACTATATTACTAAGCATTATGACATATGGATCAGAAACTTGGATGTTGAAAAGCAACATCAGGAAACAACTCCTAACTACAGAAATGGACTACTGGAGAGAAGCGGTGGGAATATCCAGAATGGACAAAGTAAGAAATGCGACCAACAGAGAAAAGATGGAGGCTGAAAGAACCATTCTGGAAGATTTAGCAAAACGCCTGAAATGGTGCGGCCATTTGAAAAGAATGCCCAAATGAATGAAAGATTACCCAAATTTGTCCACCAATGGAAAATTAGGGGAACAAGAAGACGAGGAAGGCCAAGGAAGACTTGGGATAACGAAGTGGAGGAATCCATGATGGGTCATAGTCTACGGGAAGTATGGACTTAAGATAGGACATTATGGAAGGAAGCCATTGAATCAGTAGGTTAAGGAACCCTACTATTAGTGGAAAATCCTGTGGAAAAAAAATTAATATATAGGTTAATGAGCCAACGGGTAAAACTCTGATTGTCGGAACTACTCATAGCGTCTCTTAAGTTTTTGGCCGGTAACACGATTTCTGGGCGATGATTTATGAACAGCTCACAAGTTAGGGTATTGGGTCTTTGATATTAAGATAATTATTGTTGTTAAGGCCAGAAGAAGTAGTAACCTTCTAAAATATTATTAGTTTTAATCATAAAAATTCAATTATTTTTTTTCGTAAAAGGAAGAGTTAAATTTACTATCGCAAGATTAAATAATAATTGTTTTCTTTTTGTTATTAATTAGTTGTTTATAATTTAGTTAATATTAGTAACTTCATTTTCTAATTATAAAAACGTTTAAATTGTTCTTTTAATTTAATTAATTGTTTTTTTTCATTATCAAAAGTATTAGTTGTTTAATTGATGAAAGTGATTTATGTTATTAATTTACTAAAAGGTTACAATAAAAATGACATGCGATCTGGTATAATTGAATCAGAAATTTATTTTCCCTATCCATTTCGGAGCTCTCATCGAAAGGTCCAATAACTATTTCGAGGTTGCTCAAACAATTGTTTTATTGCTTGTTTTAATTCAATTCTTTTTAATTAACACTATACCTTTCGGGTCAGTACAAGTGGTATACGTAACAAAAAGAAGAAATAAAAATATAACGGACTTATAAAATTTTAAAGAACGAAAAAACGGACAGATAAACTTTCTTTTTATTCAATAAATTGTGCTATAATTAACTCGTTTCGTCTATAAGAATATCAGAATATAGATTGCATGCGAAAATAAAAATGGATATATGAACGGATTGCCGCGTTTGTTGCGAATAAAATTAGAATACTTACATACGTGATGTTAGAAAAACTAAATTAGAAAAACATGCGTGATGTTTGATAATTACGGTTACAAACAAGTAAATGTGTTCTTTTTTAGAATTGTAATTACTAGGTACTTTAATTAGAAATATTTATGACAAAATAGAATATCAATTATTATTAGGATTAACTATCTATTGCTAAGTGAGCTTATCTATCCATCAACGAAGATACAAAAGTTGTGTTATGTTGGCTAAGAACGTTTTATTCACACCAGCAGGTGTTATAGAATGCCACCTTAACACTATGTGATTTTCTGCTCTTGAAGTAATTATTACAAAATTTTCAGGGTCTTGTGTGAGCTTTCCAAAAACAAATTTTGGTTTGCAATAACTTTTATTTTTATTTTGCCTACTAACCCGGATGGTCTAATTTTTTTTATTTATTTATAAAAAAATAAAAACGGGTAAAGTATAGCTAACCGATCCAAGTTTGTTGATAAATATTTAAAAGTGTCCATAACAATTTAAAAAATATATTCTCAAAAACTTTAAGATCTCTTGATTATACGATGTTAGATGCTAGGAGGGTTAGTGTTATCGATTTTCGAAAATAGTTAAACATTTACTTTAATTAATTTCTCTACCAGTGGTGTTACGTTCGATTTTGAAGGGTCGATTTCCTTTCGCTAACATCGTTTAGAAGAAATTTTCGTTGAAGAATTGTGAATACTGATTACATTTTTTGGTACCTGTTTCGCAAGTTGTGGAGGTTAGAGTGGAGGTACAAGTTTTAACAGTTTATTAGGCTCATTTTTAATAGTTTCCAAAAATACAAGCTATCATGAGCTTTTTTATGGAGAAGAGAATGTAATTATTGTTAATGAATAGATTTCGGTAACCATTTCATCTAGAAATGAACGTTTCGACAAACATATATCATCAATACTTCGAAAAGTTAGCTTAAACTTTAAACAAAAATTCAAGAACCACCGGTTAGATCATAAATAAATTATGGGTAAATAATAATCTCCAAATTGATTGCATAATAATGTTGTAATAATTGAAAGGAATTGATTTAATTTGTACTTATTTATATTTAAATAAATTACCAATTTCACACCACCTGAGTAACTCTATTCTTACGATAAAATTAAAACACTAAAACGTGCCTAAGTGGCATCAAGTATATGGCTTTTTTTTTATTATCATAATTATTTTAATGCGAAAACACTCAGAGTTATAAAATAAAAAGTACTTATTTTTCCTGGTTTGCTGTAAATAAAAAATATGAACTAGTAATACAAAAAACCAAAAAACTCATTGCCAACCTGCAAAACATTTAAACCCTATTTTTATATAAATTTTGTTGTTGTTGTTTACTCCTAAAGGAACGATTTTCATATTTAGCCCACGGTATGAAAATTTTATGAAGAGTAAAATCGAATTTTAGCTTAATGTGGTACGTTACCGTTACTTTCTCGATAATATTGTATTATTTGTTTTACATAATAGAGAGAAATTAAAAGTTAAATTCCGGGACTAATCGGGAAGAGATACGTGTGGTATCTTTGGCAACAGTGTATTCTATTGCTTTATTTTCGAAGTGTTGAAATGCGATAATTTTTTTAAATCTTAAATTAAGGTTAGCTTTGTTTAGATAATAAACAATTTCTGGCAGATTACTCGGAACAACTAGATATGGTAGAACTATCGATGCAATGTTTTCACGATTCATAACCCATGTAACTTCTGACGTACATGTATTATATTTTAGTTACCACAAACCTATTGTCACAGTATTTAACAATGATGATAATACTATTCACGGAGTAAATACTGTTCAAAATAATGTTAAATGTTCATGGTAGAACAAACGAATCTTCTCAAGAATGGTTTATATAAAAATATTAACAATTAATTTTATGTGAAATAGTTGATGATATATATTTAATTGGAATGATGTAAATATTATGAATAAATATTCATATATGCTTTCATTATTTTTTAAGATGCTATGATTTACCCTCTTTTTACATAATCTACACAATACTAGTTCTTGTGTAGATTCCAATTCCTCCCAAATCCTCAAAATAGGTCATATTTTAGTTAAATTGTCATAAATAAATATTATAATCATTACTTAGGATTATTTATTAATGCCAATAACAATGAGAACAACTTTCTTTATGCTGTTTATATATGTAAGGAAGGAATTTTTACAGAACATTGGCGGTGATATGCAGCACATACATTGTGATATACTTAAAAAAAGTAATCTGTACACTAATACGTTTAAATATGCCCAATATTTCCGAAGTTTCTGTTATTTTCTTTCATATTTTGTAAATAATATGATAATTTTTATTTTGTATATGAATATCATTTATTCTACACGAAAATATCGAAGTTTAACAATATTCTTAGTATTATATCAAAATAATAATTTATAAAATTACTCTCGCAAAGCTTCTCATGACTTGTCCGGAATGAGCTCTCTAACCTTTCCATGATTACAAAAACTTATAGTAATGCATCGAACTTTTGTAATAACAGTGGGAATGCAATCCTCGAAACATCTCTAGTTAATTGGAATACTATGCCGAATATATATGTATATATATATATATCGATGCCTTAGTTCACAAATGTGTTAAGTGCCAATTTTTCAAAAAAAGGGTTTTATTATGTAAATAATATTATAAAATGTTGTGATCAGGAATTCATAGATCAAATATTAATATACAATTAATAGAGAGCTGTAAAGATTACAAAAATATATTGTGTGCTTAAACTTGAACTGTATTTCTTGTGTTAAATTATTATCAAAGTTAACTCTTGTAAAATCTTGTTTTCGGCACTTGACACATTTGTGAACTAAGCATCGATATATATATATATATATATATATCGGTAGAAGGTTGTGCAGAATGCGATTAGATATATTAATGTGATAGCGGCTTGGTAAGTCGCCGGTGGTTCCATAGGTGAGGCCCAGGATCCATCCGTAGCTGTAAACAGATTAAATAATTTTAACTTTAGCGTTATTATGCTAAAGTCTCCGGGTTTGAATCCGGCTTTAACGGATAAATTATTTAATCTGTTTACAGCTACGGATGGATCCTGGGCCTCACCTACGGAACCACCGGCGACTTACCAAGCCGCTATCACATTAATATATCTAATCGCATTCTGCATAACCGTTATCTTAGGAACAATAGAGTCTCAACCATGTAATTGTAGTAGTATCGATATTTTGTATTTGCCTATAACTGTAAAAATTATCCAGAAGCGGAATAAAATATACTTATCAGATTTCTAAATGTAATTAAATTTTTATTAATCAGGTCAACAGCATTAATTAGATTGCTAGTACGTTTAGCATTGAGTGAATAATTGAGAATTTAATATTCAAATGGGTCAGTAAATAAATATTTATCTTACAGAATGTTTTTTTTTCCCAAAATGAATACAAACATGTCGTTTTGAAATTATTCCAATATAGTTATTATGGACTTTAAAAAGGAACAACACAGCTCAATCAATAAGCAATTATTGTATTGCGGATCCTTCTAATCCTGTTACGTCTTTTCCTGCTAAAGTTAAGCGATAATTCTTAAAATCACTAAGTAATAACTTGCAGTTACTTTATGGATAGGCAATGCTATTTACCTACGTGGTGAGTTATACAATATCTGACGGATTACTTTGAGAAATATTTTGTCACAAGAAAGATAATTCGAATGCGGAATGAAGAAGAATCTGGTTATGTAATAATAAGGATTACATTATTATACGGTATAAAATACAAGTAAACTGGATATATATATATATATATATATATATTTCTTTTTATCTATGAATTTGGCCATCTATGGATCTATACAACTTAAGACTTTTGATTTTTCTTTTTCTTTCTTTCCTCCCAGCACTATATTGTTGGCATCTTCATTAAGAAAATTTCTTCATTAATCTTTTAGTCCGTGTTTCTTCCATTCTTTTTGAACGTCCATACAGTTTTAGCCGTCTCTTCCCCATTTGTATCTGTGATTTTTTCTATGTTTTTATACAAATCTTCATCTCTCCTTTTAATCTATATATTTTCTTATAGCATTTTTCTCTCTCTTTTTTCAAGTTTTCTTAGTTCACCTTTGTTCTTCAGTGTTAAGTTATATACATACATACATACATACATACATACATACATACATACATACATACATACATATATATATATATATATATATATATATATATATGTGTATATGTAAAATAGTTTATGAGGATAGGAGCAATAATGTAAGCTTTTTACGTAATAGTTAAGTGTAAGTTTTTTTTTGTAACATATGTTTTATTTATATTTAGAATTGTCTCAATGTCTGAATCATCATCAATTCAGTTTATTCAGATATTATTATTTTTTTAAATTGTATTTTTGGATTATGTTTTGGTATTTGTTACTGTCTTCTTGTTTTGTTTAATAAATTTTCAGACATTGGGATGTTTAAACTATATATATATATATATATATATATATATATATATATATATATATATATATATATATATATATATTGTTTATGTTTCTTGATTTTCAGTCAGTTATTTCAACTTCTTAGGCGACGTTTCGAGACTAGGTTAGTCTCATATTCATGCCCTGACAATGAAAAAATTAGCTAATATGAGACTAACCTAGTCTCGAAACGTCGCCTAAGAAGTTGAAATAACTGACTGAAGCTCAAGAACCATAAACAATATATTTCCACAACAGCCAAGATAAGTAGAAACCAATATATATATATATATTCTTTAAAGTAGACATGCTTTCCATGGGAAATTTTAATGACCCACAATCTTACCAAATATCCTGCCTGATTTTCGAAGCTAACCCCATTTCAAAACGTTCCTCTTAAGGTCAACTAATGGTTAAATTGGTATCAAAGTGTTAACGTAGGATATTGCTATTATGGCCACATCCAAACTATTGTCTTCATGTACTGGTGATAGGGAGCCAACCGCAGAATGTGAACGTAATAGATCTATTTATCTCAATCTTTCCGGTATGTAATTTCGTAGTCTCATGAATGAAGCATTTCAACGTATCATAAACGATACTCATAATAGTTTTATTTATGAGTTTATCGTGAAAAGAATGGACACACGATCTGGAAAAATATACCATTTGTGCCTCATATAACAAGATTGAAGCAGAATTTTGCATAATTTAGTTCGGAGAGAATTTTGAACACTATGAACTTGCAATCAATAATAGTTAACGTTGAGATCAATAATAAAGCTTTGTAAGAACTTAATTAACATGGAATGTACGTGGACTACTGGAAGCGGGAAAAAGTCGTATGTTGGAGGGGTGTCTCGAGGAATATGGGATGGATGTTGTGGCATTGCAGGAAATTAGATGGAGGAAGGATCCTACTATGGTCGAGTTAAGCAAATATGTTCTTATTAATAGCGGGCATCATAGGAACATTGTTGGGACTGGTTTCATGGTGAAAAAGCAGCTGAAACAAGCTATACTAAAGTACGAGGCAACAAACGAAAGAATATGCTACTTAAGGCTTAAAGGTAAATTCTTCAATATATCTTTAGTGAGCGTACATGCGCCAACAGAGGAGAAGACAAATGAAGAAAAGGAAGAGTTTTATGAGGAGCTAGAAAGGACCTATAACAAGATTCCTAAAGATGACGCTAAAGTTATATTGGGAGATTTCAATGGAAAAATTGGGAAAGAGAAGAACATGGGGAGAGCAGTTGGAAACTTTAGTTGCCACAATATTACTAATGACAATGGATATAGGATAGTAGATTTTGCAACTAGTAGGAACATGAAAATAGCAAGTACTACCTTTCAACACAAGCCTATTCACTTAGAAACCTGGACATCTCCAGATGGAAAAACCAAAAACCAAATAGATCACATACTGATAGAAACAAAGAAACAAAGCACCAAAGTGATGTAGAAGATGTAAGGAGCTGCAGAGGCGCTGAAGTAGGTAGTGATCATTACCTAGTAAGAGTGAAGTACAGGCAAAAATTGGCAGTAACAACAAAAGGAAAAAATAGGAAAAGTACCCATAAGTATAATATAAAAGCCTTAAAAATGCCAGAGATCCAAAAAGAATACGAAAGGAAAGTGGAGGAGAATTTAAGAAATGTAGAACTAGAAGAAATAGAAGGCATTGAGAATAAATGGGAGAAAATAAAGAGAGCTGTTGTAAATGCTGCGGAGGAAACAATAACAGATGGAACAAATGGGAAAAACTGCCAGCGGTTTGATCAGGAATGTCAGGCTTCAGTTGATGAAAAGAAGAAGGCTTACTTGAAGATGATTCAGAGAAGGACTAGGCAAACTGTTGAAAACTATACAAAAAAGAGAGAAGCCACCAAAAAACTGTGCAGAAGCAAGAAGAGGAAGAAAGAAGAAGAAGACCTAAAATCGATGATAGATGATTTTGAGGGTAAAAACAGTAGAAGCTTCTACCAAAGGTTGAAAAGGCTAAGAAAAGGATTTCAACCCCGGATAGGTTTCTGCAAGGATAGGGATGGCACTCTATTGGGAGACAGAGAAGATATAGCCGAAAGATGGAAAGAATATTTCAATGATTTGCTTAACCCCGGCAAAGAAAATTCTCAAGAAACGACTACAATAAACTTATCGGAGCCAATAGTAGATGATATGCCTCTAGAACCACCAGACCCAGAAGAAGTGGAAGAAGTTGTCGTAAAATTAAAAAATAACAAGGCACCAGGATTTGATGATATTCCCGCAGAAATGCTTAAATACGGCGGTGACCTGTTGCACCGTGAAATTTATGAACTAATCCTGGAAATATGGATTAAGGAAGAAATGCCCAAGGAATGGTACAAGGCCATTATAGTGCCGATACACAAGAAGGGAGATAAATTAGAATGCCAAAATTATAGAGGGATAACACTGCTTTGTTCAATCTACAAAGTGTTATCAATACTACTCTTGGGAAGATTAATGATAACAGCAGAAGCAGTTTTGGGCGACTATCAATGTGGGTTCCGCCCTGGAAGATCTACTGTTGACCACATATTTACCATCAGGAATAACCTTGAGAAATGTAACGAATGGAACGTAGAACTTCACCACCTCTTCATTGATTACAAACAGGCCTATGATAGCATAGAAAGAAATGAGCTCTACGAAAACTTGATGTTTCTTGGGTGCCCTAAAAAACATATCAGATTGATAAGAATGACACTGCAGAATAGTAGTGGTGTGGTTAAGGTCCAGGGAGAAATGTCCAGAGACTTCCCTATTAAAAAAGGAGTTAAACAAGGAGACCCTATATCTCCAGTGTTGTTTAATTTGGTGCTGCATAAAATAATAATAACAACGAAAGCAAGAAGAGAGGGTTGTATTTATAAGAGCATGACCCAACACCTCGCATATGCTGATGATGTGGTTATCACAGGAAGAAATGAAAATGTGCTCTTGGAAGCATTATGGGAATGGGAAGAGGCAGCTAGGAGGGCAGGGCTCATTATAAATATGGATAAAACAAAATACATGCTCTCATCCAGGAAACGGCCGCCCAGTGGATATCTCCAAGGAAGAGGGTGCAGATTTGAAAATGTTAAGACATTCAAATATCTTGGCACCATTATTACAGAAGACAACAGACTGGAACATGAAATAAAGGCAAGGATTGAAAACGGTAACAGATGCTATTGGTCCCTCAGAAACGTGTTCCAAAATAGAGCTGTACCCCGTAGTCTCAAAATAAGGGTATATAAGACGATACTTCGTCCTGTCGTTGCCTATGGTGGGGAGGCGTGGACTCTAACCAAACAGCATGAGAGATTATTGAATGCATGGGAGAGAAAGATTCTTAGAAGAGTGTATGGCCCAACCAAGGAAGGAAATTGTTTCCGCATTAAAAGGAATCAAGAACTTAAGGACCTATATGGAGAACCTGACATAGTTTCTTGTATTAAAAAAGCAAGATTGAGATGGTTGGGGCACGTTCACAGAATGGACAAAAAAAGGCTCCCAAAGCTGATTCTGGAGGGACGTCCAGACGGAGAAAGACGAAGAGGAAGGCCTAGAATGCGATGGCTGGACGATGTGGAAGCAGACCTTAAGTGCCTGGGGGTAAGAACATGGAGAAGAGCAGCGAGAGATCGGTCAAGGTGGAGGAAAATTGTTGAGGAGGCCAAGGTCCTTCATGGACCATAGCGCCATGTAATGATGATGATGATGAAGAACTTAATAACATTCCATTAGTTGAAATATAAGGGTCTTTATAATAATTAAGATCGCTTGATTCGGACAAACCCCCATTTTAAAAAATAAGAAATAATATTGTATCCTCTTATTTAACAACATTTTCGTTATTGAAATAACAGTCGTAATATCGAAATTTTGGAATAATATGTAGCTTACTTTTTTTTTTTAAATCAATGGATTCCATTGTTCCATAAATTAAAAAACACTGTTATATTTTTTGTATTGGTTTAAAGAAGTGAAGAACAGTAGTTTGGTGATTTGCCAATTTTTAAAATATTTATAGTAAAATATTTATATTTATAGATCGAGCACAATAAAAAAACAAAGAAAAGTATCTTCTCGACCCAGATAAAATAAATAATAATAAGGGTTAGCCGAATCGAACCCGAAGGCTCGATGCCGAAACCACCAATCTTTCCTTACTACCCAAACCCAAATCCAAGCTCACTTTTAATACAATCCTCCCATCTACGCCACGTTTTACCCCCAACGCTTCCCAAGCAATACAGGGCTTATTAACATTTTAGGAATTTGTTCATTACTAAACTTGACAAGCCCATCTTACAACATAATTTTTTGAAAACGTTTTTACATAATAGAGGTTCATAATAAATTATTCATGGAAAAAAAACCTGTACCACTACTATCCGTGGACGGTTCTGGGGTTCATTACATTGTAGAGACTGTACTGTATCATGAACAACGGTTGTGCAGAGAGGTGTTCGTTTTAGATCACGCTCAACGGTCAGATTTTCCCCCTTATATAAGTTTCCCACTTTGTAGAGGCTGGGTGAGCCCCAGGAGTGTCCTGAGTCCCATCGGGTCCATCTTCAGTTGCTAATAGACTAAATAAAAGTTTTGCGGGCACCGGGAATTGAACCAGGATTTTCTGCATGGGAACTCAGTAAAAAATAAATTAAATAAATGATAAAACAAACATTTAATGATTACTACTTTTAAGTAATTCATAAAACATTTTATGAAAATGCCTTTATTGCTAGTGTTTTATTAGATTGATTAAAAGACATAACCTAATTTAATCCAATACTATTATAACCTAAATTTTTAAGGTTGAAATTGATACACTGACGAATTTAACGGGGTTTGCCTATTTTCACTATATTGGTCCTGAAATTTTCATTTTTCAAATATCAATTTGTTCTAGATTAAAAAATTATAGTTTAATAAGTAAACAAATTTAAAGTAAAAAAAAAGAGCTACATCATATTTTCCCCGCAGGGGTTTGGATTTTTAAATTGGGTAAAAAATCCTTAGTTACGCTTTCGGAAGGGACGTAAAAAAGGGGTCCCCATAGTGTAAGATGTTAGGTACTCATTAAATATTTCTATCGTAATTATATCAGGAAAAACACAATGTAGGACTCATATTGAAGCATCGCCCAATTAACCGAAACAGCATAAATTAAGGTTAAATGAATAAACTAAAACCATATTTAATCCATTCATCACGTACTCCTTCTGGTTTTGACCGTGCCGTCAAGTTCTTTTGCTACGTTTCTCTTACCATACTGCTAGCTTACTCTGAGGCGGAGTTTGTATCTCAGATTAAGGCCATAGGAAGCTGCTACCAGTACACCATGTAACCAAAACTCCGCAAAGAACTTGACTACACGGTCAAAACCAGAAGGAATACCCCAGGAATAAATGGCCCATTTGGGATCTAGGACCCTCCTGAGGCTCACCCATCTTCTAAAGTGGGTTCCCAAAATAAGTTATCTGGCGGTTGAGCATGATCTAGGACTAATCACCTCCCTGCGCAACCGTTGTAAATGAAACAGCACAGTCTCTATCATGTACAGAACCCCCAAGACCTGTTCACGGGTTGTAGTGGTACAGGTTATATTTGAAGTCATATTCTCATAAGATTTTCTGACATTGTTAACAAATATCCCTCTGCAGTCATTTTATTTTTTTTTAAATCAGCAAATGAATTGAAAGGTTATCTACTCTTCCTATTGTAACACTGTGAATCATTTTGACGATCAATTTTTTGAATCAAATGATTTCTCTGATCACAACACTATCGTTCATGGAAAACTGTTTAATATTTTTTTGAACTAAGATGAAAACTAGAACTTCAATTATAGACACCATAGAGAACTTCCGCCTCCTTGTGGAGGTGATGAAAAAATAAAAATATGTTTGCTCTACATTACTGTATACACCTCAATACAGAAAACGTGTATTTAAACGATTAAATAATACTTCGAACCTCAAGGTAAATAGAAATTTAATACTTTTTTTTATTTATAATAATAAAAGGGACCACAAATGTCGCCCAGGTGATTCCTGTTCCCCTTATTGCGTCGAGACATGCCATTTCACCAGTGGGATTCAAACTGGTGATACACAATCGGAAAAATCGGGTCATGTGTTCTAATGTGGTTCAGTAGTGAAAACACACGTGTGACACTGTAACCGCCATAAAAACATTTTCCGGGGAACGGAGATACAGCTTACTGCATACTTCGACACAGGTTACGTTTCAAGAACCAATGGTTTTTCAGACAGATTGATAAAATTCTGATTCGGAAACGATATTGGAGTAAGTTAAAGCAGGAATCATACGTCCCTTTCATATAGTTTGATATTTATCGAAGATTTTGTTAGATTAATGTTGGCTAGTTGTTTTAATGTTGAGGCGCAAAACCCGGTTATCATACGCAGCTGTGATTACTTGCTTTATGGTCATACATCATATGCATATGGACGAATATTTTGGCTAATTTATTTGAATAATACTGTTATAAAAAAACATAAATAAAAGTTGGAGCGTATTAAGTTATGGACATCCGCTATTCTGCAACATTGTTTTCCAATAAGTTATTAGGTCTGCAGAAAAGTTCCTAGGCTGACCTATAATTGGTGTTACTAAAATTAAATCAATGTGATTTTTAGTTAGAACTAGCCTTCTAAGTAAGCGTATAAATTTGATAGCTGTCGAGCAATTGGTTCATGAGATATAACGTTGTGAGGGAAGAAACATATGTTAATGTGAAAAATTGATAAAAACGAAATTCTTGCACATTTGGTGGGGTCCAGGTCGTTTGCTAATATGTTCTTTGATTAAACATGCAATACTTCACGTTTTGTATAAGTATTAAAAATAACATATATAGTTATTCTTATTCTTGTATTCTTATTGCATTCAATGATTTTGACGGAATAACCAGTCCTTCAGATCAAAGAAAAGTCATAAAAATATGAAAGTAAGCAGATTCGGTGACGATCATCCGCTTATATGACCATCGTGACCAATGAAAAAATGACAAGAGATAGAATCTGGTTGATTAGATGATCTTTGTTATCTAATGAAAGAAAGAGACGGGGTAAACTTTTACTTTGAAGTTACCGTAAAAGTTATGAATTATGAAGCCATAATTCCAAATCCTTGGTTCCTTTCAAAAAAAGAGATTTGGATTGATCGGGGAAGGGATTGATCAGCTATTTCTTTTATCCTGTTCATTTGGTTTTTGAAAGTTCAGCTGGTGTAATAATATTACATTCAAAGCCTACTATGGAGGTCTATTCTACTCAGCATACATTAGTAGATGAAATAATATCTAGAAAGGGAAAAAAGAATATTAAAACACCAAGGTTAAAAGAAAATGGAGATTACCTAGTCCAATCTAGGTTAAAAAAAAATGATGTAGTGCGTTTTTTACAATTACTACTAATTCAAGTTTGAAATCACATGAACATGCAAAGATGTAGGAAGTAGTTTTTTATTTTGTATTTTTTGAATAATATTAAGCTTTGTTATTATTGACCTTATACTTATGTGGAAGAAAAAGGTCCAAAAAGGTGGAGGCCAAAAATATTTTCTAAATAGGGTTGAACTATTTATTTGAAAGCCAACGTTTCGACCCACATCGGAGGTCTTCTTCAGGGCTTATTATTTGGTCGAGGTTTCACTTTGAAAGTGAAATCAACCCTCTACTTTCAACCCTTGGTCCCATTATAAGCCCTGAAGAAAGCCTACAATGTGGATTGAAACCTTGGCCCCAGCCGGACCATTTTCTTCCACAATTAATAGTTATCCACTATATGAGTAGTTCAGGATCAAAAGCGGATAACTCCAAAATTCCAAAAAAATTACTTTTTCACCTTTTCTCCTAGTTTAGTTTTGCAATTTTGTTTAAAACGTTACCTATCCGCTTTTTTGCTTGATTTTAGCCCGTTTTTTGAATCTGAACTTTCGGGAGCATAAAGATCTGCTTTACTATCCTGGTGAAAAATTTGAAAAAGTCAATTTCTGAAATGCTTGAACGCTTTTGAACGTTTCATATAGTACTAATCCCTAATTACCTCTTTATTACCAATAAAGAAAAGTCAAAACTCTGCAAAAAAACAACAATCACAAATCAGTCAACAAATCTAAAAACAATACAAAAAAGTTGTCCTAAACAGTTAGCAAAAACCAAGCATAGATACCTCATAAAAATGTTTGTGATTGTTGGTTTTTTCCAGAGTTTTGACTTGTAACTTCTTTGGAATTATATTAGGATGTTGATGTTTTTTAAAATATTGAAAATGAAAGTGTCGAAACGTCATTGTTTGAAAGAATAAATGAATTGACTGGAAACCGTTTTTTTTTTTTTCAAAGATAATAACTTACAGGATATTGCAGCGGTTGGTCTTAACTGTATTGATACAAGAGGAGAAAAGTGTACCATTAGTGTCAAAATCCGATTGAAAAACCACTTTCTATACTTAAAAAATATTAGCACAAACACAGACACACGTATTTATATATAAATATGGTAAAGAGAAACGATATATGCTATAAAACATAGTATGTAAAAAAGAAAAATACTGTTTCTAACAAAATCCAAGAAAAATGAACCCGAAATTAGGATACATGGTTCAAGATCTTCATTAGGTAAGAAAAACTATAGAGGTTTTTAAACTTTCTATAATAATATTTATGTTAAGAAATAATAATTTTAGCCTTTTTAGAAAAAAAATAAGTATACATTAAATTAATCGTAGGAAAATCAAATTAATTAGCAGAACGTTTAATAATAAAAACATTAGAGGTTGTTTATTTTTTTATTTGACTTAATGATATGAATATATCTGTACCCCCAGTGAATTATGAATATTGTTTTGTGGAAAGCGGAATCATATCATTATCGTTGTTTTTGGATAGAATTGATGTTATTATATCAGCAATAATTCTATTTCAAGCCAATGCTTGACTTATGTACTGCGATAATTACACGATTCTGGTTACTTTAACTAAACTCACTTGCTTTAAGTAAAAGAAACTCACTTGCTTTAAGTAAAAGAAACTCACTTGCTTTAAGTAAAAGAAACTCACTTGCTTTAAGTAAAAGAAATTCACTGTGGACAAAATTCGACTTAACGACTTATTCACCGGGGCTTTGGTTGTATTGAAATGAATAACTTTCAATCAAATAAGACTTTGCACAGGAGAAGCTTGGTTAGGAGCGGGATACATGAAGAAACTCACAAATTAAAATTAACTTAATTTTGTTTTCTTAAATGTTTCTGTTAATTGCTCTTGTATTAATTATTTGTATACCTATTAACTTACTTCGCCATTAACAAATTTTTTCCCACATATATTTCTAAGCCAGCCATACTTCCATCACAAGTAAAACTTTAGTCGAACAAACGAAATTTGGCACGAAAATACAAAATCAATCAATTTCATTACAAAGAGTGTGTAGCGAAATCGAACATTGGAAAGACGTCGATCATCGAAGAATCGCATTTATGTATGAACAATGAAACAGTAATAACCTTCCCGTATTTTTAACGTACTGAAATCGCTTTGTTATTGAACCTTACTGCGAGGAATGGAATTTTTGTTTTGTCCAACAGTTTATCTTGTTTTGTTTTTGTAAAAAAATAAAGGGTTTCACCTATCATGAAGACGTAAAAGTTAAGAGGCTTTACGATCCTTACAAAATCTTAACAAGTGTATAGCAATTAGTAATTTATAAATATTTTTATCACATTCCATTGGCGTGTGTCTGAAAATGTTAAGTAACGAAGATTACACCAAATGAGAGAAAGCCTGACCCTGAAATACAGAAATTATGTAAAGGCGTCTTCTTGACTATAATCTATTACACAACTTGAAAACATCTCCATAAATTATATAACGTCATTCCGATAGATTCTATTCAATTTGACTCTGATAGGGTAAAAGGTACAATATGTACTTGAACGTGCCTTTATTATAACTCTGCATGTTGGAATTTATTTTATAGAAAGAAACACACTATTATAATCATAATATTGTAAATTGTATATATATATATATATATATATATATATATAAGTTAAGTCCTGGAGACCAACAATATTCACTTTAATCCTTAAAGTGCTTAGATGTAAATAAACCAAAGGTATATATGTAGGATTATGAGAGCAATAAAGTTAGTTATCAATCAGAGTTGGCAGTGTTCATTTCAAACCTTTCTCTTTTTTTTTAAGTATTCCTTTCGATAGACCTTAACTGGTGCCGAAACCGGCGGGACAGTGCGGAAAAGAAAAATCGTGGTAAATTAATTTTTCTTTTTCTTCCTATTTAATTGTGCGTATCAAGTGAGAAAAATGCCCGAACCAGGACTAAGTGACATTTTGAGACCGGCAATTCTCACAGTGGATTCTCAACAGCAACCAGTAACCCAACCACCTATAGAAACACAGGAACCGATAAATCCTGATTTCCCCATGCTGCCGACTACCACGTTAGCGATGGCTCGTGCAGACATAGCGGCAAGAGAGGCAAATCTAATAGAGAGGATGAAGTTAAGAAAAAATAATGCACGTGATCTTAGGAGGGAGATCAGCGAGCTAGAAAGGTTCGACGGAGAAGTTGGTGAGTTAAATCACTTCCTCAAAGGGGGGGACAGGATTATGTATTATATCCAGGTCCACGTCGAGGCAAAGGATATCGACGAATTGGACGCCACCAGGCTAAGGGCAGCCTTAGTATGCCGAGTTAGAAGAAACATCCTCAACTTAATTCAGGCGGACGAAGAGACGCCATGGCATACGGTCAAGGAGAGGCTGAAAAAGGCATTCGGGGGTGGACGATGGGCCCCAGAAGAAGACATGCTCCAGATGTTCAGGGAATACCGCAAACAAGGACAGTCACACGGGCAATATGCAGCGGTACTGTTGGCGCGGTATAATAAAATTACGGAGAAATTACGTGAAATGATGGAAACGGATCAAGTGGAGGCTCGCATGGATTTTCTATCCAGAATCCTGAAAGTCCAGTTAGCCAGGGATACTGGAAGAAAGGATGGATTGCCGAAAGACAAAACATTCTTGGAGTGCGCACAGGAGATGGTAGACGTGAGCGCAAGGGAGGAAGAATCAAAATTCGGCGAGGTCGCAGAGACGGGCTGGAGTAAGGTCACTTACCGTCGACCTGAGATTAGCCGAAACCGTCCAAGATTGGACATGGGTAGGAGAAGAGACCCCGAAGGTTATAAGAAGGAGAGGTCGGCTGCACGAGATAGACGACCAGGGACGGAGAAGAAAAATGGACGAAGAGAGGAGAGGAAATGCCACGAGTGCGGAAAAACAGGACACCTAATGGCTCAGTGCCCACGCACGCGGTGCTTTGAGTGCGGAACAGAGGGACACATGGTCAGGCAGTGCCCCTATATCTACTCTCGCAGGGAGACGCAGAGGGTGGAACCCATGGAAGTAAACGCCCAGAGAGTCTGGCGAAGACATAAGTCGACACCAGCGTCGACGGAGACATCGGAGACGGAAGAAGAAGGACCAGCGAGCAGTGGAGGTGAAGGAGACAGAAGTAGTCGCAGGAGCGGAAGACTGCGTGTAACATCAGAGAGGAAGCAGCGCGCGGAAGACTGAGGTGAGTGTCAGCAGAGAGGCGACCGCATGATAGTGAACTGCAGCGTGAGAGGAGTATGTGGCGGTTTGCCTATTATACAGGTGGAGCGAGGAATCAGGTGCCTAGTAGATACAGGAAGTTCCGGCACAATCCTGAGTAGGAAGGCGGTGGAGAAGCTGGCGGCGGGAAAAAGGACACCCCAGGTACAGGTATGTACATGCAAATTAACCACTCTGGGTGGCCCTTGTAGAGTAGAGGGGGAAGTGATGATGGAATTGGGGACGTGGTTTAAAGCAGGGACCAAACTAAGGGTACACGTGGTGGAAAATATGTTACGTGGTTATGAAGGGATAATCGGGTGCGATATTCTGAATCAGTTAGGTACTCGAGTGAAAAATAAGGATGGGAGATGGTCAGTCAAGATAGGGGGTAAGCGATACAAAAGTTACGTGAGGGCGAAGGACGCGATGGTGTGTGTGGGCGTAGTGAACCAGGCAGAGGATTGGAGGGTACGGATACGGCGAGACTTCGATGATATTTTCCATAAGGAGGGCGAGCGGTTAGGCGCAACGGGGGAAACCGTTCACGAAATATCATTAAAAGAAGAACGAGCGACATACGTCAAAGAAAGGCGATACCCGCAGGCGTTGAGGCAGCACATTAGGGAGGAGATAAAGAATCTTAAAGATCAAGGGATTATAGTAGACAGCACATCGCCGTATAATAGTCCACTTTGGGCGGTAAGGAAAAAGAGCGCAGCTGGGGAAGAGAAATACAGAGTCGTGATAGACTACCGGAAGTTAAATGAAAACACGATAGATGAAAAGTATCCCATCCCGAGATTCGAAGACATCATTGATAGGCTGAGCGGGGCAACAGTGTTTAGCACCCTAGATTTGAAGGCAGGATATCATCAGATCAAGATGCACCCGAGGGATCAGTCCAAGACCGCATTCACATTCGAAAGAGGGCACTATGAGTTTACGAGGATGCCCTTCGGACTCAAAAACGCGCCCATAACTTTTCAAAAGTTAATGGATGAGTTTCTTCGGGGGGTGGATGAAGATGTGTGTCAAGTCTACATGGACGACCTGTTGGTGTTCAGCAAAACTGAAACGCAGCATATCGAGCATCTCAGGAGTGTGTTTAACAGGATCCGGAGATTCGGCTTGAAGTTATCTGCTGAAAAATCACTTCTGGGAAAAGGAGAAATTACTTTCTTGGGACACACCATTACGAAGGAGGGGGTGAAACCCGATAAGAGCAAAGTGGACGCAATTTCAAGGATGGTGGTGCCGAGAGATGTCCAGGGTATACGTCGTCTATTGGGCTCGCTAAATTATTACCGGCGTTTTGTCCCGGAAATGGCGGAATACCTTGTACCCCTCAACAACCTATTGAAGAAAGGCCGAAAAATTTTCGTTACCCCGGAGATGGAGAATAACATCCGCAAATGTATGGTACGGCTTCAGGAGGAACCAGTACTGGCCTTCCCGGACTTCGAGAAGCCCTTCATGCTCACGACGGATGCCAGCGAATATGCACTGGGAGCAGTGTTGTCACAAGATGGGGAAAAAGGGGACCGCCCTGTTGCTTACGCTAGCCGGCGCCTTACGGAAGCCGAGACAAGGTACAGTGCGTTAGAGCGCGAACTTCTAGCAATAGTGTGGTCAATAGACCATTTCAGACCGTACGTATTCGGAAGGAAGTTCACGGTACATACGGACCACAGACCTCTGCAGTGGGTGGGAAAGTTAAAAGAATCGTCTGCGCGCATCACTCGTTGGAAGGAATTTTTGGGGCAGTACAACCTCGAAATCAAATATAAACCGGGCAAGGAGAACGTGGTAGCCGATTGGCTGTCCCGGGCGATAATGGTAAACGCGGTGGAAGAAACGGGAGAGGGCCCATCGCGGGACATTAGGCAGTTCCTACAAGAATGGACTCCGGAGGGGGAAGGAGGACGCAGTTCGGACAGCAGAGAAGAGGAAGACCAGGACGAGGAAAGTTCAGCGGAAGATAGACCGACGGAGATGACGGAGTTAGAGGAAATAATTAATGACAAGAAGCGTCAAGTCATATGGAAGACCAGGACCGCGGGGCTACTTAAAATGGACTTCTCAAAGTACGGTAGGAGTAACATTATTACCATCTGGTCACAACCCGGAGTCAGTGATGACAACATTTGTCGAGTACTGAAAGAGGCTTCCAGGCCGGGAAGAACATCCCATTTGTACGTCGGAAACGCCACCGTGTGGGAAAAAATACAGCGGTTATGGCGGTCGGAAAGGTTAGGAGTGGACCGCAACTTCGTTCGCTGTACGATGATGGTAGAGACGATTCGTGAGAGCGACCGTCAGAAGGAGATCACCGTAGCTTATCACCAGGGCAAGACGAATCATAGGGGAGTCAGCGAAACTATCCAAGCGCTTAAGCGGAGGTACTTCTGGTGGAATATGAAGGAAACAGTCAGGGAAGTTGTGGGGGCATGCGACGTTTGTTTATCCACGAAATACGACAGACATCCCCCCAAAGGAATACAGGAGGAAACGCCCACTGCAGAAATACCTTTGACGGACCTGCAAATCGATACGTTTTCCTGGAGAGGCTATAAGTGGATCACATTAATAGACTGCTTCAGTAAGGTGGCTGCGGCCCATCTCATTAACGAGAAATCGGCGGATGCAGTTCTAGTGGCCCTTAGGGCCTGGTTTAAGGTATATGGGGTACCCGACAGAATCGCCTCCGATGGTGGAATGGAGTTCGACAATGCGAAGATAAGGGCCGAAGCGAGGGAGCTAGGGGTGGTATGGAGAATCAACACCCCGGGACATCCCAAAAGTAGAGGAGCCATCGAGAGGTTACATAGTACCCTCAGCGACCACTTGCGAATCTATCAGGTAGAAAAAGGGTTAGAACCAGATGAGGCAATGGAAAAGGCAATCGCGGCGTATAACGAATCTATCCATTCCGTTACCGGGTTTTCTCCCTTTGAGATTATTTTCGGGTTGCGACAACGTCGAAGGGACACCAGAGCTACAACCGTTGAGGGCGAGTTGAAGGATCACGTGGTTGCAAATCGAATATCGCTAGAGAAGTTACAGGGGAAAGTCAAAGACAGGCTCGAACGGGAAAAGCGAAGTCGCGTAGCGAAAGAGAACCTCAGGGTCAAGGACGCCATGGGTGGGATTAAGATAGGTACTACCGTTTATAGGCAGAGGAGTTCCAACCGGGGGAAAGAATTACTACGCTACGAAGGGCCATTCCGAGTGGTAGCGATAAGGGAACATAACATTGTAACGATTGAATACATTAAGGATCCCAAGCGACGTAAGAATGTTCATATCGAACAACTTAAGCTTCCTCTCGGGCAGTTAGAACATGCGTAACGGCCTGGAGTGTCCTGGCCGTCATCCAGAAGCATACATATTCTTTTTATGACTTTTTATTTTTCTATTGTGAGTGTATATATAGTGCGAACCTTTTTTTTTTTATTTTTATTTATTATTAGAAGCATCTCGTTTTGTTTTGTGTGTGTGTGTCAGTTCTATCGAAAGTGAAAGAGAGGATTTCGGATCTATAAGTTTATTTTTTTTTTGTCTCTCACTGTATAGGTGTTCAGCACTACGGAAATGTACAGTGAATGTTGCTGGCCTTCCGGGTTTTGGCTTACTTCGTTTCCAAGTTTCCGAAATTCTTCGAAAACTGGAGGGGGGGAGTTAAGTCCTGGAGACCAACAATATTCACTTTAATCCTTAAAGTGCTTAGATGTAAATAAACCAAAGGTATATATGTAGGATTATGAGAGCAATAAAGTTAGTTATCAATCAGAGTTGGCAGTGTTCATTTCAAACCTTTCTCTTTTTTTTTAAGTATTCCTTTCGATAGACCTTAACTTATATATATATATATATATATATATATATATATATATATATATACGTTACCTGTACTATCGATATGTACTGCATATGTATATGTATGTGGTGTGTAAAATACTTTATAAATAGGAAGGTTATGCATAGTGTAACCTACTCCTACGAATTAAGAAAACCTATAACAGGCGTTTTATAGTCGTTTGTTATTATTGTTACATTATATTTTATAAAGAATGTATAAGAGAAACTTCTTAAATTCAGATTATTTAGGTACTTGCTACTATCTTATTGTATGGAGGATGAAAATAGTTGGGGGGTGCAGTAAAAAAACACCAAATAAGTGAAGACTTATTTTTTATTTGTGCCGAATTTTGGACCTACTTTGTATGTCATCTTCAGGATTAATAAAATAAGTGGCGGCTGGGTGAACCGCGCAACATACCTCTTCTTGTATGATTCAATTAATATCTTGTTAATAAATCAATATGAACTAATTAATAAATCTTCGGACATTGGAAGATACTGTGACGCCACATAAGTTTTCATATATCTCTGCTTTATGCAGATTCTTTGTATTACCTTTCATATGGTTAATAAATTATTATTTGTCGATTTATTTCATCAAGACCACATGGTCTTTTTATTTTCCTTACCTTAATTCATTAGTTTTTTTGCGTGGCCCGTCTCAAATTATTCGGAGCCAAAACATTATTATTATTATTACTTTGGCGACTGGGATCTTTACTGGACGACATTTATATCAGAGGTAGATCCAAAGAGGAGTACAATCAAAGGCTTTCCAAGGTACTCAAAATTCTTAACTCAGCCAACCTTAATAATTCTTTTTCAATATGTATCATGTCCCAAAGTATGGATAAATTTGATACGTAGTGAGAATTTTTTGCGAATATTAATGAAAATTAAGCATGGGAATATTAGAGTTGTGGTAATTTTGTTTTGAAAAGGTTTCTCTGGGTTAGTACAACCTGGGAATTTGTGAAATGGGATCAGAGAAGTCTAACATTAGCATGAGCGGTAAGAACTATCATCAACATTCATAAAAAATAAATGACATAACAAAATTACATTCCTTCACGAGCTATATCAACGAATACAATGTCTAAATTCAATCGTACATATTCTAATTACTTGCTTAGCCTCGTCACATTCGTTTCCTACTAAAATTTGAAGAGATTAATGTAAATGCAGCAGCCTGTGATATCCTAAGCAATTACCTTTTAAATTATTTAATAATATTTTATAAGCAATTCCTATAACTTGTAATTTATGTTTATCTGATAATTAGCCTGATCCAACCTTACACTTTCATGAAACCAATAAATAATTTAATTTGCCATTGTTAATTGTCTACCAATATCTTGGCTTTCATCTGACCGATTATCCGTGACTAGTTTCGTTAAATTTTCTTTTCGAATTTATGCCTATTTACTGTAATACACTATATTAGTGTATTATCCGATATGATGTGTATACCTGTTTTGAGTATATCTGTTGATATTATCTCTTGTTTATAGGTTTTGTGGCGTCATAATTGTAAAATTAGTATAAATGTCCAGCAAATCGTTCGCTAGACTTTTTGATTTAGCTTGTTAACAAAATTGAAAATGAATAAACTCATTTGCCGTTTGTAATTAACGCTACTTATGAAGAAGTGATCGTCGATAGTTGAAGAGTGTAATTCTGGAACGAAGAGAAAAACGTTCTGATGAATAAACTAGAAGTACTTGAGAACAACAAAACAAGAGAGAATAACGTTTTACTGATTATATTTAAACGATCGTAGAAAATTGTTCAACTTCTTTAAAGTACATGTCTAGTTTATTTACGTGAACGTTTATAAGATCGAAAAAATGTAGTAAAGCCGTCTGATTAGCATAATCCATTTTTATAATTAATTAAATATTAACTTTTTTTATATGTGTACCACTGATTTAAATATATATATTTTAATACTTTTAAACTAAATTTAACAGGAAACCCAGAAAACATGCGCTAGAATAAGACAGACCATTAGATGTGCTAAATAGCATTTAAGATACTTTAATTGTTTTCTTCATTATCCTTTCTCGTAGAGTTTGATAGATATTAAATATATCATATTCCATCCTTAAGTTTAAGGGGAAGGTTTATGTTATCGTTTGTTTATTCATTTAACGTCCAACCCAAATATAATTAGAATAGGGATCCCCATTTTACACACAGGATTGGGACTCCCATTTTACCTCCTCTCCGAAGGACGGCTCGACCAAGAGTTGTATTCCCATTAAAACATTCTAAGGACACCTGCTGGGCTGTGAACCCACCATTTTGGGTACAATAGGCTGTTATGCTGTTATGGTCTTTAGATAATAATTATAGTAAAAAGTTTTAATTTTTTTCAGAAGGCTATTTTAAATTTTATTGGGCTGAATAGACTCATATGTCATTTCTTATCATGAAGCCATAACAGTACACAAACGATGGAATATGTTGAAAACAAAAGAATATTTATTAGAAAATCATTAAATAAATACAATTAAATATGGCAATTGTCATCCGATGACGGTAAGCAACATGTAACAGCTAAAAGCGAATAATTACACTTGTAATTTTTCAAAATGTATTCATATTTTTGTTATTTATCGTAAAATTGGGCCTCTGCTGACTAAATATTTTCGGGTAATACGCCTGTCAGAATTAATAATACCTATTCACAACCTGTTTATTACAGCTTAGGACTGCGTAGGATTGAGTCTATGAACAATACATATGAAAATGTATTTATTATTCATAAATAAATCGGCGTATTCGACGCCGAGTGAACCATCAATTATCCCAGTATTCCTTTCACCATCGAACTCTTTCAAAAAAATCATTCAAGGCTTGATTTATTATTATCATCCAGTCTACGTTTTGGTGTACCCTTAAGAAGTTTACTAGTTTCACTATTAAATGCTACTACTACTATGTGAAGTAGTCCCTGCTACTACTGTCAGGAATTTGTTGGTTATCTAATGACATTACGTCAGACCCCGAATTCAATCGTTTGATTTCTTCAATTGACTGATGTTTATTTAGGCCTAATACATTATCACTACAACCTGTGAAGGGTCTGGGGTTGAGTTTATAGTAGAGACTATACTGTTTCTTGTACATGGAGGTCTGTCCTAGATCACGCTCAACCAACAGATTTCTCCCGTTATTTTGGGTACCACTATATAGAGGATAGGTGAGCCCCAGGAGGATCCTAGATCTCATAGGATCCATCTCCGATCGCTAACAGATTAAATAAAAGTCTGCCATTGAGCGGAATTTGAACCCGCTTCTTCAATAGTCTTCAATAGTTACTCGGCTCGCCTAAGAACATTAGGTTGGATAATAAAATTCTTAATTCTTGTTTATTCATTTAGTTTTAATTCTTAGGTTTTTTCCCTAAAGTAAACAAGAACTGAATAACTAAAATAACAGTTGAGGCGTTCAGGATCAATACCTGATAACTCCGAAATTTCAAAAATTGAATAAATGATTGAATAAACGAGAGATATAATTGAAAAAGTCAACGCATTTACTCACCGACTTAGACCTGGATAGGCAAAATTTAGTGCTCCCACTGTAGCATCGTACGATTTGCCATAGCAGCATAATGTGACATTAAATAAACAACTACAACTACCCTACGGAACTGCGGTTGGATTCAAACAGTAGAAAATTTAAATGGTGACCCATGGCTATTTTTTTTTAAAATGCACCGATTATGAGATACAGGCCAAAAACTGAAATAACTCCGAAAATTTCGAGGTTTTTGGCCACCAAAAGTTTTCCTATCAGTTTTTCGGTTGCAAAATTATATTTACACTACTCAGACATGCCCTTACAACATATCATAAATGCAACTCTCTTCAATTTATTGCAATCTAAAGCCCTTTTTTGGGACCTGGCCTATCTTGGACCGCTGGCCTATCTAGCTTTTTTTACAATTTTTAATACAAAAAATTAATAATTAAATTAAATTTCAACTGTTCTCCTTCTTGCATGTCATATCATTGTATCATATTTTTAGTGTCAGGCAATCTGCTTAATGGCATTGTTTTTTATTTGGCAGGTGTGGATGAAAATATGTAGAGAAAAAAGAAAAAAAAATTAAATTTCATATAAATAGAAAACATATGTTTTACTCAATAGTAATATACTATCTACATTAAAGACTTTTTTTCAGAATGGTCGATAACAGAAAAATACCGTAATGATTTATGTTGTTAGTTTCAGATGACATGCAATCTGGAGCAATTCAATCAGAAACTTTATTTTTCCTTATCAATTTCGGATCTCTCATCGAAATGTCTAACTATTTCGCTGGAGCTCAAACAGTTAGAAAAGAGTTTGAGTGAAGTTAAGAATTTGGAGAAGACGATGAATAAGTTATTTATTCAAAGCAACATGCATCACCGCACCTAAGGATTCAAGATCCCCAGATATCTCTTCGATCTAATCTCAGTGAAGAAACGACAAAAAGGCAGTGTCGTGACTCGGATATAAATGTAAAATTACTAACTACTTTCTCCAACTTCCTTCCCACTGGCTTGTCTAAGAGCAGTCATCAATTTTAAGGACGAAGTAAATTAAAATACACACGTCTTTTAATAATTTAGCACAGTTTTTACAGGCTGTTTTAATTTATCCTGGAATAGCTTTTTAACGACCTTCTTAAATTTCAGAAGCTTATTATTGTTATAATTCCCTAAAACCAGACAGAAATTATTGTTAGAGGCCCTAACAATAGTAGTATAAACTGCTCGGAACATAACTTTCGGGCCAAAATATCATACAAGCACTAAATACCTGGGAAATACCAGCAGTGTCTTACTCCTTTGGAGTTATAAAATGGACTGATACAGACCTAGATGCTATGGAAACTTATATAAGATTACAATTTGTACAATCGAGAAAATGAAAACCTCAATCATCGGTCGTAAGGATGTATCTTCCGCGAAAAGTAGGAGGGCGAGGCTTATCATAGTTGATAAAAGCATGCCGCCAAGAAGAAGAACAGCTTCGTTACTATTTTAGGAGCAATGACTCTTCAACAGTCAACAATTGTGTCACTGGACCACAAATACACTAAACTTACGAAGTGAGAACTTTTCCTCACCTGTAAATCAAGAAAGGCTTCTTAATGATTGGAAATCTAAAGAGATCCTAAAGAAATCTAAAGAGAAGGTTTTATCATAGTATGGAAGCAGAATCGGTTTTGTTCTAGCCATTTAGGATCAGGTGATTGCTACAAACTTCTGGCTGACCAGGAATAATTACTGAGACACAATAATTTGGCAATAATTGTTCAGCAAGAATTCGCCAGAATATTTAAAACTGTGGACAAGACCCACCCTTATTGTAGGTAAAACCCACAACCTATTATGCATAAACGGCAAGTCAAGCTTTTTTGGGACCAGGCCAGCTTTACTGATCTCACAATCTCAAACAACAAGCCTGATATTTTGCTAATCCTAAAAGAAGACAAACATGTCAATATGATTTAAATAGGAGTACCAGTAGTTGACAACTTACACCGGGTGGTTGCCGAAAAAAAAATATATCAGAACCTGGTAGAAGATCTAAAAAAATTATATAAGCTTGATAAAGCAAAAGTTTTGTCTTTAGTCATTTACACAAATGGATTGATTCAGATGAAATGACGGTGAACAGCATAAAAGAATCGTACCTAAATTTTAATATTCAGAAACAAATGCAGAAAGCAGTTTGGCCCGGAACTGCGAGTATCATAAGAAAAGTTTTAAACAATACAAATTAATTTTAAATTTTAAGCCTCACGCTTGACTTATGTCCAGGTAGGTTTATCCGGTCGAAGCCAAGAAAAAAAAAATAATCACGGATAAAAGTTCTCTCAACTCATGAATCTATACATCATGTGACAAATGGCTGCGATATAAAATTTTGGCTAGATAGAAAACACCTCATTTTACATTTCTTTCTTTCTTTATATATATATATATATATATATATATATATATATATATATATATATATATATATATATATAAATATATATATATATATATGTGTACTTATATTCTTCGGTAGGCTCTACAGACCATGTAGATCTTTGGCCGCCCATATCAGCCTTCTCCACCTCCGTCTATCCTGGGCCGCGATAAATATATATATATTCGTGATTATCGAGCTTCAATCATTTCCTAAACTTCTTTTGGCCACGTATATATATATATAAACTCATATTACATTTCACGAAGATTATAGATTTAGTATCAATTCTTCAAAAACTTGTACCACTTATCTAATTAACATCTTACACGTGTCAATTTATATTTATTTTAGTGTGATCTTTAATGTATTCACTAAAAGCTCATTTTTCACTGTGCATGAGAATGTATGAGACCGACCTAGTCTCGAAAGGTGGCCAAAAGAAGTTTAGGAAATGACTGAAGCCCGATAATCACGAATATGTATTTTCTGTATCAGTAAAAAAACGTAGAAACCGATATATGTATATATAAACAATATACTTCCAAGTCCTTTTTTAATAATTTATCTGCCCTTTATAATAAAGTAGAATAAATATGATGATTTATAAAGTATATAAATGAATGACTCAATTGACAAGAAAACTGAAAAATAGTAGTAGATGAAGAAAAAGACAAAATATGAAAAATAGTTACTAAATGATTTGACGATATGCTGAGTTTATATACACATTCACCAACATGACTCAACGTATTCCTTAAAATTGGACCTTGAAACTTTGAAATCTATTATATAATATTTAATATAAATGTTACAACATAATATATATTATAAAATTTAATCCAAAATTATCAATAATTTATTGTTAATCATAACTAATTTATTATTTATTGTTAGTTAATCAATGTTAATAATAATTGATCGAAGAAACGCGACTTGAAGGGATATGTTATCACTTTAATCACAGTATTCTAGGATTATGTGAATAATAGCTCTGATAATAAATTTCGAACCGATATCGAAACGCGAGTACTTCACTTAATCTTTTCATCATTAGCGGACCTTTTTTTTTTTCAAATGTTACAAGACGTTTTGTTAAAAAAAATAAAACTAATATAACAATCTACTATAACACTTAATGAGAAGAAATTTCGTATGGTTTCTGGTAATAGATTTTGACTACTTAACACAGAAAACTTGAGAAACTATTTTAAGAAAACTAATGAGACAAAAAATGGCCCATTCTCAAGATAATACGAAAAATAGTAAAAAAAAAAAATTAAAATGTTTTTAAAAATTAGTTTAACAATAATGTGAAATTGACTAAAACCGCTAAAATAAAGTAGATTATTGATTATTTTAAACAAAAACTTCGACTATAATAATTTCAACGCTAAAGGAAATGGAGTGACAATTATAAAAATAAAATAAAAGAGTAAATATAAATAAAACATATGTTACAAAAAAAAGCTTACACTTAATTATTAGGTGTAGGTTACACAAAAGCTTAAATTATCTCTCCTATGCTCATAAACTATTTTACATCCCCCCACATTGAAACATTTATTTTTGTAAAAAAATAAAAGATATGATAAAAGGCCACATCAGAATTAATTACATTTTTTTTTCGATAAAGCATAGATCTGAATTTCACTTAGCAATAACTAACTTATGTTTATGTAAAACATTTGATAAATCCGTTTTTCTATTGGAATCTAATTTATACATTCATGGAGACATTTTTTCTACAATTTTGAATTGTCCACTTCTAAGTTCATCTTATTTTTCCCTATTTAATTTATTACCAACATGTACAAAAACTTTATCTTCAATATTCTCCAAACCTTTTGGCTTCTTATATTGAACAGTCCGAAGTTTTCCTCAGATGTTGAAAATAATATTATATCATCAATAAAATTCATAGTAAATGCACTCAAACAATTTCTTCTTATTATGTTAATTAGAATTCCTCGAAAAATTGCTGGTGAATTTTTAAATCCGAATGGAAGAACATTAAACTGATAATGACCTGTTTCAGTAACAAAAGCTAGTTTTTCTCTATCTTCAATTTCAACTGGTATAGACCAAAATGCTGAGTTTATATCTAACACAATAAAATATGAGCAATCATAGCATTTGACTAACATATCCTCAATACGTGGGAATGGTTGAGCATCTGGGATCACTAATTTATTTTGCTGTCGAAAATCTACACATAGCCTTGTTTTACCTTCTCATTTTTATATGCAAGTGTAACTGGAGCTGCAAAAGGTGAACAGGACTCTGATACCAGACCTGCGTTTTATAATTCTAAAACTTGTTTTTCAATTTCTTGCCTATCGGGTAATGTAAATCTATAAGGTCATAGAGAGATATATTTTTCAACAATTAGCTTAATATGTGCTGTGCCTGCATCCATTTTTCCAACATCATATTTATTAACAGCAAAGAAATCTATATTATCTTTACTAATTTAGTTATTTCTCTTTGTTTTTCTTGAAACAAAAGATAATCATTATCATTATCATTAAGTGGTAATCATCACCTCCACATACATTTACAAAATTCTTAATAAAGTCATTTCCCTTTATTTTGACTAATGCAGAACTCTCTTTAGTTACCATACCCATAGCCCATATAACTGTATCGTCATTTTTTTGTTTATCGATAAATTTTTAAACTATTACGTTTTGTATTCTTTGCATAATATTCAAATTTTCATCTTGGATTAGCTTAAAAGTTCGTATAGCATCCAAACCTAGTAAAATTTTATATTTAAATGGATTCCTGTCTATAACAAGAAATCCCATAATTTTGAATCTTTCCTATTTTTAGTCTCAACTTTCCCCTTCCGGTTCCTAAGATATGAACAGATAAAGAAATTCAATACATCAAATTTTGTTATCAATGTAATTTGTAAGTTATCAATAACATCTTTGTGGATTAACGAAATAGTTGAACCAGAATCGTATAGTGCTTCAAAAACTGTATCTTTTATATTTACATAAATTTTAATCAATTTCTCTGGTATTCTGTCCTCCAAACTAGATAGCATGCCTCATCTTCATCAACATTCACAATTTGATACATTTCATTTTCATCATTATCTTTATACAGTAACAGTACCAGTTCTCTTAAGAAAGAAAAGCTTTTCAGAAATATTACTATTACCTTAGATACCACATTAAAACCTCTATATCGAGATATTGAGGCAAACTTTGTTTTTAAACAGAGATATTTAGATGAAGAGGTACTCCCTGGGACTGATACACCACCGCAAGAGACATCTCATTTATTATCAATAATCAAACAATTGCAAAAAGAATTGAGTGAAAGCACGCGATTAAAAAAACATGAAGCAGAAAAGAATTCAACATAAAAAAATTGAATGGTAAGGGTGATGCAGTTGAAATACTCTAGTGAATGTGATCGATTCGGCCTATCTAATGATGATAAAGTAGGGGTTATGAGAGTGTTTTTAACTGATCCAGCTGTAGAGTGTTACGAGTGACTATTATGAAGAAAGGAGCATATTAGTACAATCATTTAATTAGTAGCATAAAAAATTGGGCATATGTCAGGTTTGCCATCCAATAGAAATATATAAATGGAAGTTTAGTAGATTATTTGCTTACTAAGCAGAGGTTACTGTTAGTTATACAGAAAGATATGACCCATGTTAGCTTAATAAAATTGACGGTCATATGATTAACATTATATGAACAAAATAAATTCAAGAAAACAGACATAATAAAAATAGATCACTTGTTTCAAAAAGTCGCTAATTCATGTACCCTCTAGATCAAGATTTAAGCAACAGTTAATTAAAACAGATTATTTAGATACAAACCAAAGGAAATACAACTTATTTTCCACTAGAAAAATCACATAAACTTCTTGCACTATTTGTAAACAGTTAAAGTATCCTAACAGATTTCATCCAGAAATATTTTGTAGAAATAAAGGTAGAATTAAAGCTGAGAAAAGTGTAAATGTTTATCACTAACATTTACACACATACATATATATGTGTAAGTATGAAAAATATATCTACATACATAATATATTATATAAATATATATATATATATATATATATATATATATAAGTTAAAGTTATGTAAATAGACTAAATAGACCGTTGGTTAAGTTAATAGTATTAAGATTAAGATTGCTAAAAAACATATGTAAACAATCATGTGACTAGATTATTGGAGTGAAAATAAAAAAGTTTAGTTCTATTCTGAATACTGTGTCGTTACTCTGCCCGAAAAACCCTATTTTTACATATACATTCAGTCTAATTGTGAGTTATGTATATATATATATATATATATATATATATATATATATATATATATATATATATATATATATATTTATATTTCTTACATCACATATATACACAATATTTACATTTCATGAAGATTAATTGTGTGTGTATATATACCCGCGCATATACTTTGTTGAAAGATAAAATAAATTGAAAGATAAAATTTTATTATAAAGACCGAGGTTTTAGATGCTCATAGGACATCTTGCTGTGTATTTCATACGACTCAGTCTTAATCATGTTTTTAACAAAATAATAAGCATCGAACTAAGCTAATAATAGTTAATAATAATGAAATAATAGTTTCATTTTCTAATATGCTACATCGAATATTATACAGTAATAAATTTTTAACAAGACCATGTCTGAGAACGATTTTCAAAAAGTAAGCATTTCCTCATAAACAATGAAAACAAACTTGGAAAATAAAGCATTATGTGTATTATCATTCGGTTGTTTAAAGCGTATTAACTTTTTAAATGGAGTATAATTATAATTGAATTATAACGAATTTAAATCGTACAAATTAAAAAAAAAAATATTTGATTCAATTCTTGGGATTAGTGTTTCCACGAAGATTTTTATCAACACGGTTGAGATGTTCACTCAACCATTCATTGTTTTACTCAATAAATTAACCTATTTTGTGGCTGAGTGTGCATCTTTCATGAGAAACCTTGATATCATCTACCTTGATCACTCTATAAGGAACTACGAAATCATTCTGATTCATTTTTTTTAATAGGTGGTGATTCGAACGCACTCTTACAAATAAAGAACAGTTTTATAATAATTAATGCCAAGAAATATTTTAGTGCACTGGTTAATATTTTTTATTTAAAAAAAATATTTTATTGATTTGTACAACTGTAATATATACATCTAGTACAAGGGCTATATGACTAACTAGATACATGAAAGGGCATGTAGAGACACTACCCTCTAGCAGCACTCTAATAACATTTCTATAATATAAGGCCCCGAGGCCATCTTCTCTTGAGACGCCTAGGAGGATTGTCCGGGATGGAATTGGATGCAAGGATGGAAACTAGTGGGTTTGGATGGGCCTGGAGTTTATTATGGAATGATAGGTATCTGGAATGGGCTAAATCGGTAACATATGGAACGTTAAGGTCTTTATGGATGGTTTTATTTGTGACAAAATAAGGAGCGTTTAGGATTTTGGATTGCAAGGATTGAATACAAGAGGAATTTGATGGTTTGGTGGAGCCCCATGGTTCATATTATACTTAAAATTTAATGGGACGCAAAACGCCCCCAAAACCGCCTTCAAAATAGCTAGTACATTATTTAATTTACACCTAATTTTCTCAAAAGACATAAAACACTTAAAAATTGTGAGAATTTCATATATCACATTTTTAATCTATATACATAATAATATAAGTAGTATTTTTTTAAAGAATCAAAGTTAGCAAAATAATTTAAATTTTATGTAAGTAGCTCGAATAACATAAATAATAATGATTTAAAAATCGGTACCATGGCTCTTTAACAATATTGTTAAAGAGCCATAACCATATATCTTTTTTTTTACTGTAATATTTGTACTCCACATTTCTGCTTTTTAAGGCCCTTTGTTTTTTATGATATAGTTATTGTTTATTTTCTGACAAATAATTAGGTCTATAACTATCATTTTAACTGAGTACAATATTCTTTTTCTATATGTTGTAATATCTAGAAAAAGAACATTATAAAGTAAGTAAATGGAATTTACAGGGCTTCGTCATATGCTATCCGTAAAAGACTTCTGTCTTAAAAATTTATCTCTTATATTCTTATTATAACAGAGAGGTATATTGGTAGAGGACTGAGTTGTCATGCCGCAAATCGTGGTTCAAATCCCGCTACTGGCCAGATTTTTATTTAGTCTGTTAGCAGTCAGAGATGGATCATTTACCCTCCTGGGGCTTACCCAGCCTCTATAAAAAAGATGCCTAAAATAAGTGAGAAATCTGACCGGTTGATCATGATCTAGGACAAATCACCTCCCTGCACAACTGTCTGAACCCCAATCCCGTCCACGAGTTGTAGTGGTGAAGATTTTGTTAATGTTAATTGAACCCCTCTGAATGATGAAGATTCAAAAAATAAATAACTAATCATTAATTAAGGGCAGATTAGTATAATAGTATAATAAAGGTTAAATATGTAAACCTATTTGGAAGTTTAAAATTGACTAAGGATGAAAAAAATAAAACTATAATTATTTATGCGAAACGTCTTAGAAGTGGACCGTGGTCGTAGGTGGGATGACTGCGTGATGGGTGAACTAACAGGTTTGGATTTGACTGGTATTTCGTAGACGGAAGTAATTTCTACTTCGGTGGTGTCGGTATTGAACCTTCTGGTTCGCACATTTAATATTTTTGAATTATTTATAGGATTGATCGAGTATTTGGTAATTGTTTCGCACGTTGTTGCTTTGAGTTGAGTCACAACAAGTTTTAAGTGATCATTCGTTTACAAATTCCAAAAATACAAGGTCATGAGCTTTATTAAGGAAAATAGATGGGAAATGAGTATACTTCGGTAATCATTTTATCTAGAAATAAACTTTTCAAAAATCATATACCATCCATACTTCGAAATGTTAGTTCAATATTTTATTTCATGATACAATGATTGTCGAAATATATTCACTAACCATAATTAAATTCTCTTTTCCATAAAATATATCACGATAACTTGTATTTTTGGAAAAAATTAAAAATGAAACTAATAAATATATAAAACATGTACTTCAGCTCGAAGTGGCAACCAGTGGAACAGATACAGTGTATTAAAAAAAAACCTATACCATTACAATCCGTGAACGGGTCTCGGGTTCATTACTTGGTAGGGACTGTACAGTTTCAAGAACAACGGTTGTGAAGGGAGGTGATTTTTCCGAGATCACTATCAAACGCTAGATTTTTTCCCTTTATTTTGGTTGCCCAGTTTATAGAGGCTGGGTGAGGCCCCAAGAGGTTCCTACATCCTATATAAGCCATCTCCGACTTCTAACAGACTAAATAAAAGTGTTGGCTGCAGCGGGGTTTGAACCAGGATTTTCGGCATGGTAACTCAGTGCTCTACCATTGAGTCACTCCGCTCCCATGCCAAGTATTTTAAAACCGTAAAATAATATGCTGAAAATTATTTGCTCCTCAATATTCCGAAAACATCCCCAATGCTCCTTTAGGCGTGAAGGAATTCAAGAAAACAGAGACGTCGATTAGCGGTCCAAAGTACATCCGCTTAAGATGAAGAAGGTTGAAGATGAAAGTTGACCTATGGACCTTCGCTTCTTCGCGAAAGGTAAAGAGAAGGTCAGAGGACTCCTAATGTATTAGCCTTCCATCATGGGCTATTATTCACCGTTACGTTTGGTTTGAGAGAGATGTATTCAAAACTTATCATAAGCAGCTTAAAATACAAGTGAGTAACTTGTTTTGAAAATACAATAAAAAAATATCCCAATTGAGCCATCTATATCTCTCATTCTGCGTAATTATAAATTAATGATTAATGTGATGATGAATGTTTAAAAAAGTATATGTGGAGGCAATGTTTGTTTATTTTAACTTTATCCTACTATGGCTAATCGAATTGTGGCTAAATTGGAACACGGAAGCATAGTAACAACAGCTGATTATTTTATTATGTTTACATATTATTGTTACGTAAGAGTTGTACCTCTTTGAGAAAAACTGTAACAACAAATTACTGTTCTGTTGTCTTTATGGGTGTTTGGAATGACTGTATGTGAAATAAATGATGGAGAAAATCAAATTTTACTCTCACTGCCCATGCATTTTCAATCATAAGTTCCAGAAAAAGAGAGTTCATGGGCTTTTTCATTTTCCAATTCCCTCCAAATTAAATACGATGCGGTATAATATTAACCCCTGCATGCTACAATTATCTATCCATACCTTAGTTTCCAACAACATTCCTTAAACCTCTTATCAATATTATAAAGTTCTATTTTCTATCCACACTGCCTATATAATCGACAAATTCTGAATTTCTATTGTTAGTAATAACCCCAACAATCCTAGACCTCTTTGCCTTCAATAATGATTTGTTCAGCTACAAGGCTTTTCACTGTATCGCTTTCGTGGTTGTTGTTTGTTTATTTAACGTCACTTTATGCTGCTATGGCTAGCCGGACGATGCTATAGTGGGAAGCCTAACTTTGCCTATCCGAGTTTAATTATGATAGGGATTTTTTACGAGTACCTGACATCGCATATGTTCGGGATTCTCGTTTAACGTCCCTTCCGAAGGACGGCATAACCAAGGATTTTTTACTCAATTTAAAAAAAGCTAGGGCCACCTGCCGGGCTACTTACCCGCTATCTTAGACTTAGTAGTTTGTTATGCTAACCACTCACAGGTCGCACCCGCTCTATCGGTTGTTCTCATTCTATACAACGAACACACTTATTTAATAAAACACGTAATTATTAATAATGAGATTTGGAATGATGATTATTAGATTATAAAAAAAATAAATTCATTTATGATGCTTATTTCGACGATGTACGTCGAAATCATAAAGGTAGTATTAGGGCTACATATTTAAAAAAAATCAAACAATAGGTTTATAAATGACATTTATTATTTAATAAATTTCGTTAGATTCGAATGATTTTTTCTTTATAATTATTAAATAGGCTTTGTTTGAATCCCAAATAGTTACTAAGTACACCTAAAGACCAACAAAAAATACTGTACCTAAGTTAATTTCGAGAAACGACAAAAGCAAAGAATTTGATATTATCTTACTCAACTTACTAAGGCTTAGGAAAGTAATAATGTATAAATTATTAACTACGAGTCAAAAATTTGTCTGATCTAAAATTAAAATATAAATTCTCTTTAATAAGGAGAACTAGTTTTTTTTTTAAATCCAACGTTTTGACCCACATTTCAGGTCTTCTTCATGGCTTATGGTCGAATCAAGGGTTACCAAACCAATCAATATTCAACCCTTGACACCACTATAATCAGCCTTGAAGAAGATCTGCAATGTTGGTTGAAACATTGTGGCTTTTAAATAAATAGTTATCCAATTAAAACGATTTTTTGTAGAGTAAAAAGCACAAAAATAAGCGCTCTATGATATATTAAGCTATTAGGGACCAAGAGATTGGCCCCTACGTATGCACAGAGAGTGCATCAGGAGTTACCTCAGAACTCAAAAAGCGTAATCATCAGAACGACTGAACTGTGAGGCAGTACAGGATTTAAAAGTAGAGTAATAGGTGTGAAGGAATCTCCCCTAAGAATGACTTGCGCTTTCTGCAGATGAACGATCGTGGAGGATTAAGAGGCTGAAAGATCTCCGTCAGGAAGAACATGTTGAGGAAAAAAACCTGCACGATTGTTTTCTATTTGTTGTCAATAGATGGAATTTGAAGATTTACATTCAAAACTTGTACTTTAGAAAAAAAAGATCAGTGGTATCCACGATGCAAGATAATACAAAATTGATAGAATTTTTATTTAAATCTCTATGATAATCGATTATTGATGGATGCAATGCCTGTGAAACGGAACGATTTTAAAACTGAAATTATATATAAATTAGTTATTTTTTCACACTATAAAATTGAGTCGAAAAATTGCAATTTTTCTTAAAACACAAATGCGAATTCTAAAGAAAACGTTTACCAAGTTGGTGACAAACCTCTGTTGATACAGTAATCCAGTATGACTTTGATGGTGACTACAAATTATGATTGTTTTGTTCCTAGGCCGATCCATTTCTTGAAATGTTGAAATTGCAAGAAATGAATTTAAGAAATTATAGAGTTGTGGGTAAGTGTTAGGAATATTCCACCTTACTGTACCAATTTAACGGCTGAAAACTTAAAAAATATTTAAAATCAAACAACCCTCAAACTATCAAAACGCTTTAAGGAAGATGCCGTAACACTTCAAGCACAATCACCTGTGAAATAGTTAAGATATAATTAATTACCTTTTATGTTTTTAGTCAATATAAAATGGACAATTATGAATATGTAGAAATACGATAAGATTATATGAATGTGGCTTCAAATACACCATAAAATTGTAGTTTTGTTTTTGAATATGTCTTTCCAGGTTAAGAATAAGTTTCACCAGAATTGAGTTATAAAAAATTAATTTTTAAATATTTTATTTTAAAGAGAATATATTGGCCAGGGGCGGGGTTCGAACCCGGGTCGCCCACGTTTCCGTCGTGGTGCTCTAACCAACTGAGCTAACCTGGTACGTAGAAAAAGATAATGTAATTAAATTATACAAACTAATTTTCAGACTTTATTTTAAGCATTGAGCAATTAGTGAAATTATACAACACATTAGGGAATAAACCATGTATAAATAGAAAATTATAATGGATAAAAAAATGTTACGGATGGAGATCAAAATATAATTTCTTCAATAGAGAAACTGTTTATTAGAAAGACACATTTCAACCCACGCAGGAAGCAAGTTCTTCTTGACAGCTGAATAGATAAAAATAATTACCCCTCCCCAAAAAAAAAAAAGAAGTAAAATTAGATACAATTAACTAAATAATATATAAAAATGAAATAATTGGAATAAACAAGATAAAAAAAGAAATATAATTTAAAATATAAATATTTTTAGTTTTAAGTTAAAACAATGAGATATAAGATAATACATTAGTGTAAAAATTCCAACTAAAAACCTTAAGCCTCTAAACTAAAAAAGGAAATTGAAAATATATATATAGGGACAGGTATTTTCAATTTTCTGTTTTAGTTTAGAGGCTTAAGGTTTTTAGTTGGAATTTTTCCACTAATGTATTAACATTTATTTAATGTCTCTGTTGACCTTTCCATTTTTCAATATAATGAGATACAAGTTAATAACAATATTGATATTAACATTAGGTAAAATAATTGAAACAATCTAATAGTTAATAATTAAAATAAAAGAACGACAGTAGTTGATATGCAAACTTGAAAATATAAATAACAAATATTGGTAATCATTTTAAAAATAATTAACTTCTTATTTATTAATTGCAGAAGAAGAGCCGCAACGTGGGTCGAAACGTCAGTTTCTAAAAACTATTTATTTATTTTATTAATTATTTTATTACTGCGAACTTCTTGGATGAACCAAGTCCAGGAAGACATGGCAGGTTATGGCCTTAATAAAGAGGACGCATTTGACAGGAAAACCTGGAAACAAATGTTAATCTAAAATTTGGTTTGAGAAAACCTCAACTTTGGGGAAACTCTCAATAAATAAAATAAAATTTTATTACTTATTTATCTAAGAAATTATTTTTCGAATTCCACTCGAAACATTTTCAAATCCATATTTTGGCTGTTATTTTTGAAAGTGGTATAAGTTCATTGGGAAAAAAAAATCGTGTATTCTTTTAAATGATTATAATGATTATTATTTAATTATAAATACGTGCTAAGTGATAAAAACATTTTCCCGTAGTTTTAAAGTAATTCAAATGGAAATCTTTAGATATCGCGAATATGAAAGAATGGACATATACCACAATCACAAATAACAACTCATTTATACCGTAAAATAAAAATTGATAAAATCAAAATAACAAAAATGTATAAGCGTTTATTTAAATTTACTTTATAATATTTTGAGCTTTAAGCCCTCTTTTTTTTTTCAATTACTTATTAAACTATATCTAATTCTGTATATTTTAAAATAACTCAGTTATGGACTGAAATCAATAACTGCAAATCCAAGATAAATTATGAAACATTTGAGGAATATTATGGAATTTAATTTATTATATGTAAAATTCATAAATAATAAAATCATTCGATATGTGAATTGGAAAAGCGATACGTTTGAAATAGCCTTCGCTGAACAAACTTAAAAAACTGGCTTGGTGGTATTTTGTTTTCAAATAGTTAGATAAAATTATCTCACTGTTTGGGTAATGATATTGATTTAAATACATTAAATATTGATTTAATACGTAAATAATAGTTAGGTGTTTTTGTGATGAAGAATATTCAAATACATACTGGGAAATTTAATGATGTTCATCATCGATACCTTCAATCAACAACAATTAGATACTTCCAAAAACGACATTTATAAAAAAACTGTATTGATAAAAATTATTAAATATGGATCTTGGAAATAGAATATTTTTTTTTAAAAAATGCAACTATAATACTTTAGATTCATTACTAATAGCGGAATCTTCACCACAGCGTGCTCATTTGTTATTCTGAATATTCCGAGTTCAAATTCGTCTGTGGCAGCTAAATTATTTAATCCATTAAAAAAATGTATGGAGTCCCCCCTCGGGGCTCACCTAGCCTCTTTAAATTGGATAACCTAAAATGGTGGAAACCTGGTGGTTGAGCGTGATTTCGGAAAAATCATCTCCATGCACAAACCTTGTCTAAAGAATTAGTACAGACTCTATCATGTACTGAACCCAAAAACCTTTAATGGTTGGTGTGGTACAGATAAAAAAAAATGTTATTGGAATAAAATCGTCATCTTAAAGAATATTTTTTGAAGAGAGGAGAACTCTCAGAAAAAATTAAATTACAACATTTAATTTAGCCAGAAACGTTGATTAATTGACTTTTATAATGTTTTGTATTTTTATTCGAAATTTGAAGAACTTTGGGAAATAGAATTAAACAAATGTTACCCCAGAAATGAATTAGGCTTCAATTACATCAGACACTTGAAAAATATATCTTACCTGATTAAGAATAAGTTTTGTCAGTATGAAGGTATTCAGTTACTGGACACCTACGCATAAAAACCTAAGCATATTTAATAGAGTATTTTTTCATAGTCTTAATAATAATACAAACAATAGTTATTTATTTGACAAGTGAGGAAAGTGCCACTTTATTACACACGAGTGAATTTTACCACACCCACCTTCTGCTCGTGTGGTAATTATACGAGGGTGTTATAAGCACTTTTCTCACGTGTTAAATATTACATTTTTCCTGATGAAACTTTACAGGTGAAACTTTAGATTTTTTAAAACAACACTAGCGCTAGTGGGTAATGCTAATGCCAGATCTCATATTTTCTGATGTGCTAAGGTTCTAATACATTTAAGGTTATATTAAATATTTCTATATAATCGCTTCAAAATAAATACAATCTATCTTGAATTAAATATAAAATAGTTCTAAAATTATTTATTTTAACATTTTAGGAATAGAAAATGAATAATATTAAAATACCGCCATTTAACATTTAAAATAACAGGGTGCTGATTGTCAAATTCGATCTAGATGGCTGTTACTTACCCTCACTAGTCAGGGAAAGTGGTTTTCGCTCACTAGTGGGGGAAAGTGGGACCAGTTTTAGTTGAGTAACGGATAGCATTGTCGTGTCACAGTGTTTGTAACAACACTCCTCCGAAACGACTCGACCGATTCTTATGAAATTTTGTGTGTATATTCAGTAGGTCTGAAAAAAGGATGTAAACTATTTTTCATACCCCTAAGTGATATGGCTCGGCCATTATTATTGATTATGCGTCGATCGTAGCAGCGACGCTTGATTCATTTTTGGTATGTTGTAAGGGCATGCCAGAGTAGTGTAAATCCAAGTTTGCAAGCGAAAAAACGGACGGGAATGCTTTTGGTGGCCGAATAACTTCGAAATTTTCAGTTGTTGGCCTGTATCTCCTAATCGGTGCATTTTAGGGGAAAACCATAAATAACCATTTTTAAAGAAGATGAAATTTGATTTTTTGAAATTTTTCATACCCCTAAGTGATATGTGTCGGCTATTATTATTGATTATGCGTAATTTGAATCCACCAATTATGGAATGGTACACGTTTGGTCATAAAAAATATCACCGGTAAAGTTATTGAAGCAGCAATGTTGACTGGAATCTTTAAAGGATAAATCGTCCTGTAGCCAAGTATACCAATGATACCATCAGAACCCATAATACCTTCCAAAAGACTTCAATTTGATATACGTTTTGCTTTTGTTGTGGCCATCCACAAGTCTCAAGGCCAGACAATGTCCATTTGCGGTTTGGACCTAGAACATCCATTTTTTCCAATGGTTTCTCCCATGGACATTTATATGTTGCATGCTCACGTGTTAGTAAATCATCTAATCTATTTATATTACCATAGGACAGATTAACAAAAAATATTGTGCATAGATTAGCACTCAATTAAGTTTAAATAAATAATTATAATTTATAAAAATATTATTAGGCATAATTAAAAATCAACCACGATATAACTCATTCATTAATCTAATGTTTATATTTTATCAGTTAAGAGTTTTGAATATTATTTATTTATTATATGATATGAATAAAGTGTAAAATCAAAAATCTATTTAATTCATTTTTCCATTCATTCATTGTTTCTTTAAAATTCAAATTTTAACGTGTATTTTTTTTAAAACTTTTAAAACAGCCACAGCAACGCGTGGCCAGGTCAGCTAGTAGATTTTATATAAATCATTTACTAATCACACCAATAATATAACAAAACGGTATAAAAATTAAGAAGAGAAAAAGAAGCAGGAGCATTAGGGATTTACGGAGGAGAGAAAAAGGCAATATTTACAGTAATGGATGTATTATTATAGGAGAGGAAATAAGGTATTTGGTTTAAAAATAGGGAAGAACCATTTTTTTTTCAATTTTTTAAAATATTTTTATTTTCTATAAGGTTTTAATGCCAGAAATGTTGCATTAGATACGTTTGTTCCAAAACCACCTAAATCCTTCAAAAATCGATTGACAAAAGATTCCATTTCCTATCGAAATTGGTTGCATCGATTAGATCAAATTAAAATTTTTTGTTTTTAAAAATTCTGTTTTATTTATTTATTTTTTATCAACCATAAACTAACCGCAGATATTGATATTTTCAGATCAAAGTCGGGTATATTATATCTAACATATTTTTTATAATAAATGAGGTTTTAAAAAAAGAGAAAATCAAAAAAAAAATTTCAGTAATTATAGTTTGGAGTGAATTGTTAGAAAAATAATAAAACAATTCCTTAAATTGATTATTTTTAAGAATTCAATTTTTTTTATTAGTCCTGGAAATGGATGTAACCGATTTTTGAAAACAAAGTAAAGAGCTAAAAACATTATATCTGCATACTCGTTTGTTGCCGATTTTCAAAAAAATAAATAAATATTTATTATCTAATGAAAACGATTAATCTTTACAACCTAAACCTTTTATCTACTAAATAGGATTCAATTAATTAAAAAAATATATAATAATATAATGAAATTATAAAATCTATAATGCACTTTTATCATTTCATCTAAATGTGTTAGAAACCTGTTTAAATACATTGTTTTACAACAAGTGGAGGTTCAAGGCGAAACGCAATATCGCACGGAAGAGTGAATTGGATGGGCGTACTTACTCAATCTGATGAAACGGCCGGCATGAGCCAATTGACACGTCCTGAAGAAAGGAGAATTACCCTAAGATCCTGGAAAAAACAAAAAAAACGGAACGGGTGTGGAAAAGATGTGTGTTAACCGTAAGGAAACCGGAGTGGAGTTACTGACGGAAAGGTTAAGGAGGAGAAGCCATTGTGATGTAAGTTAGGTCCTCTTGCATCATCCCACTTTCTCCTCGGCTCTTCGCTCCTAGAAGAGGGTCATATGGGAACCTAGTCCGCAGACCATCCGCACCATCCTCTTTTCCCATAGACCATTTGCCCGTCTCGGAGTAGTAACGTAAGCTCAACTTAATCGTGCCTATCTCATTTGGGATTTAATTAGAACTGAAATAATATAGTTGTAAACTATCCATATTACGTATATATTCTGTTGAATAATTAGATTCTGTGCATTGTTACTGTTCAATGAGGCATGCCATCCCTTTTTATGGGATATGGTACATTCCCGTTATGGTATTGTAGACTACATTTAATAATGAGGAAGAAAATGGTCCGGGTAGAGGGTAGAAGTTCTCTTATATAGGGAGAACTGTTTATTAGAAAGCCGACGTTTCAACCCACATTGCGAGTGTTCTCCAGGGCTCAATGTACAATATACAAATAAATTAAAATAATATATAGTAAAGAATAACAGTATATGTAGAATATTGATATAGTATTAAATCTAGTAAGTAGTAGAAATAAGAACCAGAAGGGATAGAATTATATAATAACAGGTTGAACATAAGGATAAACTACATGGTAACAACGAAAAGGAACTTATAACTAAATTAATTATGAATGCATTTGCTGCCAATGAATTACATATTGCTCTTTAAAAAAAAAATATAACTCAAAATTTGCATTATAACTGAAGTCTATAACTGAATAGAAAAATAACTTTATTCTGGGGCTAAGCCCCTTTATAATAACAGACACGAACTGATAAAGAAATATAGTATATATCTGGCCAGAGGCTATATAGTAAGATAAATCGTAAAGTATTTAAAAAATGCCAATAAAATAAATAAAATTAAAATAATTAAGAAGTACGAATCATGACAATATATTAACCAATTATAGAGTATAAATAAATTATTAACAACAGTTAAATGCATGACCTACCATGCGATAATTTCTTTGCATAATGTATATCTTCTTTACGAAAAAGAAACAAAATCAAATATTCAATACTGATTCATTTAAGCAAATGAAAAATTACGAAAAAAAAAAAAAAAAGCAAATCATATATACATGAAATATCGTTTATATACTTCTTTTAGCCTACTCGTTCCGAGTCATTTTGTTAGTTCGTTCGTTTCCAACGCCCAATGAAATTCATTTATTCCTCCAGCTCTACAAGGGATTCAAGATTTTCCATTACTTGATGGTATTTTAAAAAGTTATAGGATTGGATAGAGTTATATGTTATATAAGATGTTATTATGTATGCAACATGTATAATACATTAATGTTGTCAAAACCCGTTTCTGCATAAATCAAGGAAGGACGAATAATAGAATAGGTATGAAAAATGGCCACACTAACTCAGAAAGGACAAAGCTTTCAAGTGCAGTTAGGAGTTGAAAATTCACTGGTTGCTACAAACTAAACATAATTAAATAAACATTACCAAAAAAGTCGTAATGGACATCGCAGTAAAGATGTTGAGTATGAAAATGAACGAATGTGAAGGATCATCGCAAATGACCCCAGCAATTGAAGAGAATTTACAAATTAAAATAAAAAAATAAATGAGGTAATAAAAATAAGATAATCAGCTCAGTGTCGACATTTATACGCTATAACTGGAATAAGACGTAGTTAATATTATAGGATGGTTGTATTATCCCAGATATCGTAGATTAGGGTTTTGCAGGGTAGAGGAACATAATTTTGTAATCTTCAGCATCGTATCTTTAGGTTATATGAGTTTCTAAGCATTTTTATCATGGAAAAGGGAAATAATATATAATAATTATGTCACATTTGAAGTTATCATTATTATCGTAATTGAACATTATATATTATGAATTTTTATATTAATATTATATATTTGATAAAATTAGTGGGATTCGAACAGGGAAACCTCATATAAAATACAAACCTCATTGAACATACATTTATATATTTTTTTATTAACACATGAGAACACACGTATATATATGCACTGCCTGCGTATATTACCTTGATTTATACAATAATTATTATTATATTCTGACAATATTGTATAAAATCTCAGCGGTAGAGCGCGAGTGAGAAATCTCGCATTCGAAATAAAATAATATATCTTAATCGTGCACGTTTATATTTAACATTGTTAATCTATTTTAACATGTACCTATATGTCTTATAATATAAATCCGAGGGAGCGGGCGCCCAGTAGTTCAGTTCCTGGGATGCTGGATCAATTTAATACTTGGGTATTTTAACACAAACAACACTTAGGAACTTTTTAAATGTTTATAAGGCTTAGACGGGGAGTGAACACAACAACAAATAAAGCACGCTAAGTAACTAACACAACAACTGCAACCTTTTATGGAGGTGATAACAATATTCGAAACAAGAGGATGTATAACATTAAATGTGCTTGAATAATAATTGGTAAAAACATTAAAATAGAATACTAAATATCGTTATATACAATAATATTTTTAATAGTAATAAATATCATACATGATATACAAAATAGTTTCAAGTCCATAGAGGCTATAAATCATCGGTGGAACAGCCACAGTAGAACAGTGAATTGCAGTGCTGGAAGTGAGTCCCTGGTTCAAATCCCACTTAAGCAGATAAATTATTTATTCTGTTAAAATACATTGATGTACCTGGAAAAGATTTACACACCCCTCTGAGGCTCACTCAGCCCCACTACCCTAACTTAAAGGGGATAAGGGGGTCAACCGCTATCCTCGATAGTCTCTACCCTGCACTGTCTCCAAAACCCTTCATGGATTGTAGAGGTACAGTTTCTTAAATACGTAATATAAATATGTATATTAAATAAAAATATCTGATATTAAATTTAACATTAATATTCAATATGTATATGGAACATTTATAATTTTATGTTTTCTTCTTTGAAAAAAATATATCTGCAGTGCACACAGAATTCGGGATCAGTTCCGCGGGCTGTTGCTTCGAGATAAGTCCCAAGTTTTAACTATTTATCCGTTTCGTTTCCACTATTCTCGAAAACATAAACTTTATTGCTGACGATTGTTCAGTAACTATTACTTATGGTATTCAGATTAAAGAACCGACTTACATATCGTCGCTGCCAAAACAATGTTTTTTTGGTGAAAATGAATTAGTAATGGTAACGCATCCTACAGGTTGAATTACAGAATATTAAAAAAAGTTTTCAAGGTTGAACGCTTGGCGGTGCTGTAATTAGCAATTGAATGATAACCGATATACATAAGATAATATCGATGCCTTAGTTCACACATGTGTTAAGTGCAAATTTTTTCAAAAATGGGTTTTGTTATTTAAATAATATTGTAAAGTTGTGATCAGGAAGCCACTTTCGTTTCTTGATGAAATGATAACAGAAAAAATTACATTTCCCATAATTACTCTCTTTTTTTATAGTAAAACTCACGATTATTTTGATTTTCAAGATTATTAAAAAGGAAGGACCCTCCAGGGGCTAACCCTCTATAAAGTGGATACCCAAAATAAGGGGGGGGATCTGGGGGTTGAGAGTGATTTAGGACAAATCTAGAGATTTTTATATTTTATTTATAGACAATAAAACATATTTTTTAGTTTGTTTTTTTCGAGAATGATATGATTCATCTATTAGATATAATCATAGCTTTTTAATTATATTTTATTAAAATTGTAAACACAATAGCCTATTAATAAGGTGTTTGAAAAATTTAATTTAATTTGTAGAACTTTCCAGAAAACGTGTAAGATAATTGACGTTGGCATAAATCGACGCTCTACAGTATTTAATTTAATACTGTTGTGTCTAAAGACAGTACATTCTCTACCGTGTACTGAACCCCAGGCCACAGGGGTGGAGGTTTTTTTTTTAATTATGCCGATGCTATAGTATTACTCATATTAACAATCTTATGTTAGGGCGATGTATACCAGTAATCGAATCGTCGTAATCGATTAAATATTTGGCGATATAGAGCTGGGAATGAGTTTATATGGATTAATCCATCCATGGGTTAATTTGATTCCTTATCTGTCTGATTGGTTTTTATATTTTGGGGGCCACGTTGTAATTATGGATATTATTTTACGTAAAGTTACGTAACTCCTACCTTTCGAGAAGAGGCTGGGGTCAAACCGCTATGGGAAACCACCCACTCCTGATTTAGGAACCACCATTTACGGGACAATTTGAGTGATAGGCCAGTCTTCAAACTATGGAATAAAGTTTACGCAACTCACGGATCACATGATTTTTAAGTGGATCGTGAGAAAATATTACTGAAATAGAAAATAAAAAATCTTCAAGTTATTACTTTTTTCCCTCCAAAATCCCTATAAATAAATAGTTCTGAAGTGATTTTTCTTCCTCTCATTGTGTTGCATTGTACTGCAGTTTATTGCATTTTTTTATAATAACTATATTAAAACAACATAACAAGTAAATGACAGGAATGGGACGTAGGGTCATGGATAAAGACAGGTAGAGAAACTACCCAGTACTAATCAAATAACAAATTTAACTTAAAAGGTCACGAGGCCATCTTCTTTTCAAACGGTTCGGAGGATTATCAGGAATTGAAGAGGTTGTTGGGTTTGAGTGGGAATAAAGTTTGTCATGAAAAGATTGATATCGGATTCGGGCCGAATCAGTAACAAATGGGACATTAAGGTAATTATCGATTACATTGTTCGTAACAAAGTAAAGAGCATTGAGTATTCTACGAAGGATTTTGTATTGCAAGGATTGAATAGGAGAGGAATTCGGTGGTTTAGTTGAGTCCCAAACCTCCGTAAGTCAAGATGGGTCTAATGATTGTCATGTATATTTTGTATAATCTTTTGTAAGTATTTGAGAGTATAGAGCGTTTGTCTCTTAAACGTTGAAGTAGCCTGAAACGACCAGCTGTTTCTTGTCACTTCAGTCTAGTATGAGGATTCCAAGTTAAAAGTTTGTCAAGGTGCAGTCCTAAGTACCGGACCTGTTCAACAGTAATCAGTGGTAAGTTATTAAACGATAGAGGAGAACAGACAGTTAGTTATCTGTATTCAGGAAGCCATATTTGACACCAGTTTTTAGGGTCAGTTATATGGGATTGAAAGTATGGGATGCTACAACTAGATCAGTGTTGATTGATAACAGACATGTTTTATCCACATAGGTGGTAAGGATAGTATTAGGATGGTTTGGGATGGCAGCTGTAAAAATCGTGTAGAGGATTGGGTCGAGGATATTGCCTTGAGGAATTCCAGTAGATTGAGGAAAGAGGGATGGGTAGACATTATTATGATTTGCTTTCAATAACCTGTTGGAGAGATAGGATTGGATAATGAGAAAGTGTGTGGGAGGTAGGAATCTACAGAGTATTGCATTTTAAGCCATTTCGTGAGTTATGTTAATGAACAATAACTGGGATGAGTTGGGGAACTACTATGTACAACTTAAGTTATTTTTCAAATCAATGTGAATTTATCTTATTTATTATAACTATATAATATGCGGATGTGTTGTTTTAAATAATCAGTTAGAACTGCTAATCCAATTTTGAATATAAATTACCTTTGTGTGTTTTTTAAGTTATGGTTATTACCATTTTTTTTCTTGCCCACCTAATTTATTTATTTACAATTTTATTGCTAATATTATTATGTAAAAATGATAAGCGATTGTGTTATTTGTTATTATTATTATTATTACTAAACATTCTTTAATTCATACCGTTTAATTCAAATTGTTGGAGAATGGAAAACAACTTAAATTAAATAAAAAAAAGTATAATTAATACATTTATCTCGAAAACAGTTATGTAGGAACTAGAAAACGTTTAAATTATTTCATATAATATTCAACGATAAAGAATTATTAAATAATCACCCAATAATTAGTCACTGCCACCCTATTTTTTCATTACTACTCATAATTTGTGGTTAATATTTTTATAAAATTTTTGTTATTTTATTTTGTATTTTTCTACTAATTAAGCAAATATCTTTTATTAGTGAGGCGATTTATTAGCAAATGCCCATAATATTGGAGTTCTAAGAATACTACGTAATAGGAGTAAATATACGAACTCAGACCACTTATAGTTAAACTAACACTAGTTTCATTACATAACACATGTTAAATAACTATATTATGTTATATCAATATTAAATAAATTATTGTCTGTTTAATTTTTTTTTGTCAATTGTTCTTTTATGGACATTTTAATATTATGCATTCGCATTAATGAAATATGTCTTATTAATGGTTTAAATAATTAACTATTACCTTTTGTATATCATTAATTACTATGGACGAGAGAAGACACAGTTTACTTCTAAACTGTATTAAATAATTCTCCAAATTAATATAATATTTGTCGGAAATTATTAATATCATAGTTTATTCAACAACAATAATAATAGCCTTTGCAAAACTGAAGGTTTGTTGACTACACCACCAATCGCTATAATAAATATAGAAATTCGTGGACGCGCGAATCACCGTAAACGAAGAAGCGTCTGACTCAAATCCCTAATAACACATTTAATACGATTTCATAAGGAGAAGATTCTTATGAATCTTAATATTCTTATGAATCTTAATATTCTTATGAATCTTATATTGCTATATATGGACCCTACCCACATTCAAAAGAGAGTTAGAGAGAGAGCCAAATGATATATGTACATATAAAATTCATGGATTATTAAGGTTATGAACCTTATTATAATAATAATTATAGAAAGTGAATTTTAGAAACGTTTCTAGACCATATTCGCCCATCTCTCGTGATTCAGATTTTATTACATAGTTTTATTCGATTAACGATATTCGATGGGTAAAAGGTCCTGGAAGTTTCTGGCCCTTACCTAAATTTGAAGTAGATACAGGCTGTCGATTATCACCAAATGTCTTTACTAAACTTCCCTGCAATGCATAAGAGGCCAGAAGCAATGGACATTGATCAAGAGCAGAGGGGTAATCCTATAAAAAGGCAAAGGCTAGACCCTGCTTAGTTAAACAGTAGACTCCAGACAAAGAAACAGACTTTCACAGCATTCGTACTCTGTATGTGCGCAGAAGTTGGGAATGGAACCCCACGAGCTGTATGAGCAAGAGCAGATACTCTCCCATATGCTTAATGTATTTAAACGTTTTAGACATAACTTGAACCAGACAAAGGATCAAGAAAAGAGGGCCTCGTGGGAAGCTAATGCTAGCTTCCGTAGAAAAGATACCGCAGGTCAGTGCACATAAATAAAAATGACTGTGAATGACATTCAAACAGTCCTCCCATCCTTGTTGATAGCCTATTCATTACCTAAAACTAGGGGGTCCGAATGGATAAGCATGATGATTTCAATAACTAACAAATAGTCACATTCAGTCTGTTCAAGGCGAGAATAGAAGAATAGAATGCACAAAAAGATCCCAAGTAGAGACGGAGAAGTTGGAGCAGCACGCTTAAAAACCTCAAACGGAGAAATCGTCAGGCCAATACAAACATTGTTCCCTTCGGAGGTTTCAGGAAGTGAAGAGGAACAATTCACAGAAGAGGAACCAGAACCAGTTACTCGAAGATGCAGAAGATTTGGACTTCCATCTAGGTAGTTACAAATCATGAATGCAGTGAGTAATGTTTTCAAAGTGAGAGCCTAATGAGGATGTTTCAGTGTATAGTACAGTTCTATTGTTTTCTTTTTGTGCATTCGTTGTGACATCCTCAGGAGAAAGACTACAAATTACACAGTTTTATTGCTTCCATATAGTGAAAAATAGTTTGTTTTTTGTTTGGTTTTTATGTGTGTAAAATATAAATTTTGAATTTTGGAGGAGTATGAATTAATTTAATTTATCTGAATCTCAGCAATATGTTCCTATACTAACAAGCTTCTACTGAAGGCTTAACAAAACAAATTGACATCTTTGGGTTTAGCCTTCAGTATTCAACTTTAGATGAAATTTGATCAGAAAGAATATTTAAATACTTTTGATAAAATAAAATAAACAAATATTAGAACGAAATATCAAAATCGGTATTCTTATATCCATTAAACAATATTTATATAGCTTACATACTTGTAATATGTATCAAAGTTTACTTATATAGATATTACCAATTATGACCCTGGACTAAATATGCAAATATTCATCTTCAATCTACAATCTCTCTCTTCTCCACTACACTCCTTTATTACATTTTGTCATCTCACTGAATACAGTTCGAATTGTCTTACAAAGCGCATTCCAATTCTTACATAAGCTTTTCAACGGATCTTTATTCAGATGAGTGGATGACCTTTTATTGTATTTCTTCGGCTGAGTCAGTCACGGAATAAACATACCATCGTGAATAACTGTTCTTTGTCTTTGTAAAACAACGCCACAGGAATAGAACACTGAACTGGAATATTTCAATCGTTAATAAGGTTTTATTACTTCAGATTGATGATTGAATAGTTTCCTAATTGAAGTTCATTTTTCCCAAAGCTCCATAGCTTTCGAACTGAAGAAAACTATGCCCATGAAACTAAACTATCGAAGAAAGTGTTTGTGTTATTTCTTTAAGCTCTTGCGGTTAAAATATATCTTTATTACTTCATACCACTTCAGCAAGTATCACTATCTAAGTATCTAGGTATAAAGCTTGACACCATGCTATCTTTCAGCGCACACATCACAGATACAGCCGTAAGGAGTCAGAAACGCAGTAATCTTCTCAAAAGACTAACGGCTACAAAATGGGGATCTACCCAGGACGTACTGTCCACGGCCTTCAAGACATATATCAGTGAAATATGGCAGTATGGCAGTAAAGTAGTTAAACAAGCTAGCAGGCTCAACCTTTCAAAGTACGATGTCGTTCAAAACAACGCTTTCCGGGTGATCACAGGAGGTGCAAAATCCACACCAATACCAGCCATGCAGTTGCAAACTGGTATCGAACAACTCGCAGAGACCAGTGCACACACAAGTTCTGGGAAAGGACTAAAAGAGCCAACATGGCAGATTTTTTAAATCATTTTATCGTCTTTTTTTTGTTTATTGTTTAACTTATTTCATTATTTACGTATCATTCTTCCTTTCGTTATTCTTTAATTTTATTATCTATTCTCTAGGATCAAAACTTATAGCGGTTTTTAGTAATAGCAATAACTCGCCACTGATAATCTTTGCTCGGGACTATCAAACTTTTCAATTAGCTCTGCCAATAATATTTACTCCTCTTAGTTCCTCTTCTCAAGTACTCAGAGCTTCTCTGCTGCTTCCCCATTATGTCTAGTGTCCTAACCTCCTGTCACATCAACTCCCAATCCTTGCCCGCTCACTTGAATTTAATCAATATTTTACCCAGAATTTCTTCCACACTATTGGAATCTCAGAAACATGGCTAAAACCCCATATCCCGACCTCCACTGTTTCCTTACCTGACTATTCCTTCCTCCTCCACGACCGAGTTGATCGGACTGGTGGAGGTGTAGGTCTTTACGCATCCTGGATTCTTCAACAGCGTCCAATTTCCCTCACATAGAATTCCTTTTCGTCGAAATTTTGTTGGATCCCCGGCGCCTATACGGAGCTACACCGCAGTCGAATCAGCTCTACCATCCAAACGGCTTGACTTAATTGACCTTACAGCTAACAAAGTGGGAGTCAACCCCACAGAGCCGCTTTGAAAACCATTAACACCAGATATCCGGGGAATGAATGGCTCTACATATATACCGACGGCTTATACTTGCCTGAAACAAGAGGAGCAGGGGCGAGATGGTACTGTCACCTATTCGAAAACTCACCAGCAGTGGGAAAGAATTCAAGTAATTATGATGGCGAGGTGTGCGCAATCCACGAAACTTCTGGGCAACTAATAGCCAACAACTTAAACCCAGGAAGAGTGGTCTTCCTCATCGACTCCCAGGCAGCAATAACTGCACTTACTAGCTGTGCCTCTACTGACTGCTTAAGAACCATTCAATGTCGTACTAGACTGGCGGAACTCATCGTATCCGGTTGGACAGTAACCCTGCAAGGGGTGTCCAGCAACGTAGGAATTACTGGCAACGAAAGAGCCGATATTAAAGCGAAGCAGGGAGCTGGGTCAGCCCAACTCGACATTCCACTCCCTCTTGCAAGAATGGACAGCGAACACCTACCGAAATACCAGGCTCTATCGTTCCCGGCTGATGACTTCATAAATCGACACAGGGAGGCTCGAAGTTGAATGGCTGAGGAACCATGTACTGGGGTTGGATAAACAAAGAAAGCAATTCATATAAATAGAAAACATATGATTTATTAGTAATGTGCGACCAACATTAAAAATATTTTTTAAGACGGGACGATAACACAAAAGTACAAATTGCAATTCAAAACATGGGGCAGCAAATTTCTTTTATAGTTCTAAATTAGTTCCATACTCTTTTCCTATAGAAATTGAGTCTTCGACCATAGTATTAAGGAATTAAAATGATAAATATCTCATTAATTTATGATATGATACAATAATCAAGAAACATGAGAGGTATCGAGAAAAATAGAAAAAATTGTATTACTTATAGTTTTTTAGTAATTTATTTACAACAATAGAGAATATAACGGGAAACGATTTACATTTCTGTTACATAAATGGCAGTTACCGGTCCATGAATGGACCGTGAATTCTAGCTCAAAAGATCACCTTCCAAGATCTTCAACGGCATTCCTCCGGAGGATCTTCAGGATCTTGAATGTCAAGTCCTGCAAGAACTGCGGTAAACTTTCACGAACTACTCTTATCACATGACCTGCCCTTGCTCCTAGTGTAACAACGTTTCGACATCTATTTTCTTCCCATGTTCATTATCCTAATTCAGTCGTACTCAACTTCTGAAATTTGGACATGGGAGATTTTCGCAACATCGTACATAACAAACGGATTGAAAATGGAAGTCTATCATTGCTATTGAAGAAACAATTAATTATTAATAGTGAAATAAATGACGTTAATAAGAAAAAAATTGTCTTCTTTCGAACAAGATTAATCTTAGTCAACGGGTCAATTAATAAAAAAAAATCAAGTTATTGAGTCATTACGAGGGTTTAATAAGTTTTCATTGCTGGTGTGTAATCAGAAGAGAGTGATTATCATGCACACACTTTGTAGGAGAGGCATAGAAACTAAAGCTAATATGTTTTTTAACCGATAGATGGCTCTGGAAGAGCAGAAACTGAGACACAACCAGAATTAAATGAAAAATAAAATGATGCACCTGTAGGTGCTTAAGGGAACTGTCGGGTAAAAAAAAAATTTGTGAAAAAGTTTACAGAAACTGGAAGTATCCAACATTTGAAGAAAAAAAGCTGGTTCATGATCACGAAGATACTGCTAAACCTTGGTGCTGGAATCCGTGAACACTGATAATCAATTATCATTGAGAAAACGGTATACTTAACTATCAATAAGTAAATTCACATGCAAAGAATTCTCAAAGAAAATAAAATTATTCCATTTAAACCGCGTTCATTCATAAATACGAAACTGGAGACGATGGGCAACGATTGCTGTTTTGTTTATGGGCTGGAGAAAAGATTTTGAACGATAGATATTTTTAGAAAAAAATAATTTTACAGATGAGTCAACTTTTACAACTAATGGCTAGGTGTCTTCACAAAATTGTAGGTATTGGTCTGATGAGAATCCTAGTTTTCGTATAGTAATTAAGAGTCAACGGCACAAGAAAGTAAATGTATGGTGTTGATTAAGAATATAATTATTGGCCCATATTTTTTGGACACTAATTTAAACCAACATTCCTATATGAATCTGCTCGAAAACTTTATTTTACCTTCCATGGAAGACGTGAATTTAGAAGATTATTATTTTCAACAAGACGGATGCTCAGCACATTCAAATCGTTTGATTACGAATTTTTTGAATCAGCACTTTCCCAAAAAGTGGATTGGACGATATCGCCGGATTTGATCCCTTTGGATTTTTACATATGGGGTTATTTGAAACAAAAAGTTTATTCATAAGATCTTCATGATAACACCGACTTATTAATACAAAAAATTAGGGACGCTATAGCTGAAGTTAACCAAATGACCATAGCGAAAGTATACAATTTTAGATTTAGGTTAGAAAAATGTGCAGAGCGTGGAGGAAGATAAAGTAATTGGAGTTAAATTTATTTTTTGATAAACTGTAAAAATTTGAATTTGAACTTTTATAATCACCCTGTTTTCTCATCTAAGATTTATCATGTAATCGTTATTAATAAAGACATATTTTTCTCCTATTTTCTACTTATAGCATCAAAGTAGGCCGATCATTCTGAAAATTTGCATAAAGCCATAACTTTTCATTGTAAACAACTTTTTTTAGTGACACATTGGCGTACTATGAACGAAAAAGGTACATTACCTGAAACAAAAAGAGTTTTTACTCAACTGTAAAGGCCTACTTGATTTAAAAAAATCGAATGTAAACTAAAAATAAGTTTCAGACCAAGCAGGGAAGAATCCCAATATATGAAATTCCAATTCGAAAATTTTTGGTCAATCTCACCTATTATAAACTCATCCACTGTATATTGGTTTCAACTTATCGTGACTGTTATGGAAAAATTATATGCTTTGGTTCTTGAGTTTCAGTCGTCTACAGTGATAATATACAGTGATTTACGAGGAAAGGGGAAAGGAGTTTAAAGAAGGACTGAAACTCAAGAACCAAAACATATAATATATTGTTACGGTCAGAGAGGGAAGAAGGACCGGCTGGGAGGATAAGACAAACAATGGGATTAAGCGGAAGGGATTATAGAATCGCGTAGATCCTTCTGGGTCGGTCTAGGTGGTCCTCGTCCTTCCGAGAATTGTCCCACCCCGACCTACCTTGCCTATATAAAAAGGCGAGCTGTTCGGCCGGCCGCAGTCAGTAATAAGCCCAGTCAGTAATAAGCCCAGTGAGTAATAAGTCAGTAATAAGCCAGTGAATAGCAGTCGTTAACTAGTGGCAGTGTGTGTGAGTTAGTTAGTATTAGTATCAGTCTGTAATAAGTGCTTAGTGAGCAACAGTGACAATTAGTGGCCGTGTAATAAGTGTAATAAACTGTGTGGCAGTTTGTCATATTTGGAGAGTCTTACGGTCGGTGGACTTTAGTTAGCGAACTGTAAGTGTTAATTTGTAATTGTAAACTATAGTGTAATATTATTGTATTTGTACAAATTTATATAAATAGTTTAGTTAGTATAAACAATATCTTATATTATTTGTATATTATCTTAGAAATTAGATAACATTTAGTAGAATATTATTATTGTAAATTGATATTAGTTTAATAATTTAACTGTTTTAAATAATCTCATTGTATTCTTTCTAATTTGTTAATAAATATTAGATTCTTGAATTAAGTAATAGTTTAGTCCATTTTACACCCAGTAGCCCGTAACAATATATATTTATACCACTAGGTTACCCACGCCAGGAGATCCTTAAATGGGAGGTTTATGCATCCACGCTACTACGTGATTCCCTTGGCGGGAATTCTCAAAAGAAGAGCAGAAATACATGTGCCAAATAGCTTCTGTTAAAATTCTCATAGGAGTGTCTTCTAATAGGAGAAGGAAGATGAAATTCTGTTTTATTTTTAAAATCTCACATACAGGCTTTTCATATCATTCAATAAAAATTCTTTCGTTATATCACTCAATATCCACTTTAAATAACTAATAAATCGTTAAGACCTGGACACTCGTGACTAACACAATCAAGAAATACTACAAAAAATTTCATGACTCACATGCTGGAGACCCAAACTTACTGGTACAAAGATATAACATATAGATGAAACATGTGTGAAGGATATGTCAAATTATGGCAACAACAGCAGATTCATTTTTTTATGCTTATATATTTTTATAATGTAAGAGTTTATATCTGTTTGCCCATTACTAATGATTTAAAAGCTGGTAGGTAAGCTGAAAAATATTGTAACGAAAAATTAGTGTACTGTTATGTTTTATGGAAGTTTAAAACAGTAGTCAATTAGCTGGGCCACATTAAATGTTTACTATAAAATTAGGGTAAGTATGTGTTGCAGTTATGCATGCTTTTGTATATTAATATTTTGTACATTATTGATTAATTCCATTTTCTGTCACTTCGCTTACGTTTATTTTTTATCGTTGCATGATTTATTTACACAGGCAGTGAAGTCATTAACTGTTACTAACTGGTTATTGAGTGTCTGTTAATTTGATTAAATAATGTTATGATGCATTTGATACATCTCAACGAAATAAAAATATATAATTTAATTAAATGGTGTAAAGTAATTTATATATATATATATATATATAAATATATATATAAATATAAATATATATCAAATGTACACACACACATTGGTTTCTACTTATCTTGACTGTTATTGAAATATTATATGTTTTGGTTCTTGAGTTTCAGTCGTTGATAATCTACAGTGATTAACGAGGAAAGCCGAAAGAAGCTTAAAGGACTGAAACTCAAGAACGAAAACATATAATATACATATATTTATCCTTTATATTTATACTAATACCACTAGGTTACCCACGCTGGGAGATCATTTAATGGGAGCTTTATGTGATTCCATGGGGGGGGGGGGATTCTCTAACACGAGCAGAAATACAACATGTGCCAAATAGCCTCTGTTAAAATTCTCATAAATATTAATTATTATGTACATTATTTGAATTTCTTGACTCACTGCATTTTACACATTCGCCTGAATGGTAACTATGTCCCCTCCCTAACAAATGAATTGTGCCATATGAAACGCAAAATTAAGAAAAATCTTGAACAATATTAAATTTTTTTTTAAGATTTTTTTTAAGTGTCTTCTAATAGGAGAAGGAAGATGAAATTCTGTTTTATTTTTAAAATCTCACATACAGGCCTTTCAAATCATTCAATAAAAATTCTTTCGTTATATTACTCAATATCCATTTTAAATAACTAATAAATCGTTAAGGTTGGACACTCATGACTGACACAATCAAGAAACCCTACAAACAATTTCATGACTCACATGCTAGAGACCCAAACTTACTGGTACAAAGATATAACGTATAGATGAAACATATGTGAAGGTAATGTCTAATTATGGCAACAACAGCTGATTAATTATTTTATGTTTATATATTTTTATAATGTAAGAGTTTATACCTCTTTGGCCATTACTAATGATTTAAAAGCTGGTAGGTAAGCTGAAAAATATTGTAACGAAAAATTAGTGTACTGTTATGTTTTATGGAAGTTTAAAACCGTAGTCAAATAGCTGGCCCACATTAAATGTTTACTATAAAATTAGGGTATGTGTTGCAGTTATGCATGCTTTTGTATATTAATATTTTGTACATTATTGATTAATTCCATTTTCTGTCACTTCGCTTACGTTTATTTTTTATCGTTGCATGGTTTATTTACACAGGCAGTGAAGTCATTAACTGTTACTAACTGGTTATTGAGTGCCTGTTAATTTGATTAAATAATGTTATGATGCATATGATACATCTCAACGAAATAAAAATATATAATTTAATTAAATGGTGTAAAGTAATTTATATATAATATAATATATAAATTATATATTATGATATTATATAAATATGATATATATATTTATATATATATATATATATATATATAAATATAAATGTATATATATATATATATATATATATATATATATATATATATATATATATATCAAATTTACACACACACATTGGTTTTTACTTATCTTGACTGTTATTGAAATATTATATGTTTTGGTTCTTGAGTTTCAGTCGTTGATAATCTACGGTAATTAACGAGGAAAGCCGAAAGAAGCTTAAACTTAAGAACGAAAACATATAATATACATATATTTATCCTTTATATTTATACTAATACCTCTAGGTTACCCACGCTGGGAGATCATTTAATGGGAGCTTTATGCATCCACGCTTCTACGTGATTCCATTGGGGGAATTTTAAAAACACGAGCAGAAATACAACATGTGCCAAATAGCTTTAGTTAAAATTCTCATAAATATTGATTATTATGTACATTACTTGAATTTCTCGACTCACTGCATTTCACACCTTTGCCTGAATGGTAACTATGTCCCCTCCCTAACAAATGAATTGTGCCATATGAAACGCATAATTAAGAAAAATCTTGAACAATATTAAGTTTTTTTCGATTTTTTGAAGTGTCTTCTAATAGGAGAAGGAAGATGAAATTCTGTTGTTTTTTCTAAATCTCACATAAAGGCCTTTCAAATTTTTCAATAAAAATTCTTTCGTTAAATTACTCAATATCCATTCCATTTTACATAACTAATAAATCGTTAAGACCTGGACACTCGTGACTGACACAATCAAGAAACCCTACAAAAAATTTCATGACTCACATGCTGGAGACCCAAACTTACTGGTACAAAGATATAACGTATAGATGAAACATGTGTGAAGGCTATGTCAAATTATGGCAACAACAGCTGATTAATTTTTTTATGTTTATATATTTTTATAACGTTAGAGTTTATACCTCTTTGGCCATTACTAATGATTTAAAAGCTGGTAGGTAAGCTGAAAAATATTGTAACGAAAAATTAGTGTACTGTTATGTTTTATGGAAGTTTAAAACAGTAGTCAAATAGCTGGCCCACATTAAATGTTTACTATAAAATTTTAAAAAATTGCAATGTAATCAATAAACTCTGCTGGTTAAATAACATAAAGAAATATATAAACGAAATTCAAGTGGAAATACAGGCGCGACTAAAGGCGGGAAATGCTTGTTACTATTCGGCATAGTTTTTTTTTTTATTAATTGTTAAAATATTTCAATTTTTTTTTAATAGGAAAAAAAAGAACAAGGATAGCTCAGGTGGAAGAGCATCTCGACGGAAACGTGGGAGACACGGGCTTGAGGAGCTAGGGGTGAAACCACTAACTGAAATTCTAGAAAAGATACCGTTGAAGTGGTTCGGACATGTCTGCCGAATGGACGAAGATCGCGGGCCATGCAAGTTTTTGAAGCTAGACCAAGAGGCAGGCCAAGGACGTCATGGCAGGAAAATGCGGCTAGAATAAGGAAGAAAAGAGGAACGCCAATGGGTTCCATGAAGTCGTTGGCGAAAGAACGAGACAGATTGGATTAAAGATAATTTTTAGAAACCTAAAATAACATTTTAAGAACACAATTTTTCATCTTAAATTATTATTAATTTACAATGAAATTAATAATAAATGACTAGTCTTCAATTAGATAAAATTGATTAAACTTGCATTATTTGTTCCGCTTTATCACGTGACTGCGAACAACAAACAGACTGCGATGTCGTCACCGTCCAGTGAACTAGGTGACCGATGGCATAAACAAGTTCTTAACCAGTGAAAAGTGAACTATTTCTCTCGATAATTAGTTATAACAACGGTAATATTTTACGAGTTTATCACAATGGAGGCTAGATTCATCAAAGGATGTAAATGTAACTTACCTAAGATTGATTCTTTGATGGTGGAAAGTTTCTTTACTAGAAACAAGGACTTATGTGTAGCGGAGCTTAGCAACGGGAAAATTTCTTTGTAAGTGCCTATAAGTTTACACTTATATACTGTATTTACCAATGAAAGAGATAATCATAATCCAGGATAATAATCATAATCTTGAATGATGATGATCCAGCATGGAAACATATTTTTCAAATAAATACAAGAAAATATACAGAAAACCCAGGAATACGAGGAAGAAGATATATTGAAGAAATCGAGAATTTTCAAACAAGCACAAATGAAAACTACCAACGATAGATTTAAGGCTCAGAAAACACAAGAAGAATAGCACATCATAACACAGATATCTCTTAGACTTTAAAAAACCCGTTGACAAATACAGAAATAGCACATTTATACAGATGTGTCCAAATCAAACCATAACGTTGGATGTTCTATAATTTTCGGTTCTAATATAATTAAATACAGGCTCCCTAATACATACAACCAGTAATTTCACCGCAGAATATTACACAATCAAAGCAGCCCTATATCATATTATGAAACGTCAAGAAAAAAAATTCGTTATTTTACGGACTCTCTATCTGCAATAACGGCTTTCGCTAATATATATACGAAAGACAACGTAATTAAAAAAGCCCAAGCTTATTCAACGATGATCAAAACCATGGACAAGGATTAATATTTGTCTAGATACCATCTCATGTGGGAATCAAAGGTATGAAGCGTATCCATCAATGGCACCAAGCAGCCAAGAAAGCATCATCATCACTAACCATAACAAATGTTTTCACCTTATCAGACATTTCGAAATATCTAAAACGCCAAGCACTCATGAAGTGGATACAGCTGTGGGAGGCAACTGAGGAAAATAATAAATTGAAAAGGATTAAAGCAGAAGTAAAACCCTTGAAAAGTTCTTGCTGCAGCAACAGAAGAGAACAAGTAGTCATCAAAAGACTACGAATCCGTCCTACGCGTCTGACGCACGGATATCTCATTGAAAGAGATGCACCACCAAATTGCGGAAGTTGCAGTGTGCATTTACTATCACCCAGATCTTGGAGGACTGCCCCCTGTATGAAACATATTTTCATGGCTTGGGGATTGATTGAAAAACCCCGACTATCCTGGGCGATAACACCACAAATTTAGATAAAGTGCTAACTTTTCTTAAACAAAATAATATGCTCAGTAAAATATAATAGTGAAAATAAATGTTAAACCAAAAGAATAACGAAGAATTATAAAGAGTAATAATGAAATAAATATTGAACCAAAAGAGGGAAGGCGCTGATGACCACGGATGTTGGGGTTCTATAAACAATAAAACCTAACCTAACCTAACCAATGAGACAATTTACTCATTCTACTTTCTATTTAATCATATTTAGAACTACTTGTAGAGGACAATCGATAAATAAACAATTACGGAATTCGATCACTGATCGATAAAATTAATAATAAAAATAACATTTGTAAAAAAAAGGAGATAACCTTATACAGTGTGTTTGTCCATGTGCTCTGTGTAAAAAAATAAATTGATTGAACAAATTAGTAATAAACTTTTAAATAACAGTTTTGAATCTAGAAGATTAATTAGTAATATTGGTGACCAACGACGTGATCTATTTTTTTTTTTTCGCGAGTTATAAAGTTAGTTGTGTTCGGTTGTTAAGGTTGTAAAACTTAACTTATTTTTGAAAGACATTATATTAATAACTATAATGACTAAAGAAGACGAATTAAAAGCCTCGGACGAAGCCGGAGCTCAGCAACAAATAGAAGCCAGTAAGATCTCTGTAAAAATACCACCGTTCTGGATTGAACGACCAGATGTCTGGTTTAGGCAAGTAGAAACCCAATTTAAATTAAGTGGCGTAAAAACTGAAGGTACGAAATTTGATTATTTAGTATCTCAATTAGATAGAAAATTTGTAGCTGATATAATTGATATTTTAGATTCTGAAAGTGATTCAAAATATTCATTAGCTAAGGTAAGACTTTTAAGCCTTTAAAAAGAAAGTGAGGACTCTCAAATTAAACGGCTAGTTGCTGGTATAGAACTTGGGGACCTAAGACCGAGTCAATTATTAAGAAAAATGACTTCATTGGCAGGTACGGACATATCTTCTAAGGTGCTCCGTACACTATGGTTAGATAAACTTCCCGAGTCCATTAGAAATATTCTCTTAGTTTCCGATGAAAATCTCGAAAAGCTAGCTGTTATGGCAGATAAAATAGTTGACATGAATCCTCGTCGTGAAGTTTATGCAATGTCTAATAGTAAACCTAGTTCCGAACATTGTTCAACCAGTGGAGTAGATGAAATGATGAAGGTACTTGTGGCCAAAATTGAAGCGATGGATGCTCGTATTTCGTCTCTAAGTCATTCTAGAAATCGAAGAGATCGTTCAAATGACAAGCGATGTAGAAACCGAAGCCGTAGCCGTAGCCGTGGGCGCTTTGACCCCAATGGAAAATATTGTTTTTACCACTACCGTTTTGGGGAAAGATGTCTACCCGAAAAGTGCCAGCAACCTTGTCAATGGAATCAAGAGGGAAACGAGAAACTGCAGCAGAAGTAGCGGCGCATTCCGCTGCAGAACACCCTATAGGAAGCCGTAAGTTTCGTTTATTTCTAACTGATAAAAATTCAAGAATTCAATTTTTAGTAGATAGTGGAGCAGATGTTTCTATTATACCTCCACAAGCAAAAAGCAAAATAATTAAAATGTCTGATTTCAAATTATATGCCGCTAACGGTACGGAGATCCCCACGTTTGGTGTTCATGTTTTAAATATCAACTTGGGACTTCGTCGTGATTTCAGATGGCCATTTATCATCGCCAAAGTAAATAGAGGTATATTAGGTGCTGATTTTTTGCATCATTTCGACTTACTAGTTGATTTAAAAAATAAACAATTAATAGATGGAAAAACTAAATTAGGAGTAAGTGGTAACATTATATCAGTTAACACTAACAATTCAATCAGCACAGTCTCTAAATCGCACAAATTTTCTGAATTACTTAACTCTTATCCAAATTTAACAAAACCAAATTTACTGCCTATAGAAGTGAAACATGACGTCAAACATCAAATCATTACAACCGGTCAACCTGTTCATAGTCGTCCTCGACCACTTGATACAAAAAAATTAGCCATAGCCAAAGAAGAGTTTCAGTTCATGCTGAACCATGGAATAATACGCCCTTCCAAGTCTCAGTGGTCAAGCCCACTTCACTTGGCACCCAAGAAGGATGGTTCAATGCGGCCATGTGGCGATTTTAGAAGACTGAACTCTCAAACGATACCAGATAGATACCCGATACCTAGAATCGTTGATTTTCAGCACATCCTTAATAAGAAACAAATATTTTCAAAAATTGATTTGTTAAAGGCTTACTTCCAGATTCCTGTGGCAGAAGAAGACAAACAAAAGACCGCTGTAACCACACCTTTCGGCATGTTCGAATTTAATTATATGCCCTTTGGACTTCGAAATGCTCCGAGCACTTTTCAGAGATTCATCAACGAAGTGTTTCATGGATTGAATTTCGTATTCCCATATCTGGATGATTGTCTAATCGCCTCTAATTCAGAAGAAGATCATCAACATCATCTGGAACTTGTTTTTGACAGGTTAGAAAAATATGGACTTCATATTAATGTCGCAAAATCGGAATTTGGCGTAAGAAAACTAGAGTTCCTTGGCTATCTCATCACACCCGATGGTACAAAACCGTTGCCTGATCGAGTACAAGCTGTCCTGAACTTTAAACGTCCTGAAACTATTTCTGAACTTCGCCGATTCCTTGGTATGATAAATTTTTACAGAAGATACCTCCCTGATGCTTCTAAAACGCAAGCTGTTCTGCATGAATATACAAAAGGCGCTAGAAAAAAGGACAATCGGATAATTTCTTGGACTCCTGAAGCCATTAGTCAATTCGAGAAATGTAAAAAGGATTTAGCGGATGCAACAATGCTATCTTATCCCAGCTCAGATCTACCTTTGGCCTTAGTCGTGGATGCCAGTGACTACGCCATTGGAGGAGTTGTGCAACAACTAGAGGATGGAGACTGGAAACCGCTAGCTTTCTTTTCTAAGAAGCTTAAGAATGCTGAAAGAAATTATAGCACGTATGATAGGGAATTATTTGGCATTTATGAATCAGTCAAGCACTTCAGGCACACCCTTGAAGGAAGACAATTCGCCATATACACTGACCATCGCCCTCTCATTTACGCATTCAAGCAAAATAATAACAAAGCTACACCGCTTCAATTACGGCGGTTACAATACATTTCGGAATACTCAACCGATATAAGGCATATCAGTGGGAAAATGAATGTGGTTGCTGATACACTCTCAAGAATAAACTCTATCAGCACCATTGATATGGACAAAGTTTCAGAGGCACAGGAAAATGATCCCGAATTTGTAGAAATAAGAAATGGCAAAACTTCGTTAAAACTGCAACCTTACCAACTGCCAAGTGGTAAAAACTTGTGGTGTGACACTTCTACGAAATCTGTAAGACCTTTCATACCTCAAGGATTTAGGAAACTGTTTTTTGATCAGATTCACAATTTGAATCATCCAGGCGTTAAGGCTTCAATTAAACAAGTTGGTGCGCGTTTTGTTTGGCCAGACCTTAATAAGGACGTCCGTAATTGGGCAAAATCGTGTATCTCTTGCCAGAAATCAAAAGTGACAAGGCATTCCAAATCACCTTTTGGGACATTTCAACCACCAGATGAGAGATTCTCCGCTGTACACATCGACCTGGTTGGTCCGTTACCTCCATCAAATGGTAATACCTACCTGCTAACTGCTATAGATCGATTCACTAGTTGGATGGAAGCCATACCACTTGAAGAAATCACAGCAGAAGTTGTTGCAAGAGCATTTTATGACAACTGGGTTGTTCGATTCGGTGTTCCATTTTCACTTACCTCGGACCAAGGCCGACAATTTGAAGCTAACCTGTTTAAAAAATTGAGCGTTTTATGTGGAATATAACTGCAGAGGACAACTCCGTACCATCCTCAGTGTAACGGGAAAGTTGAAAGACTCCACCGCACATTAAAAACTGCACTAAGGGCAAACGGTTCTTTAAAATGGTCAGAAGCTTTATCGACAATTCTGTTAGGATTGCGTGCTTCATTTAATCCTGAAACAGGAGTCTCTATTGCTCAAATGGTTTATGGAACCACTATCAAGTTACCTGGTGAATTCCTCGGACAACCAGCTCAACGCGTCGAAGATCCTGAAACCTTTATATCGCAACTACAAGAAACAATGCGAAAACTGAAACCAGTTCCAGTAAAACACAAGACAAACAGGACATTTTTTATTCACAAGGAATTGTCTGACTGTTCTCATGTGTTTGTCAGAATCGATAGAGTGAAAAAGCCTTTGGAACCAGCTTATGAGGGACCTTTTAAAGTTATTGCCAGATCTGAGAAATATTTCACAATCCAATTGAAAAGTAAAGATGCAAATATTTCCATAGACCGCCTGAAGCCAGCTTATATCTTGGCGTCACCCGAGGAATCAGGACTTCCTAGCCCGGAAACATATCCTCCTCCAGAGTTGCCATCTACCTCAGAAGACAAAAATGAATCTAGTTCAAATCATAGAGAACCACAAATACCAACCACACGGAGTGGTCGTGCTGTGAAGTTCCCATCACGGTATTTAGAGACAATACTGTTCTGAGATTGCTAGAATAATTTTGAGAAAATGCAATTATTTTTGAAGTTTTAAGAAACATTGTCGTGACTGTGTCTCTGGGAGGAAGAACTGTAGAGGACAATCGATAAATAAACAATTACGGAATTCGATCACTGATCGATAAAATTAATAATAAAAATAACATTTGTAAAAAAAAGGAGATAACCTTATACAGTGTGTTTGTCCATGTGCTCTGTGTAAAAAAATAAATTGATTGAACAAATTAGTAATAAACTTTTAAATAAAAGTTTTGAATCTAGAAGATTAATTAGTAATATACTTATCATTTATATTCCAGATCTTCAAGAGAATCTTATGGCGATGATGCAATAGGATACGTTCAGTTGAAAAGAGAATCCGATATTTGTGCATTGAAGAGCCGCGTGTGCCCTGAACACAAAGTCCATGCTAAACCATACACAGTCTTTCAGTGGAGTTCGATGAAGGATATGATAATTCTTTATTCTTATTTTGGAAAAGAAATATCTATACACTGTTGTTACCATTTCACAATGCCACGATTGCGCTGCATCAGCAGGTGGTTGCAAACATGCAGTGGCTGCATCGAAGAAGTGAAGCGCCATCTTGTACTCAGGTAGAATGCTGCTGGAAAAAGTCTGAACTATCGAATGTGGGAACAACGTTAAAATTCTTTACAACTACAGAATTAGCCAAAAGACAAGTTTATACTTCTTCAGATACCCTTGTTTTGACAAATTTATGGAAAAGACTAAAGCACAAGGTATCAGAAATGTGAATTAGGTATGTGCAAAACATCACTAATGAGGCAGAAGGGCTCTCTATGTACCAGTTAGTGGAAAACTATAAGCAACAGTGCAGTGAAGACTTTATCAAGCAGATATCTGGATTATTTACTACAGTGTTATTAAAGAAAGTTGAAGAAAACACAAGAGACCAGAACGCCAGCAAACTGTGGCACGAATTAAGATTTGGTAGAATAACGGCTTCCAAAGCTTATGGAGTTAAAAAATGTAAAACAAGTGATGGTGCCTTGGTATCCTTGGGTGGCAACATTCCTGGAACTCCAACAACGAGACGTGGCAGGATTTTGGAATGTAAGTACTAGAAATAGTACAAACCACACTACAAAAAACGAATTAAAAAATGTGGTATCTTTATTAGCAAGGACTCACCCATGATTGCAGGGTCCCCAGTTAAAATTGGGGAACAGTTTCTCATAGAAATTAAATGTCCCTTTAATGAAAACACTATAAAAAGTTTCATTCAGAATGGGAAACCCTCAAACAAGTGTGATGAACAAATGCAAATACAAATGTATGTTTGTGGATATAAAAAGTGCTACTTTTGTGTTGCAGATGTTAACATTCAAAATAATAATAAAATTAATATTATATCAGTGGAGTTCGATGAAGAATACGTTAATTCTTTATTATTATTTTGTAAAAAAAAAATAAAGATTGTAAATTCATTAATTAATAAGTGATGTAACAATGTGAAACATGAAATAAAAGACTAACATATAAATAATCAGTATTTTTATTTAATATATTTTATTTACTAGCAACGTAAATAATATTGTATAAAACAACAGTAATATATTAAGTACGATATATTAAATAAAAATACTGATTATTTGTATTTTAGTCTTGTATTTCAAGTTTCACATTGTTACATCACTTATTAATTAATGAATTTTGTAAATTTATTAGCCCCCAAGCTATAACTATGACATCACCAAGTTTCCCTAACAGATAATTGTTTATGCAAGCATGGGACTTCAAAAAACAAAACTCCCTAATGCATCTAATGACTATATGATTCCGCAAACTTGCAATTTCTTTTTTCTCTTTAACTTCCTCCTTCGATAATTTATTACTTGGTTCTATGCTGGGTGGCCGTACATCCAACCCTAAGTAATAGTGGTTCAATATGTCTAAAGCCTCTGTCAGCCATTAAATGTGACCCACTAGGTAGAGTTAAGAAAATCACACTACAACTAGGTAGGGCATTGAGATATTAAACGAGGCCTTTGGTTTGGCTTACATGGTATGTCATACCATATATGTTTATCCATCTCCAGGTTTTGAGCTACATATATACGGAATATGATGAAAATTGGTTCAAGGGGTTAATAATGATACAGTGACAATCCGATGGTGCTTATTTTTACATTTATACTATTTTCATGGATGTCGATGAGTGCTGACTTTCATCTTGATTTGGAACTTCAATATTTAAATCTTCACTTTGTTGAAATGCAGCTGTTCTTATCTCTTCTTCAGATTCATTTATCAATGCGAGTCTTTGCCTTTTTGCAGCAGCTTGTCGACAGACATTGGCAGAAGTATTGGCTCTCATAGGTTGGGAACCAAACTTTGTAGGTAAACAACCAGGTCTCATCCTTATTTGAGATACCCCAGAGTCACCCATTGTAGTACATTGTAAATAATTTTCCTTGTCGTTTTGATGCTGAAATTTGATTTACATTAAGCAATTAGTTACTTAAAAGAAAAAGAACAAACAAACAACACTAATAAATATTTGATGCTTTATTTTTGCCATTTAAAATTTTTTTATTATGGTATTTGTATTAAATCAGAATTTACATCATATAAAATAATCGTTAAATGTTATTAGAATTATATATATGATTCTTGATGTCTTCTAGCAAGTGTTAACCACTTTCTTCTTATTTTTGCACTTTATGAAACGTTTAGGAAAAGCGGCGTAATGACAGACGTACTTTTGCACATCGGCACTGAGCAGCATTTGTAATACGACGTATTCATTTTTATGGCTTTAGTAAATTAATTTAGTATTTAGTAAAAACTCAGTCAAGATCAGTTTAACAGGGCGCTAGATTGCTTGAAGGACTGGATTGTGACGTAAATCATACCCACTTGACAGTTTGGAGCGTTCTAGCGGGAATTTTGAAAATTATTTATGATTTTAAGTTTTTTTAAAAATTGAAATTTGACATAATTTTTCATAAAATTATTATTTTCGTATTTTTACAGGGTATATCTATAAAATAAAAGCAATTCCAAAAATTAGTCAACATCCCTAATCAAGATAAGGATTTTGTCTACTACTGCTATTGTCTACTTACACTAAATCAATTTTTGGAAATTTATAAAGGTACCATATTTTTAACGGACCATGTTCACCATTTTCTTTGAATATGAATGGTATTTGGAAAAATAATAATTAAATGTTTTCACCTTAGAAATAAATTTAATTATGTCCCTTGCCTTATAATGTAAGAAATCAAATATATTTTGATTTTATTTATTATCATTATTTACAGTGGATTCCGTTAGCATTAATAATATGACATTTGTCTACTTATGCCAACTCGAAATTTCGTAAATTTGTGAAGAGACTATGTTCACAATGTTCTGTGAATATGAAAGGTATTTGAATAAGTAATTCTTAATACTGATTAGTATCGCAATAAAAGTATTTATGCTAAATAAGGTAAATTTAAGAAAGCAACTATGGTTTGAATTTTTTATAATAGCACATTTTAATAATGTTTTAGTTTCCTTTTTAGTACGGAACGGAAAGAAAAAGAAAAAAAAAAGACTTTTTCTACCGTTTTTTTACATCGTTAACGAACTATGTTTACCATTTTTTTGTGAATATGAAAAGTATTTGACAAAATAACAAATAAAAGTGATTGGTGAAACAAAAATTTAATTATATAGCTTGATTTTTAGAAATTATATAGTTTGATTTTTTATATCAATAAATCTTATTAATTTTGTTATTTATTCATTTATTTTAGTTGGATAATGGAAAGAATTCAAAACTGTCCACTATATAACTGTCCACTGTACTGCTACTGTCCACTATATAACTGTCCACTGTACTGCTACTGTCCACTTAAATGTTCATTTCTTTATGATGATACCATATTTATTTTTTTCTTTTAATATGAAAGGTAAATGGAATGTTTTTAGTGTAATAAATTGAATTAAGTACCTTGATTAAAGTATACAAAACAATTATTTTTAGATTTTTTAGTCTATTACATTTTATTTTTTTATTGCATAAAAGAATAAATCTGATATATACATATATGATAAAATAAATCTTAAAACTGATAAGTGTTGCAATAAAATTGGTTAGAGTTTAAGAAATGGTTAGAATTTTATGTTGCAATTTTTTGTAGATGTTAGTGTCGGTACTTTAAAAGAAGACTTTTTCTACTGACATTACCCACTTATAGTAACTCAAAATTTCATAAATTTATAGAGCCTATGTTTGTCATTTACTTTGAATATAAAAGTTATTTGGAAAATTTTTTTTAGCATAGCAATAAGATTAATAATCTATCATATGTATATGTTAAAAAAAATAATTAATAACAAATTGTTCTAATAAATTTAGATGTTTTTATTTTTATTTATTGTATAAAGGAAAGTATATTGATATGACCTTACCTACTACTTGCGAAATGGTAGATGATATTTATAGGTTAAAAGTTTATTGAAGAGTACGTGAATTGTGCGCGGTGGGTAACCAGATTTCAGTTGGTTACAGGCGTATCAAGTTCTTACAGAAACTAGGTAAGAAAAGCTAGTTTACCACAATAGCTTATCCACAAAATTAATGTCGTGGCCTTTAGAGATTATTTCATTTCATATCGTTGGAAAAGAATATTTCGATAATAATTTTATTCGCAAAAATACTCATATTTATAATAAATGAATCTTTAATACCATCTACAGATATTACCATTATATGAAATGTTTTTTTCCCAAGCTGATATGAATAAGCTTCTATACTTTGCAGGTTTTATGATTATTATTGTGTTGCCTTACACTACAATTTATTGGATTTCTAAGGATTTAGTGAGTTACTTCGTAGTTGATGTTCATCCACAATAAAATAACATTGGGTTGAACCATGGTCTTTGATGAAAGTCTTTAACATTATCTACAAATAACCAATTACCAATTAAGTAATATCAAATTGTGTTATAAGTGAAATCACCTTTTGACGTAAAGAAACGGACTTGATAATAAATGTTTTGACAGGTATGATATAAATTGGAATGTTACTACAGTTTTTTCAATAGATACGCGCAAATTTCTATCTTTAATGGTTTTTTAAAAATCTTTTTGAAAAAAATGTTTGCCACATAGAGAATAGGAGAATGATAAATATTATTATTATTTCAGACACAGAAATATTGTAAAACTAATCAAGAAAATGATTTACTACAAAATTTAATCAACAAAACAATTTTTATATCCATCTCATGAATTGTACAATAAACGCAGTATAAGTTACATTTGTAATATACAACTTATTATATTAATACACGATAATTTAATAAATCTCCAATTGAATTTTTTTTTGGTTTATTTTATACTATACTACCATTGTAAATATTTATAGATTAATGAAATAACTTATTTAAAACACTACAATAAAAGATAAGAGATAATTATAGACCTATTATTTCCTGTTTATTTTAGAAATCATATTTATAATAAATAAAATCTCTAAAAGATAAATGTTTATACACGCTTTAGGATATAAATTGGTGATATTGAAACATTATAAAAAATTCATTCTGAATAAAATTCTTATTATTAGCTGCCAATTTTTTATATAATAAAATTAAAGAAATATATTATTTTTTTCTTTCTGGTGGTTCTAAAAGTAAATTTTTTTCTCCAGGTACAAGATTTCTTTTGGGTCATTCCTTCTTTTATAAACTGATTTTTCCGATCTCTGCTGTCCCACTCACACAGAAAACAATAAAATTTTGTATAACCTGATTGAAGACCTAACTAAAGTCCTAACACTTTGAGGTCTCCACACACATTCCAAGAAAGCTTCTGATATTGTATCTCGGACAGTAAAATCTTCATATTGTCATATGTCTCTTCACACAAGACATATGACCTTCATAGTTACGAAATATCACCTTTTTTTTTACAAAATTTAAAATTACAAAAAATCTGAGCCATATGGAAAACTTTGATGGTCATATTCGGAATTACGAATTATATGAGCTACATTTACCCATTTAACAAAAATACTGATGGCCAGTGTTATTTATCTTTATTTTAGCGTTGATTCACAATGAAACAGTTACTTATGATAAAAAAAAACAAACATGCTAGTGACTACAAACTCAAGATAAAAAAGTAGTTATAATAATGTTCAGTGATGAGAAATACTTTTTGGACCAATACAGTCTAGTTCCAACACTCTCCCAATGGGAAATAGTCGGTTAAATAAATAATAAAATATAACATATTTGACTCTGTCTTAGTTACACCTCTCAAATGTTGAATAGATGAAAAAATATATAATTTTTAACTAACCCTGGTTAAACTCCAACGACGGCAGTCAGGAATTTTTGTTATGATCGGGAAATGGAAATTTCTAATGACGGAGTTTGATATAGTTATTATATCTCCTGTTCATCCCTTACAATATCAGGGTAAAAGTAGACCTCAATTGCTTATTGTAAAGTAAAAAGAAAGCAGTAAAAATGATAAAGCTGTGACTTTCTGTCAGTAGTACGGCTATAACAAAATCATTTTTAAGCATCGTTGGAGAAGTTAAAAGGGACATAATTTGTATGCCATCCAAAATACGGGTAGCCCTTGGTTGTGTTACAAAAGTCTTAACGCCTGGCGGAAGGTTAAATACGTAAGAAGATTTGGAATGAACGATTAGCTCGATCCATTAAGTAAACACTACGTGTGGCAATGCTACTTCCCTGAATCGTGAAGCAGCTGTTGAATCAGAGCACAGTAGCCGGGTCGGATCACCGGGGATGTCGTTAAGAAGACACAGGGGAGGTCGTGGGAGTAGGACTTTCACTGGAATAAAAGCGAATACAGTGAAAGCATTATCCCGTCATGACTCTACCTCACGTAGCGCTGTTTCGACAAATGGCAGGATGATTGGCTCCAATTAAAAGGCAATGTGCAGAGGTGCCATCGAAAGGATAGACATCTGCATGGTAGAAGATAGATGCATCCCGATGGAAGTACAAGTATGGAGTAGGATACATCAAAACTCCATACTTGTGCGAAGAACCCAACCAAATAGCGGGTACACTACTTCGTGCTCCTTCAACTCACGCGTGAACTGGGTCGGCGTGATAGAGATCAGACGTTAGGACTTTTCTCTGAAACATGGCCACGAGAAGTAGGAGGATCGTGAAATCCTTGTAAAGTAGCTTCTTCTTCTTATCTCAATTTGCACACACACATTTTTTCCTCAGGTTTCTCACTAAATAAAAGTAGAGCTATCATTTGTTACGTTTTGATACATTATTTTTCCAGTGAATCGAGATCTGTGGCGAGACCTTTTGGATACGTAAAACAACTAAGTTGCAAAAAAACGCTAAATAAAAAAATATCTGTAATTAATAATTTAATATTTAACAAAGGATTGTGCATTTTTTTATATAAACATGTGTTTAGTAACATATGGCTGATTGTCATCATTTACTCAGTGTAAGTAGCAGTATAAAAAAATTGAGTGTTCAAAACGGACTGTTCATCCATGTTTTGTTTAAAAAATTTTAACTAAGTTGTTTAAAAGTGTAAATATAAAACGGCAAAACATCGGCTTACGGGCTTATAACCAACCACTGCTGAGCCCTCAGGCTACGACCACGCCAAGCCTACATTGGGACCTGTATTCTTCGAGCTCCCCACTCAATTAACGTCTCAGTGACCATGAAAAAAAAAACTAGAAGAATTTCTCTTCATGGACCAGTCGTTACTCGTATCAGTAATTAGTTTTAAGTAATTCATTTTTGTAAACATTTTTATGCATATCGTAGCTGCCATCGTAAAGTATCGAATGTGAAAAACAACACAGTTTCCGTTTTCGACTTATACCAGTTGCTTTAGGATTGATAATTGATGTAAAATTCATATAGAGGCATCTATCAGTCACAAAAACAATGTAAAACGAATGCATTGGTTTGTCTTTAGGCACTAATTTTTATTAAACCTTGAAACTGCTTCCCCCCCCCCTCAAAAGTACCGATTTTCACAATCGATAGTTGGAAATGGGAGGGACGAAATGGACAATATATCATAGTTTATTACAATGCATTTTCATCTTAAAAATTCTTTAAATTAGTATCTTTTCATAGAATTAAATATTATTAATTTTATTATCTTGAAGAAATTCTTATCTTTAGTTTCTAAAATTAATAGTTTATGTTGTGTTTTTGCAATAAAGCCTCATTAAAACACCATTTGCTTATTCATTATGAAAATACTAGTGTAAGGTATTTTAGTATGTTAAAAAAAAGAAGACAAAAAAAGATAAACTTTTTTTTGTTAATATTGTTATTTAAAAAAAAAATCTTTATTACGTTCACGTGCATTTATGAAGCATTCTTTCATCTAAGTATCTATTTTATATGTCGCCGTAACAGGGGTTAGGTATCTTTTACGAATTATTTATTTATTAGTCTGCCCTTATGGATTCTATGTTATAGGGATAACATAGTATAGTAGACGACGGTATGAGAGTTATGTCTGCAGACCCGGTAAATAAGTGGTTAAGTCGAATTTCGCCGAGAGTAAGTTCTCTTAGTTTTTTGCTAAAAATTGACTTGTAAAGCAAAAACTCCGTTTCTAAGCAACGCCCGACTTTTCCCCATATTCACTACGAAAACGACACGATTCCGCTTCCTTAAGAAGAAGAAACTCCTTTTGGAGAAAATTGAACTTGAACACTTTTTCACCGGGGCAGTAGATAATATAATATATTAAATATTTTTAAAAAATCCGAAAAAAAGAAGGTTGTTTTTAATGATTTAAACCTGAACGTTTGAAGGTAAGTTATGAATGAATGACAAATTTTCATCTGATTTGGAAATGGTATCCAATCGTTTGTTAAGTAAACCTTGTCAAATATATATATACAAACAGCATGACAAATTATTGAAATCATGGGAGTGAAAGATTCTTACAAGAATGTATGGCCCAACCAAAGAAGGACATTGTTTCCGCATGAAAAGTACCCAAGAACTTAAGGACCTATATGGAGAACCTTAATTAGTATCTTGTGTTAAAAAAGCGAGATAGAGATGGTGGGGGAACGTTCACAGAATGGACAAAAAACTCCCAAAGCTAATTCTGGAGGGACATCCAGATGGAGAAAGAGGAAGAGGAAGGCCTAAAATGCGATGGCTGGACGATGTGGAAGCAGACCTTAAGCTCCTGGGTGTAAGAACATGGAGAAGAGCAGCGGGAGATCGTTCAAAGTGGAGGAAAATTGTCGAGGAGACCAAGGGAATAATGTATATATTCCGCATAAATCATTCTTTCGAACTATTTCATGAATTTAAATAAAGCCATAGAGGAATGGTTCTCCGATATGTCATGAAATCACTATTTGAAAATTTGGTTGTTGTATCAGACTCTTTGAGTGCCTTAAAAGCCATGGGGAGCATGTACCTAGACCACCCTGGGATAGAATGTATTTTAAACATTAAAAAACAGCTACATGATGTTGGAACATCTATCAATTTTATCTGGTCGCCGGCACATGTAGATATTACAGGTAATGAACTGGCTGATAGGTCAGCAAAAGAATCTCTTTATCTTCCAGGTTATGGTAAAGATATCTTGACCCCATCCGAGTTAGCGCGGCCACTAAGACTGAACGTCCTCCAAGAACCAAGAGTGGCAGGCCTAATGGGACAATATACCTCCAAATAAATTGAAACATATAAAAACTGATGTCAGACCATGGGGCAGCTCCTGTCGTAGCATCCGAAGAGAGGAAGTCGTCCTTACACGACTTAGGATAGTACATACAAGGCTTACCCACACTCACCTAATCACTAAATAACACCCGCCAACAAGTGACAATTACAACGAGAGTTTAACAATAACCTCTATCTTCGAAGGTTTTACCTTTCACAAAAGAGAGATGTATATACTGGGACTACCTGCCAATGTATCCATGAATTAAAATACATTAATAAGGTTTTCGCATTTTTATCAAAAGAAGGTTTAATTAAGAATATCTAATACCGTTATCTCCTACTTTTTATTTTCTCTTATTTTCCTTATATATTTTATATTATTATTTAATTATTCTTTTAATTTTTTTTTTCATTCCGGTAATATAAAAATTGTAACAAAAAACGATTATAAATATCTATAAAAAATTAAACTAAGGCGTTGGAAGACCAATCGGTTTTACGCCTCAAATTTGGAACATCCAACCAAAACTATCTGGCTTTCAGTGATTTTACTGCCGGAAAATTCACTCGGGATAGAAGTCTAGCGAATTATTGTTACGAGACCCATTTTCCACAAATCCATTAGTTTTAATTTAATAAAGTGAAGAATTATAAAAAATATTATAAAGTTTAAATTACCTATAATTAAAATATTATTAGTGTATGGAATAAAGCTGTGTATCCAGCTAATGGATTACCTTTCAACGATTCGTGTTCTTACGCAAAACGGAAGAATCTTTAAAGTTGCATAATTGTATGGACGAATTGAACTTTTAGATCATACATATTCTAAAGAGTTCTGTTCTCGATATATTTAATAACATTCCTTACGGATCTTGAAGGAAGACATTGGGTGGTATTTGGTTGCGCAAAGAGCTCTGATTTCCTCGATGTTTCTGTTTTCTGCTATTCTACAATAAATGTCGACGGCTGGGAGCAGTGGTTGCGGTTCTGTGGTTAGTCTCATAGGCCGATCTACTTGAAGAGTTTACGTGCCCAGGATATTTTCGGATTTATCAAGATATTCAGTTACAATTTTATTAGATCGTGTTTAATTTTGCATTATGTGCAAAAATGATTGAGGAAACGGTGTACAACTATGACAGTATATTTGGAGCAACTATTTAGATATTGTTAGGAATGCATCGCAATGCTTTGTTGCTAGGAAGGTTTAATAACAGCAATCGATAAATCGGCACAAGTTGGGAGATAAAAATCTGGAAAGTATGCTACATACACCACAGGTAGTCGTTGTGTCTAATAGGGTGAGAAAAAAAAGAAAATATTGTTCCTAGAAAAGGAAAAGCACAAGAAGAAGAAAATACTTTATGCGGCATTGGAATAGTTATAGATGCCCTCATGAGCTTTCACTGATTCATCGAAAGTAATTCCCGAATTCGAGCAATTATCTTCTCTCCTTCATATTCACAGCTTTAAATATTATCGGACGGTACTGAGCCCAAAGGAGTCATAAATGCGTCCTCGTTGATGCCAAATCGAAAAACCTTTTGAAGTAACGAAAACTTACTCGATAAATGAGAAAAGATAAAATTATCGCAAAAGATCATATCAAAGCCGTATTTGCTTTCGATTTACAGCAATCACTTCCAAACCCTTCATCCGAAGCCATCCGTTTTCTTCTATCAGCGTCAACTTTGGCATTTTAGTTAAGGACACGTATTGCAAGAGACGGCAGTGGAATTTCTCCCGTGTTTACCGTTTATTATTAATTTACGAGATGAATTCGAAAAAAATAGTTCTGTTCTGATAAATCTGATAAATTATTTGGATTAACAAACCAAGTAAGCAATGCTCTCTTTATAATATTATCACATTGTTAGTTGTTTTTTTTACCTTTAAAATAAAATTTATGATACTGCAGTTTCTTTTACCTTTTACTTAAAATGAGTTTTATTTTAATTCTAATGAAAGTGTTTCATTTTTTTTAACTGTCAAAGATGTGTTGATAATTTAAAAAACAAAAAACCAATGTCACCTTTAGTAATTTTATAGCTTGTCTTTTCAAATAAAACTGCATTTGAATAAGAAACCTTTTTTATCTTATTACTGATTCTGAATTTTAAGAAACGGTAAAAAGAGTAGTATACAAATGTTTAGTAATCAGTGAATGGTTGTTGATTGGTCAATTAGGTTCCACAATGTCAGTGAATAAATGGTTAAGTTCGATGTCTTATTCCATATACGAATATTCAAATTGGTCTTATAATAGTGTAATTTCAATCATCTAATACAAACTTTTATTTAAAGCCTTGGTTCAAACTTTTAAAACGCTGCCCTCAAACGTAGACAAAATCGAGTTTAGATATACCATTGGAATTTAAAATTTTATTTTTTCAGTCACTTAAACTTTGTTTTTTATTGTCAGATTATTTTTCTATTTCTCCTTTGAATAAAATAATCAAACTATCATTTTGACCACCCTAGAACTGGTATCATTAGACAGCTCTGTAGCAAGGTATTTGCAAGACATGTACTTACATAACAGATATATAGAATATTTTAAAAGTGCCATGGAAAGTGTTCCTCTTGATGTCCCAGACTACAATGTAGTGATTCACGCCAACAAAATACATCCCGGTGAGCACCGTGGACGATATAATGGCCCTTCTATAAGTGAAGTAGAATTCGTGATTGCTGGACAATTCGACGAACAGGATATCGTACTACGAAGTTGCGACGAGAATCTCGATAAAATTTCTGAACTACATCGCTCATATGACAGCTTACAATATCCTTCGATGTTTTGTCGAGACGAAGACGAATATTCAATTGATATTTCACAACTTAATCCTGTTACAAGAGAACCAGTACAAAAGAAAGTTTCATGTATGAACTATAATAATTATTATTTGTATAATGGAACACCCTATCTAATATAACGTATTACTAAAGTACGGCATGCTATTTAATCAATATGCGTTCGATCAGTATGCTGAAATTGAATCGGAACAGTTGGCTATTATACGTAGCAATAAAAAAAATATTACGAGCTGAAAGTTATGTTCATTTGCATGACGTTTTGCACTCAAATGAACATAGCAATGGTATTGGACAACTGGTAATATTTCCGTCATCTTTTATTGGAGGACCGAGGTTTCTACAGGAAAAAATACAAGATGCAATGACATACGTTAGAAATTACGGAAAGACCTCTTTATTGCAATGACGTGTAATCCTAATTGGGCAAAAATAAAAGATATCCTACATCCTAACTCACTACCACAAGATCGGTATGACTTTGTAAATCATTAAAAAGTCAAAAAATTGTTATATCTGGTAAATAAAGTGAACATATTTGGTCCTTCCCGCTGACACATGTACACGGTGGTATGGCAAAAGCGTGCCTTAACTACATTTGTTTCTGTGGCTTACAAATAAAATTAGGCCAGACCAAATTGACAATGTGATTACAGCCGAAATACCCAACAAAGGAGAAAGACCCAGTAAGATAAGACTGCAGAAAGGCACATGATTCACGGATCATGTGGCGCTTCAAACCTTAATTCGCCATGCATAAATAAAGGGAAACGTTCGAAAAAATTTCCAAAAGGAATTTCAGAGTCAAACGGCAACTGGTGATGACGGCTATCCAAAATACAGACGCCAGATGAAGATGGGTTCAAGGCTACTGTCCGTAATCACGAAATCGACAATGCGATGTGGGTAGAACCTTTCAATAAACTTTTATTGAAAATCGACGACGCATATAAACGTAGAATTGTGCAGCCTGTAAAATGGATAAAATATATTACGAAAGGTAGTGGACCAGCCTACCTTCAGCTTACAATGAACTTACGAACTGGAACAATTTCAGTCTGGTACATGTATGTATGGTAACGTACACGCATTAGCTGAAGTTATTACACATCTTGCTGTTCATTTGTAAAACGAATAACGAGTGTATTTTACTGAAAACAATATAAATAATGTTGTAAACAATCCTCGAGACACGACTATAACAGCATTTTTCATATTATGTCCAGAAGATGATTTTGCCCGAACTCTGACGTATGAGTCCCAGGTTATTACCCATGAAACCAAGTTACTAAAAAATTCCGATGGAAACAATGAACGGTAGTTCAAGGTTATTTTGAAGTGAGAAGAACAGACGCCCTGGGCAGAGTTTACGTAGTTCATCCTGACAATAGAGAGTGTTTTCACTTGAGGATGTTACTCCACGAAGTAAAAGGCGAAGCAATACTTCTTTTATTAGCCTACTTTTCAAGATATAACTTATGAAACATTCCAAGGAGTTTGTAAAGCAATGGGTCTGTTAGAAGATGATACTCATTTGGAAAGTACGCTTTATGAAGCTATCTTATGCTGCTCAGCTAAATCATTGATATATTCATTTGTCATTATGATATCATGACGTTCTATCAAGTCACTGAACCGCATCTTCATTGGCTAAATTATCGCGAAAGCATGGCTGAAGATATATAGCATTGAAGACATCTAGAATTGTCCTAAATGCCTGTTATATTTTGGGTGACGAGAGCAGGTGAAGTCAATGGATCGCTCAGAAGATCGCATCTTTGGCCTCATATAACGGTGTGTTAATGTGAAATTAAAACCAACATGAGAATTGTATCGTCTAGCGAAGATAATAGGCAATTTTCTAACGACTTGCTCCAAATGTCTAATGGTTAATTTCAAGCTGGAAATGTCTGCATCATTCTAAATAATATTTGTGTTTTGGTACATGTGGAAGAATTTACTAGAAAGATATATCCCGATATTAGCAACTTATCCACTAAGTCACTAACTGGATTTCAAGTAAGGGCAATACTATCACCCACTAATGAGCAAGTTGATGATATAAATGTTTTATTCTTTCAAAATTTGAAGCAACATCACAAACCTACTACTCAGTTGACACAGTCGGCAATAGAGAGGAGGCATTACATCATCCAACTGAATTTTTGAATGTTTTGACGTCTATCGGAATTCCACCACACAAATTAATATTAAAAGTAGGTTCCCCTGTTATATTACTAAGAAATTTAAATCCATCAAAAGCATGCACCGGTACAAGACTCAAAGTAGTCAATTTAAAAAACTTTTTGATCGAAATGTACCATATTACCTGGCAACGGAACTGGTGAAACTTTTTTTATAGCAAGAATTTCTGTGATACTCTCAAAATTGCCTTTTCAGTTCAAACGCCTCCAATTTCCTATAAAATTAGCGTTTGTATAAAATTAGCAGAATGACCAATAAACTAAGCATAGAGGTCAAACTTTAAGAGTTGTTGGAATGGACTTAACCACTCAATGCTTTTCACACGTACAATTGTATGTTGCCTTGTCACGTGTAACTTCTAAACAAAATATGGTTTTTTTTTACATACAATCAGTCAGAAGTTATCAATGTTGTATGTAAAGAAATATTTTAGTTTGTTTTTATGTTCATAATATCTACATAGCGTAGACATTATATTCCATTTAAATCTAACCCAAATAGTCAACGCATCACGTACGAAAACTCGCACTCGAAAAAGATATGAGGGTTTAGTAAAGAAGTGACAATGACGACTTAAATGTGATCTTTGCTAATCTACTTCTAAAAATGGGTAACGGTATTTAGCCTTCACTAGAAGGTAAAATTGAAATATCTTCTGACTTGACCATGGTAGTTAAAAATTTGTCTGAACTAACTAAATATCTCCCGATGGTGTATATATTTAGGAAAGCATGTAGATTGGTTGTGTAAGCCAGCTATATTGCTATGTATTGACTCCAAAAAATTATAGTGCATCTAAAATTAATGAAATGCTTCTAGGGGTATTCGAAAGCGAGCAGATAGAATACAAGCTTATAGATTCAGTAGTCGAAATTGATGACGCCGTGCACTATCCCATAAAATTCTTTAAATCCATCTGTAATGCAACTCCGAAATTTAAAACCTCTATAATTGTGCAATGGGACTAGACTGCAGGTAAAAGTTTTGCACAAAAATAAAGAAGCTACAGTAATTACTTGATGTGGTCGAGGAGAAACTGTTTTTAATCCACGGATACCTCTAATACCAACCGTGTATCCATTTCAATTCAAGAGATTACAGTTCTCTCTCAAAGCATGTTTTGCCATGAAAATTAATAAATCTCAAGAACAGTCCTTGAAAATGGCTGGCATTGACTTGAGGGAAGAAATTATGAATCGTCATTTTAAATTTATAGACAGGATCAACAAATAATTTATATGTCAAAACCAAGTTTTGCTTGCAAATTCGTCTGTGTTTTTTTAAATATTACGTATCGGATTTCAAACGAAAACATGCCATTTAATAGGAGATTTTATTAAAACCGATCAACAAAGGGTTTCCAAAGCTGGTTTTGGGCACTATTGAAATAATTGGTAGGCTGTCTGAAGTCAAAAATGCTTTAAATCGTACGGATAGTATGGAGTACAACTTTAACATAAGTGGGAGCAGGTAGTCAGTTAATTCACTCTGTTTACATTCAACTTATCCAAAATCAACGCGGACGAACACGCGGGCAAAAATTATTTTTTTCTTAATACAAAGTTATACCTCCCTAATTAATATTTATATTATTTAGAAAACCTAAAAAAGGTGGCATTGGGCCATTGTATGTATTGTTAGCGTAACTCATTTTATATTAATATTTCGGATATTGTTAATTTTTTTTGCAATGAAAATTTTAAACAATTAAGAAGTCTTTTGAGTTAATTTGAATGCATCATATTCGTCGCCTTGATCGGAAGCTGATACACGGCTCAGTGAGCTTGGTCCATCGACCCAGACCCAGAACCGACTCTTATCTACTAATGTGACGTAACTGCCGACACCTCATTCCAAACTAGTTTTTATTTTTTTTTATTTCCTTGTAGGAAGAGTACTTTCCTCTCGGAACACACTGTCGATTGTTGTAGGAAAGGAAATTCTCTGTGAAGCTGCAAACGTAGTTTTGCTCATTACATAACAAAGAAACGGTATAACTATAATCTCGTTAAGAATTACGCTGTTTGCAACTGAGGTTTTTTTATTCTCTCGGTATTATGTTATTATTATTTCTTGTTTAACCTGTTTTACTTTCCACGAGTGGGCCAGCTCAGTGTGAAAACTGTTAAGTAGCTATGGTGAAGTTTCATGAACCGGATGTGGCAGATAAATTATTTAATTTATTAACAGCCCAGGATAGGCCCTGTGGGATCTACAGACCCTCTTGGACTTCACCCAAGCTCTATAAAGGAGGAAAACTTGGTGGTTGGGTGTGTTCTAGTACAAATCACCTCCCTGCACAACCGTTGTCTAGAAATAGTAGTGAAATACTACTGAATCCAAGACCCTTCTTTGGAACAGTTATGTAGAGTTACAGAATTTTTTCTTCATTTCCATGAGAGGACTACATGGGACGGCTGTGAATTTCCACGTTAAAAGAATTCATACTACCAGAATATCGGTATTGTAGTTATATTTGGTAAGATTATTAATCATTTTTAATTCATTGCAATACATATATATATATTGTTAGGTATTCCTTTTTTTTCTATCGGTGAAGACCTAAGAAATTTTAAGCCTACCATCTTTAATTTATTTTCTGGTTAACTATCGTTACGTATGGATATAAATTGTGAGTATGTTTATAAAGATGAGTTATGTTTATTTCTCAGTTGGGCAAGAAGTATAAACAAATCTCCTTATCTTAACCCTTTGGTGTCTTAGCGGTAAGAACTACTTAACAAATAGTATTGAATGTAATATTTCGTTTTTCCTGAAGATTTATTATTTCTTCATTCATTTTAGTAGGTGATATGCTAGGTTATGTTATGTTACCTTTATTTTGACAAGAAAAGATCGGTTTGTCAGGTTGATAAAATAATAATACAACTTGGTTTCTACGGACTTTAGTTGTTTTTTAATTCTTCATTGGTAGTGCTATAATTAAATTTTACACTAACGTTTCGGCCACCATCAGGGCTGGGAGATGTAAAGCTCTAAAGTTTTTAGTCCCTCCAACCCCCTGCACTGAAGAGAGCCAAAAAATTAAGCCGAAACGAATGCACAAAATAAAATAATTTTTATAAAATTTATTGACTGCACCCCCCGACCATTCTCAAAATTGCTCAAGATACATCCAATGAACCACTTCATCATCGAAACATACTTTTGTTTAACGATTTTCTATAGCAATAACTGATTTCCACAAATAAATAATCTTAAAATGTTTATTAAAGGTAAGGCTTAATAAGTTTCATGGATTATTTCTACTTATTTTCTTCCAGCAGTGAGGCTGTTGCTACGATTTTTTATCGTTTTCTATCGAATAATCTGTATTTTTCTTTTATAATGTATTGCTATCAATCGAAAAAGACTGAAAGAAATTATTTTGCGACATAAAATTAATTTTAAAACTTTTGGTACGACACAATTGTACGAGTATTACAATTTAATTTCTTGTAGTTGTTCCTTGGATAATCTGAAGATGCAAAATTTCATTTTCTAAATTATTGATAATAGAAATTGATATTTTCAGTTGCGAAATTCCTATTTTGTGGTATATTTTTCACATGGTGGTCAACAAATGAGTAACTTCAATAAATAAAAAAATGTTAAAATGAGGGAATGAAGGAGGGAAGTGAATGAGGAGTAAAATTTTCGAGGTTTTTATTTATTTATTTTTTAAATTTATTTATTGATATTTACAACATTATATAAAAAAATACAACAAGTAAATGTGCTAAGCGATACATAATGACATGTGAAAATGACAAGTAGAGAAACTACCCACTGGTAGTACTCAAATCATAAGTTCAACTAAGAAGTCACGGGGCCATCTTCTTTTCAGACGCCTCGGAGGATTATCGGGAATTGAAGAGGAAGCTAGGTTTAAAACCAGAGGGTTTGAGTGGAAATGAAGTTTGTTATGAAAGGATAGATAGCGGGTTCGGGCCAAATCAGCAACAAATGGGACATTAAGGTCGTTATGGATGATTTTATTCTTAACAAAATAAGGAGCATTAAGGATTTTACGAAGGATTTTGGATTGTAGGGATTGGATACGAGAGGAATTCGATGGCTTAGTGGAGCCCCAAAGCTCTACTCCGTAGGTCCAAACAGGTCGTATGATGGTCATGTAGATGAGTCTTTTGTAATAAATTGGGAGCTTAGAGCGTTTGTCTAGTAAGTGTTGAAGTAGCCTGAAACGTCGAGCGGTTTCTTGTCTTTTCAGTCTCGTATGAGGATTCCAGGTTAATCGTTTGTCAAGATGCAACCCTAAGTATCGGATCTGTTCTACAGGCACCAGTGGGATATTATTAAAGGATACTGAAGGGCAGGAAGTCATTGGTTTACGACGTAAGGTAAAAGTGATTTGATGCGATTTTTGAGAGTTTATTTTAATTCTCCAGTTTTGACACCATTCTTCAAGATCAGTGATATGGGATTGGAGGCTTTGGGATGCAATAATTGGATTGGTGTTGACAGATAATACACATGTATCATCAGCATACGTGGTAAGGATAGTATTAGGATGAGTTGGGATGTCAGCTGTATAAACTGTATAAAGGATTGGGCCAAGGATGCTACCTTGAGGAACACCAGCAGATTGGGAAAAGAGGGATGAATAGACATTATTAAGATTTACTTGGAAAGTTCTGTTTGTGAGATAGGATAGAAGGATGAGAAAGTAGGTAGGCGGTAGGAATTTACGGAGTTTGTAGAGTAATCCCGGATGCCAGACTCGGTCAAATGCCTGTTCCACATCAAGAAAGACGCCCAAACAATATGATCCACGTTCTAATGCAGAGGAGACTACATCCACCACACTATGACATTGCTGAATAGTGGAGTGGGATGCTCGGAATCCAAACTGGTGAATATTATTTTTTAATTAATTTAATTAGTTTAAATAACAAAAACAGCACGGAAGCAACGCCTTTAGCAATTACCATTGAAAAATAATAGTCTAGCGAAAAAATTATTTTAAAACACAACTGTTTTATCGAAGTGAGGGATTGAAATTGTAATACACCGCTCGTCAGTTTTCCACAAAGACAGAACTGACCTGCAAGCTACTGAGCATCTTCCTTACAGTCCAAAACAATCCTAGGGACTATCCAACACGAACCTTTAAAATAAAGCTATTTTAAAACAAGCTATGACTCCAAACAATTTCAGTTAAGTTACTGAAGAAAAAACATCTTGAAATTTGATTTTTTATTACTGACTACATTAAATAATTAGGCGTATTTTTTTTGTAATGGGATCTTCGTTTATTAACTTGCTAAATCAGTCAGTAAAATCAGGCATTCTCAATTGTAGTTCGAATACGAATTTTTAAATGTTTTCCCGACGCATGGTGAGAGAGTGAAAAACATTTTATTTTTTTAGTTTATTTCATATAAATCTATTCGGGAGTTAAAATGTATGCTTCACAGTTGAACAAAAGAAGTGGAATAGTTCTTATTTTTTGCTAATGACTGGCGCTCATGCAAGAGGTTAAAAATATACGAGACACATTTTCAGGTAATTACCCATACATAGTGACACAATGAAATTAAAACCATTTATAAATCAATGTTTATATATTATTTTAATGATTATAATTCTTATCTTTAATTAATGAGTGTTCGATATAGCTCATTAGAAAAAATAGATATGAAATTAAATTGATATTTTTAAGCAAATATTAAAAATATCTCTTTAAGTTTATAAAACTAGAACAATATAAAAGCTATACGACTTTTAATGACCTCCACAGATTTTTTAATTTCGGGGGAAATTATGTTCAGTTTTATATATATGTTTAAGAAGAAACTACCTGGCAAAATTAATAAATATACATATGTAAAATTCTTAATAATTAGGAAGGTTGTGTATTGAGCTACACTTACTTGTTAAGTAAGAACACCTTTAACATATCATTAATTATAATTGTAGCATGACTATATTGTAACGAAGAAAAATATTTAAAGGAAGAATCATAACCCCAGTTTATTCGTGTACTTTTTCCATTAGTATATATTAGTACAATTCAAATTATTAATATAAATCAGTATTTTATTTTTCAAATAATATATCCACATTTTCCAAACATCCGTATTGGATTTGTCTAGCCTTCACCAACAATTTAATATGTCTAACTCAATTTTGGCCAAAAATGGTGTTTCTCAAATGACTGATTCAATTAAAATAAAAATGGTGACAATTGAGTTGTAAAGAGTTACATTTGCTTTGGAAGGGGTTTCAATTCATTTGGAAAGGGTTACATTTGAATTGGAAAGGGTTGCTTGTGACTTGGAAAGGGTATCGATTGATTTGTAAAAGGTTACAATTGACTTGGAAAGGGTTCAAATAGACTTGGAAATGCTATATTATCAATATTGGAAGCTATAAACTGATAATCTTTCTTATTTGAATTATTTAATATATAATTTCATGCACGAGTATATAAAACAAAATAAGCGTGATGGGTTTTACGTATTGGCATTATTATACTAAATACAGAGCATTTCCTATGACATTGCTTGAATATCAAGATTCTTGAGTATAGATGGCAGCAGTGGCGTAACTAGAGTTGACTCATAGGGGGGGGGGTGTTTACTTCCACCAATCAACCATTCCAAAATATTACTCCCTTCAAAAAAGATGTCTCGTAATATAGGTATAATATATATTATACTATAATCATGTACCTTCAAATTAAATAAATATATACTGATTTTGTATGTTATTTTGGAAGTTATTAATGTTATTTTTGGAAGGGCAATCAAAAAATAGCTTTTAAATACAAGTAGCCCTATTTATTGGTTAGAATAATTTACTACACTTAATAAACAATAAATTAAGACTAAGAACTCATCATAAAAATAAAATAAAATTACATTATCGAACAAGAAAAAAAATATTCTTAAATATAAAATATATAAGTAAAAAATTGCGATCGAACTGGGGAACCCCACTCAACAGAAGTTTATACACAGTCACTCAGCATGTAATTCTGACTAACTTCTGAGAATACGAACAGACAAACATAATGGATTCATATACAACCAAAATTTAATCATCCCTTGGAATATAAAAATTGGACATTTTAGTGGTTATAATACTTCCTTACTTCGTTCAAAGAAGTAAAAATACACCTGGTTGAAAAGTTGAAAAAAGGTATCAGTCCCGGAGGTTGTCACTTCGAGTTAAATCACATCAAAGTTTTACATTTTCATATTCTCGAAATTAAAAACAATTTTATTACTGATTTTATATGGTAACTATTACTGTTACTATATCGGCAGCCCCGGTGAATAGTTAAGTCTAATTTTCTCCAAAATTAGTTTCTTGTACTAAAGTAAGAGGAATCGAGTTTCTTTCGTAGTGAATAAATGGCTAAGTAAGGTATTGGCTTGGAAAGGAGTTATTACTAATATTGCTGCTCTATTTAAAGCCAAAAACTACGAGAATGATACGATTCCGGATATCTGAAACTGAGTAGTTAACTCTCTCTGGACAAAATCCGACTTAACCACTTGTTCACCGGGGCTGTAGATATGTTATATGATATATGCTAACCACTACACCACATGTGACTAATTTTTTTTTAATACGATGTTTAAAATTAACTAATATATAGATTAAAGAACCGACTTACACCTACTATTTAGGTTACATCGTCATCCATACTTCAAAATGTTTGATGACTCGTTCATTTCTTCTTGAAAATATTACCGCAATATATACATTTTCCATAATTACATTATTTTTCCCATAATAAAACTCACGTTTATTTTTATTTCCGAGAGCATAAAAAAGAAAACAAATGGAAAACTCGAGGCGACAACCTGAGGAACTGATACGGAATAAATAAAAACGAAATAACAGGAAAATAAAATGTATATATTCTTTTCTCAGTACTTAAAACTAACTTTGTTAACAAGGGTCCCACGCTCAGATTTAGGATTTGAGATAAAGTGATTGGGGCAAATGTTTAGTTACGTCTGACCTTACTATCAGTGGCGAGGACTAACATACTTTCTCATTGATTTGAGAGTGGAAATTACGCAGAAAAGCCCGTGATGCAATTACATTATGTCTTAATTACTTTAATTATGCTTAGCCCGTGGGATCGGGACCCGCAAGAACCGTCTGAGTTGCGCAAATTCATTGTCTTGGCTCAACTAGATTCCTCTTTCAGTTAAACGCCCAGTTCCTTAAGTTCAACCGATTGCATTCTTTTAAACAATGGTAAAGACAATTACCGTTGTTTTTTCAAGGATTCATATCAAAAAATCAAAGCAAACGTGCGGTAAAAAAACAAAATAAAAGTAATATCATCCAAATTTGTAATATCCACAAATTCGTTCATACTCGTTAAAGATCCTTATCCTAAGTTTTCCTGAATAGACACAATTTAGGATACCCACTACCGCATCATCTGATTAGCCATAGCAGCATAAAGTGATGTTAAATTAATAAACAAAACAATTTGTCCATATCAATGATACAGCAATTTTAGGAAGAAATGAAATCTGAAAGTTCCTTAAAAGCTACTTTAAAAAGAAATTTAGTTCAGGATCCATGGTCCATTTTTGCACTTGATTATTATAAAGCTGAATCTTCGTGAATAGCTTCGTTTGGATAAGACGCCCAACAATTTCCTGTGCGAAAATTCTCGATTGTGGTAGCTAACAGAGGAAGCAATATGAATATAAGGAAGGATAAAATATGTCGATTTGATTATTCTCAAAAATGTATTACTAACTGGGGTTTTTTTTTTGTTAAATCTCAAAATAATTATGTAAATTATTTGAAAAAATATTTGTCCTACAAAATGTATGGTTTGAACAAAGAGCCTTCCAACATGTATCGATAACGAGGTCATCAAAAATGTTTACTAACCAGCTGATTTTTGTTTTTTTCATTTATATTTAAAGGAGGGGGCTCTTTGATCAAACCATACATTTTGTAGTACAAATATTTTTTCAAATAATTTACATAATTATCTTGGGATTTAAAAAAAAAAACCAGTTAGTAATAAATTTTTGAGAATCATCAAATCGACATAATGTATCCTTGATCCTGTTAGCTACCACAATCGATAAGTTTCGCACAGGAAATTGTTGGGCGTCTTATCGAAACGAAGCTATTCACGAAGATTCAGCTTCATAGCAATCAAGTGCAACAATGGACCATGGAACCTGGACTATTTTATTTTAATAAACGAAATAAATAGAGGTAGGTATCATCTTCGAATGCAAGAAAACCACCGAATAATTTTTTATATCCTATATCTTTGGAGCTAGTGAAGCAAAACATATACCTCAGAACTGACATAAACAGTGAAAACAAGGTAATTAAAGGTAAAAAATAATTCTTATAAGAAATAAAACTATATAAAAATAAAAACAATCTTTTCTATCGAATCCAACAAAAGTAAACCAATGAGTAAATGGGTAACCAATGGGTTACCCCCCCAATAACCCCCCCCCTTGTTACACCTATGCACTACAGGAACAATCGAAATGATTCGATTATTTAAGTAGTGTTGTTTCTGAATTTTAAAGGTCAATTATATCTTCTTTTTATGCACAACCGATAATTTTTTATAAGATTTTTACTTTTATTTATTTTCTAGCTTCGAAGTTGAGGTAAGCTACTAAACCTAAATAATACTTAAAAAAGTATAGGAAAGCTAAGCATAATATAACATGCTACATAGCATTAAATGGTTCACTTCATTAAACATTAAGATTGAAAGATATTTCTATTTATTTTTTGCAGCCAACCGGCTACCGGAATAGCTATATCAAAACTATTCAATAACTTTAATCGTATTTTTTTTTTAAGCAATATTTAATTAAATAGAGTTAGAAGAAATCAGTTTCTCAATTATATTTAAAAGTTAATATATTTGCAAAACCGTTAGGTATCTTATTAAACCTACTTAATTCTTTTATAACAAAGTTAATCATGAATCTGTGTAATCGGCTAAATATTAGATATGCCAGTTGATATGATTATGTCTTAATTGATAACAAAATTAAAATAGTAAAAAACAGACTATACATTTTTTTTTTCAACATAAGTAAAACGTAAGCAATGTTTTAATGAAGTATTTTTTTTCATTAAATTAAATTAAATTTAATGACATTTTATTTACTAACAAAATAAAAACTCCAACTCGGATATAACTTATAAATGCTATAGTCCTTTTCATCCGGAAATACAAATATTAACATAACAATTCTGCTTTGTAAGTCAAGTCTGGTTATCACTTTGCATATTTGTTCCTTCCTATGACCTAATATACAATATTTTACAAATAACTATAACAACAATAGATTATTAATATTAAGGAGTACTTCAATAAATCCTGAAAGTGTAATACAGGGAACTGCCAATATATAGAACTAAAGCGAACTGATCAGAGGATGGCCAATTTGACTGATCAATAGTCAACCCTTTCCATATCTCCCCAAAATAAATACTTAATATTGTAATAATTATAAAAGTACATTATAATGATTTTGATGATAACCAATTTGTAAGTGTTTATGTTCAGTGAAATAACTGAATGGGCGTCCTTGTAACGTAATATCAAATGTTTTGTCATCTCTAATAGAAGAATAATTCTATCGAAAAATTGCTAAACTGAATGCAAAACAATAGCCTTCTTCTAAATGATAATCGGTTCAGTTTTATTTTTGTTTCTATGATTTTGCTATTGATTTCCCAAGATCTCAATCGTGCTTATTACACAAGAATAATGACCATAATCATAGAAAAGTTCTAAGATCATAGTGTTCTGAAATGTCGAAATGTAATTGAGATGTTTTACGTTGTAACATCAGATTTATTTATTCGATTCGTTATTTATTTCAAACTGTTTTCTATAGTCTTAGGGTTGTAATGTCTTATTAGGTGCATCGCTAAGCACTTTGCTTCGTGTGCAAGTCGAGTAAATAGTGGGCAAATTATTATGCAATATATGTAGTCTGATGTTAACTGGATGAAATAGCTAACGTTACTGTACACACATCTACGCAGTCAAAAAAGGCTGCCCGGGATCGGCAGTATTTTATGAAGTATTAATTTTAAAAAACTTTATGATCGGTTGGTTGTTCCAAATTTGAGGCGTAAAACCGATTGGTCATCAAGGCCTTAGTTTAGTGTAATCGTTTTTAGTAACAATTTTTATAAAACCGGGAAAAAAATGAAAAATGTATAAATAAAGAAAAATAAGGAAAAACATCTGAGATACCTGCATTAGATTCCTTCATTTCCTAATTCATGGATACATTGACAGGTAGCCCTATTTTATCCATCGCTCTTTTCTAAAAGGTACTGAATGTGGGTAAGCCTTGGATGTCCTACTCTAAGTCGTGTAATGACCACTTCCTCTCTTCGGATGATACGACAGGAGCTGCTCCATGGTTTGACTTCAGTTTTTATATCCCTCAATTTATTTGGAAGGCATTTGTCCCATAAAGCCAGCAACTCTTGCAGTACGTTCTTTCTAGTGGTCGCCCTAGCGCGGTCAAGACTGGTTTACCACGACCTGGAAGAGCAAGAGGTTACTGCCCTATCAGCCACTTCATTACCTATAATAACTACATGTGCCGGCGAGCAGATAAAATTTATCTATGTTCCTACAACATGTAGCTGTTTTGTAAGGTTTAAAATACATTCTATCCCAGGGTGGTCTGATACATGTTACTCGTGGCTTTTAAGGCACTCAAAGAGTCTGATACTACCAATTTTCAAAGGGGCGACCTGTGGTTTCGTGGTTAGCGTTACAAACTACTAAGCCCAAGATCGCGGTTCGTAGCCCGGCAGGTGGCCCTAGGATTTTTTTAATTACTCCCTTTAAAAATCCTTAGTTACGCCGTCCTTTGGAAGGGACGTTAAACTGGGGTCCCGAGCCTGTACGATTTCAGGTACTCGTAATCCTAATTAAACCTGGATAGGCAAAATTTAGAGCTCCCACTGTACCATCGTCCGATTAGCCATATCAGGAAAAAGTGACGTTAAATTAAGAAACAACAACAAACAATTTTCAACACCATACTACTAGCAAATTTTCAACAGGTGATTTCAAGACATATCGAAGCCATTCCTCTATGGCTCTATGTAAATTCATGAAATAATTCAATATGTGCAAATAAACGCTTTAAAGAACAAATTTACGACATGAAAAACACATTTACCTACTTAATACGAAACGATATTTGTCAAATCTTACACATAAAAAATGGAGTTTTTCTAATTTTATTCGTATAACAAACGCGATAATCAATTGGTTTATATCTGATACTTTAAGTAATAGGTGTTTTATTCCATCGGATAAACTTTCAATTGATTCAAAACGAATGACACTAGATGTAGGAGCATCACCATTAGTAGTTTTCATCCATGCATTTTCTAACTTAGATAAAAACATCGTGGTAATTTAATTTTCGAATACTATCGATATTCAGATGTTCACATACACGAAACTAGTTAATTATTGCATAATTTATTAAATAAAAATTAATTTCATTGGTCCGTTTTTTCGTTTTTAACAATAATCAAAGAAGCAATATCCACACTTGCCGGCTTTCACTTACGACATTACAGAGATGTGTGAGTGGACGCAAAAAGTAGCTCCGTCATGTGTGAGCGGCCATTAAATTGTTAATACAATAGTAATGACAATAAGGCTAATAATGACAATAAAGTTTGTGAACTCGAAGGATCGGTAGCGTCACCATTAATCTTTATTTAGAGACTTTCGTTTGCGAACTATTAACCTAGATACGTTGGTTAATGAAATACCATGTTATAAAAACGAGTTACTATTGAAACTATACTGTATCTGGTCCATTTTTGGTTATTAAATGAAGGATGGACTCTATTCCTCGGGAGTTAGAAACGCGGAACCCTTTCGGCGGAAGACAAGACTTATGATTGATGTTTCCCTTACAAAGAAGTGGATGGCTATTAGTACAACCATTGTGGTCATTTGCCGCCGGTGATTACACCACTCCAAACGGAAAACACATTCGTACAGTCTTCCCTAAAGGCTCTGACTATACTGAAGCAGCTTTCAAACGCTTTGAGAGACCACAGCTTTCGAATTCAGATCAGTGAAGGGGACGGATGTGCCAACCATAATAGACACCTTTCATAATCAAATAAATTATTATTGCAAATTAGAATTATTTCTTTTATAAGTTTGTTTCCCATTCAAGACCTGATTTTCCGAAATTTAATTGTTATTTAATTGTGAAAAACAAATTTTCCAACGTTCCAAATTTACACTATAGCAAAACATGAACACCGTTTTAAAATAAATGATTCTAATTTGAAATTTTATGAACATACTCTACAAATGAGTATAAATAAACAGTGATGTTTAAACATGCCCTTCATATATACTCCAAGAGATTACGGTACTGTGGAGACAATATAAAGAATTGCAACAGATCATTATTTGTTTATGTTTATATATTTTTATAATGTAATAGGTTATACCACTTTGGCAATAACTAATGAGTTAACAGCAGGTAGAACAGATTAAAAATACTTTAACAATAAATGACTGTTCTGTTGTTCTTTATGCATGTTTAGAAGTTTTATCAAAAATGCAGCTCTCTTTAATTTATTGCGACCTATAGCCCTTATTTGGTACCTGGCCTATTAAGGGTACATTTTTTTTATAAGATTCTAAAGTTAAAAACGGATTTTCAGACTTTTTTTCACAAAAAATCCTAAACTTTTCAGTTCTGGGATTAAAAATTCGATAACTGGTTTGGGAAATAGTATAGAAAAGGAGGGTATATATTTTGAATAGATATTAAAGATTTCATTTGTTAAATACACTTTCTTTTGAAAACGGATATTCCATATGAAACACTATATAAATGATCTGGGAAAAATACTTTGTTGTCCATACTAAATTTTACAGTTTTGGTGATTCTAACTATTTAACAGATGGCTTGAATGTGGCATAACAATGTTTAATACACTGCAATTACAAAAGTCATTAGCTTTGTCTTTCATGAAGCTGATTAGGAACAGAAAAGGAAAAGACAATCAAGAAAATGTGTTGACCTCAGCCCACAAAGTAATTTTTTTTCACTCGCTTACTCCTTAAGTCCTTAATTGCCAAGTGCTTACGTAAAGTTAAATATGAAATATGATTATCAATCATAATTACCTAAGATAATGATGAATAACTGATCCAAAATACCTATTAATTTATAATTACGTATACATACTGGCTTATTTATTATCTTTGGTTATATTAAATATCCCTTTTTTCGGATTATTTATATATATTTAACGTTTCAAGGTTGAAGAAGCACCTTCATATGTTCTTTGTGGACATCACTAAAGAAACATTCAAAGAGGATATTTATAACACAACATCTATCCATTTTACACAAAACGAAGAACCTAACCAACTCCTAGTCATCAGTCTTGACATAAATGCGGGTTTTGACAATGCTTAGTGGCCTCCCATGTCAAAAAACCTCAAACAATATGGTTTTATATTTATATTTATTAATTAAATTATTTTTCGAAAATAGAAACGAATGCCATCTCCTGCATAAAAACTCCATCACTAGGAACATACAAGGATCTTTATCGCCCATTCTTCGCAAGATACTAGTTAATACAATATTTGACCTTGAACTACTAACTGACTGATTTTTAGTTGGAAAAGGTATGTAGCAGATTTAAATCTAAGTAATGGCAATTAGTAAATAGAGAATACTCAAACACAGAAACACCACTTATCAGTGAAACACACAATACTTCACTATCAAAGACCAATATTCCGCTCTATATTCTTTAAAGCACTGATTAACAAGACAAAACAGCACATTGTAGTGCTGCCATTATTTTCATTATCATCAAGTCCTCATAACACAGTCCCTTTCACTTATGAAATGAGGTCCTCATATTAAGAAAAAACGCCTATCACAATCTTAAACTAAATTCAATCTACTCTCTATTCACAAAAAAACACTAAATTAGAAACAAGATCAAAATAAAAAACGTTAACTTTCTTACTAAAACCGGATTGTGTTATATTAACTACAAATTTATGGGATTGCTATACAGACTCACAATATAGGACTACAAATTTTCCCATCAAAAATACATAGAACTTGACACAAAATCAACATGGTATGTCAGTAACAGAATTCTGCATACCATCATAAAAATACCAACGGTTGTCGAACACATATGAACATCATACAATCGCTTTCAAGAAAAACTACATGGATACGATAATCAATTGATAGAACAAATAACCACGACACTCATGCCTGAGAACACTAGGAGTCTAGGAAGAACGTGGATAAAGGATTTGATCTGATGCGGAATAAAATAAAGCCACGGGAGAGGTATCACTTGGCTGTTCTTCTTGCCTCGCATGTCATTTTCTTTTATTTTACTATCAGCCGATCAGCTGATTGCCAGTTGTTTGTATCTGCCAGGTGAGGATACACATATTCAGAGAAATAAATATATTGAAATTCACACAGTTAAAGACTATATAATTTTCTGTGACCAACACACAGATAACCGGAAGGCATTTACACCCCAAGAGTTGTGCCACAAAAGAAGATGACCTGAAGGATGTATGTCCCAGAAGTACCTTTGAAAAGCTCCCAGGAACATACTTCGAAAGTCGATCGAATTAGTGATTAATCTAATGTTTAAATGATTCCTTAACAGAACCGGAACTAGAATTTTCGATATAGAATAAGTTCAACTATTGGGGCCATTTTCCGCCTATTCAGCACGGAACGAAAATGTTTCGTAGATCGGCAAAGGAAGTCACGGCCATGATTGACATACGAAAACATAATGTTAAAACGGCTGTATCACCACATTAAAAGAAAAAGACTGCTGCATAAGACTATATTATATGTGATTATATATTTATTTGCCATTGGCTGAAAAATACTGAAGAGGTTTATATATATAAATATTTTTTGTACAAGTTATTTGTTCAAAAGGAATGGGGATAGAACTATAATTTTATTTATTTAATATATTGCTGTATAACAATGCACAGGACATTTAAAATATGTAAAAAAAAAAATAACAACAAAGATAAGAAGGATTTCTTCACGGTCCTTGGATGAAATGTACACATCGACAATGAACTTAATTTAAATTATTTATATTACTTTTCAAATTGACAATATTTCCATCACCAACATTAAATAGATTGAAATAGTTTTATTTTAGAATGTATTTAATTGACTCAATAAAACATCATCTATTAAATCCGTATAGTTACGATCTGCAATCACTCGAGATGTTAATGAGAATTAGCAATCTTGCAACGAATCTCGTTTTAAACCGAGTGCTAAATATCTAAAATTATTTCTTATCACAAAGGGTACTAAACATGTAATTAAAGTTTAATTGTAAGTTACCGCAACATCATTTACATGGCAATAAAATAGAACTATACTGCATTGCCTGCTGTGAAATAAATGTTGCAATACTCAGTGGGATGAACGTGTCACGAAAAACGACGAACTTAAATGAAGCAATAAGCCCTTCTCAGGAATGATATGTACTATTGATTACATTTATAAATTAATGTAATAAAATTCCAAAAAAGAATTTACAGTTAATTTTAAACATCGTATTAAAAAAAAAAGCCAAAGAAGAAGTAGTGGTTAGCATATATCATATAACATATCTACAGCCCCAAAGAATAAGTGGATTTTGTCTAGGTTAACTGCTTTCAGATAAGGTTAATCTTATCATTCTCGTAGTTTTTGGCTTTAAATGGAGTTGTAATAAAAGTAAAAAATCCTGTTCAAGCCAATGCCTTACTTAGCCCCTTATTCACTACGAAAATAACTCGATTCCGCTTCAAGAAACTCATTTTGGAGAACACTAGACTTACCCACTTATTCACCGGGGTTGTAGATATAATAAACTACTATGCCGGGTTCGCTTAACAAAGATCGCGGGTTAGGACTCAGTTGGTCTTATGCCGTCTTCCGGGAGGAGCGTAAATTAGGGGTCCCGAGGCCTTGCGGCGTCAGGTGCCCGATAAAGATCTTATTTTATTTATACCAGAATAGGCAACATTTATCAACCGCAAATCGTTTCATTAGCCATAGCGTATTTAATATTAAATGAATGAACGTTAAATGATGTTAAATGATTGAACTAATAAGAACCAAATACTACCTATGTTCATTCTTAAAGTATGTTATATTCAGTACTTCATGTTTCACGTTTGTGAACTAAGGCATCGATATATCGTTAAATTATATAATTAATTAAGATGATGCAACCATATGTGCAGTGTTCTTAGAGTAATTTAAATTCGACAAGGACTGATGAGGTGATGTTCACTTGTTAGGATAGACAATACCTGTTTCTTCAACAGATATTGGATGATGGACATAAGAGTTGAAGTACTTTTGGTGTGAGAGGTTTTACATTTATACATGATAAAAAGATTATTACTGTGTGGAAGAAAGAATTTATCGGCTAAAATCCTTAACTAGAAATAATATACGCTTTACAAACAGAATAGGAGAAATAATAATAAATCATAATTATAATTCAGGATGTTTAAATCGTTATAGGAAAACAAACAACCTATAAACTATCCAAAATGGATCATATTTCACGTGAACCTAGAAATGAAATTATATTTATTAATTATATGTAGCATTTATATATTTCTTCCTAAAAAAAGTCGCAACTAGTATACAGAGAACCGAAAGTAATAATGTAATGAACTCTTACGTATTCATTTTATTATTTATCTATGTTTCTTGGCAATGCTATTTTTTTAATTTAAAAGAAACATACCATAAACCTTAAAACATCTAATAACCTTTCGTTAAGATACATTTCATTGCAATTAGTCCAAATTTATTGTCTAAAAAGATAAGGCTTGTTTGTAATTTCGTATTATTATCCATGGAAACCAACAAAAATATCTGACATAGCGTTCTGGCGAAGAGTTAAGTGTAGCAGATTATATTATATTATATCAAATAAAGAAATATTTTTACATTTCCCTAAAAGAAAATTACTAGAAGGTCATCTTCCAATATTCGCAACTCGCAAAATTTCATAGCGCCTAATCGAATACCTACTTAATTACAAAGAGGTCTCAATTCCAATTCCAGCTTCTTGGTGCGTATCCTACAATTTGAGGCGTGTTTCAGCGCTAGTTTAAAATCAGATAAGGACGCTAATACGTTTTCGGACGCGGAACAGTGACCGGGATCGGAGTGGGGAAGGATAGACTGACGAGGGAAAGGAAGAGTCGACAAGGACCATTACGAAATGGAACATGGAATTCCGTAATGGGATGCCAGGGATGACCTCGCATCTCCCTTTCCAATGCGGGAGGATCTCGAGGAGCCGTCGTATCGCAGGATGGGTGTCTTATCACGTCCGCCATCACCAACGCCATGGATGTTTTATTGCTCTTCAACAGCCTACTTATATGATCTGTTAAAGAATGGTTATAAAAACTATATGGATTTACGGTCAAGGTCAGAGTCAGTAGAGTAACTAGTTCAGGGTCGGTTATTTGCCGAGCTCTGAAACCGGTTCAGAATAGCTTACTCAAAGGTTGTTTGTTTATTAAACGTCACTTTATGCTTCTATGGCTAGCTTCCATCTATGCTACAGTGGGATATCGAAAATTTGCCTATCTATCCAGATATAATTAGGATGGGGATTTTTAACGAGTACTTGACTTAGTACAGGATCGGGACCCGGTTTAACATCCCTTCCAAAGGACGGCAGAACCAAGGATTTCTTACTCCCTTTAAAAAATCCTAGGGCCACCTGGCCTAGGATTTTTTAATATACCCTATTATCCTCAAATGTTTCGTTCATATCGTGTGTCCTAAGAACTTTAATCTTGTTTCGTTCTCTTGTTTTATATATATTGCTAAATGTGACACTATCTGGAACATTAGGAGTATCTAGATAAATAGGGTAAAGTGTATTGGCAACAGATGTCACCAATGGGATAAACCATATGCAAAATCAGGAATAATTTATGTCATATAAAAAAATAAAAGCATCATATAAAATGTTTGAACTAAAAAGATGGAATATGAGTTTCTGAAAATAATGATGAGAAACCATGTAAGTAAAATTAAGCCGTAAGAATGATAAATGACTAAAAATGAAATGAAACAATGCTAGTAAAACATTCCATAATCAATGGAACTTAAAAAAACAACTAATAAACACGCAAAACACAGCACACCTTGTGAAGAGGTTCCACATGTATGAAAGTAAAAGAAAAAACATAATCTACAGGAATAGGTAGGACAAATCTAAATGGTGAAATTTAAATTTAAAAAAGTGCATACAGTAGGATGGAAGACAAAATTAGAAAAAATAAAAGTGAGAAATTAAATTAATAGATCTATATATACATATAAAACAAAGTCCTCGGCCGCGTTTGTTCGCGGTAAACTCAATATCTACTTCACGGATTTTCATGTGGTTTTCACAAACAGATAGAGTGAATCACCAGGAAGGTTTAGGTATATAATTTGTCGAAGTTTTGTGTAAATGGGTTGGGATATCGATGGGTTTCACCGATGTAGGCTGCACATGGGTGCACGGGATTAGGCAAGAAGATTATCTAACGTGCAAGATAATAAATTCGTATTGTCGTAAACGGTAATAAAATCGTTTGTTTTTATTTTTATAATTTCTATATAATAAAGCACATTAGCTGAGATGGGGAGAAAGAAAATCAAGACTCCCAAAGAAGCCTAACCAACTATATTCAAGTGGTCCTTAGTGGCAGGTTCGTGATTAAAAAAACTTCATTACACAGACAAATCATGTAGCATAATAGGCCTTAGTAATGCCGAGCAAGTCAGCATTATCGGGCGCTATGCAAGAGTTTGAGGGGGTAGCAAGGAGACTTGGCCTCGTTGTAAACAATGTCAAAACAAAATATATGATAACGACGAGAAGCGGGACATATAGGCATGGACCAGTAAAGATCGGAGACCAGGAATTCCCCGGATGTGAGTCCTTCAGATACCTGGGAGGGATGTTGTCAAGAAACAACGACATGACAATGGAAGTCAAGCCTAGAATTTCAGCGGGCAACAAGTGTTTTTATGCTCCACGAGCGGTCTTGAAATTCAGGAATCTCTCCCGTAAAAAAAAATCGTAATCTACAAAACAATCATCCGCCCCGTTGTTACATATCGCTGCGGGACCTGGGTCCCACAAAATTTGGGAAAGAAGAGTATTAAGAACAATATATGGCCCTATTAAGGAAGGCGAGCAATTCAGAATGAGAAGTAATGCAGAACTGATGGAATTGCTAGCGGAGCCAGACCTAGTCACGGCCATTAGAAAGAGAAGGCATGGCTGGTTAGGTCATATTGAACGCATAGATCCGAAGAGACTTCCTCAAAAAATGGTGTATGATAATCCGGGAGGAAGGAGAAAACGCGGGAGACCCCGATTGAGATGGATGGAAGATGTGGAAGAGGATCTGCGTAGGATGGGAGTGCGGAGATGGAGGAGGTTAGCTTCAGATAGAGCGGAGTGGAGCTCCGAAATGAAAGTTGTTGGAGGAGGCCCAGGTCCTCATTATGTGACTCATTAGTCATTCATTTGTCTTCGAGGGTTGAATTTCGTTTTTTTTTTTTTTTTTAACTTTGAACATATAACTGGGCAGATTAAATCTAGTTTTCTACTTGTATGTTGGTGTAATATCAGAGTTTCATAACATAAGTCCTTTTTTTTGTCCATTCATTTTGTTCAATTGCGCCTAGAAGTATAATATACAATGTGATGTATCATACCGTGTTATATCGCACCTCTGTTTTTTATAGTATGGTCCGAGAAGTTTTGAAATATTATCTTAGAAGCATACTGTGGTGCCAGTCATGCAGTAATTAAAAAAATGATTTCTGTTTATGATAAAATAAACAAGTTTTAACTTTTCAATCGTTTACTAAAAAAAAAAAAAAAAAAATCACCAACAACGCATATAAGCGAGAGTTTTAATTTGTCAAAAACTAGTATAATTTTGGGAAATGTTTATGTTTCGGTGATTATTTCTTGATGAAATGATTACCGAAATATATACATTTCCCATAACTACACTTCTTTTTTATACTAAAATCGACGATTATTTTTATTTTCGAGAATATTATAAAGGAAGGGAATGAAAATTTAAAAATTGTCTTGACTCAACTCGAAGAGGCAACCTGCAGAACTGATACCAAAATGAGTTCGGTTGAATTAAAATCATCATTAACTACTGAAAATTTGTAAAGCATTAATTTGTTTTGCATTTTTATGATTGTGAGCATATGTATGTCATTTTTTTTTATGATATCTACAGTTTTTCTATTCAATGTGTTTTGACATATTATATTCTATGGTTTGGTATATAAATTATACTTTAGTATCCTATTGTGCTTATATTTTTATCTTATTTTTTTATCTCGTTAAATATCGATAAAGCTTTTTATGTTTTGTATTTTCTTATATGCAGGAAGTTTTTACTTAATCGAAGATTTCTCTTCTATATAAAGATATACACTGACGCCACTACGATGTTCCAACTGTTAGTCAACAACATTTATTTCACAATCGTTTACAGTTATCGCTGAATCGAAAGGTTTTTCCTATGATTAGACAAACCTACGTTTATAGTGATATGATCAGAATGGTTGCAGTGTAATTTTATTTCGCATTATTTAATTCTATGATTTCAGTAATAATATCTCATTATTATTACTGTGAGGGCAAAATTGGTATTTAATATTTGACATGGTTTAAATGAAGACATCATTTGAAGGATGTCATTGATATATCCTTGGATTTCTCTTCAATTGTTCTTTCTCAGGCAATAAAAACAAGAAATTCCTGTTCATTTTTTGGGCTTGACAAAACATGGCTCGCGCCAGATCGCGCAATCCTCCCACTTACTCCTCGCTCTTCCCCTCAGACGATTCCTGGCAATCGGCACAGCATTTATTAACTTTTTAGGACTACATTCGTTACTAAGCTTTGAAACTTTACAAGACCATCTTAATCTTCATGGTGCTATCACTTAATTAATATTAACCGGGAGCATGCTTCGCGATTCCGCTTAGCGTAATCTAATAAATTTTCCAGTGGTTTCATCCTTTTTCGGATCGAATATTTTACGCAATTCTTTAAGACGTTGTCCATCCTTCAGAGTTAGCGGCTTCATTTCACATCCGTAAAGAAGAGTTGGAAGGATGATGGTATTATAAACCCAGATTTTTTTATTTTGGGACAGAAGACGCATGCTTAGTAATGTCGAAACCTTGTCTGCCTTTTACCGCACCTTCATTTCATCTTGAATTTCTTTCTTTTCTTTTTTTTTCTGTGATCATCTTACGCCGAAACGTTGGCACTTTAAAATATGTTTTGCTAATCTTGTGTAATCTGCTATCCCTGACCAATTCAATCTATTACTATAATTATCCAGTCAACTATTTTCCACTTAAACTTAAACCGTTTTCGGTGTGCATCGGTGTAAATGACGTACTGAAGCGCTAAAATGAATAGTGCGGGTAAAAGGAAATGACCTTGTTTTAAACATGAGTGAACCTCGAACTTCTCCGAAAAATGATTATCGATCCTAACCCTTTTAAAAGTTTGGCACACAGACGTCCTCACTAAAGTCACTAACTTTAGTAACCTCTTTGGTCCTTCTGTAATAAGGCATATTCGTGAATTAATCTTTGAGACAAGCATTTGACTACTTGCAAGATCAACTGGGGAGTTTTGTATATTTCGAAAGCAAAAAAAATAAAAATAATAATAGTTTAAAAACTAAAAAACCCGCGTTATTAGGAAATACAATTTTATCACAAAACAGCGCGGGGTGCCCAATGTTAATTGTTGTAATATTTGATTGACCAATGTTGATAAAAGTAGAGTCATTATGAACATATATTGAAAAGGGCAACACGATTTTTTACGTTAAAGTTACGTTTAATAGTTTTTTAAGATATAATTTATCTATTGTCATTACGATTCTCTTCATCTTCACACGTCGATCTGGCCTATCATTTCATTAATGTAAACAAAGGAATGGTCCATTGCAGTGAACAAATAATCTTAAGACGCCATTGAAGATCCCTGACAGTTGCCAATTAGCTTTGACCCTCAGATCATTCCGCGCCCTTGGCATTTGCCACCCTTCACTCATTCATCCCACTCCAGAATGAAACCGATTATAATAGTTAGCGTGACCCATCTTCATTTAAAGAACTCTGACCTACCGTTGGAAAGGTCACGTCCATGCCAAGAGGACAACTCACCAATTAAATAGTAACCATCCTCGTTTTTCCCCCCTTTACACAGGAGAGGGTGTTAACACCCAGATTTATGTGGATGTTAATTACTACGGATTAACTTTATAAAGGTCAGTGATTCACGAAATGAAAAAAAAAAAAAAACACAGTTACTCCAACATTAAAGCACCCGGATCTTTTTCAGTTACTTTCAGTGATCAGTCACTTTAAAAATAAACCATATAACTCAGAAAAACATAAGTTTTCAAAAGATCCATTGAAAGTTCCATGTGAGCTAAAAAAATAACAATTTAGTTATTGGTAAAGCAGGTATTCATGTAGTAATGGTATTGAAATTCTTTGATTAACCATTAGAAAATGTTTAAAAGCTTGAATTTTTTCATTTATTTTTACTTATGCAATTATTCCCATAAACACGATACTCAAAATATGGCTTTATCCAAAAAAAAATAAAGATTTTGAAATGGGATATCAGAAATGTCGTTCCTGAATTAAAAAGCTGCAACCAATACGTTTGCTACTGAAGGTATTACTAAAAACATCCAATTTTTGAGTTATGCCATAGTACTTTGGAGGAGCGATACGACTTAATTATTTATTCATCATTCATCCCATAAGTACTTTTACTATTTTTTTAAAGGTATTTTCATTCTTATGCCTTACACATAATGAAGTTGAGGTATATATATAAAAGAATAATGCTAGGATGGATGATGGAGAAATGCCAAAAATATTATTGATTATACCAATTCATGGTAAAAAAAGAAGAGGGAGACCTAAGCTGAAGTGGTCAGATGTTGGGGCAGCTCCTAACATCCTGGGAGTTAGGAATTGGATGGCGTTGGTATTAGACTGTAACGTTTAGAGGAAACGGTTGGAGGAGGCCAAGGCCTTTAGCCGGGTCGTAACGCCGTAATAATAATTTTAAAAAAGATATAGACAAACATTTGATATTTTTCAAGAACATTTACTAATTCATAAAGATAGGTCATGCCTTCATAATCATCAAATAAAGATTTACAAGAGGGAAGACTAATTTAAGTGCAGGTGTAGGAAGATAAGTTTTTCGAGTGATTCTGTCAGATAAAGCTGCTTTTCAATCATTGTAAGAGGTTAATAAACGAAATAATTATTATATAAATTAATTCTCACTCCGTATGTTTGAAGGTAACATCCTAAATTATAGAAAGGAATATTGCGAAAAATACATTCTAGAAAATCATCGAGTTGTTCCGGAAGTAACGGGAAAAAATGGGAGAACTTACATGTAGATAATTTACCAGAAATTTCTGTGGACGAGGATGATAGAGAAATGGTTTTAAGATAAAGTTCAACGTTTAAAAGAAGATGTATCAGGACCTGCCAACTTTTAAGCTGAATGCAATGAGAAATGGAAAGATATGAGTAATAGGAAGAAAATGCCTTGGATCTGTTGGGCTCGTGCGACAGAAAAAAATTAGCTGGGTAGTTTTGATATCAATTCCTAAGTGCAATTCGTATAGGTTATCTTAAAAATATTAGTTTAATTGTTGGATCATTATATTTATTATATATAAAGAATAAATTATAAAATGCGATAATGAAATTGGCGTTTCTTTCACCATTAAGTTCAGGGATATTCACATCCTTCAGGGGAAGGACAGAAATGGCACGCCGGCATTCTTCTTTACTTCAGTCACGAGTCTAAACTCATCCGTGAGAAAGACAGCAAAACATAGGGGTTTGCAATTGATATTGCTAAACAGTGAATTACTGAAATTTCTGCCCGAATTATAGCTGTCCTGTGACAACATAAGATTTTTTTTATGACAACTTAAGATTTAAATAGAAATTTAGATTTATTACCGAGTTTTCAAAGTCTAAAAATGTAGATTAAGTTCGTTTCGGGATAAGTGCATATTCATCTTGTTAAATCCAAACCATCCGTTAGTAAAAGCTGCTCATTAAAGATCCTGAAGCCTAAGCAACTGGTTTTTATAAGCCTGCCAGATAAATGAAGTATTTTGATAGTTCAAATATTTTTTTACTGATGTGTCGCTGTTTAACTACCAGTAATCTTTTTTTTTCTTTAAGAGGAACTTACAATACCTATTTCTAAAAAATACTTTGTTATTTACTGTTGTTGTTCGTGATAATTTTTTAGTCTTGGCAGATTAACAACGATAAGAGAGAAGAAAGGCTCTTTTTTTTTACTCTTAAAATATCACAATTATTCCTAATATGAGAGCTACTGATGAAAGCATTAAAACAAAAAAATGTTTTCAATACATTTAATAAATTATTTTCAAATCCCACTTTCATGACACAATGAAGACTGTAAAATATGTACCTTATACAAGCTTTCATTTATTTCATTTGAATGATAATCTTCAGGGGCGCAGAAAGAACAGATCTACTTCAGGGAATAATCAACCCCACCCGCGCTAGCTCTAGATTTCTTCCGTCTCTTTTAATTAAGGAAGAATCATGTCCTCTAACTTACTCCTACCTCACTTTACTATCTCCCTCCTGGAATGGGAAGCAGAACTGCTACATAAAGAATTGTCCATCAACGACTCGAAAAGCAGGGTCCTAGTTCTAACCCGAAATGAATAATAAAATGTTGAGATGCTATGTAACAGGAAGACCCTAGAGGTAGTAAATGAGATCAACTACCGGGGAACCATTATATATAGGTCTGGGAGGATTGACTAAATAATAAACAGGAATTCGTTAGCGAACCAGATACTACCTGATCAATAATACCATAATAGAACACCATGAGATAGGGAGAGGTGCTAAGATCCACATATATAAGGCTAAATACCTCCCGATCCTTAAATATGACGGCGAGAGCTAGGTGATACTTGACAGCCATGGAAGCAGGAACACTGGCGCTGAGATGATGTTCTTAAGTAGAGCAGCGGGAAAGACAAGGAGATACTGCTTTAAGAACAATAGGATCCGAGAGAAATTTTTAGTATCTCCATTGAAGATGATCACGGAAAATAGACAATTAAAATGGTTTGGACATGTTTGTCGAGTGGACAAGTGAGAGAACTTCGGGCACTGGAAGCTGTACCTACAAGTAGAAGACCATGTGCCCGGTAAATTGGGAAGACTGGAAGCGCTGGATCGAGACCTCTCTACACCAAAAATTGCTAAGGAAAAGAGATTGTATTAAGTTTTTTGGGGGGAACAGCTGCTGCATAATTATGTGCAAAAAGGTTAGTTTATTTCTCAAAAAAAAAAATTTAATTTACAAGTTATTATCTTTAAAAAAAGTCTAAATTTAACTGGGAAGATTAGACCAAGAAGTGCGGGTTTTACCCCCACCACGGGCGAGTCGTCTACTTCTTCGTAGACGGTAAGTGACATGGAGTCGGACAATTTAAATGTTAATTCTGTCATTTATAATTCTGGTTTCTGGGAACTAGTTACTCGTAAAAGACCAATAACAATTGAACATGACATCACACGCCAGAAAATACAAACACACAATAGTTTCCAGGCCCTAACCTCGATCTCTCACGAACAATCAGAAAACAAAAAGACCGTTCAAGCTGCCACAGGACAGATGCCCGAGGATTGTGATAAAGCACCTCCTTCATACAACACCAACTATTTTTAAAGTGGAAGTAAAACAGAAAGGTTATGAAACAACCAACAAAGTCAACGCAATTTCCAGATTTAAAAAGCCCCAGAAAAAAATATGTGATCGAAGTTATTGTGGAAACAAGTTAGTTTTATGTGTCACTAAATTAACTTCAATTAGTGTTTTAATACTTTATATTTCTTATTAAAAACTTTTGTATTTTGATCATACAGAATACATTTAAGACTAAAGTGATAAAAGTGTCGGATATGGGTTGTGTCGGACGAGGAAAAATCCGAGCTCTTTACCGACCATCTTTCTTCCGTATTTACCCCACATACTGACTTCATAAACACAGAACACGAAAACTTTGTAAATAACACAATTGACATTCCATTACAACTAACACTGCCACCGTCTTCATTCACTCCCACACAGGTAGCAGAAATAATTAGACACATGCCAAAAAGAAAAGCCCCGGGGTATTATTTAATAAATGCTGAGGAGCTACAGAAAATGCCTAGGAAAGCTCTAGTATTTCTAACGACAATTTACAACTCAATACTTAGAACCACGAAATTCTCTATACAATGGAAATATTCTATGCAGTGTTTCTGGATGTCGCCCAAGCATTCGACAAGGTCTGGCACCAGCAGCTTCTCTTTAAGCTCAAGACTGTACTACCATACACTTATTAACTAATTCTTCACTCATTCCTTGCAGACAGATTTTTCTCAGTCCGACAGGGCTCAGAGCTATCTTCAATAAGACCGATCTTAGCCGGCCTGCCTCAGGGATCAATACTGGCCCCGCTATTGATAACATATACACACGATATTCCACAAAGTACTTACATACTGACAGCAACCTACGCTGACGACACTACCATAATCACCAAACATCAAGACGCGACGCAAGCCTCACTAAACTTACAACATAACTTACAAAAGTTGAATGAGTAGTGCCAACTATGGAAAAGTCACTTAACCACGTCACAAAAGTCACAAAACGATTAATTTTACTCTTAGACGCGAAACACGCCCTCCCATTAACCTTAACAACTCATCTATCCCGGAGACAGATAAAGTACAGTACCTTGGACTAACGTTTGATAGGAGAATGACATGGGGCCCTCACGTTAAGATGAAACGCCAATCACTGAACCATAAGCTCAATTTAATGTACATGCTATTCAGGAAAATCTCCAAATTAAATATAAGACAGAAACCAAACACGTACACTTACCTACTAAAACCAGTTTGGACATATGCATTACAAATTTACGGGATCGCTGAACAGACTCACAGAAAACGACTGCAGACTTTTCAATCAAATGTCCTAAGACTTATCACCAAAGCACCCTGGTACGTCAATAACAAAACTCTCCATACTGACTTAAAAATAACAACGGTTGACGAACACATACGAACATACTACAAACGCTTTCAAGAAAAACTACATGGACATCATAACCCATTAATAGAACGAATGGCCTCTACTCTCATGCCAGAGAACACTTGGAGGAGATTAAAATGCGGCTGCGTTAACACACAAGTACCTTGGAATTTTATTTCTTGATGAAGCGATTACCGAAATCTACTCATCATTCATAATTACATTCTCTTTTCCAAAATAAAGCTCAGGATAACTTGTATTTTTTTGGAAAATATTAAAAATGAACAACGAACAAACTGTTAAAACTTGTAACTTAACTCGAAGCGACATACTGCGGAACAGATACTACTATTCTTATTATATGCGAGTTGCCTAATAATGTCATCCGGGTCTGGTGTTGCTTCGACAAATAATAATAAATTACATATAATTGTTACTGCTGTTAATATCTCTTTGCAATCTTCAGGAATGATGCATTATAACAATGTTAGAGCCTTCCATTAAAGGCGCTCCGAGTTACTCTAAGCTAGTTACTAATAGCTGTAATGCAATTAATTTTCTTTCTCACTAATATGCAATAAGTGGTACGGCAAAATATTTTCAGAAAAATGGCATTTAAAAGGTTTTTGTCCAACTTAACTTATCACGTAGCTTACAATTTCGAAAATAATATAAATAGGAGGTTTGCATCCAACTATAAAGCTGCAATATTAAAGAATTTAAATGAACCTTTAACAATTGAGGAACTTCAACAGAAAAAATTGAAAAGAGGAGAGGTAATCCAGAATAAAATTGCGATTGTCAGTTTGAGTTAGAACATTTTTATATTGCTGAGTTAACTTACTTTTTTCTCATGGTTTAATCCACATTTCTAAATAATCGAACTACTTCAGTTACAACATCCTATTTGTTTTGTTATCCTAGTCGATTTGTAATTGTTGTATGTCCATAGTTTAGACTGGACCCTAGTCAATAGTTATGACATAAAATATTCCTAAATAAATATGTTTTATTCTAGTCACATTTTTCTAAACATCAACATATTTTGATTTTGCAATTATTATTTACTGCTATCAGTGATTGGTTTGAATCCAGTGGAATAGACATTTACATTTAAGCAGCCCTGTTGAATAAGTGTTTTAAGTTAAATAGTATCCAAAATTAGTTAAATGTATTCAGGGAACCTGAGTCTTGTCAGTAGTGTTTGAGTGGATAAGTCAGGTCTTGACTTGAAATGGAGTTATTGCATATTGTAATTCCATTTAAGCCAGAGGCTGTGAGAGGGACATGATTTTACTTCTCTCAGTACAATTAACTTATTTCAGACATAATTCGATTTAACCATTTATTCATCAGGGCTGCATATATTTGCTTACTTAATGATAAGTGTACAGTATAAATGATGTTGAATATAGCATTTATCCCATCTTAAGGCTAATGCCAACGATATACAGCCCCTTCCCAGTGTTGAATACCCCCTTCCTTCGTTTGAAATAAAAAAATGTTCTCATTTCTAATGTTATCAATTTTTCAAAGATACAATTGAATTGACAAACTTTATTACTTCTAGGTAAGGATTAAGGTTCATGCCTGTTCCATCAATTCTCTTGATTATCTTTTGACTCAAGGAGCAAATCCAGGAAATTTTCCACTTCCTATTGTCCCTGGGTATGAAGTCAGTGGAACGGTTCTAGAAACAAAAGACTGTAGCGAAATAGCCAAAGGTGACAAAGTTGTAGCATTGAGTAAAAGTACTCTTGGTGGTTTTGCAGAAGAATGTATAGTTGATGAAAAAGTAAGTTTTGTTTATTATAAAAATTCTAGTGCTTGTATTAAATAATTTTGTAAAAAAAGAAAAGAAAAATTAACTAGCATTATTCTAAGGGGTAGAAAATCATTCCTATAAGAAATTTGGCAATTCGCTTCGAGTTTAGGCACAACAAATTTTAACGATTTATTCACATTATGTTAACATTTCCAAAAATAAAAGTTAACATGAGCTTTATAATGAAAAAGGGAATGTAATTATTGGTGTTGTGTAGAATTCGCTAATCATTTCATGAATGAATAAAAGTTTCATCTACCCTAAACAATAGTTTATATATATATATATATTTGTTAAAACATTCATCTCTTGATGACATTATTACAGAAGTATACACATTTCACATAATTATATTCTATTTTCCATACTAAAGCTAACTCATTTTCTTTATAAGATATTTCTTATATACTGGACTAATCTTCTTGATCTATATAATTTAATAATGAAGAAAAACATTATTCCAGTCCAAAATTGTTATTAAAAATTAACAAATGATTAAAAAATGTTTCGACACTTATTTGTCATTCTCAATTTATGTAGTTCTTCATACAATTTCCTTTAAAATTTATCTTAACTTTTACTTTAAATTTTAAAGGAAGTTGTATGAAGAACTACATAAATTGAGAATGACAAATAAGTGTCGAAACGTTTTTTAATCATTTGTTAATTTTTAATAACAATTTTTGACTGGAATAAGGTTTTTCTTCAATATTAAATTATATAGAACTAAAGCTAACTTGCATTTTTGGAAAATATTAAAAGGGATACAAATTAATTGTTAGGTTCTCAACTCGAAGCGACAGACTGTGGATTAATTATCAAAGTGTATTAAAAATGCTAGGCAATGTAAATACCGCAAAAATAGCAACATTCCTAATCATTATTGCGCAGTTTAACTTGACTAAATAATAATAATAATTTGACTAAAATTATAATACAGATTAGAAGGAAATCACTTGCTTTTGGTCAGCATTAAAACCAGGAGCCTGGTTTATAATAATGGAAGTTAAAAGGGCTTGGGTGCCTCTGAATCTGGGGTAGGGCAAAGCTTCACTTGTCCCGCCCAGTTCTTGCTGTCACAGCCGGTTACTGTTTCTCTTTAAGTGAAATACGATAAGTAACTGGTTCCATATCAAGTTACCACCACAATGGAAACAGGTACCGTTCCATTACTGAATTAGCTCCTTCTTTGACCTTTTAGAAAGAGAAGGAAAATAAAATAGGTATATTTCAACTAGAATTTGATTTATCATAGAGCTATTTCTACGATATCTACCTCAGTGTGTAGAGTGCCAAGTATTGAAAACCCTCAGTTCGAATCCGGTTGTGGCCGATTAATTATTTAATCTTTTAACAGGCATAGTTGGACCTTATGGGATCTCCAGATCCTCTTGGGGCTCACAATGCCTGCCATAGTTTCACTCTCTTTTTCATATTAAAGCTCATGATAACTTGTATTTTTGGAAAATATTAAAACGGAAACAAATGAAAAGTTAAAACTTGTCACTCAAATCGAAGCCTCAACCTGGGGAATAATTACCAGAAATTCTTTCTCTGATCTCCATCTGGGCATTTTCTTCCCTCTACATATTAGGTCAACTAATATTATTAAATATCATTATTATAGCTTTAAAAATAGACTCAAAAACTGTTAAACTATTCTAATTTATATTTGTATGAGAAAATTCTTACGGAAATTTCTTTTAAATAAAATTATAAAATAAGTTATTATCCTGTACAATTCAAATTTAATTACTTATTTGCGTTTTTTTTTTTATATTAAATATTAGCAAGTGTTATACATTCAAATAAAAACAAAATTAGTTATTAATGTTGTACATAAAAAGTATGGAAAAAATGCAAATAAATAACACCTAATCAATACGTTTTAATCTTCTTTAGTTACAGAATTTTGCTGATAATATGTATTAATATAACCTTCTAGAAAGTTTGATTGTTTTTATTATACATTAAAAAAATAAATTTCTACAATAATTATTTTTGACAGGATGCATGGATTCTACCAGGTGGACTTGATTTCAAAATAGCAGCTGCACTTCCAGATTCCTTTGGAACTGCTATATTAGGACTTGTGCACCGAGGACATTTGTCAGAAAAGCAGACTGTCCTTGTGACAATGGCTGCTGCTCATGGTTTCGCTGCTTTAGATCTTGCTGCTAACGTTTATAAAGCTAAAGTAATTAGATTTTATTTACACTAATAGCTGCAATTATAAATTACCTGTAATGAACGACTTGTTCACTGAAAAACTTTTTCGATCTAATAACAGCCACCATGATACTATTTTAATATGGAAACCCAATTTACTCTAGTGGCTCTAAATAGTATTCTAAATATCTGGCTCTAAATAGTTCATAAATAAAATTTTTATAAGTCTAAGTATCTAATAAAGTAATTTCCTTGAGTATTTGTCACTAGGCTTCATGGTCACTGATTATCCAAATAGTAGTTGACAAAAATCTGTTCATTATTCTTTGGATAGGCAGTAAATACATGTGCCCATCCCAAAGGCATAACTTTTAATCTAACTTGAAAAAGCATATTAGTCTTTTGATAGTATGATATAGATGTTTTGAATAGAACCAACAATCTTGACCTTAATAATTTGTATGCACCAAATTCCCCCTGACAACAACAATAAGCAACCAGTGAAGTAATGAAATCCATAATTTTAGGTAATTGCTGTTTGCATGACTGATGAAGAAACTTCAAACCTCAGAAATAGGGGAGCGTGGATGGCTACATCGTTTAGTGAAAAAGAAATCCTTTATGATGTAAAAGAGCTGACTAAGGATGTTGGATTGAACGTAATTTATGATACATTAGGAGGAGAAGTATTACACACTTGTATGAAATGGTAATTCAATTATTTTAAAAAGTTTTCTTTGATTTCTGCATAGTGTTTGTCTATTCAAGAAGAAGCTGCTGGAGGCTGGAGGCCAGGACTCGTGAGCGAGTTGTAGCGCCACAGAATAATAATAATTGTCTATTCAAAATTAATTTTTTTTTTAAAGATGGTTATAATGCAATGCCTGAATTTATTTAACCAATTTTGCATTTATTTCGAATAATTACTCGTTGACCTTATTAATTCTTAAATAGTGAGTGAATAAATGGTTGCTCACCATTTAAGAATTTCACACACGCACACGCCTGTTGTCTAATCAATCCATTATTAGACAAGTTCTAAACTGGTTATTAATTTTTTTTTTTTTTTTAATTATTTTATTGAATTGTACAACTGTACATCTAGTACAAGGGGTATATGACTAACTAGATACATGAAAGGACATGTATAGGCACTACCCACTGGCAGCACTCTAATAACATTTCTAAAATATAAGATCCCGAGGCCATCTTCTCTTCAGAGGCCTAGGAGGATTGTCTGGGATGGAATTGGATGCAAGGATGGAAAATAGTGGGTTTGGATGGGGCTGGAGTTTATTATGGAATGGTAGGTATCTGGAATGGGCTAAATCGGTAACATATGGAACGTTAAGGTCTTTATGGATGGTTTTATTTGTGACAAAATAAGGAGCGTTCAGGATTTTGCGAAGGATTTTGGATTGCAAGGATTGAATACGAGAGGAATTTGATGGTTATTAATCTGATCAAGATTTTAACAAAAAATAAGATGTACCTAAATATTTTGCTTTTAGAAGAAATATTTTGTTTAAAAGTCATTTCAGACTTGAGTAAATTAAATTTTAATTGTTTAGTCATTAGTGGAAAAAGTCCAACCAAAAAGCCTTGAATCTCAAAACCAGTGGTTCCCAAACTGAGGTGTGGGACTTCCCAGGGGAGTGTGAAGATAAGTAAGGGGGCATGAGACCAGTTGATAGTAAACAAATCTCATTTAATTTAAGTTACCAGTACTTATTTATCTTAAATTGAAACTTATAATGTTGTATCTTATGACAGTGAAACTAAATGTTTTGTTTTCAATGCAATACTTGTTTTTTATTTCATATGCCCATACAATTTATTGTGCAAGTGGGGGGGGGGGGAGGGTGGAAGTCTTTTATTTGAACAAGGGGAACAAAATAAAGGTTGGCAACCGTTGCTCTAAACTCTAAAATACCTGTCTTATTTTTGTTTTAGTTCAGGGACTTGAGACATTTTTGTTTGAATTTTTCTACTAATGTCTTGACATGTATTTTATGTACCTTTTGCTCTTCAATATTAAATAAATTGTAGTACTTGTGTTAAGTGCTCATGCTCTGTGGTAAAAGGATGACAGGGGTTTAAGTAACACAATGTTCAAAGAAGTAATTAGTTCTAAAGTGGTATATTTCATTAATTATTTATGTATTCAATTTTTAGGTATTTCTTTAAAATTGTAACCAATTGTTTTTGCCAGGAAGTGGTTGCTTTTAATGCTAATGTCTGGTTATTAATAAACATTATTGAATGGGATGTTTTTATCTCTTTCAGTATTAGATTTTTTTTTCTTTCAGTCTTAGTTGGAATAATTTAAGTGACTTACATAATTTTTTGTTATTGAACAATTGATTCATAATATTATTTTTATATTAATTGGGCTATGTAATTTTTTCAGCATTAGCCATGAAGGCCATATAATAATTGCGGGTTACACTCTTTCTGAGTTACCTCGTGTAAGAATATCTGAGCTCCTTGCATTGCCTTGCTTTAGTTTAACAGGTGTCTCACTCACAAGCTATAGGAAGCATGATTTTGCTATATACAGGTATTCATTTATTTCCATATTTATTTGTTTAATTCAGTTACTATAGATTTAGATTAGATAATTATAATAAATCTTTACATATTTTAATATCTCTTATTTAACAGTGGTGGAAATCAAGATTACTTTAGAATAGACCTTGAATGCTTATATTAATAAAATTAGTTACATTAATTTTTGTAAATTCTTTGTATTTACTTGTTTTCCTTCTTCTTTGACTTTCTCTTATGCCATTGCTAGGTTTTCTCTTATTGTTCTATTTATTGTAGAAATAAATTAAAATATATTAATTTTATTATTAACATAAATAATCAAACATTTAACTTTATTTGCCCTTTAGTTGGAAAGTTGTTTACATTTTTGGATATTTCTGATCATCGCTAAAATTTAAAAATCTGAAACTTAAATAGGTATTTTGTTCCTATTCTTCACATTCTTACTGAAACGGAAACACTGTTTGTTCATTTGTCCTTATTTAGGTTATTATCTGGCATTCCATTTGATGAACATTCCCCTATCTTAAAGTTGCATTTAATGAGAAATAATATGTAGAACATTGGTTTAGTAGATCATTTTTTCTAATAACATATTCGGTAAATATTTTATAAGAGACATTATTATGATTATGAAACATTATTCCTAATGCTGGAACAGAATTATTAATCTGAAAGATATAATCAAAATAAATCAATAGGTAGATCCAACAAAAGTAAAATGATAAAGATAAGTTTATGATGTGCACGCCATGAAGTCTTTACCAATTTGTCTTGAGCACTAGTGAGTTCAAGGGGGCTTTCACCCCTTTTATAAAGCTTACTCCCAACCCTAAAAAATATTTATTTCTTTATGCAACTCCTTTAGAAGAAAACTAGTCATCATCATCATAGTCGTTCCTCTCTACCGCTCTGCAGTGTGAGGTTTCTTTCTGTGTAGCCCGGACCACACTGTAAGATCCTCTGGCATTTCTCTCCTTCTATTCCATTGCAGACTTCTCTTTGCGAAGCTTTCCTTAATACCATCTTCCCAGGTACGTCGGGGTCTTCCTCTGGACCTTCTTCCTTCAACCTTAGCCTTGTATGTCATCTTGGCCACCCTGATATTTTCCATTCTTAAAACATGTCCAAACCAGCTTAGACTGTTTTTCAATGACTTGTTCCGCAGGCTCCACTCCGAGGCTTGATCTAATGATAGAGTTGTGAATTCTCGTCTTGTTTTCCCCTCTATCTTCCTAAGGATTCTCATTCTGCCTGGATCCTACTTTTATGTTTGGTGGTCAACGCCCAAGATTCCGAGGAGTATGTTAATATGGGGAGAAAAGTAGATTTATTTACCCTCAACTTTGTGTCCTTGGATACTTCTCTTTTATTCAGGAACCTTTTATTTAGTGCATGGAAAAATTTACCAGCTGAGTTGACCCTTTCCCGGATTTCATTGTCCGTGACTCCATTCTCATCAAGGTGTGCTCCCAGATATTTAAAGCTTCTCACCTGTTCGATGGGCTTGTAGGCTTGTAGAAAACTAGTACAAATCCAAAAAGTGTGATTTTTCAATTATGTCTTAAACAAAACAAAAATAAAATAAGTAGTCAATTTTGATGTGGATGATTGCCATAAAAGTAACCCGAGAAGTTAGCCCATAGAGAGCAGCTATATCAGTGTATAATTATTAAAACCTTCTGTAGCATTTGGGGGAACAGGCACATTATCTGTTAACTTGGAATTTTGAGTTGTGTGTCGGCCTGCTAAAGGAGTGATATATTTGTTTGTTATATGTTTTTGTTCCTAAAAAATATTAATAATAATGAACAATTGCAACCTATTCTCTTTTATGCAGGAAAGCAGTTGATGACGCTCTTGAGATGAAAGAGCAAGGTCTCATATCCCCTGTAATAAGTGCGTCTTTCCCTCTCCAAGAAGTCAATAAAGCCATGGAATTGATCAAAGAGAAGCAACCACTTGGGAAAGTTATCCTAGAAATCATATAATAACAGGTAGTTTCTTAATCTAAATTTGAAGACTGTTATTTAAAATATTAATGTACACTGTTTTTATATCCTGGTATTATTTAAACATTAAATCCTTGGTTTTCAACTATCACCTCACTTGCGAGAAATTGGTGAATACTGGTTTGACTTATATCAGTTTATAATTATATCAGAATATCATATATACCACAAGAAAGGAGTTGGTACAATTTTGAATGCAAATGTTGAAGAAGTTGGGTCGAGGTAGAATTACACGTTGTTTATTTTGCACCTATATATATTTTGTATACCCCTGACTAATTCAATCCATCTGAAGAAATAAAACTTTTTTAAATAATAGTGCTAGGACTTATTTTTAGATTGAAGGAGGGAGTTTTTTTTTTTAATTTCTAACCCTACCAATTTTTTTTTTACATTCTTAAAATCCTACTAATATTATAAATGTGAAAGTTTGTGAAGATGTATGTTTGTTACTCTTTCACGCAAAAACTACTGTACGGATTTGGTTGAAACTTTACAGTAATATAGGTTATACATCAGAATAACACATCGGCTACAATTTATAATGACTTTGTGTTATTTGGTCATAAAATAACGATAAATATCAAGTAAAATTCTTCGGATAAAATTCTGCCCTCTGAGTAGCTTACGCAAAATCAATGTTACCCCGTCGTGCAAAATAATTTCAATTAATTCAGCAAAGGCACCTTTATTAAATTTACAATTTTAATTTTCTTTAATTACACAAATTTAATAGATCAAAGTATTCAGTAATATTTCATTATTAAAAAGTACTTGGATATAACACATTCTTAATATTACCTCCAACATGTGGTCAGTACTTAATTGCGGTTATTTAATATTATTGTTGGCCTCCCCCTGAGTAGCTTGCTCACGTGTTTCTTACTCGCATGTAAGTAAAATGTTACTTGATTTGTTTCGTTCAGCAAAAATATGTAGATTTTCGTTACATAGTACACAGGAGTCGTCGGGAAGGTACATAAAATTCTTGCATATGCCGATGACATAGTAGTCCTCGGAAGTAATGAAAGGGATATCGAGAGACTCGCTAAGGTGCTTATGAAAGAGGCAAACCAAATCGGCTTACAGGTAAATGAGGAAAAAACAAAATATATGATAGTAAGCCGTAAAGTCCACCCCAGAAACAGCATCTGCGTGGATCGCAAATCGTTCCCGAAAGTAGATACCTTCAAATACCTCGGCTCCACAATAACCTCAACTAATGCCCTACTAACTGAGATAGACCAGCGTATAACAAGTGCAAATAGAGCATGCTTCGCTCTTTCAAGAGTATTGAAATCTCGAAGCATCTCTAGAAATTTAAAATTAAGGGTGTATAATGCTGTAATAAAGCCGATTCTGATATACGGCTGTGAAACGTGGGCTCTCACCAGCACCCTAGAAAGCAAAATCGAGAGATGCGAAAGAAAAATACTTCGCACGATAACAGGACACATTATGGGATGAGACTCTTAACTCATGGAGGAGAAGGACCAATAAAGAATTGCACACGGAAACTGGTCAGGCGATATCTCAGGATATGAGAGCAAGAAGGCTAAGATGGGCGGGGCATGTAGCTCGAAGTGATCCGTCAGGACGCCTCTACACAACTATGAATGCCAGAATAGTTGGCAAGAGACCACGTGGGAGGCCAAAGACCAGATGGATTGACAGGGTCAACAAAGATGCTGCGGAGCTACATGTAGCAGACTGGAAATCAGCGGCCCAGGATAGACAGAGGTGGAGAAGGCTGGTAAAGGCGGCGAAAGATCTACAAGGTCTGTAGAGCCAACCGAAAAAAAAAGTACACAGGAGTATATTGTATAGGAGTACATTGTACTCGATAGTTTACAGGAGTATATTGCAGTAGGTAAGTAGGAACACCACATATTAGAATTGTTTTTGTTTTTTTTGTTTAATTATAGGATTGCAGTTTTAGTTATTTAGATATAGATTTTGTTAGTATCAAGTAAATAGATTGTTTTTTGTTTTCATTAGATTATTATAATTTTGTTAGGTTAAGAATAGTGGTTATTTTTAAGTATAACTAATTTGATTCTCGAAGTGGTTTATTACTTAGTACAGTAGGCATAATTATTTACTATGTTTTAGTATGTTTTTTTGTAAATTACTACCAATATTTGGATAGAAAGTCCCTTTGTTTTAGGGAAATAGGGCAGAACAACGCCTGCTGGGACAGCTTGTAGGTTCATAAACCATAGCTCTATCCTAACATTCACATCAGTTCTGTAAATACTGCCCCCCCCCTCCCCCCCCTCTCCCCCCCGGGTTTCGCTAGTTCAAATCAGGAACCTTTTGTTAGTTTTGTATTGAATTCTTTATGTGAGGGGACACTGTCTTTACCAGACTTATTCTTATTTTTGACCATTTATCTTTATGAATTGATTAAAAAAGTTTGTATTGTTTCTGTCATTTATCATGTATATATATTTATTCTGGTTTTACTTGTTGATATGTATTAGATTATGCCTAGTATAATTAATATGGTTTTTAAACCTTTCCCTGCTGACTTCTTGTATTATAATAAAGGGCATCTGTTCCGCAGGTTGTCGCTTGGATTTAAGTCACCAGTTTTAACTTTATTTTAGCGTTCAATCATTTTTAACCACTTCCAAAATAACTATTAGATTGCCATATTGTTTTTAAAATTTTAAATTATTTTATTTTATTTTTAGGTACTGGAGTAGTTGACTCTTTTCCTATCTTCATTTCTCTTCATCATGAAAATGGTTAAATGGGCAGCCATTGTATGTATTGATGTTCAGTAATTTATACATACATGTATACTTTTTTTTATCATCTGGTTAAGAGAGAAAAGTTATCACATCTCTTATAACTGAACTTATACATTTTGTAAATAGGTATTTATTTTATTGTATAATCATTTTGATAAAATTTATGATCTGTTGGTAATAATTGTATTGTTTGTTGTATTGATTAAGCGTTAACAAAATAAATTGCTGAATACAATTTTTAGTAATATTATAAATTTTACTGTAATAAAATTTTGTTCACTTGTTACATGTATATCCCTATCTTTATGTTTGTATATCCCTATTTCGTTTCTCTTCCATCCAATGTACAATCGATATCAGTTTATCAAGTAAGCAGAAAAGCTGCGTTAAATCCCTGTTCATATGCTTTAATTTTCTGGTTTTATTTGTTTGCCTTTCTTGTTGTATAAAAAAGGTAACTGACATTGCCATGAATTATGAAATATTACATTTCATTAAGTTAGCAAAAATTCCTGATAAAATAAAAATTTTCTGCTTAGAAAGTCAACATAGCTGACTCATTGCTTTTGTTAATTACATAGAGAAAAACAAGCATTAAATATGTTTAAAAAAAGATGTTTGTAAAAATTATCAAGAGTTGTGTGAAAAACAGATTGGAAGAATATGGAAAAACTATTTTTACATTATTGAACAAAAAATAATTCATGAATAAATAGTATAGGGTATAGAATCATTTAATTCAATGGTTAACGATTGATCGATAGATTGAGGAGCTGGTGGGAGGATTGCATTAAGGTTTATCTAACAGATTAGGGTTTGGGAAGTAAATCTTAAGTGAAATTTGTAAGCAAAGATTTGGTAGTATCCACATCGAGCCTTCGGTACATATGTCATATGTCTGATGAATAAAAGGGACTATTTGAGTGTAATCAATCTTTGACTGTATTCACATAAGAATTATACAACATACATTCATTCAGACCGTAGAACTTGGTTAATTTCTCGAAAATTGGCATCATTCCTGGATTCTCTTGGGATAGCTACAAGCATAACAAATCCCTACAACCCCGGGGAAATGAACAATGCGAGAGATTCAATACTAGTATCCAGCAAACAATCTCCTTCACCCTTTGCTGATCATTATTATTGTTGAACATAATAATTAAATATTTCTCTTTTAAATCCATAATATGCAATATAAACGTTTGGTGCTAAAATCAGATTTAATATATAAAAAGTTGAATAATAGTTAAATAACATAAGTAATTAAGTATCAAATTATCTTATCTTATATCCACATTTCTTCAAATTGTGTAGATTGGTCTATTATATATATATATTTGTAATAATTTATGGGATATCATAAGTCACTTACCTATGATATCTAATAAAATAAAATAAAAACACAAAATTTAAACAGTAAAAAATAATTACATACACCAATAAACTAACAATAAAATGAAGTTTTTCTTAACATATTAAACCTTTTCTTGGTTATTTTTTTCTATTTGTTAACCCTAAATGATAATGTAATTAATTAATGAATTATTTTAAATTTAATTTGCTAATGAAATGTGAATCATTGCATAGATTTAGTGTACTCAGTTTGTTTAATAATAGATTAAGATAAATTTTAGCTATAATTGAATCCTCAATAGGTCAATTTACAGTTATGAAAGGCTTGGGAGAAGAACATGACAAGGTACATTTAAAAAACTAATGAGTATTTAGTATAAAACACTATTTTTTCTCATAAGTATCTTTTTAGAATGTCAGTTTGGGTATTCCATAATGAACCCAACCTAACACAATAATAAAAATAGATTTTGTCCAAAACACCAATTACCGAGAATTAACCAACAAGTAAAAAGTTCATCTTTTAAACTTTATCATATTTTTTTAATTATTTATTCATATTTCAGACTATTATTGAGTTAGAAAAAAATTATTGGATAACATTTACTGTACTATATGTAAAGTTCAATAACCTAAACTGTTCATCAGTTACCATAAATGGCCTTGAAAAATAGGAAATTTGTAAAAGATAAAGTTTCGTAGGTATTTCTTTAACCAAAAGTTCATTTTATTAATAAAAACCTTAAATTTCAATTTTATTGTTCAATTCTCTAAAATCTACCATAAAATATCTAATATATTTTTATTTTAAGGTAGCTTGTTTCTAAAATTTTAAGCCTAATACACCTCCTTATATAAAATAATTTTTGTTGTATTGAAATAGAATTTACCAGGCACTTCTTAAGAGTAAACTCAATTTTAATACTAAAAATAAACCATTTAGTTCCTTTTATTTATTTTATAAATTGAACGAATTGTCTCCAAACCCGCCAATGAAAAGATTTTACAAAATTATTACTTAATTTTTTTCAATAAAAATAAATATTTTATTTAAAATAAAACAAATATTTCCTAAGATGTGTTAGTCTTGAATCCAAACTTTTCTCTTGTTTAAAAAAAAACACATCATTTTAATTGATATGGGATAATTAGATAATTAACTTCCATTTGAAATTATTTATTTTATCTCTGCATTATAAAATACTTTAAAATTTAAAATAATTCTTAATTTCAGTTATAATATAGTTGTAAAATTGCTAATTTTGGGGTATTTACTTGAAAATGCTAGACTTTATATATATTATATAAAGTATATATATATATATATATATATATATATATTTTTTTTTTTATTTTTATTTAACTGCATTAATATTAATTGGAAATTAGAAATGATTATGTTTTTTACTGAAGAAAAATTTAATTATGGGATTTTGAAAAATATCACAATACAAGGTTTTAGTTGTATATATTTTTTTCTATTTTAGTCACTTTATGGACACCCAAACTTACTGGTACAAACATTACTGACGGATACATTACCACAGAATCCGACAATGAGACTAAAATGTAGAGACGTTTTAGTCTCATTGTCAGATTCCAGAGGGAGCAGGGATCTACTACAGAGAGATGAAACAGGCAAGGAGTGACTTCAATGAGGTTTTCTATCCAAGCGAATCCCTTAGGGTAGGGTTTCAAAAGAAGAGCTCAAAACAGAATGCGTGACATATAGCATAAGTATAATTTCTCAAATAAATATTTATTGTTATTATTTTTCCGTTTTAATCCAGTTTTATTTTCTTTAACTATGTAAAGACGTCATCTTTAATCCCAAGTTCACAGTATTATTGTGAAAATGTACTACCAAAGTCACCGGCAAGTTGATATCGCAGATATCTGATAGGCCTGCATTTATCAGAGCGTCTTCTTTCGGGACTTTAGACCAATTCCGAGAGACTGGGAGTGCCACTAGTAGGTTGGGTAGTTGTGGATCGCTGCGCAAAGAGAGTATAGAAATATTATCGAGGCTGCCAGAAGGAACCCTTTACACAGTGCTCGCCAGATCCTCATTGAAGTTCAAGGTGCTTTGGCTAGGCCATTTTATGAATGTTAGCCCAAAGTTACGGATCGCGTACAATATTCTCGTGGTTTCGATTACGATTACGTAGGTGTCTGAGACTCAGGATCCAAGATAAGTGAATTCAGATACTCGTTCGAAGGAGCATGTGACGAATCCCACAATATTGCCCTGATGTATTCTTGAGAGGATAACCTCGGTACAATTATTTTGAATCTGGATGGCACACTGGCTTTATCCATACTAACGTTAATGTTTGGTCTACTGAGCGCCTATAATAGGACACCGACTTAAGACACCATACATCTATTTACTCACATAAAACCTTTTATTTTGTTTTTTCCAAAATCCTTTAATTAAATTTTCCTGTAGAAAGAAAATAATGATTTAAAAAAATTAGCTCATAATACCACAAAATTGGCAATATTCCAAATTAATATTGCGCAGTCTGGATTTGACTGAACCTATAGAGGTGCTCCACAGAGGTCAATTATAGTACAGATAAGAAGGAAATCACTCGCTTTTGGTCAGCATTAAAACCAGGAGCCTGGTATTTCACAATAATGAAAGTTAAAAGGGCGTGGGTGCCTCTGAATCTGGGGCAGGGCAAGGCTTCACTTGTCCCGCCCAGTTCTTGCTGTCACAGCTGGTTACCGTTTCTCATTAAGTGAAATACGATAAGTAACCGGTTCCATATCAAGTTACCGCCACAATGGAAACAGGTACCGTTCCCTTCTTTGACCTTCTAGATAGAGAAGGAAAATAGGATAAGTATATTTCCTCTAGAGTTTGAAATAAAGAACGGTATAGCTCAGTGGGTAGAGAGCTGAATATTGAAGACCCCTGGTTGGAACCCGGTTGTGGTAGAAGAATTATTTAATCTATTAACAGGGATAGATGGACCTTATCAGATCTGCAGACTCTTCTGGGGCTCACCAGCTTCTATTAAGTTGGTACCCTTAAATCGGAGGTAAACCTGGCAATTGAGTCTGATAGTCATGTCTTAAGGTCTCTAGAAGCTATGACTGTTTCCACCAATTTAATGACTCAGACTTCTTAAATCTTGTTTGTAATAACTCCATTTTAGTTAATTTTCGGAACCACAAAACCAGTCATGGGTTTAGATTTGAGAATGGGGAGGACGCCGGGAATTTTAAGTATATTCGTAGATTCTCGTAGATTCGTACAGCTGTATTATATCAATACAACAAGTAAATCGACGGTCACTACGTACATAAAGACATGTAAAAAATGTAAATTTTTTTTATTGCTTTTATGGATTTAGATTGTCCAAATAATCATACCCACATAAGTTTTTTTTTTTTTAATTTTGATGTATTTTACTATATAAACAAAACGTATAAGAGAATAAGAATGAAAATTTCAAACCGTTGTAGATGCGGATAACTATACCTATTTTTATGTACTGTGATTTAAAATACGCGCCACTCGGCGCGAGCGCGGTCCTGACACTTAACGTCATTAACGGTAGATTCTTCAATAAGACGAGTCGATACGTGTTCGCGTGATAGAATAGGTGATTGTCTCGTAAGATGTGGTTTACATTTTATAGTTAATAGCATGTATAATAATACAAAAATACTAATTTGTTCTTTTCTGAAGCTCAGGATTTAATTGATTATATCGATGATGTTAATGAGTCTAAGTTGTAATCCCAAGTACTTATTTTTATGCTACGAATAATACTTAATATGAGTAAACATTTTTGTCAATATTTTCCAACCTAGAATTATCTGATAAGAGTAAAAGCGGCCATATCAGACATGTCCGCTTATACCTTGATGTAGTTATTAATTTTTTATTTATTTCACGACTGAGTTAATGACATGCTTTTAAATTATGAACAGTTAATTATACAAATTAAATTTATTTGTTTATTGTTAATGAAGTATATGCAGCTATGTCATACATGTTTCCATATACGTGTAACTATTCAGTTTATTTACGGAGTTGTTTCCATTTACTTTTTTTCGCTACAAAAATCTTTTTTCAGAGTTGCGTAAATATATAGAAAAAGATGGTTCGATGGGTCTTGATGATCAGTCTTTAGAAGTTGCCAGCGTTCAAGGACAGGCTGTCGAAGCACACAGTGATGGAGAACAAAATCAAACAGATAATATATTGTCGCAAACCGATTTAAATTACATTACTGAGACGGTGGGAGAAATATCGGAAGATGAATTAGAACTTGCTATTGAAAATACCTCTTTGGTTACGCCTGTTATGAAGATGAAACATCACAATTAACACCTCAAAATCCTGTTTTCAACAAAGAATTTGATCATGAAAATAATTCGACAGCCCATGTCATGTTCGGAATCTTTTGCACCAACGGCAATGCCAAGCCCTTACATGGTGTTTGGAGACATTGATAACGATTTTAACTCTTTTAGCGAAAGTACTCAGCAATTTTGTCTGATACAACCTTAAGACCAAGCCCTTTAGGATCCAGTGAAATGTCTGGTTCATCAACACCTCATAGAGCAAAAAAAAAAACCCGTCATTATGCGAAAAAATCAATAACAATTAATAGAAGTATTAACAGATCTAACTGGCTAGATGTGAAAAGAAAATTACTTGTCAATTTAGGTGAAGCTCGTGTATCTCGTTCCGTGTAAATGTTTATAAGTTTTTTATATCGCTTTCATCCGATACTGGCCACAAAGAAAATAATATGGTTTGTAAGATAATGTTCAAAAATACGCTTTCAATTAGTAATACTTTCATACAGTCGGCTACCGACAAGTATGATCAAAGCATGGGTATATGTACTAAAGATATGAGAGGTTTTGACCAGAATCGTCCAAGTATTATAGATGCTACAATGAAGGGCACTGTAATTCGACACGTAAATAGTTTTGCACCCATAGAAAGTCTCTAATAAACAGTATTTAGAGAGTGATTCGACTTTTAAAAACTTTATTACCTGTATATTGTATGGTGTAAAGAACTGAATATAACTGAAAATGTAGCTACTTCTGTAAGGCAATACAAAGATATTGTTAATAGAGAATTAAACATTGCTTACCATGTACCTAAAAAGGATCAGTGCGACTTTTGTCACGCAATGAAAAACAACACATCACCATCCAATGATGATAAACTAAAGCATAAGTTTCACAATGATAATAAAAAAAGTTGCTAGATGCGCACCAAGAAGGTCATCAGATCCCAGCAGGTACAAAAACGGCTGTTAACAGATTAAAAATATTATCTCCCTAAGCCGGAATTTAGCATGGGATCTTCGGCATATTATCGCCTGCTGTTTGCATGTAACCTCAGTACATGGTGATTCTAAACCGAAGTTTAAAAGAAGTTATCTATCTTGGTGGGATATTTTAGTGGAAAAATTAAGATCAACAGCAACAAAACAAATTGCCTTCCAAACAAGTTCCCTAAGCAGTCCTTCACTTCAATAGGTTAATGAAGCCGTTGAATATGTCAATAACTTCACTTACCTTGGCGCACCCTTCAGCTATATTGGAATTTAACTACCCTTCAACTGACCACTTTGCAAAGCCCTTGACGTGGTGGCAAAGCTCTTGGCTAAGTGAAAGATTACTTGGTGAGAGGGGACATTGTTTAAATTCATTCCTGTTGCAACTGCATACACTTCAGTGATTTGGGTTCTGAATCATCATCATTTTTATTTAACTGTTTCACTTACGCCAGTGTAGCCAAACCATTTTGTGACAATAGATTTTGGATGTATACTATTAAGAGTGGCAACAATTATTTAATTTGACACAATAAAAGAGGACAATGAACAGGTAGATTACTCTTCAGTCAATGGAATAGGACGAATTACTTAGGAGGTCTATGGTATAGCTGTTTGCATAACATTCTATGCCCGAGATAGCCGGTTAGAAGCTCGGTATGTGGGCATTGAATTTTTGAAAGGTGTAGAAAATCCTTGGTAATTCCGTTCTCGGGAAGGGACCTAAAATGGGAATCCTGAGCCACTACTGTTTCAGGCACTTATTAAAGATCTCTATTCTAATTAAACCTTGATATGCAACATTTAGGACTTCCACTGTAGCATCGTCTGATCGGCGTTAAGTGAATAAACAAAAAAGAATTTCGTTTCTTTGAAAACTCTTTTACTTCATCTAGAATTCCCTTTTGTCTTCAAAGTACTTGATTTCAACCTGAGAACCTCCCTAATTCACGTTCTCCTCTTTACGGAATCCCGACCAGTATTTGATACAAATATGTTTTCCCATTTCCCAGCTCCAACAGGTTGTTGAAAAATAAGAAAACATCTATGACGGATGGGATAATTACTTTATTACTAATAATATAATGCGCGTATTTAACTCCAAATACAACCTTTTGAATCTTCAACCGTGCTCGTTATGAGTTGGTGAGGACTACATCAGATATGAAGTACCGATTTAGTAGAATAGAACTCTATACATCTTTGACTGAATAGTGAAAGACAAGCTCGTCTAGAAAAGCCGGGGAAAAACTATAAGGAAGATGACCACAAAAAATATAAAATAACAAATACATGAACAGTTACTGTCAGAATTATTTTATTTTTGTTGAATTCAAGTTTATGAAATTTCATAAAATACACAATTATTGACCTGCAATCGCATGTGATAGATTAATTGCAGTAATTTTGTTTTAGGCTATTTTTTTTAATTTATTTCTATTCAATATTTTTAGCAATTAAGGCCTCGTTTCCATCTTATTTAGTACATTATACGGTTTTCGTCAAAGCCAAATTAAAAGTTTTATTTTAGGTTAATGCTCATTTTATTTTATATAAATAAAAGGGTGAACTTATTCTACAAAATGCAATATTATATATTAAAAAAAAATGATATCGTGTTTTTGGGTCTTTTTCGTTTAATGCACAATTCGGTTATTAAAAAAAGTAACTGTTATTAAAAAGTAACACGTGATATAGTTACAACCTCCATATCAGTAGAACATATGACTACATTTCTTAGTTTCGTTTAAAACCTAATAATGGCTATGTTAAGGTTATACGAAGATTTTAAAAATTTGGACCGAACCATCGCATTCTTACAAGAAAAAGACCTCATCCATAAAGAAAAACTATGCCGGAATGGACATTCTATGAAGTTGCGCAAGAGAGATGACCGGTACAGATGGCGGTGTCACAATGCAAGTTGTCTTTTGGAAGTAGGACTCAGGGAAGGTACGTGGTTCAACGGTTCAAAATATCCTCTGAATAATGCAATTCTTTTTATTTACTCATGGACCAAGAAATATACAACAACGTTATTTTGTAAAGACGAATTGAGTATGTCTGCAGAAACAGGAACAAATTGGAAAAATTATTTGAGGGAGGTTTGTGCTGATTCGCTACTTAAAAATCCTATCAAAATAGGAGGATATGGTATGACCGTCGAAATTGACGAGTCTTGTTTTACAAGAAGGAAACATAATGTCGGACGAATATATCCCAACCAATGGGTTTTTGGTGGTATTTGCAGGTAGACGAAAAAATCTTTCATATATTCAGTGCCCAACAGGAACAAAGATACTTTAATAGCGTGCATTAAAGAATGTATTCTTCCAGGAAGTGTTATAATATCAGATTTATGGAAAGCTTATTCCACTATAGAAAGAATAGAAGGGTATGATTTTAAGCATTATACAGTCAACCATTCTGAAAATTTCGTTGATCCTTCAACTGGAGCGCACACACAGTCGATAGAATCGTTATGGGCCGCGGCCAAAATAAGAAATAAAATAGAAGCTGGAACTAGAAGAACAATGTTGGATTCATATCTCTGTGAATTTATGTGGAGACAAAGGAATATGGGGAAAGACCTTTTTGAGGTTATATTGGAAGATATCGCTTCATTTTGGAAATTAGAATAAACCATATCATTTGTGTTAACAATTATAGTTACTTTATATTAATCACGTGTTACTTTTTAATAAGAGTTACTTTTTTAAATAACCGAATTGTGCATTAAACGAAAAAGACCCGTGTTTTTTTTTGTTTTTTTTCCTACTTAAAGTTGATTCGTTATTTCAATAGTTAAAAAAAAATGTATTACCATTGGCAATGTTAGTGGTCTCAATATACACATTAATAACCCAAGAAAAGCATAAAAAGTGATTTTCCTTGATAAATAAATTTATTTTTTCCCTATGTTGTTTCGGATAAAGCCCTTGCATTTTTCATCCTTGTGTCTAACCTTGCCCTACTTAATAAGTGCAAAGAATCTTTTATCGCCCTTTCAAAAAGTCATGTTAAACTTCCATCTAGATTTGAATTGTTCCATTGTGTATGTATAACATTAGATGTCTGGAATCAGATATCATGTTGGAATTTTTATGGCTTAGAATGTATACTTGACCGTTTTCATTTCGAAAACAATTAAGTGAGTTCAATGTCTCACAGGTATCCCCATATCATTTATAATAATAATATAGAATAGAGAAGGTTGTTTTTTTATTTATTTAAACTTATTTGGTTAGGGAACTAACGTGAAATGGAAAACAGTTTTATTTTTTTTAATTTCACTAATTTTAAAGGATATCTGAATTGAATATAACTAGTGTGTGAGTGTATGTATCATGTGTATGCAGGGTTGTATGTTCGTAGTACACCACCAATAAATTTTATTTTCGCACAACTCGTTCATTACCATAAGATTGATTAAACAAAGCTTATTTAAATTGCACCATTATTTGCAATGGTACAGCACATCTTAGTAGGAACATATTTATTAATAATAATTATAACGTTTTGTTAATATAAATAATGTTGATCATTTCAAATTTAGTCCTATTTCATGGATAGTAAGCTATGTACGTTCGTCTATAAACATTTTAGTCAGTAAAATACCACATTGACCAAATAGCTTACGCTATACTATTTCTCAAAATTATTTTAGAAGTGAAAACCAACTATTTGTCCCTTTTTTTTTAGTTTACTTTATTATTTTGATGTTGCTTATCTTGTTAAAAAAAGTAAAAAAGTCTGCGCTGGTTAAGATCTTGTGCTTGACATGAAAATCGTCCACTTCTGTTTTGAGAACATTTCATAAATATTATAAATTCATTTCAAACGTAATTTCTCAGCTAGAGTTCTTGAGAAAATATTTATTTTAGTAATTATAAGTAAAAATGAGTTTATTGCTTTGTGTCTATGAATGTTTTAAATATTCAAATAATCACTCCAAGAAATAAATACAAGTTGCTACTCAATTGATATTATTCCTTTGAAAATATGAGATAAAATGTTATGGAGACCATTATTTTGTAAATATTTATTTCATGAAATATTTCTTGATTTAAATAAATACACCATTCGTCAGGAAAGTCAAGTTAAACGAACAGACCAATCAAGTATGAATTACCTTCCTTTTTAAAATAGTTTTTCTATATATTTTCTTTTTATATGTTTATATTTTATTTTTTATATGGGTGGCATTGAATAATTCCATACAGCCAGATACTAATTGTTATTAAAGCTATATTGATCAGTTTTTCCCACCCTTTGTTACTACTCCTATTAATTATTATATTGATTTTCTTTATAAGATTTTACTTAAACACTGGACTCAATCTTCTTGATATATATAATATAATAGAGAAGAAAAAACATATTCCAGTCAATATTTGTTATTTAAACTTTACAAATGATTAAAAAACGTTTCGACATTTATTTGTCATTCTCAATTTCAGCAATTCCTTATACAACTTCATTTAACTTTATAAGTCCAAATCATTACTGCAAAAACAACAAAAATACACTTAAATGCAATCATAAATAAATTGTCAAAAATAACTAATAACAATAAGCATAAATACCTTAAGGTCAAACATTATTTCAAAGTTAAAAAGTTAAAACTTATATAAAATCCTGGAACATTTTCTTTTCTATATTCGTTCTTAAATATTTAGGAATTTTACAAACTTTATCGCTGTCCGTACATTTTTAAATGTTATAATAAATTAATATTTTGGTTCATATCTTAACTAACTGTGATATTAAATATTGAAAAGATTCCTATTCTTACTTGTAATTATTACTAATCAATTTGAGGGTTAGGTTTCACATATTTTTTGTAATAACAAAAATACATAATTTTTAACCCAATCAGGAATCGTAGCTTTGAAATTATATCTAATAACATTTTTAGAGTCAATATCATTTTCGAACATAATTTCATCTTTTCTATCCATTTATTTGTAATAAACTATTCAAAATGTAAATATCGATTGAACGTCTCACATGGAATACGATTTACGCACTACCTCTACAGTGGCAGTTTACGTATTCGTTGTATGTGTTTAAAAAAAAATAAATTATCTTTTCATACTACAACCGAAGAATTCTTCAGTTTCTCAGCAATTCTATTATCCCATGGGCATGGGGATTCACGTTACGTAAGTAAGGCGTGCTTTCTAAACTGTTACTTCTGTAAAGTAACATACACTGTTAACATCTGTGTTGGGTTGTATTCAGTAACGACGAAGTGATTGTTACTGAGCGTAATTATAAACACAAAGACCCAAAAATTTCCTCATATACTCTTCTAAAAGAAATATTGTTTGATATTAGGTTAATTAATCTCTATAAGATTTCTTAAAAGCGACTTGGGTTTTTAAATTAATGAGCATTTATTTCAATATCAGAATGATTTGTGAATCAATATATATATATAATGAAGACGACACATTGTTGAAACGACGACACATGACGAAAGAATGAATAAACATAAATCAACAATAAATACGTAAATTCTGATGTTACATTAGAAATTATACGAGATTATAGATCCTAAGACACTTCTAAAAAAATATTTAAACATTCAATGAAATCCCTTAGTAGATTACTTAGTATTTATTAGTGTAAATTAAAATATCATGAGTATTTATTAGATTTATTTAGTAGATTATTAAATTTAAAAAAACAAAAACATGTCCGCACTTGTTTCAATTCACACTTGAGTCTGGTAACAAATGTGAAGCATCTTAGTAACTGCTGTTTAACAAAAGAAAATCGCCAGAGCGTTGCTAGGGAACGCCGAAGTCCGAATTAATTCCACGGACATTTATATTCACAACTAAATTTAATGTAATTATATTCATTAATCCACAACAGTAATATTCTTTCTACATATCTAGTAATGTTTATAACGTTATGTTGAATAAAAAGAATCAAGTTTTATTTGTTTCAATAAAAACTTATAACAGTTTGAATAAAATTATTAGCAATATAAATTAATTAAGCCATTACTATCATCGAGTTTTCTAATTGTTTTGAGTTTTTATTTTCAATGCCAGTTAAAAACTCGAAATAAGTAAACTGTGAATATGTGTATGCACAAGCATATAAATAAGGAGGGTTAAAAGCAATTCCTTTTTTCCTATATTTTAATCTAATACTTTAATTAATACATAGATAAATGTATAAAATTACAAAATCATGTTTCTCAGTTTTATTGATATAAAGGTTTTATTTCTTTATAAGGGAACAGAAGTTTCCCGATCGCATTATATTCGTAATGCATGGTTTCTAAACTGTTACTCCTGTAAAGTAACAAACGCTGTTAACATATATGTTGGGTTGTATTCAGTAACGATGAAGTGATTGTTACTGAGCATAATTATATACATAAAAACCCAAACATATCCTCATATACTCTTCTAAAAGAAATATTGTTAGATATTAGGTCAATTAATCTCTATAAGATTTCTTAAAAGCGACTTGGGTTTTTAAATTAATGAGCATTTATTTCAATAACAGAATGATTTGTGAATCAATATATATATATAATGAAGACGACACATTGTTAAATGTATGACGAAAGAATAAATAAACATAAATCAACAATAAATATGTAAATTCTGAATTTTGCAATATAAATTTTCAGTATAAAATAAGGCTAAGATACAACACAAATGGGAGCGTTGAGGCAATAAGTAAAAAATAAATATTATATTACAAATTATACGAGATTATAGATCCTAAGAAAATTCTACAAAATATTTAAACATTTAATGAAATCCCTTAGTAGATTATTAAATTAAAAAAAAAAACACGTCCGCACTTGTTTAGATTCACACTGAGTCTGGTAATACATTTGAGGCAACTTAGTAACAGCTGTTTAACAAAAGAAAATCGCCAGAGCGTTGCTAGGGAACGCCGAAGTCCGAATTAATTCCACGGGCATGTTCACAACTAAATTTAATGTAATCATATTCTTTAATTCCAAAACAGTAATATTCTTTCTAGATATCATGTTATCTTTTTATTACACAAGAACAATTAACTAACTAAAATTAACTAGATTACAATTATTAACAATAGAAATGAATTAAGCCTCCTCGTTCCTCTAGTTTTCCAACTGTTTTGAGTTTTTACTTTCAATGCCAGTTAAAAACTCGAAATAAGTAAATTATGAAAATGTGTATGCACAAGCATATAAATAAGGAGGGTTAAAAGCAATTCCTTTTTTCCTATATTTTAATCTAATACTTTAATTAATACATAGATAAATGTATAAAATTACAAAATCATGTTTCTCAGATATATATATATAAAGGTTTTATGTCATTATAACGAAACAAAAGTTTCCTAATCGAATGTAATGTCTAATTTCAACGCCATGAATATTTTAATATGAATATGGAAAATACTACAAGGAAAACTATTGAAAAGTTAAAACTGAAGCGACAGTCTGCGGAATAATAACCGAAAAGTATAATAAATTTGTAAATATATAAGGCTGGATAAATGAAACGTCCATTTTATAACAACGTGTTTGGATTGATCTTTTATAACAATTAAAATGGATATTTAAAAGGAAATGGATCTTATTAGTACGTATCCTAGGAACATAGGGGGTTGGTCCGGGGATACCTCTTCAGTTTTAATTAAACGAATAATAAGAAAATAAATTCCATTTTGTTGAATATTTTACATTTTTATGTTAAACAGCACAAATCTTGCTTCACTGAATCCTGTCTTTTTTATTTCTTTGAGTATTTTAGTATTATCTTTAGGGTTTTTGTAGCTTGACAAGGTAAGTGCTGATGAAATTGAAGAAAATGAGTTGTTGCCACGAGGTTCTTTCCGACTTCCACTACAAGTAGAATATACACCCACTTTGATACGTGAAGAGTTACAATACAAAATATATACCAAATGATATAATATATCATTGATATATAGGCTATATATTATATAGCTTACATATAATTTTTTTTTTTTTATCTCTTGAGATTCAAATGTAAACTCGTTAGACTACGTTTTGATGACGTTTCGAGCTACTATTGTTCTCATAAGCAGTGAAAAATTCACTAAAATCCTGTTTTATCATTGATTATGAAAACAGTAATTTCTCAAAACGTCGTTAAATGATCAGTTTAGCAAATATGCAACTGAATCTCAAAATCTAAAAGAGAAAAAAGGCCTCATTTTATATATATATATATATATATATATACATATATTTATATATATTCTTCAAATGTTACAATATAATCTAAACGGTATGTGCAAATAGGTTCTTTAATTTATATACTTTATTATTATTTATTTGTAAGCAGTAATAACTACTATATACTTTCAGTAATAAAATCATTTTTATTTTGGAATAAATCTGGCTGCGGCAGGTAAGCCATTTAATCTGTTAATAGGCAAGGATGTGCCCGATGGGATCTACACGCCCTCCAGGGGCTCACTAAAGCCTCTATAAAGTTTGTACCCTTAATAGGAGGAAAAACCTGGCGGTTCATCTCCCTACACAGCTGTTCTAGAAAAGTACACAGTCTCTATATCTGAACCCAACGCTCATTATGGGTATAGTTTTTTTTTATAAATAAACCTTTTTTTTATTTTTTTTTATTATTAAAAAAATACAGAAGGTTTTTTAAATTATGGTGGGAAATAGAATCACTCGGTTCAAAACCCGACTTAACCTCAAGCTGTAAACATTTTTATGAAACATTGTCTGTAATGTTATAAATTTCTAATGAGTTGTAGTATTCAATACGTCGGCACTTAATATGTACCCAGGTACTTTAGAATATACACTGTTAACCCTTTGTGGCATCTTGATCTTTTATTATCACTGTTTTTATTTGTGGTCATTTTGTTTATCTTTCCGTAAATTTTTTATCACACAAACGACGCTTGGCATTACACAAGATAGCATTCACCGATTTCCATCAACATCGCCAACAATTGGGCCAAGAAGGTGTGGACTACACGACCTCAAGCTCTCTAAGGTCGAGGTCCAAACGGTCAGTCAAGGTTGGATTAGAATTTATGTCCGACTCAAACAAAAGATAAAGGAAATCTATTTCACATAGTCATTCTAAAAGCTGATTGGTAAAAGCTGACAAGATCGTTAACCTAGAAAAGCTCCCATTTCCCTTTTAAAGTTTACTTATAGCTATAAAAAATTATAAATAAAATCATTTTTTAATGAATCTGAAATCTTTAATGAAAATTGGAAAGTCAGTATGAGATCTTAGAGGAAAAATAGCGAAACTTCAGATGGCCAGCATCAGGGGCTAGAAGGATGGGTGTGTGGTTCAAAACCTCTGGTACTCAGAAATTGCTTGATTTATGTATTGATTAACTATATGAAGTTGTACCCAAGAAAAAAAATAACGATGTGTTTTGAAATATGCGTCTTATAAAAAAATAACTTCAAATTGTGAATTATATAATTTATATTAATAATATAATTTTTTTAGTGGAATATAGGAGTGATTTTAAGAGAGGAAAATTAGAAAGGTTTCAGGATAAAGAAAGACCATAGAAGATTGGATGAAGTTGGAAATAAGACGAAACGAAACGTTCCGAAAAAGTATATATATATAAATTTTATTTTTAAGCTTTAATATTTTTTTTAAACTGAAGCTCTAAATCCTATAGAGGGTCTTGGGTTCTTTACATACTTGAGACTGTAGTGAATCGAGGACAACGTTTGTGCTGTGAGTAGACTTTAGAAAAGATGACATGAATGTTCCAAAATGAGATTGATGCTAATAATTTATATATATATATATATATTTATTTTTTGAAGCTATCATGTTTCTCAGAATGATACATTCCTTATTATTGCAAACTAATGCAAAACCAAACCCTCAACATAATTGGCAATAATTATAAGTGAGAATCCGAATATTCTAGAAATTTATTATAACTATAATATTGAAACAAATCAGTGAAGTTTGTTGATATTATAAACAAAGTGATTCTACTATTTTCTTTCCCAAAGTAATTTAAATAAACCATTTTTCTGTTGTATTAAAAAAAAAAAAAAAACTCATCGTTACAAAGGATGAAGGGTTTAGGTTTTAGTACGAGGTAGAGACTTATGTTTTTCTGGGACAACAGCTGTTCAGGTTGTTGACATATCCGAGATTACGCTTAACCACCAAGTTTTTTTCCACACTTAAGTGTACCTACTTACCACTTAAGACACTCAAGGTGTCTGTAGATCTCACAGGGTTCATCTGGGGCTGTTAAATTATTTTTGTTTACAATTATGATAACAAAGAGGATTGTTAACAGATTAACAATTTATCTGTCACTGCCGGATGTGAGCCAGGACCTTCAACACTCTATACACAGAACTTCCTTGCTTATCTTGTAATACATAATAGGCGGTCAAATATTTTTTTCTGATACTCAAATAGGTGTATATGTGAATTTTAATATGTGCTATCAATATATCAGTTAGTTAATACATGGTGGATCTTCAGTATGAAGCTGCAAAAAAATAAAATAAAAATAGAATCAGCCCCTAGCCTTGCGCCCAAGTCAGGCAAGAAAGTAAACCAGTTACTGACCATGTCCTGGAATCCGAATGTTTTATTTTCTTCTTATTTTTAAATACAAATACTCACGTGTGGTGTTAACGTCTTTCAAACTTGGAAAATCATTACGAAATCCTAGAGAAAAATATCAAATCCATTTATCTGGTGTTTCTTCTCGTTTGGACTGTGTAGTCAAATTCTCAGATTAAGCACTGAGGAAACTTGCAGTATGGCCAGTGAAACGTCGGAAAAGAATAACTACACGGTCGAAACCAGGAGAAACACCCGATAAATGGATTTAAAATATTGGCCGTACTGAATCCAAGACCCTTCATAAAGTGTCTTTTTCATAAAATAATTTTTTTTTTAACGTAGTATAAATCATACGTAACACTAGAACTAGGAACCGCTCAAAATGACCGGTTGCATCATTTATTTATAACATTTCCTCTTTAAGTCTCATTTAATATTTTACGATAATGTCATGATTTTCATTAAATTTGTGTATACAATAATATTATAAATCATTTCGTTCTTACGCTTCTAATTTTCAGAGATATCTATGTGTTATACCTAAATATACGAACCGGTCATTTTGACCGGCCATGAAAATATCATGGATACATGTTGTGTATTCCCTGAATTTTTGTACATCTATAATTCCCGGAATTAAAAAATTACCCGTTTTCAATTTATTATGCGTAAATTTGTGTATATGTAATATATAAAATTTCAATTTAGTATTCTTGCTTGCCATGTATAGTTGCAAGTTGCAATACGAACTACTCTTTATGCTATGTTGATACTACTCTTTATGTTATATAATTACAATATTTGAATGAAATATATTTTATTTAAAATTAAATTATCTTATGAATTTATAGCTTTATTACTTGAATTATACTATTTTGTTTAATTAAACAAACAAACCGGTCATTTTGACCGCTTGGTAGAAATAGGTATATGGTAAATCTTCGTAGTTCTAGTGTTAATCGGTACCAAACTGACCAACAAATTAAAATCAGAGATCAGAACATTCAAAATTCAAAATTTGTATTACCCTACAGAAAATCTCAGTACTACTGACAAATCCTTATGGAATACCACTAGAAAACTCCTAAACTATAAAAAATTCAACCATCCACTTTTAACCGAATCCCAAACCTGGTCAAGATCTGATGAAGAAAAATCACAAATTTTCGGCCAGCACCTATTCAAAACATTTAACCCTCATCCAGATATCCTTAATCAAACCCACTCTGAATGCATTGGAGCAGAATTAAGTATTCCTCTTCAGTTGTCCCCTCCTCCTAAAGCATTCCATCCTTCCGAAATATCAAACATTATTCATAGATTACCCGCCAACAAAGCCCCTGGACACGACCTAATCACATCCCAGATTCTAAAACGCCTTCCTCGGAAAGCGATCCTACTCCTTACATATATATACAATTCCGTACTCCGCACCACATATTTTCCTGATTCCTGGAAATTATCCATAATTAAGATGATTCCAAAACCTAAAAAACCACCAGAACTCCCATCCTCTTATCGTCCTATATCTCTCTTGCCCATAATGGGGAAAATACTTGAAAAACTCATTCTGAAACGTCTTCATCCTATCATAGAATCCAATCAAATAATCCCAGATCACCAATTTGGTTTCCGAACATCACACTCCACCATCCAGCAATGCCATCGTGTGGTGGACGTTGTCTCATCTGCATTAGAGCGCGGAATGTACTGCACGGGAGCTTTTCTCGATGTAGAGCAGGCTTTTGATCGAGTCTGGCATCCAGGACTGCTGTACAAACTCCGTAAATTCTTACCTTCAACTTACTTCCTTATTATCAGTTCCTACCTCAGTAATAGAACCTTTAAAGTAAACCATAATTGTTCCTACTCTTCCCTCTTCACCCAGTCTGCCGGTGTTCCTCAAGGCAGTATCCTGGGGCCCATCCTATACACGATATATACAGCTGACATCCCAACCCATCCAAGCACTGTCCTCACTACTTACGCTGATGACACATGTGTGTTATCAGTTAATAAGGATCCATTTGTTGCATCCCAATCTCTTCAATCCCATATTTCACACCTACAAGAATGGTGTCAAAATTGGAGGATTAAAATAAATCCTAACAAATCCCATCAAATTACCTTCACCCTTCGTCGTTAACCTACGAATTCCTGTCCTACTGTATCGTTTAATAATACACCACTGAACCCTGTCGAACAGATACGTTACCTAGGACTCCATCTGGATAAACGTCTCACTTGGAATCCTCATACAAGACTGAAAAGACAAGAAACTGCTCGACGTTTTCGTTTACTTCACACTTACTGGACAAACGCTCTAAGCTACCAATTAATTACAAAAGACTTATTTACATGACAGTCATCAGACCTATTTGGGCATACGGAGTTGAGCTTTGGGGCTCTACTAAACCATCCAATTCATCTCGTATCCAATCCTTGCAATCCAAAATCCTTCGTAAAATCCTCAATGCTCCTTATTATGTCACAAACAAACTCATCCATCATGATCTTAATATCCCATATGTTACTGATTTGGCCCAAACTAGATACCTATCCTTCCATAACATGCTCCATACGCACTTGAATCCGCTAGTCTCTCAGCTTGCTTCCCATACTATTCCTGATAACCCTCCGAGGCGCCTGAAAAGAAGATGGCCTCGAGATCATCTACTATAGAACTTTATTGGAGTGCTATCGATGGGTAGTTTCTCCACAAGTGTTTTCATGTCATATTCTACATTTTTGCACATTTACTTGATATAATACCATTATAGTTGTAAATATCATTGAATTAAATAAAAAAAAAAAAAATAGTGTTAATCGGGATTACGAAGCTAACATTTAAATCTATTTTATTTAAATTTTAAGTAGAAACATTTAGTACAGAAGTATGTGAAGCTCGTGGTTTCTTGGAGCAAGGCTGTTGTCTCTATTCAATGATTCCGTTTAGGCTGCTGATTTGAGATGTTTGTCACTTAGTCTTCACTGACGTGATTTTTCTTTTGGTGTATGTCCTGAATGACGAAACGCCAGCAGCTTCTTAGATCTTTTCAGTATTTTAGAGGGTTAAAGTTTTGAAACCTTGCTCTTTGGGGATTTTTCCTATTACATTATAATATATAATTTAAATTATAGAGAGAAAATCGTTGACTGAAAGATCTAATTAGGATGGAAATAGTTGCAGTCAATGTAAACAACTAATAAGTGAGACTTATTTATTGATAGTGCCAACGTTTCGACCTACTTTGTAGGTCATCTTCAGAGCTATGAGAGAAAACAGACAAAAAAATAAACTATAAAAAAAATTACAATACCAAAAATTGTAAAGAGAAAGACAAAGAGGAGGTAAACAGAAAGATATAAAATGAAAAGTGTACATATTCAAAATAAGATATAAATGTTTGGAAAACTTAGTATAATACAGATAAAATATAAAATGCTTGATAATAGACTCCTGGAGAGTTACATAAGTAAAAATGAAAGAAAATTGATACAATATACAGAAGAAATACGTAGAAAGTAATGAATGAAAAAAAAAAAAGAAATGTGCAGAAAGTAATGGGAGGAGTCTCGTGAATGACAGGTAGAGAAGTAAAAATAAATATAAAAATGAAAATATAAGTATGGGATTTAATATAAATGTATATAATTAGAATGAAGTTATATTAATACAAAATATAATGAAAATATAGGAATAAAGATATAAAAATTTTAGAGGTATATAATATTAGGAAATAACTTATTTGATAAAAAGATATAAAATATGAGATATAAAATATTGAGAAAGGAGATAAATTATAAAATAAGAAGATCGGAAGTGTGAACTGTATGATTACACATGTGATGGATGAAAGAACACATATGATGGAAGAAACGTGTAGAAATAAAGATATATAATGTTTAGTAAGAGAACGGAGAAAAATATAAAAATTATGAAGTTTGATAATAATGAACTCATAGATTACAACATATGATGGGTGCCAAAAAGAAGACGGGAGAAAAGGTGTGAAGAATAAAGATGGAAGGAGATGAAAAGAAGATATAAATAGTAAAATGTGTACGAACCAAATCGAAGGAGTCGCGGCAAGGTGAAGCTTGTAACTGGCAAAAATAAAATACGTTACAAAGCAAGGCGGATTTTAAAAAAAGGTATTAAAAAAATGAATAAATAAACAATAAAGATAATGAAAAAATTAAATTAAATAAAAATAAAATAAATTTAAAAAATAAATAAATAAATAAAGAATAAAAAAAAAAAATAAAAAAAAAAATAAGGCTTAGGAATTTGCACGCAGAAACACAGAATGTTCCTATGATGGATGTAGTGCAAATTAATGGCGATGATGTACAGAAATCGATTAAGTTTGCATACAACTGGAAAGCACTCGGGCCAAATAAAATTCAAAATTATTGGCTCAAACACTTTAAAAGTGCTCATGGACCATTAACCTCTTATTACCAGAAACTATTGTGCAATTCGGTTATACCTCCAAAGGACTTCTGTTTAGGGAAGACATATTTGATTCCCAAAGAAAAAATCAAATCTCCAGAACCGAAGAACTTAAGGCCAATAACATGTCTTAATGGTGTTTACAAAATATTAACCTCTATAATCAGTAATAAACTAATGGGACATGTATATAAGAACAACCTTATGGCACAGGAGCAGATTGGATGTACGCGAAATTCAAAGGGGTGTAAAGAGCTTCTAGTGATTGATTCATTCATAGCTTCACAAGTATCAAAAAAGTTGCGTAATATATCGCTTTCATGGATTGACTATCAGAAAGCATTCGATTCGGTCCCCCATGACTGGCTGATTAAAGTTCTCAAGATTTATAAAGTCGACCAAAAAGTGATAGAACTGTTGCAACGACTTATGAAGCTATGGGAAGTGTCATTGGTTCATCCAACTAAAAAGAACACTAGTCGCGGAGAAAATTTCAATAAAAAGAGAAATATTTCAAGGTGATTTGCTAAGTCCTTTATGGTTCCTTGCAATTAATCCTCTAAGCTCCATTTTGAATCAATCTGGAAAAGGTTATTCCTTTAATCAGGAAACAATGATCTCCCATTATTTCTATAAGGACGACTTAAAGTTTTTTGCAAAGAATGAGAGGGACATGAGAACTCTTCTTGAATTAATAAGTTCATTCACAGAAGGTATTGGAATGAAGCTAGGAACTGAAAAATGTGCAACCCTTAATATACACAGAGGAAAATACAAGGATTCAGCTAATATTGAACTCTCCAATAGTGACATCATTAAGCAACTTCAAGTTACAGGCTCCTACAAGTATATTGGTATCTCACAGCTGCTTACATTCAAATAAGAGGTCAAAGAAACCTTTGAAGAGGAATTTAAGAACCGAGCCAGAAAACTACTAAAAACTAATACCTGGGCTGTTCCTTCGGTTACATATACTTTTGGAGTAATAAAATGGTGTGACACGGATTTGGAAAAAATGGACTGCTTCTCTCAGATGAAGAACTCAGATGATTAAATCAAGACAGCTTCACCCAAACACTCAGTGCCAAGACTATATATGCCCAGAAAACATGGAGGTAAGGGACTTATTAACCTGTTGAAAGCCTGCCGTGAACAAGGAGCAAGGCTTAGAACCTATTTTATGAATATTAGTTCACCGATGCTGTCAACCATTGCTGCCCTGGACTGCAACTACACAGCACTGAATTTACTTCGACAAGATCCAACAACAATGCCAACTGAGGAGAGCCTTACAGAATCATGGAAGTGTAAACCACTCCATGGAAGGTTTTACAGTTCTTTAAATGCTCAGGGCATCAATTTAGAAGCGTCAGTCAGCTGGTTGACCACAAGAAAAATGTTCCCCGAGACTGAAGGATTCCTTTTGGCAATACAGGAACAGGTCATACAGGCAACAAATTCCTACAGAAAGCATATTCTGCACCAAGCAATCGATTCAACATGTCTCCTCTGGCTGCCAAGAAAATATATAATAAAAATGGGGAACCCTTTAGGTGGACATAAAAACTGAGGGAATGTTTAATGACTTTTTTTATCTTGTTTTCATTACTAGTTCTACTTTTTCCCTTCACACTATAAGTGTTCTATATCTCTATAAAATTTCTATAATTGTTTCACTATCATTATGTAATTCTATAATCTTAACCACCTCTATACATGTAACTGTTCTATACTTTATTTTTTTTTAATATTGCCATATTGTATGGATAGGTAAGATTCAATTGTTAATCTTTTGGTTTATAAATGGTACCTCTTTGTTATCATATAATTCAACCCCTTCTATAGTATGTTTTTCTATAATAGACCGAGGCGTAGGTGGGAGGATTGCGTTAAGAGTGATCTGGCGGGTTTGGGTTTGGGTGTTGCTCCGTGGACGGAGGCTTGTAAACGGAGATTGGTGGTATCGGGATCGAGCCTTCGGGTTCGCTAAGCCTTTTATTTATTTATCATATATATTTAGGCCAAAAGAATATCTGCTATGTGGGTCGAACGTTGGCTTTAAAATAAACAGTTCTCCATAAAGATACGTTTTCTTCATCTTACATCATTTAACGTGTCTGTAATTTGTTTCCACACGCATTAATATCGAAACCGTTCCTGCGACAGATAATATTTTACTTCTTTTTCAGCGGATTTCATATGAATCATTGCATTTAATCGTTTAGTTTCTGTGCCATAACTCAACTATTGTAAATCCTCCGAATACCGACAATTGACTGTTTACCTCCCAGTAATGTACGATATCGCCTTTCTAATGACATACTCTTGTGCGAAATCAAATAGTGCAGGTGAAAGCGAATCAACCCGTTTTAAACCAAAGCTAACCTAGAAATTCTCAGAGAAATAATCACTGGCTCTAACTTTATCGAATGATTTGGTCACGCACATTCTTACCAGACTTGCGAAGTTCTTCGGTAATACCTGCTAAATCAAAATGTAATAGAGGATCTAATATCCGATGGGAATCATAAGGCTTTTTGAAAAAAGCGGAAGAAAGAATGATTTCTCGGCATTATCTGTGATTGGACTCGAGACTAATGATAATATTCTAGTATGGATAATATTTTATTTGCAGCGCAGAGGCAAGTGATATTCCGAGAGAGCTGTTACATACAGCTTGTCTTCGGCTCCTTTATTTGTTTTTCCGTTATTCGGGAATTCATTTGTTTTATCTTTGTTATACTCAATTTAAAGTATTCACTATTCAGGAAAAAACCCACTAAATTTGAAGCAAGACAACAATTAAATGAATACATACAAGCTTACTAAAACCAGTTTTGACTTAGTGTGTTATTAATATTGGAATTTCTCATTAATTGTAAAATATTGTTTTTTATCATACTTAATAGCTTATAGTCCAGGATCCATGATCCATTTTTTCACTTGATTAGGATCAAGCTGAATCTTCGTGAATAGCTTCGTTTCGATGAGACGCCCAACAATTTCCTGTGCGAAAATTCTCGATTGTGGTAGCTAAAAGAGGTAACAAGGATAATATATGTCGATTTGATGATTCTCAAAACTTTATTACTAACTGGATTTATTTTTGTTAAATCTCAAGATAATTATCTAAATTATTTGAAAAAATATTTGTCCTACAAAATCTATGGCTTGATCAAACAGTCCCCTGCTTCCAACGTGTATCGATAACGAGGTCATCAAAAATGATTACTAACCAGCTGTTTATTTTTTACTTCTTCTTTTTTGACTTTGTTATCGATACATATTGGAAGGAGAGGTCTCTTTGATCAAACCATACATTTTGTAGGACAAATATTTTTTCAAATAATTTAGATAATTATCTTGAGATTTAACAAAAAAAAATCCAGTTAGTAATAAATTTTTGAGAATCATCAAATCGACATATATTATCCTTGCTACCTCTTTTAGCTACCACAATCGAGAATTTTCGTACAGGAAATTGTTGGGCGACTCATCGAAACGAAGTTATTCACGAAGATTCAGCTTGATAATAATCAAGTGAAAAAATGGACCATGGATCCTGGACTATTATATTCCTAACATTTACTTCATTATTTGCCAAACATATGAATAACCCCGTTTATTTTAATAAATATTAACTGTTTTATTTTTATAGTATGTTATCGATCCTACTGGTAAAAAATAAAGCAACTAAAATTAAACCCATCCCTAGACTTAATCGAAATTGTTTTCAGTTATTGAATACCAAAGAGCAGTTACTTTCTGAATCCAATTGTTGCATTATTTTATTGTTCAAATGTTTGTACTTTTAACTCTCTTTCTTTAGACATAATTATAGGCCTATTTTTAATATTGTATGGGCATAAGTGGTACATTGGTTAGCATCGCAATTTTCTATGCCCAAGATTGCGGATTAGCAGTCCGGCATATTTCATGAAGTCCTTCGGAGGGAACGAAAAATGGCGGTACCGAGACTGTGCGTTGTCAGGTAGTCGTTAATGATCCATATCCTAAATATGTAGCGTTGTTCGGTTAGGGATAACAAAATAAAGTGAAGGTAAAAGAATAAGTAAACAATAATATTTAGATTTTCATATTCTTGATATTTTGCGCGGATTGGTTTTTATGTATTGTTTTTGTCCATGTTTCGGATAATGTACGTCTTCCATTCTCACTTTTGCGTTTACTATTATTTCTCTATAATTATACTTTTGTGTAGTTTATCAAGAATCAATCAACTGCGGTATATCGAAAAAAATGGCTTTTAATTATTTCATGTCTAGCTTTGGTCGTAGCTAGTCGGTAAAACAGTATTTATAATATAGTGTAAAGAGAAGGATCCTGAGAAGAATCTATGGGGCCAAGAAAATACAGGAAGGCTAGAGTTTGCGTGATAAAAAAAAAAGGAAGCTAAGGAACGCAGAAATTATGATAAAATACTGGGAGAAAAGAAAGACGAAAATGAGAGAAGAAAATTAATGATACCCGCGTGGTCTTAAAAAACAACTATTTGAAAAAACATTAAATAATATACAATCGCCATTTCTTTTTTTACGAAAAAATATACACTTTCGTTGGAGAACTAAATCTTATATCTTCACGATAACTAAGTTTCCATTTTATCCCATTTAAACTTTTGTATTATTACATTCATGGTCCCTTATACCTAAATATTTGATTTTCAATCTTCGCCTTGAATGGAGAGCGTTTAACCTCAGAGAGATGCGTGAGTTTTTTTGAGTTTTGTGGACTTATAAGTGTGAGTAGGAAGTTTAAACCGTTTAAACCTACGCCACACTTTCCAGAAAGGAGGAAAACGCTTTCATGGTTGAGCAGCAAGTCCGTCGGACTTAACCGGGAAAAACTTCCAAGGAGTTTCCACCGAGCATCCCCATATCCGCGACATCAATTGCCCAACTTTCAAGAATCCTGATTCTAATAATTACTAGTAAAATAAAAAACGTTTACAATATATTATAAAGGTTTATTGAAAACATAGTGATAAGGATAAAAATATGCGTCGTATTTTTAAGGTTAAATAAAAATATATAGGAATGGGGTCGCCTTTAAAATTATGAAGACTAATTAACATTTATAGGACACAATACGGTTAATCTCAGTCCTTTATAAAAATCATTTCAAAACTAGACTTAAGATAGGTTACATTGAATTTCATTGGTTAATTAGAAATATCACTCCTTTTTAACCAAAAATTCCACTTCTTTAACACGTTGCCGCAAATGACGGCTATAGCCGTCCGATCTTTGGTGATATGTAGGCAAACGACTGCCGTCGTGCACATTTTAATCAATGAAAAAAAAGAACAGCTCTAGTATGAAGTGTACTGACACATACACTCGCTAATTATTGAGTAATACATCGAAAAAAAAGGTGTAGCATGCCAGACAGCATATTTATTGCCCTTTTATGAGTTTTCTCATGCTGTACCGCTCCGAAACATTTGGGCATCTAGAGACAAAAGACGGCTTTAACAGTCGTTCACGACGGTGATAACCTTCGGTAGTCGTATGAAATGTTTAGTACATTTCAGTTCATGCAGTTGAAAAATGTGTTTCTGAGGACGATCATCAAATTAAAAGTGTGCGGCAACGTGTTAAATAACTTTAGTCACAATTAGTTTCCAAAACAAATAATTCTCAATTCTATTATTCAAAAGTTCTCTCACAATTTTTGTGTACTGAAGTATGTTGCTAATTGTTAAAATTGTTTTAAAAAATGAATATATTTTGTTAAATCTAACATAACTTAAGGCGAAAATTACAAACTGAATACCGCCTTGGAGAATAAGTGCTCAAGTCTAATTTTCTTCAAAATAAGTTTCTTTTACTTATAGAAACGGAATTATGTTATTTTCGTAGTGAATAAGGGGCTAAGTCAGGCATGGATTGCAAATGAATCACTGCTTGTATTACAACTCCATTTAATGCAAAAACTACGAAGACGGCCCTATTAACTCTCATTGGACAAAATTAGACTTGACTAATTATTCACCGGGGGAGGAGATACAATGATTTTATGCCGACTTGTTACCGGCTATAGTTAAAAACAGTTAACCAAATTTTATCATAGTATTTTTTCTTTATAAAAATTTAAATAATAATAATTTTCAAATTTTAGTGAAATTTATAATATTCTATAGCCGATGAAAAGTCAGTCTTGAAACATATAATGTTTTTTGTATTGAATAAAAAATATAAAAAAAGGTTATCTAGGACTTGTAGATTTCGTAATAAAAAAATACTCGTTCAATGAATTCAAACCAAAACGTTTCATAGAACAGTCTGTAGAATACTCAGCTGTGATCCTGAAGGTATCTGGTTTATATCCAGCTTTGATATTTAAAATTGCCTTTAATAAGTAAAGGGACGTATAATATTCCTGGGGTTGACAAGGTGTCTTATGTTAAATTCAAATATATAAATATATTTCTAATTAAAATATAGTATATTCCTTTAAGAGAAGCGAGGGATCGTTGACTGGATGATGCAAGGAAGAAAATAGTTGGGGGTGCAGTCAATTAAAACACTAAATAAGTGGATACTTATTTTAATTAAGTGCCGACGTTTCGACCCACTTTGTGGGTCATCTTCAGGGCTATAGGACGCTTGCAGTAGCACTAGGGGACGCGGTCTGAAGTAGGTAGTCCGAGGTAATTCCAGACCGCGTCCCCTCGTGCTACTGCAAGCGTCATATAGCCCTGAAGATGACCCACAAAGTGGGTCGAAACGTCGGCACTTAATTAAAATAAGTATCCACTTATTTAGTGTTTACTATTTTCTTCCTTATATTCCTTTAAGTTGTCCAATCCAGCCGACCATCATACATCTTCGATCTCCTTCATTTCAAAACTACAGTCCACTCCCGTAACACCCGTTCTCGGCCCTCAGACTACATACAGTATCCCACCAAACAGCAGGTTTTGACAGATCCTTATCCGATCCTCGTCTCTTTGGAACTCAATATCTTCTTCTATTCGTCATTCCAATAACCTTTCAACCTTTAAATCCCGTATATTCAATCACCTAATTTCCTTAGAATCTCCAAAAAATCTGAAATAGTACGTTTAGTTTTGAGACTAAGGTTTTCTAAATGATGGATGAATGATTTGTTTTATATATATGTGTGTATCTGCATAATTGTATATGTGAATACGCCTGTGATTGAGGTGTGTATATATATCCATTTGCTTTCTCTGATAATTTGGCTGTTCACACTTCCAGACACATATCATTATATTTACTTATTTATAATAGCTTTAATAGTTATCATAGTTAGTTTTGTTTATATTTTTTCTTTCATTATTTTATTCCTTGTTTTGTTTTTATCTTGTTTTTCAAAAAAATGTATACATATGTATGACTATCAATTGTTTCTCTCTCTATGATCATTGTTATCTTATTGCTATTTTCTTTTCTTTTATTTTTCCTTTATAGGAAAAACAGTTTTCTTTAAATATTGTTTTAGGAGGTAAACGATAATTTTTTCAATTATTTTTTTATTTATTCTCATTTATTAATTTAATTGTAATTAATTAACTAAATGTAATCTACTTTACTCTAAGACATATTGGTTATACATTATTCCTGTAATGTTATTCTAAAGGGACTTGTCCCAGAATAAATAAAATCTTTATTATTATTATTATTATTATATATATAGTAGCAGGAAAGGGCGAAATTTTGGTGATATTGTTGTTGGAGGGAATAAGTTCGAACATGTGGAGATCTTTAAGTACTTAGGGCCTATGGTAACTGGAAAAAAACTAAATTCAAGAGGAAATAAAGGCGAGACTAAAGGCGGGAAATGCTTGTTATTATTCGGTCTCGAAATTACTAAGCTCGCGTCTTTTGTCCCCAAATCTAAAAATCAGAATTTATAAAACAATCATCCTTCCATCTCTTCTCTATGGATGTGAAACTTGGCCACTGACGCTGAAGGATGAACAACGTCTTCAGGTATTCGAAAAATATAGGTGTTACGTAGAATATTCGGTCCTAAAAAGGATGATACTACTGGGGAATATGGGAGATTACATAACGCGGAATTGCGAAGCATGCATCCGGTAAATATTGTTAAGGTGATAGCGTTGAGAAGATTAAGATGGGCATGTAAAGTTGCTGGGCTTATTAACGAACGAATCCCTAAGATGTTAATAAGCGCTATTCTGGGGAGCGTCTAAGGGGTTTACCGAGGCGTAGGTGGGAGGATTGCGTTAAGTGATCTAGCGGGTTTGGGTTAAGGTGGTGCTCCGTGGACGGAGGTTTGTAAACATAAATTGGTGGTATCAGCATCGAGCCTTCCGGTTTGATAAGCCTTTTATTTATAAAAATATATTTAGGACTGGAAAGGTCACGCATCTGACACACCGGAGATTTTATATCAATTATCCAAGACAAAAAAATTAGTTACAGAGCATAGCAGTAGCCCTCATATATACTACAATATTTTTTATAATTAATAATTAAAATTGAGATTGATTTATTAACCTGTGACTGGTGATTACTTTATTATTTCATTACTACGTTTAATTAAAAGGTAATACAATTTAATTAGCTAATAGTAATTTAACTAGCTAGTGGTAATTGAGCAATAATAAGATATATGTACCTCAACTAAATTAAAGCTTAGGTTTTAACGAAATTGCGATATTCTTATTAAATTACCACTAATAATTATAGGCAATTTATAAATATTGTGTTAAAAAAATTGAGTTGAACCACCAATACGACTTGTACAAACTCGCAAATAAAGTATATATTTTTATTGCATAATCTGTTATTAATTCTATGATGAATTAGCCTGACTTCATTTTTAATGATGAGCCTTGTTAAGAAAAGCTTTGAGTCCGTAAAATACAAGTTCGGACATTTACGCTAATCATAAGAGTTCAATTTGGTTTTCATTTCTTTTCAGGGCAGTTAGGTACTGATATCATTAAAAAAATGCTTATTTCAAAATAATCAAAATGGTAAAATACATACAATTGTTATTTGAGGCCTTTAGAATCATAAATGGATCAATTAGTCAAGCAAATTTATGCTCCGCAATTTCACGTTCAGAATCGGACCAAAACAAAGAGAAATAATTGGCTTTAGTTTCGTGTTGAACGGAATTGCATGACTAAACTAGCTTAAAATATGGAAAAAACTATTTTTGAAAATTTGGAGTTATTCGCATATGTTCCTTAATATTTAGATTAATGTATATTATCATTACTTTTATTAATTAATTAGTACAAAAATCGCAAACACTTCTTCAGTTTATCATATAAAATAATGGACGTATATTATCTTGTTCTTCCTTCTGGAAAAATTGAAGGCTAACCATTTAAATATCATCTTATAATCTTTATGATATCAAAACCTTAATAACAGTAAACAGTAGGAAATTTCCATTAGAAAATACTGTATCGTCTATTAACTGTATATAATTTCGAATTCGGATGTGGTAGCTTTTAATGGGGTGTATAAAAAAAAATGACCGTTTTATCAAATTCCAGAGTTCAAAAGTCTGTAAATATTTTAATGCTATTTATTATTTACCAACACTTAATAATCCCTTTAGACCATTCTCTAAGCTTGTTTACTAACACTGGACTTCTTCAAAAAAAGCCTCAGTTTAGTTATTTATTTCAAAGAAGAAACATGACAGTGTCCTATGAAATTCTCGTAATTTTAAGATATTACTAGGAAAAAAAAAATTCACAGCCGCTGAAGCAACTCGTGAAATTATTAAATATGAAGGGGAAAGTGCCCTTGACCAGCGCACTGCACGGTGTTGGTTTGAAACATTTAGCAGTGGAGATACGACGTTGGAAAGGAAGAAGGGGTCCGGGCGACCATTAATGAGGTGGACCATAGACGAGGTTCTGAAGGAAGCTGTTGAGCCAAATCCGTCCACAAGTACTCGCCAACTTGCCAGGGAGTGTGGTGTGTCGAAAGATACCGTTAATCCCCATCTTCTCTCCATGGGGAAGGTGAAACGGTCATTTTTTTGTATACACCGCATCAATATGTTAACAGCCGGGGATGGATCAGGGACGCTCTTGGGGCTCACCCAGCCTCTATAAATGGGGGAAAACTGGCGGTTGAGCATAATCTAGGACAAATCACCTCACTGCATTACCGATGTCATAGAAGCAGCACAGTTTCTATCATGTACTGAACCCAAGACTATGAGTAATAGTGTTAGTGGTGAGGTAAATCAACAATAGTTTGTATAATTCATAAAAAATCTTTTAATAAAATTTACATAAATAAAAGCAAATCTATAGACAAATAGATATTAGACTCGTATGCATTTCCTTCCAACTCATTCTATCGGTATTATTCAACGAAATGGAGAATTTGCAAATTAGTATCTTTTAGAAAATGATAAATTTGAGTCTTATTGAAATAAAATATTAGCCAATGAACATTTTGTCCTTTCACTTCCAACCAAAGCGTTTAAACTTTAGAATGTCAAAGCAGTTTATTTTGTTAGAAACGTTATTTTGCTTAATTTGTGATTGCATGCTCTCCTAAGGTTGTAATAAAGTCTCTTAGTGATTTATGGTATTACCTAAATCATTCTCGTGCATAATGTGGATTCGAAACTGGTAATAAATGGTTCCAACGACGTGGGAATACGAGAACGGCGATGGTACGTAATCGTAGCTGAGAGTTGTGCTCGAGAAAAAAAAATTCGTGACCTGTCGATCCTTGTTTAAAGAATTGAGGAACAAGACGTCACTGTCGCTAAGCTCTGCTTAACCATAAATTTTACGTTGAGAAATATCTTTGTTTACTTAGGCTAGTTTCTATCCTCACCAAGATAATATTCCATAACGCAATACTTCCGGTCATTTTATCATAAAATAATTTTAAAAAACATCCGCTAATGTAAGTTGCTCTGTTGCTCATTCTCTAAAAATTGGTATGTAAACAAAAAGCAAGGGAGAAAAGAAAAGAAAGATAATTTATTAGAAAAATAATCCCAAGAAGGGATGCCCCCAAACGCTTTGTACAATATAGGAGATATTCCAATCTAAAGATTTTCATTGTTATGAATTAATTAGGCATCCTAAATAAATAAAAGTTATTTTATTAATTTATTTAACATAAACATTATTAACATTCATATTAAATTATGTTCTAAGTGAAGAAGGATAATTGAATCTTGTGAAAATTATCACATATCCAATGCCGTTCTGCCACTGGTGCTGTTGAAGAAAGATGCCGAGTCTGTCTTAATGCCCACGAAAATCACTTTAAACATTTAATATGAATGTTAATGTTTACATTTAATGAATAAAATTGGTGGGACAAAAAAAATAAATTTTATTCACACCTACATAGGAAATTTTTTTCATGTTTTGGGATACTAAATTCAAATTTTCAGTTTCGCTACTTAACTCTGAAACACTCTTTATATAGTTGTAAAATAGTTTTAAAGCCATTTAATATATTAAAGTCATAACAAATTTATATTTATGTCAATATGATGAACTACATATGCCAATTTTATAGACTTAGGTCAGGTCTAAAGAAGAATCATAAATTCAGTTTTCCTAATTATATTTTTATATTCATTTATGTTATTTCTTACTATTTAAAAAAAAAAAAATCAATTTTCAGACATTTGAAGGTTTAAACTGAGATTAATTCTTATTGACCCAATAGAATATAGAACTATATAGATTAAGCCAGAAGGATTATACGAGTATGCTCCGGAGAATTCGACTATGAATGGAAGGGGACAAATTGGCCAAGTAGTCAAAAGAGAACGCAGGATATTAAGGAATATATAAGAAATGGATGGGTAATGGGGCACATATGTTAGAGGTCAAACAGGAATCTATAAGAACTAATAACAACATCAAATAACAAGAAAACGTTGTTTTATAGACACATCTTCAGAATTTCCGTTGATCGTCTGACAAAGAAAACATGGAATTTTCTTGGAGTAATCCAAAAGGATTGGGATGGTTACAGAAATGTGATAAGGATTAAAGAAATTGGCATTCCAAAGGACAAAATACGGAACAGGGATGAATTTATTCGTATAATGGAAAGCAGTTTTAAGTTTGGAGAGGGACACAATATATACATATCTTTTGATTCAGAAGAATGGAAGCTGTCATTCAGAGAGGGGCTCAAGAGATACTGGCAGGAAATCAAAGGTGGTATTGAAACAAAATCTAGGCACAGAAATTCATAATGATTGTAAAGTCTCAATTCAATGTGGCTCAATACGGATCCAAAAAATATTAATAAAATAATATATAATATGTTTTGGTTCTTGAGTTTCAGTCATTCTTTAAACTTCTTTAGGCGACGTTTCGAGACTAGGCTAGTCCTCATACTCATGCCCTAACAGTGAAAAAATGAGTTGTTTGTAAATACATTTAATAACACACTAATATAAATATCTGTAATATGTTAACCTTACACCCTATCCAATTACAACTTATACCTGTAATTTTATTTTAATTTTAGTGTGCTATTCAATGTTTTTACTAAAAGCTCGTTTTTTCACTGCTAAGGCATGAGTATGATACTGAGCTACTCTCGAAACGTCGCCTAAAGAAGAACTGAAACTCAAGAACCAAAACATATGATATTTCCATAACAGTTGAAGATAAGTAGAAACCAATATATATCAGCTTCTACATTACCTGGCTGTTATAGATAATATCTACTTACGGTTCTCGAGTTTCAGTCAATCCTTAAACCTTCTTTTGGCAATGTTTCGAACTATGTCGGTCTGATACTCGTGCCCTAACAGTGAAAAATGAGCTTTTATTAAATAAATTTATTAACACACTAATATAAATATGTGTACTATGTTAATACATAAGTGATACGATTTGATGAAGAAGGTGTATTAATACATCAAGCAGTTCAAATACCTTCCAATACTTGCATGTAATCTAAATATCGCCAAAAGAAGTTTAAAGAACTGACTGAAATTCGAGAACCGCAAGAATATATATTATTCTGACTATACTATACTAAATATATATTAATCATCATCATCATTACATGGCGCTATGGTCCATGAAGGACCTTGGCCTCCTCAACAATTTTCCTCCACCTTGACCGATTTCTCGCTGCTCTTCTCCATGTTCTTACCCCCAGGCACTTAAGGTCTGCTTCCACATCGTCCAGCCATCGCATTCTAGGCCTTCCTCTTCGTCTTTCTCCGTCTGGACGTCCCTCCAGAATCAGCTTTGGGAGCCTTAATTAAATATATATTAATAAGACTATACTAAAGTCATTGTCCTTTTCCAACAGCTCTATACTATGGTTCCAGTCCTTCCTCTCTGGCAGGTCCCAAGAGGTTTCTATGCCCAACCAACCCCTTTCCTCTTTCCTAGCCCTATCCTCAGGCGTGGCACAGGGCTCAAGCATCTCTCCTATCCTTTTTAACTGTTACATCAACGATCTTCCTAAATCCGTTCACCACGGTTCCTACCATCTATATGCTGACGACTTCCAAATCTATTTATCCTTTCCTCCTTCTGAGCCATCATTCGCGTTCGCCAGTATTCAGCAAGACCTCGATAGGATCAGTGCCTGGGCAAAGCTGAACAAATTGGAATTGAACGCAATGAAAACCCAGGCCATTGTTCTAGGTTCCAAATCCCTTCTTGCAATTACTTCATGATTTGTATCATTATGTGCCTCCTGGCCAGATGAATATTATGTTTATTTTACTTGTTCTTTATTGTTATTCTAAAGGGACTTGGTCCCAGAATAAAGTTTGTTTTCTATTCTATTCTATTCTAATCTATTATTTTATATACTTCCCTGAACATTATATGGGCGTTATATTTGAAATATTCGATGCTGTTAGGCGAGTGTGCCAAGCAGACAAACCATTGGGTAGTCGGTGACCTAAATGCTCAGCACCCGATCTGGAACAACATTATGAGCAACAAGACTCATCAAGACTCCTTTCACTGTAGTACATCCGAACACCCACACTTTCAGACATCGAGCGAAGCCGTCGTTCATATCGACCATCGATCTACTACTCACGAGGCAGCCGCATCGATTCGTGGATTGTCTGAGATCTACGTTGGACTTTACATCCGACCACAGACCTGCGCTTTATATTATAGATGAGGAAATACAAGTTCCAGTGGGGATAAAACATAAATATGAGGAAGCAGACTGGGGAACATACAAGGCACAGTATGTTCCATCACGAACTGTCAACAGTTCCCACAATCCGGACAAGAAGTGATGTAGACGTATGTGTGGACTTCTTCACAGAAACAATCAGAAGAGTCGCAGATGAAGCAATTCTGAAATTCAGGCCACTTCCACCAGCTCTACGCCCAATGCCAGACCACATTCTGAACCTTATCGCCAATGAACCTTATAAAGCATATTCAAATATAACAGTTCATATAACATATAGCTATATAGCTATCTGCCTTTTTAGTTAACTACTTACATATAAGCTATATGTATAACATAACATAACATATTAATTATATGTTTTCTAAAATCTTTATTCTTTTACCTACATTTTTATGTTTTTAAAAGTATAAAACGTTATTATACTACTCACGAAGTATTTGATTAAGTTTAAAGGAATATTTCAAGTCTTTTGAATATTATGATCCCTATTCTATTTTATTTCGATTTAAATAACTAAACATTTAGTTTGATCTATTTATGATATTTTATAATAAGTCAAAGTAGTTTAAGAAATGTATTCCTCTATATTAGGCGAGTTTTTTTTATGATAGAGATATTTAATTGATTTATATTGAACAGAACTTATGACTGTTGCGTTAACAGTCATTTTTGGTAAATTGATAATTAAATTGTAAACATAATACTTTACTAGAAAAACTTGTAGTCGATATTGATATCAATATATTTTAATTTATTAAATGAGATAGATTGATATTTGATTAATTAAATTAGATAGATTTATTTAAATAAAATTATGACATTTTCGTGTAAGATCATGCCCAATTATAATACCTAGACATTTTTTGGTATTATATATTGAATAATATTACACTAATAACTGCCGAGAAGTGTACAGCGAATATTTTTTTCAGATATAAATAACATAATGAGTTTTTTTTTTGTTACTATTAGATTTTTTCGAGTGCTGCTACCTATCGGTGTAAAAGAGATTTTGAAGCCCACCATATGTAATTCATTATGTGGCGACCTGTACTCATGCGTGGACAGTTATTTCGCCATAAAGTAGCTAATATTTTTTTATATTAACATTTTTGTGTTTGCTTTGGGTAGTTAAAAAAAAAACAACCTAAGTGTTGATGCTTTTATGTTATGATTGGTTATGTTATATTTCTTTGATTAATTAATACAACTTCGTTTTATATGGACATTTTTATTTTTTACCTTGGACATTGGGCCTACAACCTACAAACCTGATCACAATAACCAACTGTATCCTGTTATGTTTTTAATATTCAAAATATTTGTTTCTGAATCATTTTAAAATAATACTTGTTGTGATTTATCCTGAAAAAAGAGAAATATGTAAAAAAAGATTTTATGTAAATATGAAATTAATAGAATATCACATAAATTTGAAAGATCACAGGATATTTTTCTGCGACAACGTCGATAGTGTTCTGTTAACTTAGATATGTTTATTCTTCTAACATTAAGAAAAAAAAATCCATGCCATTTATTATCGCGAAAGTACCCGAAGAATTATGATAAACCGAGAAAACCGGCTCAAACTACAAGAGGTTTTGACTCTTCACGAGTTGTGGTACCAACAAAGAAGAGAAGAAAACGCATTATGATACTGATAAAATATCGGTGTTAACTGTCAAAATACCGACCAGATCAAGATACGAAATACAAAAGTAAGATACCATTTAAAGGTAAATTGTCCAAAGAAACTCTGGCCTAAATGTTTCAAAATAAACAAGTAATTATTAGATTCCTATCTGTCAACCGAAAACACTGGATTCCAACATTTGTTAAGGGTGATTACAATGCTCAGAAACTGTAACCGGTCCTTAACATTTATATAATTTTACCGTTTACCGAAATTATCAAATCCTAGTTAGTCTTGTTTACAACATTTTTTAGCGAATTTCACGTTTCAATGAATATATTTACTAAAGTCTTACTTATTGCTTTCAAACTAAAAGGTAATTATACAGCAGGTTGTCGTTTTGAGCTGAGTTACAAGTTTCAACTTTTTAATAGTTTCATTTTTAATCTATACATATAAAATGCTGAATATTTGACTGAGTGATCAACGCACAGCCTAAACCGCTGATCGTAGAGACCTGAAAATTGGAGGGTGTTTTCTTTATATGACGTAGGCATCCGTTAAGAAAGGATTTTCTGAAATTATACCTCTATGGGGGTGAAAAAGGGGGCAAAGTTTGTATGCTTGCTCATGTGTTTCTTACTCGCAAAATCTACATATTTTCGCTGAACAAAATAAATCAAGTAACATATTTCACTTCTCGCTGCTGCCGTACGACAAGTGAAACCGTTATACAAAGTAATCATTTTCTATAAATCCAATAACATTACATACTAATCCTTTACTGACACGAACAGCAGTAAACTTGTGTCTGTCCCGTTCGATAATCACTGTCAATGTATGTTTCACGGCTGGCTGATCTGACTGTGATGAAATTTAAAATGCATAATCTCAAACCTGGGGAAGGACATAGGCTACTTTTTATCAATACACCACACAGAAGAAGTTTATATAAAACTGTAACACACCCAGCGTTCAACGCACAGCAGAAACCACTGAACTTAGCATCTTGAAATTCGCAGATAGGTTCTTTGTAAAGCTTAAATGAGCACTAAGAAAGACATTTGGACAATTCCACTCCCAAGGGTTTCCCCCTTAATTTAATAGGGGTACGGATGTACGAATAACTTATAGTTAAAAAAAATTAAATTATTAATTTAAAATGATTGTCACGCAACTTTATTTGGCAGACCTAATTTCATGCGAGCGAAGCCGTGGGCAAAAACTAGTATTTACTAAAAACGCTTATTATTGAAACCTTTAGACTGGGAAATAGAATGTAATTATGGTTAATGAGTAAATTACAACAATCTTTTTATCAATAAATGAAAGTTTCAACTAACATTTCGAAGTATAGATGATATATGTACAATAATAGGATGTTGATAGTTGGGGGTGCAGTCAAGAAAACACGCAAAAATAGGTGAAACTATTTTATTTTAAGTGCCGACGTGCCCCCAACTATCAACATCCTATTATAGTACCCACAGTCAACTATTTCTTTCTCACATGATATATGTACGTTGAAAAGTTAATTTCTGGAAGAAAGTATTACCGAAACGTACACATTTCCCATAATTACACTCTTCTTTCTTTCTTACTAAAACCCATGTTATTTTTATTAAGTTCAATAAAAGAATAATTACTTAGCGTTTTATAGACTTCAGCTGGATAATTAATTCCATAATTACATTCTCTTCTCCATACCAAATTTCATGACAGCTTGTAGTGTTGGAAAATATTATAAGATAACCAATTAGACAGTTAAAACTTGTAACCTTACAGAAAGCGACAACCTGCGGAACAGATAACAATTAAAATATTTAAAAAATACATTGGTTTTTTTCTATCACGTAAGGCTGGCTTATAAAATTAAGTTGAAGTTTTTGGTAGTACAAAAAACGGAAAAATTGGATTTCTTTTTATTATTTTAACATGAAGTAAAAGCAAAAAACACAAAACAAACTACGATACCTAGCTAAAATGGGCATAAAAGTGATACACATGTGTCGTAAAGTTATTATAAGTCGTTTGGTACTTTTCCGGCTGTGTTCTTGTGAATTTCCTCTTTTAAACACCGAACAGTAGTCTGCCATCCTGTTGACATTCCATCGACCATGGTATCGGATATCGGATATACCAGGAAACTGTTCACAAAGATACGTACTTGAAACACTCTCCTTCTTTGGGTAACGTTTTCACAAACTGTTACATTAGCCACAATTTGATATGAAGTTGTGGAAGTAAGATCTTTTTAGGATTCACTAAACATTGTCTTTCAACATTTTTAATTCCTTTCTGATTGGCCACGTCTGCTTGACATAGTGTTGTTTCCTGTCACGGCTACTCCAATCACAGAGGAAACATAGAAACTTTGTGTAACCACTTTGTTGACCTAGTAACATGGAAATAACTTATAAACCCCCATAAACGGTCCATTTATGGTCAGAGTAGCCGAGCTTGTTAAGAACAAACTCATGATTTTCGAAGCATTCTTTCAAATGGACTGAGCGTCCATCAGGCACGGAAGCATATTTGTTACAATGTGAAGAAGTACAGCTTTCAAACTCCTAATTGATGGATCGATGAAAAGTTCTCTGGTTCATACGTGATTTTGAACATTTCCATGATTCCAGGTACATTGTTATAGAAAACTAGGTCACCCAATTGTGTAAAGAGAGGGACAAATTCCTTTTCTCTAAATCAGTACGATAAAAATGAAACACTAACATAAGTCTAGACCCTAAAATTTTCAGGTAAAATTTGTGACTTATCTAGGGGTGATGGAATGTTTTCCTTTAATCTGCACAAACAAAATTCTATTAAACCCACTAGGTAAATATGATTAATTTTTTCATCGCAGAGCTGTGTTAATTAATCTGTTAACAGCAATGGATTGAGCCTGTCGGGTACGCAGACAATCCTAGCGCTCAACCAGCCTATTTAGCGTGTGTACTTTTAACTGGAGGAAAACCTGAAAAATTATTTTTAGCGTGGTCTTGAACAAATCATCACTGCAAAACCGTTGTCTAATAAATATATGTATGAGAATATTTATGATTATGAGAAACTCTATCACGTATTGAACCCAAAACACCCTCATCGGTGAAAGTGGTACTGTGTTTTTTTAAAATTATTATTTAAGATAAAAAATAATTTGTGTAATCAAATTAAACTGTTTTTTTTTCACACCCCGTACATCGTCATTCAAAGTATTCATATTTGGCAATTTAGAATAATAATGTATGAATATTATGTATGTATGAATAATGTATTAATGTAGAGTTTAATATATTCTAGGATTTTTTTTAATGAATTAACTGATAACAGATACATTTCAGTAGGGGCGATATTTCTTCGATACAAATTTATTCGTATTGCAAGTTCCATCAGGTGAAAAACTAACCAGTAGGGAACACATAATAAATAATATGTATTTATTGTTCTTTTGATGGTGAATATTTTTAAATGTTTATATTTTGAAAATAATAGATTTGTCCAGGCCGGGATTTGAACCCTGGTCGTCTGCATCTCTTGTACAGTGATCTAACTGCTGAGCTACCAGGGGTTGTATCCAAGTCAGACAAATTCATTCTCTTCACCGATCCAATATCCCCGGGTTCTCACAATTTTTGCGATGTGTACACGGGAAAGAAGTCGTTAAACATTACTTTATTTGGGATCTTGTTGACTTAGGTCAATTTTATATTTATAATTTATTTTTTATTTATTGTTCTTTCGATAGTTAATAAAAAAACTTAAAAAAACTGTACCACTACAACCCGTGAGCAACTCTGATGGTAGAGACTGTACTTTCATGGACAACGGTTCTGCAAGGAGGTGAATATTTTTATTTTGGAGATGTAAGATTAACGTAATAACAAGATCCCAATTAAAGTAATGTTTAATGAACATTCTTCCCCGTGTATACATCGAAAAAATTTAAGAACACGGGGATATAGGATCGGTGAACAGAATGGATTTGTCTTACCTGGATACGACCCGTGGAAGCTCAGTGCTTACAGCACTGCACTAGAGATGGAGCCGACCCGGGTTCGAATCCCAGCCAGGACTATTTTTTCTCTTCAGAATAAGAATATTTAAAAATGAATGGCATCGTTCATTCTCCTAAAAGTGGCTTCTTGAAGTTGTGAATTCTCGCAACCATTACCTTCATAATTTTTATTTAAAGAAAAAAAAAACTTTTACCACTACAGCCAATGAAGGTTTTTGGGTTCAGTACGTTGTTGGGGGCATTCCTCACAAGGCATCATCAATTTTAAAAGCCTGAACCATAAGAACATTTCTGGTTCCTACATCGTAGAAATTACAGCAAATTTTGGATAAGTGATTATTCCTAACTTATTTTATTATTATATATTTTTAAATTATTTTATTACTATTTATTTCAATTTAATTGAGCGCTAAGCGATGTACAATACTATTAAGCAGTTATTTGCTATTACAAATAGATTAGATGGTTTACTAATACCTGAGCATGCAACATATAATTTTCCATGGGAGAAACATGGATGTTCTAGGTCCAAACCGCAAATGGACATTGTCTGGCCTTAAGACTTGTTGATGGTCATAGCAAAAGGCAAGTGTATAATTCATAGCATGGATTATGGAGAAAAGGGTTTTTTAAAGACTTCGTAATGAAAGTAAAGTGAAAATGTCTCATGGAATAAGCCTTTGTTCGCCCTTTTGACAAGATCCAGTTATACCTGAAACGGCGAGTAGTTACTTGTCATTTCAGTCCACTATGGGAATTTAAAGTAAAACATTTGTCAATATGTAGTCCTAAGTACCGGATCTGTTCTACAGGAATCATTGGGATTTTATTAAACGGTACAAGAGGACAGGTGATACAGGAAGGGTCTAAAGGTGATTTGACGGGATTTGTGGGAATTTATTTTAATCCTCCAGTTTTCACACCATTCTTCATTGGTGTGAAAACTGGGGGAAGTAAGCGATATTGAAGAGTATGGGTGCCATAACTGAATTAATGTTTTGTACTTGTAGTGATGTATTTAATATCGTTCGTAATTAATTGGAAGTTTAAAGAGAGCATATGGAGCGGAGAGGCCCAGTGGTAGAGCGCTGATGCCGTGGTAGAGCGTTGCCATGCCGTTGCTGCTGTTAACAACCGGAGGTGGATCATATGCGATCTAGGACCCTCTCGGGGCTCACCCAGCCTCTATAAAGTGAGGACCCAAAATAAGGAGAAATAATCTGGTGATTGAGAGTGGTCTAGGACTAATCACCTTCCTGTACAACCTTTGTCCATGAAACAATACATTCTCTACCATCTACTGAACCTCGGATCCGTGCAGGGGTTGTAGTGGTACAGTTTTTTTAAGTTAATAAAAGTATACTGTTATTGCCTAAATCGACTTTCGAACCATGTCATTCACGATTAAAATTGAATCTTCAGCTATCATCGTTCTTGCTATGACTTTATGACTCCAACACTTCGTACTGATCCGATTTTTTTTTCTTCTACCGGGTTTCGTAGCGCTTATCATACTAAAAAATAAACTTTCGACGCCTGCGTAACCCAGACAGCTGATGATGAGGGACGAACGGTACCCGGGACTACCCGATGGAACCGTTCGCTGCGGAAGTTCTTCATAACGGTACGAAGGTCTCCCTACTCCTTGAGCCCCTCTCCACCAGAGTCCTCCCAGGCGACTTTCACTTCAGTGTAGTGTAAAAAGCCGTCGTGTATGTTATGGAGTGATGCAGTGATACGAGTAAGTACATACATATTACATTATTAATACCCGTATTACAACGCATCTATGTTCACTTATACACAGCGTCATAAACAAAATAAGAACTTATACATCTAAAGAAATGTCGAAAATCCTTAAATCCAATTATTATAATCAAAATTATTTTCAGACAAAATATGTACAACTTTATCTATTTGTTCCAAAGATTCGGACTCATTTTTTGGCCATAATCAGAACAGAGAATAAAACGATAGGGAACGACAATATAAACAGTGCAGTAAGAAGTTATAACAGGTTGCATAAACAGAAATTATATGAATGACAAGAAGGAAATAAAATCAACCAAAGTTAAATCATAAAATAATTTATGAGAAATAGAAAGAGTGGAATGAAATCAAGAAGATAATAAAACATTAGAAATGATATATATTTACACATCTTAATAAATACATACATCTTATGTCGGTATGTATTAATCGCTTCCTTTTTGGGCTTTTTTTTGAATAAATAATAAATAATAAAAACAACCATGTAATGATACTTAGGCATTTAAAAAACATTGTAATCAATCCAGCCCTTTTAAAGGTAATAAAGTAATAATAAAATTTAATTGTTTTATATAGAGTGATAATACAGTAAAAGCCTCATTAATTAACAATAATTTTCTTAAATCACAATAATTCTACTTTTACGACGGTACTATTAAAAATATAAATTAAAATAAAAAATGTTCTGTGCATATCATTAATTGCAACCACTTATATTAAACATATCATATTTATTTATAATTTAATGATTATAATACAATTATTTGTAAATAAATGTAAAATAAATAAATAAAACTGTTTTCAGCTCGGAGAAAATTTAACAAACCGAGTTTTGTAACATTTAAGATGTAAATAAAACTTTGTTTTCTGCATGCTATTGATTAATAATTTTTTTGCGATCACAGCCGAATAATATTTTAATAAAAATTAAACAGTCAAATAAAGAAATATGTCTTTTTAGATTTATTTTTTTAAATTTGAATTATACAATTTTGTTTTATATCAAATAAGAATATTTGGATAGTTAAAAATTAAAAAGGAAACTAATGTGAGAAATTCAATTTAATGTTATCAGTAGATTATGCTTTCTTCTGTTTATTATGTGTTATTGTTATTTAACGTGTGAGTCCAATTGTTACTATAGGTTTTTTTTATACTCTTAAGGTTCGTAGAAAATTTAAGTAAAAAACATAAAAAATAAGGAATAAGCAAGATAAAGCTTTTGTAAAAAAATGTATATTTCTCAATAAATAACTAATGCCAACTTTCTTAATTAATGTAGTCTGATGTAGTTACAATTTAGAACAATGTAGTTAATTCTTTGTATTATTGTTAGTACACCGGAATAAACTTTCGGTCGTTTGTCGTCAATTTATGGATTATTTATTGATAAAGATGGCAAATACATTATCATATGTTGAAATTGTAGGATAAGAATGAGAAAACAAATATCAAAAAGGGCTCAGTGTGAAAGTATCAAATTATAGATTTGTTAATTAGATTTTATTTTGTAAAAATGTTCTGATTCTAGTAAAATACTTTAACTTAATTTATACTTTAATAAGTGTAGGGTTTTAATGTTTCACAATCGAATGGGAAAATAAATTATGAAAATGCAATATATTTATTTAATTGCATCATCAATAATTGAGTCAGCAGTTTTTATTTTATTATGAATAGTTTTGTCATATATATATATATATATATATATATATATATATATATATATATATATAGATATAGATATATCTAGAGAGAGAGTATATTTTATAAACTAATATATATGAATCATAATTAGATTGTATAAAACACATTTTAAAACAATCGTAACGATTTACTAAGGCATACATGATTTATTTAATCTTTGAGACAACCATATGACTACTGGCAGGATCAACTGGGGAAATCATGCATTTTGCAAAAAAAAAAAAAAAATTATGTTATGATAGGTAAAATACTCGCTTTAATAAGAAAAAGTAGAAATAATTTTCAATATTTTATTTCAAAGCAATAAAGAAAGAATGATGAACAAATAAATTAATTTAACTGTAAAATAGCTAGGAGTTACTTGATGTTAATTGTAAATATTAGTTTACTAATATCAGTAAAAGTAGAGTCATTGTGAAAATATCATTCAATTCAATTCAATTTACGAAAAAGTGATTTTTTTTTCATCACGGTTCTTATTTAAAACTTACTTAAAGTTGTTTGCGACTTTCTAGTTTCATTTCCTATTTTAGGGAGCGGAGTGGCTCACTGGTAGAGCGCCGAGTTCTGCTGATGATCCTGGGTTCAAATACCGGTTGCTGGCAGAATTTTATTTAAACTGTGGGATCGATGGAATCTAGGATCCTCCTGGGGCTCACCCAGCTTCTATAAATTGGGTACCGAAAATAAGGGGGGAATCTGGGGGCTTAGCGTAATCTAGGACAAATCACCTCCCTGCTCAATCGTTGTTCGAGTAATATTGCAGTCTCTACCATGTACTTGGCCCCAGACCCTTTATAGGTTATAGTGGTGCAGTTTTTTTTTCTCTAATTATTTTTTTTTTTACCTGTACCACAACCCATGAAGGGTCTGGGGTTCAGTACAGGTTGAGACTGTACTGTTTCATGGACAACGGTTCTGCAAGGAGGTGACTTGTCCTAGGTCACGCTCAACCCCCAGGCTTTTCCCCCTTATTTTGGGTACTCTATTTTTATAGTTTTTAAAGAGGCTCTGTTGGCCCTAGGAGGGTCCTAAATCCTATATGATCCATCTCCCGTTGCTAACAGACTAAATAAAAGTCATGGCCTCAGCGGGAATTGAACCAGGATTTCCGGCATGGCAACTCAGTTCTCTACCACTGAGCCACTCCGCTCCCCTCTTTTTTCTCTAATAAAGAGTGAATTTTAGTTTTTCAAACTATATATATATATTGGTTCTACTTACCTTGACTGTTATGGAAATATTATGTTTTGCTTCATGAGTTTCAGTCAGTTTATTTCAACTTCTTTAGGCTAGTCTAACATTCGAACCTTAATTAATACAAAAAAATACAAGCAATTATCTGGATAATTGGTTTTGCAGATGAAACATGATAAATAAGTGTTATGTAATATTACTCAACGTTTCCATCAACTTACGAGTACATAAGCCTAATATTCCTTTAATTACAAATAATTATACTCTATTTAGTGTTTCGTATTGACATTATAAAGTGTGGTTGTCTTATACATTATTTTAATTTATATAAGATTTTTTTTTCACTGTGACCCTGACGAAGGTCTACTAAATATTTAAACTAATGAAATCAATAAAGAATACACTACAATTTGTTTTTTTATATCATGGTTAAATGATTCTAATATAGAAACAAATGTTATTAAGATAAAAATATGTAATCGTGTAAACTTTAACTAGTCAATAAATTGGTATAGTTTGATTTTCTAGCTTTTCTTAAATATTGACGCCCCATTACCTCACACTTCTATTAATTACTAAATTCCTGTGTTACAGTACTTAAATTCTTTTATATGAAAGTTAATATATATCAAGCCTATGAAAACTTTATAAGAGTCGTTAGATGTAGAGAAATAAGTGAGAAAAAGTATTTAAGGAAAACCAGTTTGTGGTAACACAAAGAAAGCATAATGAATTTGAAATTTTCTTGATGGATCAGACATTGGTGTATTTTAGTACGCCTTAGTTGAACCATTGATGAAAATAGAGCAATATTCTCCATTGGACCTACCAGTGCTGAACAGCAATAAATAGTGTAAAATCTGTTTGTTTTTTTAATCATTTAACAAATAAAGTCTCATAAACGCAGATTATTCATCTCTCACCAAACGCCTAAAAAATACTCACTAATTACACCACACTATGGTGTAAGCTACAGTGGGAGCTCTATATTTTGCCTATCCAGGTTTAATAATGATGGGATTAATGAATTCTTGACATCCTACAGACTTGATACAGCACTGAGTTGCCATGCCGGAAATCCTGGTTCAAAACCCACTGCAGGCAGTTACTTTTATTTAATCTGTATGCAGCGGGAGATGAATCATAAAGGATTTAGGACCCTCCTGGGGCTCACCCAGCCTCTAAAAAATATTATAAAAATAGGGTACCCAAATAAGGGGTTGAGCGTGACCTAGGACAAGTCACCTCCTTGCAGAACCGTTGTCCATGAAACAGTACACTAAACCCGTTTACGGATTGTAGTTGTACAGGTTTTTTAATAATGATAATATACATCAAGTAAATAGAATGAAAGGTATATAACGGCATAGAATAGGTAGAGACACTACCTACTCCTAGTACTGGAATGGCACCATAAAAGTAACATTAAATGAATAAGCAAGCAAACAGTTTATTATAAATAAGAGTATTGTATTACATTCATTATTTAATCACATTATATATTTTATATAAAAAATACTCTGCAATGACTACAAGGTGATTGCTTCTAACTTATATTTGAAACAGTGGATAATTTAAGCAGAGAATCTAAGCAACAGCTAGTATTCTGAAACATGAAAAGAACACGGTTTTAGAAACATCCGAATTTGAATATTCCAGTAATTCTCTTGAAAACGAATGCAGAAAATTTACACATACATGGCGTTACTCATTTGCAAACCTGAATATCACGCCGACATAGCTCTTCCAGCGTTGCTTAACCTATATTACGTCCCATCTTATATCCACACGTCTCCGAAAGTATTTTATCTCTTGTAACGACCCGAGGAGTACTTCGCAATCATTCATTAGTGATATTAAAAAAGGAAGATAGATCGATGATGTTAAAAGAGTTTAAGTTGTGTTTAGAATTGCGCCATTTCTTAATTTGGCATGAAGAAATGGCCAGAAAACGCGAGAATCTTCCTGACGTCTGTGTTGTAATCTTGTAGTGATGGTTCAATTGGGACATGACCCAACGCACTAAAATTAAAACGACAGACGTAATGTACTACATCTGATCTTGCAGATTTTAGTACAGATGGAGATCAGGGAATATCTAAGCAACGTGTTACCGACGTCGAATTCACTAAGCTTTTATTACTCAGCAAAGCGAGCAGAAATCTGATTTATATTATGCAACGATCCATTTCTTTTATTCAATCAAGCCCTTGAAAAAGAACTAAAAAATAACTGTTTATTTCAACATCACGAAGCTTCGGGGAAACAAATTTCAATGCTCCCCAGAATGGCAGTCTTCACCGTGTACTAAATCTTCGTCCAAGAAAGAGAACAGACTCTACCACATGCTGAACCCAAGACTATAGAGGTACAGGTTTTTTTCCATATACTCATTACGTTCACAGGAGCAAGTTTTAGTCATAATCCTGTAATATTTTATTTCAGATTTAAGTTTTAATAATAAAAATGTTTCGTAAAAAATAGAGGTTAACTGTTGAAGAACCCCTTTTGCGGAAAATAAGAATAAATGAAAAAGGTGGATGAAAGAGAATAATTAATTTATTTTTTCCTGCTCGGGCTGAATTAAAACAAATCTGAACTCTAGATTTCATGTTGCAGTTTTATTTCGAAAATAATTCGTCTAAAATTTGGTCTCCAATGATTTTGTAAACGCTAGAGAAACGACAAAAACTTACTAAATCTAACTAGGATACGTTTCGTTGAAATATATAATCAAAATCTCTTCAAATATCCAGAAATCTATCCTTCCCTTTGTGAAATTCAATGATTAGAAAATTGTACAATAATTATTACAGAATAGTTAAAACAGAAAATGTAAATAATTCATTAAATAGATTTTTTTTTTCTTCTGCATGTTATTCTTACATAACAGTTTATGTTTTTCTTAATGGACAATTTATTTTACCAACCCACCCACGTCTCAACCATACATCAAATTAAGAGCGATAGTAAAACAGATTGCAAGCGTATACAAGCGATAGTTGTAACTTAGCTCAGAAACACGATCGTTTAAATCATTATTTTTCTTTTCATTTAATTCTCATCACGCCTTTTTACTTTCTCTTTTTCTAACAAGCGAATGTGATGGTAATACAACTTCCCTGTCATGAATTAAAAATATGATAGTTTCTACCATTGCTTGTACAGAAATGAATTTAAAATCAGTCATGTTTATAATAAGAAAAATCTTGTTTTCATTTGAGTGGAAAAAATTGCTTATAACCTAACCTAATTACTTTTAGACATTTTAAGTGTCACTTGCTATTACTATTTAATATTATTATATTTATTATTAATTTCTTTTGGAGTTGCTAATACATATTTTCTGGGCTAGTAGAAGTAATCCATCAATTTTCATATCCAACGTTAGGCGTCATAAACGTTAAATATATCTTCATCTTGAAAACATTATAGTATGAAAAAAATGAGTAATGTTATTAATAGTATGTAATTCTAATTTAAAAAAACAGTGAATACAATATAAAAAACAATTTTTCAAGATTTTGATTCGTTTAATACATTTATCACCAAACCTTTAATAAAATCTTATAATCTTCATAATACACCACATACAGGTTAATGTTTATCATAATCATTCAATAAATTTGTCTTAAAAATATTATATTATATTAAAAATCGAGTAATCTGTTATTAATTTTATGTAAATCTTTTTAAAGGAAAAACTATGAATTTAAATCAATTCAAATAAATCAAAATCAATAAACAGATAAATAAGGCTATGGAAGATAAGTTATTTATTCTGTCAAGTTAACAGTCAAGGATGGACCTTCTACGATCTACATACTCTCCTGGGGCTCACCTAGCCTCTATAATCAAAGACAGAAAGATCAGAGAATAAATGAGCAGCCCTAGTGAATAAGTGGTTAGTTTGGACAAAATCCAAACTAACTACTTATAAGAATTGTGTCATTTTCGTAGTCTATGAAGTTATTATAGCTCTATGAAGGATTATATTATATAGAGATAATCCCATTTCAACCAAGACAATGACATGGCCACTCATGCACTACGAGAATGACACGACCCCGCTTCCTTAAGTAGAATTAAATGGCAAAGTTGTAGGCAATAAAAAGATTTACAACTTTTGTATTTACACTTTTTTTACATAACCTCAAAATGTATGTGAAAACTTCAAATAACCAAGTTTTTGGTTTTTTATTTTTATCTTTTACAAAAAAAAAAAAATTCACGAAATCTAGTGAAAACTTACATTTTTATGTCCCAACCACACTGTATTTTTTATAATTTAAAATATTTATTTTTTTATCTTATTTTGACTTAATATCGAAAAAGCACCGTAATTTTCAATCGAAAAATCTCTCGTCAAAATATCTGATTTTTTTAAAAAGTCGGTCTTTAAACTCTCTACTTTCTGATGGTTTTAAAAAAAATATACATTACAAAACTAACTGAACAAAGAAATCTGAAATCCGAATTTAAAAAAAAAAATCATTATGTATAATTTTGAGCTATTTATTTAAAATTAATTTCATGTGAATCATTAACTTCCTCTTCCATATTTGAGCATTTTTCAGAGCCATGGCAATATGAGCATAAATTTGAGCATTTTAAACCATTTTTTAGGTAGCCACATTTTAAACTGTTACATTCACTTTCACAGCTGCATAAATAGTTTTGAGCAATATTTCCAGAATTAATTTCTTTTCTGTAAATTTGGGCATAATGCCACGTTGATGTTCCTTCCAGCCCCAATATGTGTCTATAAGTTCGTTTCCCAGCTAGATTTGAAGCTGATAATATCGCCTGTAACAATGTTGTTCTGCTGCACCTTCTGTGGGTGGGAGATTATCCAATATGAAAGATGATTTAATTTTTGCCAATTGACATTTTGGAAACCTTAATGGTTCCAGCGTTATATTATTATTTTTGCATTTATAAATAGATTTGATTAATTTTAATACATTTTTTTCCATATCTTCTTTGTTTGCATCTTTTTATAAAAAATATTGGCCAAATTCTAGAAATGTTATCATCTAATAATGAATTTACGGTACATTGTTTTCCTTTTCTGGAAAATCCTGACGCTGTATCGCAACCAGAAAAACAATGCAGAAATGCAACGATATTTTGAAGGATTCATTTTTGAAACTATTAGACGTGAAAAATAGATCTTTTACGTTTCCAGAACCTGGCTTGAGAAAATAAATGTCATGATATTTGAATTTAATTGATTCAAAAGGACCAAAAGATCAGTATCTTGACCCACAACAATGACAGTTTTATTAGTATATCTGGCAATTTCTATCGAGTCTTGTGCATCGATCATAATGATTAGCTAAAAAAAATATTTCGGATTCGAGATTTTTTTGTTTTTTTCCATTTTTTGAGATCATTTACCATAGTAATGTATATTTTTTAAAGCCACCAGAAAGTAGAGATTTCAACGTACAAAAACCCCACCGACTTTTTAAAAAAAGCAGATACTTTGACGTGAGAATTTTCGATTGAAAATTTGGGAGCTTTTTCGATATTAATTCAAAAAAAGGCGAACAAATAAATATTTTAAATTATTAAAAAATACAGCGTGTTTGGTAAAAAAGTAAGTTTTCGCCATAATAACGTTTCTCGCCCTATTTAAAGATATATTCTTGACTTCCACCCAGATCATCATTAGTATACGGTCTATTAATGATTATTAAAATGTATAACATTACAGAGCATAGCATTACGCAATAATTAGTTTTTAATCTAAATAAATTAATACATAACTGTTAATTATTGATATAATTGTAACGGCATGCTTTCACTCATCTATAGAACCAAATCTTCAAAGGATCTTCTTCCTTGGTTCGTTTCTCTTTGAACTGGAGCTTAGTCCTATCTTCAAATTTATACGCTTAGCTACTTCCTCAATCCTTTTATGCTTCAACGTTTCTGTTCTTCAATTTTTTTTTTGTCCTTTTATATCAAAAGAAGCTTTGACTTATGAGCCGCTTAATTTCCAGCTCACAAATCGTACGTAAGCCAGCTAGTGTTCCTTTCGAGATTTCGTAACAATAATATTTACTAGTTCATTCGCATCTCATTGTTATAGCTATTACTTCATTACTATTATTAATTAAGACGATTTTTTTAATATCAAGCAATATCTAATAAAGAGATTGTGATCTTTCCAGGTTTCCTGAACATGCTAGTTTCTGTCATAGTAAAGTTCCACAATTGACATAAAAAGTAAAAGCTGATTATTTCGCTTTATGATTTCTCAATAACATTGATTTTCCAAATAGATTGTGTATACGAGAAATAACCATTGGAAAGTTGTTATATGATTGTAAAGATTATAACTATTAAAATTTATAGCGGGGGAGCGCTGATCTAATGAGCTTAAGGTCCCGGATTGAAATTCAGCGGTGACGAATACATTATTTAATCTTTTATTACCCACGGATTAACAGATTTACATCCGTAGGTTGACAACGTAGGATGTACAGACCTTTCTAGGGCTCACCCAGCCCTGAGGGAAATGAGGAAAAAAATAGGGGATTGAGCGCGATCTCAAAGTACTTCCATAGGTCGTAGTGGTACCGTTTTTTTCAATCTATAAGTGAACCAGTTATTCCCGATTACTACAAATAAAGATAATAATTTTTTTATATAAAAATAATAATTGAGCAATAAAAAAAAAGTTACACATATCAAAATGATTACAAGACCAAAGTGCTCCAGAACATTAAATCAAAATTCAGTAGAGAAAGTTATCGATAATTGTCACAAAGAATAATATTCAAAGCAGTTTCCAACCGATTGATTCATTTTTTTCTCTATAACACTATAAAATTGAAAATAAGTGCTATATCTATGGACAACAATAAGAATGTTGAAAATAATTTCCTAATCCATAGTCTGGAATCAGAAAAGTAATTTAAAAAAATAGTTAACTTTTATTTATTTTAAAATATTCACAGTGATACAATTAACGCAATTATTTGATTTAATTTACGCCATTGGTTTAAAGTTATATCTCTCTGTAATTTATTTGTATTTAAAACATAAAAGGTATATGATATAAACTAGATGCAATATTAAAATGTTGAACTTTACTAATAAATAATGAGTTTATAACAATAGTGTATAAAGAAACGCACAATTTCTTTGTGCGTTTTTGAAGTGTTTAATATTGTTACTTTTGAAGTGAAGCATCAGAAACCAACTTATTAATTATTTCTGGGATGAATAATCACCTCTGGATTGAAGCGATAAATAAATAATAATAGGGGTGGATAGACCTAGGCATTATAAGTTTAATTTACGATTTAATTTCATTTGTAATGATATTGACAGTTGAATGATTTTAATTTTAACAAGGGAATTTCGGTTTAATCAGTGCGGACTTTTAATCGAGGTTTGTAAATATTTTAATAAGAATAATATACGTTAACTTCGCATTACAGTAAGTAAAATAATTACATTGTAGATTGCTACAAATTTCAAAGTGACATATGAAAACTGAAAATAAATGTCAGTTACTATAAATCATTCATCCATACCACCTACGATGCTGGGGTGTATACATTATACATATTTTACTATACATTATACTTCAGAGAGCTACTAGAGATGGATAGGAGCCAGCAGGAAGCAACAGAACTGAACCATCTTCTACAATCATGTTGGGAAGAAGACGACTTCATTAATGAGGATGAAATATCAGAGGAATTAGCGTCACTAAAACTAGGAAAAGCTGCAGGAATGGATGGGATCACGCCAGAGATGATGAAATACCTGGGGACCACAGAAGAAAAGATGTTTCAGCACCTTCTAAACTTGGTGTGGAAGAATAAAGTAGTGCCAAAAGACTGGAAAATCTCTGTCATAATACCAATATTTAAGAAAGGAGACAAAAGAGATTGCCATAACGATAGAGGAATCTCCCTTCTTAGTGTACCTAGTAAAATATACTCCAGAATACTAGAAAGACGTCTTAGGAATGCAGTAGAACCAATGCTGGGGGAAGACCAATATGGATTCAGAGGGAACAGAAGCACCCAAGACCTTATCTTCACACTGAGACAAATATCTGAAAAGATCATAGAAAAGAACAAGGAAGTCTTCACCGGTTTTGTCGACCTAACAAAGGCCTTCGACAGGATCAGAAAGGAAGATATCATTAAGGCTCTCAAGGAGAAAAAGGTCAATCTGGGTCTCCAGAAAGGAATCCTAAGTCTTTTCAAAATACAGAGAAATGTGGTGAGGACATTCAATGAGACATCACAGGAATTTGTAACAACCCAGGGGATCAGGCAAGGATGTAGCCTAAGCCCATTACTTTTTATTTTGACGCTGGACACGGCCCTGAAAAGAGCTAAGTCAAAAATGAGACCGTACCAACTAGGGTATAAAAACCTTAGACCAACCCACCTCAGTATCCTCGCATTTGCCGAACAACTGCAGGAACCTCCAATTCAATTTACGCATCTTACAAGAAGAGTTGGAAGTAATAAACATGACAATTAATACAGGGAAAACCAAAATCATGAGAATAGGAAGAAAAAGCGAGCATGGGGACCGAGTCGTAAGACTAAACAACACGAGGTTAGAGCAGGTAAGGGATTTTAAATATCTCGGTGCACACCTTAACGAACACAACTGGATAGATGGCGAAATAAAAGAACGAATAAAAGCTGCCAGCAGGTGTTTTAATTCCCTCAAAAAAGGATTCATCGGGAAAACAGAAGTGTCAAAAAACACAAAAAAAGTAGTTTATAAAAACACCTTCTTACCGATCCTCACCTATTCAAGTGAATCTTGGACTCTGGCTAAAAAGCACAAGAGCCAAATCCAAGCCATGGAGATGCGTTATATAAGAAGAATGGAAGGGAAGAGCAGAAGAGACCGAGTGCGAAACATAACAATGCGGTCCAATGTGGGGCTTCGGGCAGCGGAGGATATCATCGAGGAGCATCAGCTGAGATGGTTCGGCCACGTTTCCAGAATTGCAGAAAACAGTGTGGCAAAGGCTGTATATGAGACGAAGGTGGAAGGTACAAGACCGAAGGGAAGACCAAGGAAGACTTGGGAAGGCGCAATCCAGGAGGCCTTTGACAGAAGAGGTTTGGAATGGGGAAGGAGAAGAAGATTGGTACAGGAGAGACAGTCATGGGTTAGGCTCTACAGGAGAGATCCTCACACCGTTGGCGGTAGAAGAGGAGTAGATTAAATAAATAATTATAGTAAAATATAAATGTATTAAAAATAATTAATAAATAATCTTAATTTTATAAATTTAAAGAACCAAATGTTATAACTCTCGATATATTTCAGTCATTTGATTAACTAGCGACGTCTCATCGTATCACACCGGATCCAATGTAGGTGCAGCCTAAGGAAGAAAATAGTTGGGGGTGCAGTCGAATAAAACACTAAATAAGTGGGTACTTATTTAATTATGTGCCGACGTTTCGACCCACTTTGTGGGTAATCTTCAGGGACCAAATGACTGAAATACGCCGAGAGTTATCGGCGTATTTCAGTCATTTGGTTTGCTAGCGACGTCTCATCGTATCACACCGGATCCAATGTAAGTGTAGCCTTAGCCTGTAAATTTCATACTGATTTCATATCATCCTATTTTAAAATTGTTAATAGAGTCCTCTAGGTGACAATGAAACAGCTAAGGCTCTTCCTCGAAGATTTTATTTATAAATAAGTAACTACTGTTAAGTATATCTTACGAAATCTTATGACTTTAATACAGTCGTAAATTTCTATAAATAAATTTAAAAAAAGAGAAAAAATCAACAACTATACTAAAAATCAAGATTTAGAAAGGAATAATATAAGGGAAGACGACATTGTTACAGGGATCTTTCGTAACAGTTAAAAAGAAACCCGGGGCGTAGTGGTCATAGGACAGAAAGAGGCGTAGTGAAAGGATGAAAGGAACGGAAGAGAAAACAGCAAAATGAGAAGAAATGAAATTGGCAAGTGATCTCTAGTATATCTCATCGAATCGAACAACTATAAAAAATAATTGAAAACAAATTCTTAAATATTAATTACTATTTAAATAAAGAATTCTAGAATTAAAAAATGATTTTGTAATATTTTTGAATTCATATTGTTTATTACTTCTATAATAAAAAAACGATATAATAAAACCGGTTTCACTTTTTATATTCCATAAGCACACAGATAGGAAAAGGTGATGCATTCACCCTAAAAATCGGATACCGGATTCACAAGTGACCTTTTCTTTTCAAGGTCTGGTGGTAACACTGTAAGAAAGCCGTTTACCTTAATGCTCAGATGATTTATCTCTTTCTTGGAGGGCTTCGTCGTACCAATCTTATATTTGGGCCAATATTTATACAACTGAATAATATCATAATCCCCACTTATTATTATGAAAAGTAAGGAAGACCTACAAACGAATATTTCTGGAGACTATACATAATAGTTTATCGTTCTTCGTATTAAAAAATTGACCAGATTGAAATTATTTAAAGATTAAAAAATATGTATTGTTCCTTTTATAACGCTACATCAGTCCTTTTCCACTAACGAACTTTTCCGAATTATCCAACTTTGTCCAACACTGTCAAACATTGTTCCGTTTCCATTTTTCTCAGATGTTTCATGTTCAAAAGAACGACCTTTTATCCATATGTTCCTTCGAAAGTTCAATTATGTAAGGCGTAGACCTGATTACAAAAAGCGGTTTTTGTATGAGATTTATGCAACTTTATGGACGTAGAAAACACATGGCGAATTCCTTTCTACGCTAGGATATTTTACCGTTCAACATCAAAGGGAAAAGAAATAAACATAAATTTGTCTATTTCGAGGTACAATATTTATATATATTTGTAATGAAAGAAGTAATAGCTCAGTGTAGAGATGTGAATTGCGATTCTGAAGGTTCCGGGGAAGATATTGATGAATGCTAAAAACGCTTTTTGTAATAAGGTTAAGCATAGATAAATTATTTAGTCTGTTAGCTGGATGGACCTTGTAGGATTTGCAGACACTCCTAGGGTAAAACTTATATAAAGTGGGTATCCTCCATTTGGGGGAACCAAGCTAATTGAGCGTGATCTCGAATAAATAACCACCCTGTACAACCGTTAATGTCTCTAAAATGTACTGAACTCAAGATCCTTCAAGGGTTGTAGTGGTACGTTTATTTTTTGGAATGATAAACCCTATTTATGGAATGATTTGGGTAAACCCTACAGTAAACTATCCATGTTATAATATATATAGCCTAAAACTACAGCATTTAATATACAATTAGACGATATCACTCATTAAGTCGTGATAACATTTTACAAAATTATCGATGAGCTGACGAGATTCAGATTTTTCCCACAAGGCGTTCCAATGTTATGATAATTATTTAAATGTCTAGACACAGTTTTTGTTCCAATTCCAAATATTTAATGTTTTATTGTTACGAAATAGAAATTCACATTACATTTCCAATAATTATATTTATTTTTATTTATTTTATTAGAATTTAATGTATTCGTTATTCAGGAAAAACTCATAATTAGTTTTAAGGCAGAAATTACACACGTACTCTTATTACTTAAACCAGTTTGGACATATGCATTATAAATTTACGGAATCGCTAAACAGACCCCAAGAAAACGACTGCAAACTTTTCAGTCAAAAGAACTTAGGCTTATCACCAAAGCACCATGGTATGTAACAAAATTTTGCATATGGACTTCAAAATACAAACGGTTGACGAACACATACGAACTTACTACAATCACTTTCAAGAAAAACTACACCATTAAAACCATTGATATAACAAATGACCTGAGAACACTATGGGGAGACTAAAAAGAACGTGGATGAGGGATCTGTTACCTTAGGAAATCAAAGCAAGCCAATGGAGAGCTACCCCTAGGGACTGCTTTTCATGCCTTTCATTCAGTATTACTTTCCAGCCAGGGAATTTGCTGATTGTCAATTATTTGTACTTGACAGATTTGGATACAAATATAAAGAGAAAAAAAAGTTTGTTAGAAAGTATTGGTACGCGTTATTAAGTAAAATCCGAATGAGAAAAAAAAATGCACTGTAATTTTTCAATCGCTTATAATCATGGAAGATAGTTATTACCACCGTATAATAATTCTCCAAACGATACGGTAAATTGTTAACAACGAGGTGCACAGTAGTGATGGGCTAAACAGTGAAATCTTAATAACTCATTATGGCATAACTGCTACCATGTAATAAAGTGTTCCAGTAACACGTTACGAAGATGACCCACAAAGTGGGTCGAAACGTCGGCACATAATTAAATAAGTACCCACTTATTTAGTGTTTTATGCTGCATTTGTTCGACTGCACCCCCAACTATTTTGTTCCTTAGGCTGCACCTACATTGGATCCGGTGTGATACGATGAGACGTCGCTAGTTAACCAAATGACTGAAATATATCGAGAGTTATAACATTTGGTTCTTTAAATTTATAAAATTAAGATTATTTTTAATACATTTATATTTTACTATAATGTATAGTAAAATATTTTACTATAATGTATAGTAAAATATAAATGTGATTCTGATAGAATCACGTCGCACCGAATCGGATCCAATGTAGGTGTAGCCCTACTCTATCTTCCAGTCAACCATCCCCTCGCTTTACATAATCATAAGTAATAAAAACTATAAATATATATATATATATATATATATATATATAAAATAGTATATAACATTTTAATATATTAATAAAGGCATAATAAATACACTAGAGAAACTTTTCTTTTTTCTTATATATGAAACATGTTACATTTAATTTATTCTATTACCTTATTTATTATTATTTAATGTTCTCCTATAAATATTGTTAACTATATTATTAATATAGAGTACATTCACCATTGTAAGGTTCAGGAACCACAATTATTCTAATGTAAAAAATATAAAATTATGTTATATTTTATTATCATTTATTGGTTATAATAGAATTCCGATGTTGAGCTTGATGATTATCCGGATTATGTCAATTCGCAACAAAAATTTTCTTAAGCTAAAAATGTATCAATTTATTCTCGAACAATTCGATAATCAAAGGTTTATGTTCTCAAATTGCGTTAGCATAACAACCTTCATTGCCTAATGTCGTGGCTTCACAACCCGGCAGGTTGCCCTAGGAGTTTTTAAAGAGAGCAAAACTTATATACTATTATATTAAAAAATTATATACTATGAAAGGTATCAGTTCCGCAGGTTTTCGCTTCGATTTGAGTCACAAGTTTTAACTTGCCATCCGTCTTCCTTTTAACATTTTTGAAAAATACAAGTTATCGTGAACTCTAGTATGGAAAAGAGGAGAGTGTAATTACGGGAAATGTGTATGTCTTGGGTAATCATTTCATCTAGAAATAAACGTTTCAACAAACATATCATCTACAAATCGAAATAATAGTCAAAACTTTTATTTCTTGATAAAATGATTACTGAAATCTACTGATTTATCGTAATTACACGCTATTTTTCATGCTACTGCTTGATAATAACTTATATTTTGGGAAAGAATTTAAAATGGATCGATAAACAGTTACAACTTGTCACTCGACTCGAAGCTGCTGCCTGTGGAATAGTTACCTATGAAATCGAATTAATGCAAACAGCACATCTTACATTAACACTCTGAGTAACATATGCAAAGTAGTATAATCGGATTCAGTTCTAAACATTATTATGGCGATTGAGAATAACCGTTCGAAAGTATAAAGTAAAAATGTAATCGTTTTGTGGTTCAAAGAAACGCGTAACTTTCCTTTGAAAGTTTTTTTTCTTTTTCAATTCCACGGAATGCCTCGTCCATCATAATTCCTAACGTATTCTCCTCAAGTGGATAACTGTTTCCTCGACGATGATGGAAATACGTAACTACGCAGATGGTCTACGGAAACACAAACATCAAAGCTAATTTTTTGAATACGTAACGTCAAAATTATTTGGGAAATATCGTTAGTAATCTCAATGGCGTTGACAAGTACGATGACCTTCCGTTCTGAATAAGAAAAATTGATTTGAGTAGTTAGAAGTAATAATTAATTAAGCGGAGTGGGTCAGTGCTAGAGCGCTGTGTTGCCGTTCAGAAAGTTCTGGATCAAATCCCGCTGCTGGCAAGACTTTTGTTTTATGCGCTACCACCCGGAGATGGAAAATTTGGGTAGGTGTGATCATTTTTCAATCTTTTCACCCCCTAGAGAATGTTATTTCCAAGTCCATTTTTATTTTGCGCCAGTAATATGAAGACATTAGTATATTTTGTATTTAAGACTCCTGCTTCTGAAATATTTTGTTTAAACAAACTTCCAACTCCTAATTGACACCTGTAGGGATTGGTTTTCAAAAAATAAATAAAAAAGGTAAATCTTTATTAAAAATGTAGAAGCTAAATCTAAAATTTCATGGTGATCGCTTTAAAAAAGAATTCCTATACAAACTTTCATTCCTTATTGCACACTTTTAGAGGTTGAGTTTGCAAAATCTTGTATTCAAATATTATAATGTTTAAAAGTAAAGCCTGCTTACTTATTTCCACATCTCTAACGTAACATATAATGATTTTTTTTACTATTAGGGATTGATTTTCAAAAAATGAAAAAAACACGTAATTCTGTATTTAAAATGTAGAAGCTAAATCTAAAATTTCATGGTGCTCGCTTTAAAAATGACTTATTTTTATTACAAACTTTTTTTAACTTTTTTCACCCTCTTTGGGGATAAAGTTTCAAAAGCCGTTTATTATTGCACGTTGGCATTATAAAATGCACCTACTGTCCAAATTTCAAGTTTGTGGCTTTTGCCGTTTTGGCTCGGCGATGGTTTTGACTCTTTTATATACAGTAGAATCCCGATAATTCGTATGGTCAAGGGACTGATGATTTGGTACGAATTATCGGGAATACCAATTATCGGGAGTACAAAATAAAAAAACGTATTAATGCAATTTTTTTAATCTATCGAACCATCCATCGCTTGCACGAAAGTCTTCAATTCCCATTTTTCTGTGAAAACTCGGGCTTTTTCCCTTCAAATGGTCACGGCGTTTATGATTTGTTGTTTCTCTTCAATAGAGAGGCTAACGTATTTTGAAGGTATGATTACGTGTCATAACGGTAACAAAAACGAGACTGAATCGTAAATAAAAGTGTGATTGTAAGAAAATCTTAATAAAATTCCTATAACTTCCCCTCTCTACTCCCCTAATTTCCTTTGAGTGAAAACAGTACGAATTACTCATAAGATTTCTTAGAAAACTTGTCTCCCTCACTCGCTCTGCCGTAAAAAAACAATAGGATCTACTGTGCTTCTAAACAATACAAACATACTTGTGTATAAAAAAAATACAAATTGAGTGATTTCCTAGAATTATTTATTCTCATTCTGCTCCCTGGCATATCTGCTTCACTGTTCTCTCCTCCCCTTTCGAAAACAGTGCTAAGTAACGAGATTTTAAAGCTGGAAATACGAATGACATGACGTTGTAAGTGACCTTGAGCATAAAAATAATACGAATTATCGAGGGGTCTGAAATGCATTGATTTTATACCATTTATCGAGATTTTCTCTGGGGACCGGCAAATTTGTACGAATTAGACGGAAATACGAATAATCGGGATACGAAATATCGGGATTCCACTGTATATATATTGTTACGGTCAGAGCGGGGACGAGAACCGGCTGAGAAGATTAGGCAAACAATGGGATTAAGCGGAAGGGATTATAGAATGGCGTAGAAGCTTCTGGATCGGGCTCGATTGGACTAGGTGGTCTTCCTCCGAGAAATCCCCACCCCGACCGGCCTTGCCTATATAAAAAGGACAGCTGTTCGGGCGGCGAGTAGTATTAAGTAGTAATAAGACGAGTCTGTAATAAGCCAGTGAGTAGCAGTCGTTAACTAGTGGCAGTGTGTGTGAGTTAGTTAGTATTAGTATCAGTCTGTAATAAGTGCTTAGTGAGCAACAGTGACAATTAGTGACCGTGTAATAAGTGTAATAAACTGTGTGGCAGTTTGTCATATTTGAAGAGTCTTACGGTCGGTGGACTTTAGTTAGCGAACTGTAAGTGTTAATTTGTAATTGTAAACTATAGTGTAATATTATTGTATTTGTACAAATTTATATAAATAGTTTAGTTACTTAGTATAAACAATATCTTATATTATTTGTATATTATCTTAGAAATTAGATAACATTTAGTAGAATATTATTATTGTATATTGATATTAGTTTAATAATTTAACTGTTTTAAATAATCTCATTGTATTCTTGTTAATTTGTTAATAAATATTAGATTCTTGAATTAAGTAATAGTTTAGTCCATTTTACACCCAGTAGCCCGTAACAAATTGGTGTCAGAAGTGGGATATTTTGTGTAATTGTTATTATTTTGTAATTATTGGGCTACTGTATGAAAAATGGCTTCTCAAAGTCTTAAATTAATGGATTTAAAAGTTGCAGATTTAAAACGGGAATTAGAAGAACGTGATCTGGATTCTTCCGGAAATAAAAGTGTGCTGCAACATCGCTTGCGTCAATTTTTTGTAGAGTTGGGGGAAAATCCAGATGACGTTCTGTTTGAAACTGATTTAAGCAAGTTGTCTGCAACTTTTAAAAATGAATTAAGCACTGTTAAAAATGAGCTAGGTACTGAGTTAAGCAGTGTTAAAAATGAACTAGGCAATGTAGAAAATAAGCTAGGTAATGAATTAAGCAATGTTAAAAATGAGCTAGGTACTGTAAAAAACGATTTAATGGATACATTAGAGTCTAAGTTAGGCACATTAGAGACTAAGTTAATGGAAAATGTAGATAATAAGTTAGCTAGTGTAGATAATAAGTTAGCCGATGTAAATAATAAAGTAGCTGATATAGAATCTAGGCTAGGAGAAAAAGTGAACGAAATTAGGCTAAGAATGGAAAGTCTCGAGGGACGTAAGAGCAACCCACCGACGAACGACACCGACCGTTCATCCGAGGGCAGCCATCGTAATAGCATTCTACCCGCCTATGCTGGGGCGCCACCAACTCACAACACCATTCCAGTATTCGACGGGAAGACGCCGTGGGAAGACTACATGACTCTCTTCGAGACAGCGGCTTCAATCCACGGGTGGTCGCAGGAGACCCAAGCTTCAGCATTGTGCCTGGCCTTGCGTGGAGAAGCTTTGGGAGTGCTGCAGGGGATGCCCATGTCGGAGCGGTCCAACTACGGGGAGCTGATGAGAAGACTGGAGATGCGTTTCGGCCACCGCCACATGGACCAGCTGTATCGCTCACACCTGAGAAGCAGGGTCCAGAAGACCAACGAGACTTTGCAGGAATTTGAAGCGGATATTGCCCGGCTGGTGAGGAACGCCTATCCATCGGTCACCGACGATGTCTACGAAAGCTTGGCTGTCGACAAATTCCTGGATGGACTTCGGGATCCGGAGACACAGCAAGCAGTGAAGCTCGCCAGGCCGAAAACTTTGGGAGACGCATTATCCCAGGCCATGGAGTTCGAGGCTGTTAGGCAGTCTGTACGGGGCCATGCGCGAGTACGAGCAGCAGAAGCGGAGCCAAATGCGTACCCCAGCGTCGAGGACATAGTGACGAAAGTTTTGGAGGCTCTCAGGACCCATAAGAAGGAGATACGCTGTTGGGGCTGCGGCCAGCTTGGACATCCTAGAAGCAAATGTCCAACCCGTAACGTCAAAGCCCCCAGGAAGGCCATCAGAGTTGCGTCGATAGGAAGCAGAACGAACAGCTTCTACGCTGATGGGATGGTGAACGGGCGGCTGCGAAGCCTTCTAGTGGATACCGGCGCGAGCATGACAATCTTGAACTCCAAGACACTTCCAGCTGAGAAGATCTTACCAACAACTTGGGCATTACGGACTGCCACGGGACAGCCAGCCAAGGTCTACGGGGAGACAGTTGCCACCTTCATCATCGGGGGTCAACATCTGAAGCACCGCGCTCTCGTGGCAGAGATCGATGAAGATGTCATATTGGGCATGGACTTCATGATGGCATACGGGATCAAGCTGGACATGTCGAGAGGTGTGCTGACGATGGGAGACGAAGAAGTCATCCTTCGGCAGGTTCGTGCAAACATCCAGGGAGCCAGTGACAGAATGAAGGGGCGTTACGACATCAGGGCAGAGAAAGGTGGATTCCAACCTGGAGATTTGGTCTGGCTACATGATCCTCGAAGGAGGCGAGGCTACTCACCTAAACTTCAGAACTCCTGGGATGGCCCGTTTGAGATCATCAATAGGATAAACGACGTCATCTATAGGATCAGAAAGCAGCCAAAAGGAAAACCCAGGGTAGTCCATTTTAATAGACTGGCCCCATACAAAGGAGACCATGGCCCGACAAAAGACCAGCAAGTCAGGTACCTCAACAACGTGGAGGCCAGTAAGGTATCAGTTGCACAACCTAAGGTACAAGGTTCCCGTGGAGTAACTCAGACAGTATACAGAGATATCTTCTCGTTACCCGCAGACTTTTCTCTGGCCCATTGTGTCGCCGAAGATCTGAGGACTTCCCGAGGCATTGCAACGGTCTTCAGGAAGAAGTTTGCTGGAACTGAGGAACTGGAACGCCAAGGACCAAGCGTCGGGAAAGCACTCCACCATACGCACGAAGGACGACACCTGTTCTACTTAGTTACCAAGTGTGCTACTGATCAGAAGCCCACATATGACGCACTGCGGCGAAGCCTCGACGACTTGCGGAGTAAGCTTCTGAGACTGCGTGTCACCAAGCTCGCGATCCCTAAGTTGGGCTGTGGATATGACGGCCTGGAGTGGAAGGTTGTTAGGAACATGCTTGAACAGACATTCGCCAACTCTGGAGTCGCCATATTGGTGTGCACGTTCAACCCCTGGAAAGGAAATACGTCTCCATCGAGGGAAGCTCATAACCGCCCGATTTCTCCGGACTATGCTCTGGGGCAGAGCACTTTTAAGGAGGGGGCAGTGTTACGGTCAGAGCGGGGACGAGAACCGGCTGAGAAGATTAGGCAAACAATGGGATTAAGCGGAAGGGATTATAGAATGGCGTAGAAGCTTCTGGATCGGGCTCGATTGGACTAGGTGGTCTTCCTCCGAGAAATCCCCACCCCGACCGGCCTTGCCTATATAAAAAGGACAGCTGTTCGGGCGGCGAGTAGTATTAAGTAGTAATAAGACGAGTCTGTAATAAGCCAGTGAGTAGCAGTCGTTAACTAGTGGCAGTGTGTGTGAGTTAGTTAGTATTAGTATCAGTCTGTAATAAGTGCTTAGTGAGCAACAGTGACAATTAGTGACCGTGTAATAAGTGTAATAAACTGTGTGGCAGTTTGTCATATTTGAAGAGTCTTACGGTCGGTGGACTTTAGTTAGCGAACTGTAAGTGTTAATTTGTAATTGTAAACTATAGTGTAATATTATTGTATTTGTACAAATTTATATAAATAGTTTAGTTACTTAGTATAAACAATATCTTATATTATTTGTATATTATCTTAGAAATTAGATAACATTTAGTAGAATATTATTATTGTATATTGATATTAGTTTAATAATTTAACTGTTTTAAATAATCTCATTGTATTCTTGTTAATTTGTTAATAAATATTAGATTCTTGAATTAAGTAATAGTTTAGTCCATTTTACACCCAGTAGCCCGTAACAATATATTCTATGCATACCTATAAGAAATACACTTATAAATAAGTAATTTATATAAATTACTTATAGGTATAAGTAATTTATATAAATTTGTATAACGTTTTAATTTAATAAAAACAAGAGAAGCGAGGGGATGGTTGACTGGAAGATAGACGTAAGGAAGAAAATAGTTGGGGGTGCAGTCAAATAAAAACACTGAATAAGTGGTTACTATTTTCTTCCTTACCTTAATATAAACAACTTTAAATAAGTATTTATCATTCTACTATATGTTTAATATAGTATGGTATGTCATAACGTTTATATAAATTTTATATTAAATCGATTTTTTTAAAATTTATATAAATATGACGTTTTAATTTAATAAAAATAACTTTAAATAAGTATTTATCTTTCAACTATATGTTTAATATAGTATAGTACGTTAATATTTTAATATGTAACAAATATATTTACTAAGCACTAATATTACAAGTATCTATGCTAGTAAGTACATATATGTAAAGTAATTCATGTGTATATTGTCTAGTGGTGAGGGCAATGATAACCATTTGTAGTTTGTAGATAATTAAACATATATATTTTTTTTTTAAACTTTATTGGCTTTAAACTCATTTTGGAGCAAATTTGACCTAACCACTTATTGTCCATCCAAAGCCCATGTGGCGTATCCCAAAATTTGAGACCCTTCGGTTTCAATTATAATTCTTAAAGTAAGGAAGCTGAGGAATTAAATAAATTGGTCGTTGTTGAATCTTTAATGAATATTAAATTAAAAATGATTTTGGCATAGACATTTATAAATCAATGGGGGTCACCTCTGCTCTAGTGGTTAACATAACGACCTACTGTTCACGAGAGCGTGGGTCCGCAGCTATAGGGACATTCCCTAGCTTGTATGGGTTCAGGAAGGTACTCGTTGAAGATGCCTATCCTAATTAAATTTGGATACTCAAAATTAAAGACTCCCACAGTAGTATCATTCGATTACCCATAACATCATAAACTGACCTTAAATAAATAAACAAACAAACGTTAATCAACGAAAGAGAACTTAGAAAGAAACTCTAATGACTGATCTAAGATCTAAGTCTAAGATCTATCTGCATTTTATTTTTTTAAATCGACAAACCGGATATATGAGATGCCGCTCACATATTCTTGATTATAAGGAAAATTACTGGAATTCTTTTTAAAACGCTTAAACATTTCATTTAACATACCAAGCAAATACAGAGAAAAGCTACCACAGTTTGTGACAAATTCTTACTTTTTCATAGGATGTATGAGTCATAAATGAATTACATAAATGTTCTGCTGTAGAGTGCCAGATAACCCTTAGAATTCTAAAAAAAACCTCAATCTTTAATGTAATTCAACCATATCATACAATAACTGAAAAACATAGGAACCCAGGTTAACCCTCTCTATCTTTATCTTCATCTAAGTAACAAACCTAAACAATCTGCAGTGGCCCCATGATCTACTTCCCTGATCAACCGTAATAGTTCCACAAATGGAAAGCTAACTTAAATAACGTTTCCGTTATATTATTTCATAGGCAACTTATTTATTTTTTAAAATACAGTTTTGTAATAAAGTTAATATGGGCCGAGTCGAATAACAAATATCCGAGAGGTAGACCGAGACGTAGATGGAGGATTTATATAGTTGATCATAGGTATTTTGCGGTAGTTAGTAAACAACTAAGGTTTCGGCATCGCGACTTCAGGCACGCCTTCTGTTATTTATAATTATGATTATTATCCTTATCAGGATTCAAGCGCTATCGATGGTATCGGCATCGAACCTTCGGTTTCAATGAGCCTTATATTATTATTAACAACATAGTTTAAATGTTAAGTTGTATGACTACGATGAGTGTTCGTTTAATATCCGAAAAAGTAGACCTAGCGTTGTTGGAAGGGTTGTCAATCTTGTAGATATTTTAAATTATGGCATGAGTCGATAAAATCCGCTTATCAAAGTAACTCCAGAATTAAAGAATCAGGCAAAATGTTTTTGTTTTTTTCCTGTAAGTAGAAAGAAGATATTAATTTTCTCTGCTAGCACATCACTTTTATTGGAACTGGTCGATAGTTTCCCGAGCGTTTGAAATAAATAATTAAAAAATATAAGGATAATTGATCAGAATTAATCTTCACGATAATCCGTTTTCTAGAAACGGGGAAGTTCAATGGGTAGACTGCTGAGTTGCTGTACTGAAGGTTTCAGGTTCAAATCCGACTGAGGCAGATTTATTATATTTATATACAGCCTCGGAGGCACAGACCTACAGACCCTCCTAGGGCTCACCCAGCCTCTATTAAGAAAATACCCTAAATTGGTGGAAAAACCTTGGGCTTCAGATCTAGGACGAATCACGTTCCTGCTGAACCGTTGTCCTAGAAATATTACCGTCTCTACCATATACTGAATCCATTACCCTTCTTAGGTTATAGAGGTAGTTTTTTTATTGTATACTCCGTTTTATGTGAGAGTTGCTTTTACACACACACACGCACTTGTACATATATTTAATGTAATATTTAATATAACATAAATTTATAGGATATATTTCTATTGTATAGCAATGTTATATTAAGCATACATTTATAATTAGGCAATTACCTTATAATAATAGTTACTCCTCCCAATTAAAAAGTGGCATGTGAAAATATTCAATAATGTGAAAATTATAACACTTTCTCTGTATCTCATATCGTGATAATAAAACATAGATAAATAATGAGGAGGAATCTCTAAGTGAATAACTGAGAAGCACAAGGGGTATTTTTAATTATTTATATATATATATATATATATATATATATATATATATATATATATATATATATATATATATATATATATATATATATATATATATAAATAAATATAACTATATTATAAAAATATTATTAAAAAAATATTATAAAAATAGGGTACTCAAAATAAGGGGGAAAACATGGCGGTTGAGCGTGACCTAGGACAAATCACCTCCTTGCAGAACCGTTGTCCATAAAACAGTACAGTCTCTACCATGCACTGAACCCCAGACTCGTTCACGGGTCGTAGTGGTTAGAGGTATACGCTCATCCTATCACAATCACTTCCTCTGTGAAAAACCTAGACATCACCATCGACCAAAACCTTTCTTGGAAATCCCACATCGCCCAGATATCCCGACGGTCAATTAGTTCCCTGGACTTGTTCCATCGTTCTCGTCATCTCCTTACAAAATCTTCCCGTAAGCTTCTCGTATCTTCTCTCATCTTCCCCCACATGGACTATTGTAGCGCGGTATATGGAGGCCTCTTTAAAATGCTTGAAGACAGACTAAAGAGAATAATGAACTACTCTCTAAGATTTTTATGTAAGAAAGAAATTAGTTGACTGTAGGTATTATAATAGGATGTAATTAGTTGGGGGTGCAGTCAAGAAAACACGCAAAAATAGGTGAAACTATTTTTGCGTGTTTTCTTGACTGCACCCCCAACTAATTACATCCTACTCTAAGATTTTTGCTTGGTACTCCGAAGCGATCTTGCGTCTCCCACCTCTATGATGTATTAAAGTGGTTCTTCCCTCCCTTCCGAAGACAATATTTCCTCGGTTCATTCTTATACCAATCCATTCACACTCAACACCCTTCATATATCTACATTCTCCTCCAATTCAATTCCGCAGTTCAACACCATAAAACAAGATCACGACTTTCTGATCTCTATATGCGTTCATACAGAACTAAAGGATTCGAACGTTCCTTTCTCACCCGCTCCAACACAGGGTGGAACTCAATCCCTCCTAATATCCGTCATAGTCACTCACTATCATTATTCAAATCCTTTCTTTTCTAACACCCTAGCTTCCCAAAAGGATGCTCTCTAAGCAGGTTAGTATGTAATGTATAGAATAACTCATTGTGTTATTTAGTCTTTTAATTTTGCTTTTTGAGAAGCTGTACATCATGTAAAGAAATTATTGCATTCTAGCTCATGAATCTAACAAAAGCTATGGATTTATCTATTCTCTTTAATTGCTTAATATCTTGTCAAGATCTGTACTGTTTATCTACTCATTATTATTTTTGTTTAAATATCTCTTTTTAAATTGTTTTCTGTCACTTTTTACACGCTTTATGATTTGTAACATTTAGCCTTCTGGCCAGATAAATATTATGTTTTTTTTTCCTGTTCATATCTAAAGGGACTTAGCCCCAGAATAAAGTTACTTTTCTATTCTATTCTATTATATATATATATATATATATATATATATATATATATATATATATATATATATATATATATATATAAATATTCAATATATATATATATATAAATATTCAAATAGTTCTATAAAAAATAATCTAATAAATAAAAGGTTTATGAACTTTTTATGTTCTCCCAATGATTACTCTCTGCTTGGAGGTTGTTTCTCTAATGAACTTTCTGATAACCCTTAACCTTAAATAGAGTAAATTCGCCTCTGACCAATATTGTTTGTATTTGGTGAGACAGATAATATAATATTTTTTTATTATATTGTAATGCTTTTTTCTTACAATCAGTTCATATATAATAAAATCTTTTTAACAAACGAAGACAAGATTTTCTCTTTTTTATATTATTAATAAAGAAATATATGAAGTCTTTGATATTAAAATAAATATGCTGTAATAATTTCTCCCTTTAACCCCTCAAGAACTTTCTAGTAGATTTACCCACATTGAGCTATATTTTTAAAGATTGAGGTTTTTTAAAAAATTGAAAAACCGTTAACACCGGAGCCTTCATCACAGCTACTTAGCGTTCTGATAAGTGAGCTACTCCTATATAATAATAAATTTATTTTATTATATAATATATATATATCTATATATGTTTTATGATTCTATCAAAATAAATATAATATAAAATAACAAGTATAAGGTCCAGGCTCTATAAGCAGGATCCTCACACTACACAGCGGTAGAAGAGGAAAAAAATATGATGATAATATATAAATGAAATAAAAAAATTAATTTGTGTTAAAAATTTTATGGAAGCTAAACGGATCTTCTCACATTAATATTTCAATCGGGTCTAAGCTTTAAATATCAAAAGAGGAGTTAAAAAAGAATGACCAAGACATTTTGCCGATTTGACCTTCAGCTGCACAGCATCTTCAGGAGACAGAAAAAGAAAGAATTAGAAAGGACCATGGAGGCCAAATATATAAATATATGCGAGATAAATGTTAGAATTGAAATTGGACACCTTCGAAGTCGCCTTTGAGAAAACAATTCACATGATTTTTAAACTGTCAAAAGAAGTGGGGTGTTAAGATCACAATCCTAATGTCAAAGTCAATAATTAAGCAATAATTACATTTAGAATTTCACTGTAATCTCTCGATAATAAAAAAAAAATGTTACCTAGGTCTAATAAATGTATTAAATTTGTAATTTGAATAGACAGAAACATATACTATACCAGAACCAAGCAACAGTATGATTTCAAGTGATTTGAACAATTATACACTTGGAACAATAGTAGACGATTCGCCGACAGGCAGAAGTACCCGTACCCCTTCCATAAACATAAAATTTATTAGAATATTTTGTATGAAGCATTGCATTTTTACTAATATTTTATAAATTTCGAAAATACTTTTTAGACATTGATCATCTAAGATTAAAACTATAATAATAATTAGGCTTAGCGAAACCAAAGGTCCGATGCCGATACTACCAATCTCAGCTTAAAAACGTCTGTCCACGAATCACAATCCCAAACCCAGATACGCCAGGTCACTCGCTGTTAACGCTATCAAGATTATAAACATGAAAGAACTTATACAAGTGATGTATCTCTCGAAATACCACTTGTCAGAGTGCTCAGCGATTCGTATCGTCCGATATTTCGAGCTGTGAATATGATGGGAAAAGGGATAATTCGGTATTTACATCTTATTTATTTATCGTCACTTTAGGCAACTATGGCTTATCAGGCGATGAAATAGTGGGAGTTCTAAATCTTGACTATCCAGGGATAATTAGGATAAAGATCTTTAACAAGTCCGACACCATACAGACATGGGACGATATTTTACGTTCCCTCCGAAGGATTTTTACTTTTTTATTTTAAGGTCTCTTGCCAGGCTGCATACACGTCATTCGATTTGGCAATATTAAGTTCTTATTCTACACACCACGTCACAAGTGAACCCCCGTTACATATTTTTAAGTTTAGATAATATAAATCATTTTAATCAATAGTTGCTAATAGTGTTCTGAACGAGAAAGTAAAATCAATGCTTAGGAAAATTGTTGTTAGATACTTGCTTAAATGTACTAAAGATTTATTTTTTAACTATATTTTAAATTAATTTTTATTTTGGCACTGGACACGGCTCTGAAGAGAGCCAAAAGTCAAAATTGAAACCGTACCTTCTAGGGTATAGAAACCTTAGGCCAAGCCACCTCGGTATCCTCGCATTTGCCGATGACATAATTGTTTTTGCAAACAATTGCAGGAACCTCATGTTCAATTTACGCATCCTTCTAGAAGAGTTGGACGTGATTAACATGACAATAAATATAGGGAAAACCAAAATCATGAGAATAGGAAGAAAAAGCGAGCATGGGGACCGAATCGTAAGACTAAACAAGACGAGGTTAGAGCAACTTAGGGATTTTAAATATTTCGGTGCACACCTTAATGAAGACGGTTGGATAGATGGTGTAATAAATGAACAAATAAAAGCTGCCAGCAGGTGTTTTAATTTCCTCAAGAAAGGATTCATCGAGAAAAAAAGAAGTGTCAAAAAACACCAAAAAAGTGGTTTATAAAAACACTTTCATACCGATTCTCACCTATTCAAGTGAATCATGGACACTAACTAAATAGCACAAGAGCAAACTTCAAGCCATGGAGATGCGATATCTAAGAAGAATGGAAGGGAAGAACAGAAGACCGAGTGCGAAACTATTAGAAATATATAATATACAATGATATTTAAAGATGAAGATATAAAACCCATGTGGAGAGTTTAAACGCCATGAAACGAATAAACATTTATTAACCTAACAGAAGGTTACAATTAATACAAAAACCAATGCTTACTTGATTATCACTACAGAAACGTAATGATGCGGTCAAATGTGGAATATTATCGAAGAGCATCCATCAGCTTTGTTGATTCGGTAGGTTTCCAGAATGGTGGAAAACAAAGTGGCGAAGGCCGTATATCAGACAAAGGTGGAAGGTATGAGACCGAAAGGAAGACTTGGGAAGGCGCAATCCAGGAGGCCTTTGACAGAAGAGGGATTCATGGATCAAGCTCTATAGAAAGGATCCTCACACCGTTGGTGGTAGAAGAGAAGATTAAATTTTCCATTAATCCAGTGGAAGCTCATGAGGGCATCGGAAACTATTCAATTTTGAATATAACGTATTCATTTTTTCTTGTACTTTTCTTTTTTTTTATGCACCGAGTATTTTCTTTTTATTCTTACCCCACGTCTGAAACAATAAACCAATATGACGTCTTCCTCTTTATACTTAAGGGACGAATTTTTATCGCTCAGTTCTCGCCGATTTATCGCCTGCTGTTATTGGACCTTTCTAGTATTAAATTCCTTACGATGTATAGCTCTTCTTACAGCCTCAGTAAGATGAGCAATATATCGTATTCTCACATAGTAGCCTTTGGTTTGTATCAAATCCCACTTAGCTTCTTGGAGCCTTTTGATTGCCAGTTACGTGTGTGAGGTTCACCGAAGTTAATGGTTCTCCGCAATGTGTTCCTGGTACGTGTTTTCCTCAATTCTTTCATAGATGTACTGTTATGTTGTAGTGGGCTTCCTCAGGCCTAATTGCGGAACGTCCGACTTATGAAAGATGAGAGCTTGTAACATTCAGATAATCTCATAATAATGGCATTTGGCGTTGAGATGTTCAAAAATCCTCTTAATGGGAGAGGGGAAATGAATTCTTATTTAAAAAGTACTAAAATCACATAGTTAAATATTATAACTAAAATATCTCTATCACTCTATATGCTTAGTAGTTGTAAGAGTCGGTTGAAACATAATATAGATTCCGGTATTAACATTATGAACCAGATTTCTTTGAAATGCGCTTTTCTTGAAAAATTCAACTTGTAATCTTCTACCAATTTTTATTTTCCTTGATTATTAAATAATTAATTTTTTTTTATAAAAACGTGAGTTTTTAGAAGACGATCTTAAGACAAGGTCTTAAAAGTTTTTTCTTAAAAATGTGCGTTTGATTCAAATGATTCTCTATGCGTGTAATATAATGATCCTATGCATATCATTTCGTATTAACATATAATTATTAATCTATTATTATTACTCTTTCTCTGATGCTTTATAATTATTATTATTAAAACATAAAAAGTGTTATTTTGTTTTTATAATAATAACAACTGAAACGTACCAGTCGTGCTGGGGGAATCCTTTGAAAGTAAGACTTTTAAATGTCAAAAACCCGGTTTAGTATCCTTGACATCTTAGGAACGATTCAATAACCAACCACATCTTCTTGTTGAAATTCTTCAGTTTAGATCATTATTATAAAACTTTATAAGAGTTTTTATGTAAAGTTTATATAATATAGATCAATGGAATAACGATTTTACATAAAAAGTATTTATGTAATACACTTTAAGTTCTATGGTGAATGGGAATGTGTGGGGTTTTATCCGTTAAATCTGTAGCCCAAGTGAATAAGTGGTAAAGTCGATTTGAATCGAAATGAGTTCTGTTTCTACCATCCAATTATACCATATTCATATCTTCATCCCACTCTTATAAGGCACCTTGTATAGTACAAGAGTTTATAGGTATATCCATAATCATGATTATAATTAAAAGGCTTAACTAGCTCGAAGGCTCGATGCCGATACCACCAATCTCTGTTTACAAACCTCCGTCCACGGAGCACCACCCAAACCCGCTATATCACTCCTAACGCAATCCTCCCACCTACGCCTCGGTCTATCTCTCTAAGACGCTAGCTTAGTAATTTCGAGACCGCAATAATAACAAGCATTTCCGCCTTTAGTCGCCCCTTTATTTCCTATTGAATTTCGTTTTTTTCCAGTTACAATTGACCCTAAGTACTTAAACGTCTCCATATATTCGAAAGTATTCCCTCCTACAACAATATCACCAAAATTTCGTCCTTTCCTGCTACTGACAATATACTTAGTCTTATCCGAATTTATTTCCAGCCCTATTTCCTTAGCATCATTCATTAACGTTTGTGTATTTAGCTTTATAGTTGCTTCGTTCTCACCTAACAGTACCGAATCGTCCGCAAACCCAAGCACGGATATTTTACTGTTCATATTCAAATTCAAACCTCTTTCGTTGTGTATCACCTTTTTAATAATGTACTCCAGTGTTAAATTGAATAGTACAGGTGATAGCGAATCACCTTGTTTTAAATCTGAACAAATCTCAAACTTCTCCGAAAAATGATTACCGATTCTGACCTTGTCGAAAGTTTCGCTCATACATATCCTTAACAGATTTACTAATTTCTAAGGTATACCCTGTTCAATCAATACGTTATACATAATCTGACGGTCGATATCCATAATCATATCTTCAAAAATAAATAAACCAAGGGGTTATGGAAACAGAAATTAGGGCTAAGCCTAACTTTGCCAATTGTGCCCTAAAAGAATGTCCCGATTCTGCTTCCCTCAGTATAATTCAGTCTGGACCAAATTCTACATATTCACTTATTCACCAGTCTCGTAGCTAAAATACCTCTGATTAAAATGTACTAAAGTATCAAAATGGTTTACTATGGTCTTGAATATTAATAAAAATGAGTCGTCCAATTTAATTTCCGATTGGAATGCCGAAGGAAGATGACAGGTTAGAAAGAGTTAAGGAAGCGCATGCGCGGACATGTTCTGAGAGAGGAAAATATATATAAAAAAAGAAGGAAATGGAAAATGCTACTAAGAGAAATCAGGATTGACTCAGATAGTTCGTTGAAGGAAACCTCAATGTGAGGACACCCCACTAAAGTTCTTCTCACATTAATTATTAAATTAAATTCAACATAGTATTTAAATTATAATTATCTTTGTCAGTGGACCAAATTTGCTTTAATAAAGTCGGTGATGATTTTGAGTAAGAATAATATTCTTGGCCCGGTTTTAATTTTATACAGTCCTTATTTATCAACACCACCTTCAGAAATGAAATATGCAAATGATTGTTTCGAACGTCCACAATTTATTCCTTTGGGAAATAACTGTTCTATGTGTCTGAGAAGCTCACCGATTTAAATTTTTCCGCACTTACTAGACAAACGCTCTAAGCTCCCAATTAATTACAAAAGACTCATATACACTACTATTATAAGACCTATTTGGACCTACGGAGTAGAGCTATGGGCTCCACTAACCCATCGAATTCCTGTCGTATCCTCACAATCCAAAATCTTATGTAAAATCCTTACGATCCTAACGAATAATTCGGATAGGCGAGGATTTGTCTCGAACCCGATACTAGTACTTTCTTGAAAAACTTTATTTCCACTCAAACCCACCAGTTATAAACCTAGCTACTTCTTCAATTCCTAATGATCCTTCGAGGAGTTCTGAAAAGAAGATGGCTGCAAGCCCTTCAAGTTGAATCAGTTATTTGAGTACTACAAAGCAAATAATTGAAAAAATACATAAACCTTTCGAAATGCAGCTTTAAGTTTGCAATTCGCAGTTAAAGATCGCAAGGCTAGTTCTGGCTGCCCGATTAACTTTCGAAACTTCCTCTACCATATGGCATTATTATGTCGTTATCATTGGCATATAAACTTTACCCGCTTGATCAAAATAAATTATCCAATTACTAATTATGTTGATTCAAAAATAGATTTATATGCGGGGGCAGCTTAAGGATAGCGAAAGTGGATCTGAGGCGGTTGTCCTTGCACAGTCGTGACTGACTTGCTCCAGGCATACTTTAGCCACTTCACTGATTGCAGAAGCCTGGGCTTCTGTTATTCCTTGGGGAGAGATCTTGACCATAGCAATGTCCGTCTGATCCAATCGAAATTGACCTAATTGTTCCGGATTAACTGTTATTTGCCAAACGATGCAGTTCACCGAATTCAGGTAAGGTATTTAAACTATCGCATTGAGAAATATTTTTTAAATCAAAAAACTATTAAGAAGTTTTTACAGGCTAATGGCAAATTGAAAATTGGTTCAAATCTAGCACAATAAGAACACTAAGGTATTTCTCAAACTTTCTTTTGGAGAGAAATTATGAGGCGCTTAGTATAAAAATTGGAAAACTCCGAAATTTCAAAATGTTTTGTCAAGCAATTTTTGTCTAACAGACACTTTGCTCCCTTTAGTTCGGCTCTTAGCCTAAAGTTTTAGAAATTTAAAATTGCATGACTAAACTACCTAAAAATGTAAAGAATTCAATTTTTCGAAATTTTGGAATTATCAGCTTTTAATATTAAACGCTTCACGCATTTTCCCTAGATAAATAGCTCGTTCCTAATCTGTTTGAATTGTTTCTAAGGATACCAAAAAAAGGGAATAAGTGCATATAGCAATTTTTTCAGCTTTTTGCCACTGCCCCACAATAATCCTGACAGAAAATCATTAGTACAAGAACATTGTTTTTTTTTGTAGCATTCTCAACCTCACTCCGCCAAATGGATCTTTGTGGGTAGGTTAAAACAGTTGATAAGGTTTACAGAGAAAAATAAAAAGTAATTCAAACTATTAATGCGTAGAAATTAACTGAAACAACCTGATATATTATTTTCCATCGATTTTATTGATATACCGTTTGTTGCCGAAGCAGACCACCCATTTCCATCTTGTTGCTGTATCAGACAAGATACAGCCCCAACGAGGGCATTCATCAGAGCTATCACCCATTGATTGTCTCACTTTACACTGACGTGGATGATCTATCCTTGTCAAAAGGTATTCACGAGTCTTTCGACATTGTCAAATTCTCCTAAGACGGTTCTCTTCTCTTCTACCCTGTCTGCAGGATAGTGCCCAACAACTGAAAGCCGGTTTTATGACTTTTTGATCCATAAAGATAAAAATGAAAATTTTAAAAAGAGAAATATTTAAAAAAAATCAAGTATTGATCTAGTATTACATGTTGTTGAAACAAACTTAAAAAATTCGTCAGACAAATCGTATATTGTGCGTTAGACTGCTTAATATATTTCACGTTCATCTCTATCTCCAAATCCTTACGTTATAAATCTAAAATTCTCTGATAAATCCGTTACTGTTTTTTACTTCTGTATCAATACGACGGACAACTGTCTAAAAGTTACCTATTCATTGGACGCCCCGTCATTTAAAATAGGACATCGTCTTATAGTATTCTCCGTAAACATAGGTCATCTACACTACTACAAAGCATCAATAAATGCGTTATATTGAAATGCACCATTACCAAGTTCAATATACAGCGTATCTATACAAGATATTGACAACCACTAAATCAAATGAGACCTTAAAATTTGTTTTAAAAATACGTGAAAAAAACTTAGTTTTTCAGCAGAAACAAACAAATATAGTGACAAATAAAAATGAAAAAATTAACGACAACTAAGCATGGAAGAATTAACGTGAGATATCATGATCAATATATGGGGATCATAATTATGAATTAGTAGTGGCAAAAATTAAAAATAGTCATAGATAAAATTGAAGAATTCTCCAAAATCATTAAGACCTGTTGAAAGAAATCATTGGGATTAGGTGTCAGTATTCCTGAATGAAATGTAGATGTAGGGAACCTCGAGTTATGAACCGAAGATGAACGAACTTCGAACCACGAAGAGACACTTTGTCAGCGATTTTATCAGGTGACAACCGACATCTTTATGTATTGTAGCTTGCTTAATGGGATGGAGTAAAAGTGGCGTGGATTCCGATCGTGCAGGATGTGTAGGAGCCCCAACATCCGGTGGCGTGCTTTCTACCATGAACCTCTTCCAATTATTCCCTCATCGCATGAAAGGGTTAATTAGCATTTTTAGCTGATTGATTAACATGCCATTTGTGCTTATGTAAGGGAACTTTACAATTATAAGTAATTGTATCACGAACCTCGATTTCATTGATTCCGGCGATGGGAATCGTTACGCAAACGAGATCCGAATCGAAAGCTATGTAAATGTAAGATCATACGAATCGTGTGGTTTCATGCGCGTTAAGTAGAGAGGAATTTCCTTCACTAAGCTGCTAAAACAAATTTTAATTTCTGACTTACCCTTCGTAAAATCCTCAATACTTTGTTACGAATAGTCATTCATGATCTTTATATCCCATTTGTAGCAGATTTGGCCCGCAACCGGTTGATATCAGCAAATCATAATATAAATGATGATCCATAGCAGCATAAAGTGAAATGAAACGTAGAACGAAAAAACATATTATACGACCTACTTGGACATAAGGAACTATGAGGCTCCACTAAATCGTTGAATTCTCTCGTATCATTACGATCCCCGAACACGCTACCAATCTTTTCATGATAAACTTTATTCCCGTTCAAACACTGGTTTCAAAACTACCCAACACCTCAAATCTCGATAAACCTTCTGGTTTATATATAGGCTTCTGAAAGCCCGGAAAATAATGAAATTGGTGAATAAATTAATATCAAGAAGAAGGTTTCAAAATAGGAGAATCACTAATTAATAAAAATGGATATCATAAAATTATAATTAAAGGTTACAATAGTTATCATTAAATACGTTACCAGCCTAGGAGAAATAAACTTTTTTTTTCAAATTATTTATATCTTATTTTTATTATTATCTTATTAATTTTTACATCCGGCCCATATCTTGCTGAGTGAACATCTCCAGATAAAACTGGACTTAAGTAAGTTTACGTTGGTTGATGTGGAAATGGTTGGGAGTGCACTCAATAAATTTTACACAAAATATGTTAGTGTTATAGTGTAAAATATGTTATTATAATTAATAACTTATGCTACCAAAATATTATACCGAAACATTGACACAAATAAAATGTTAAACTTATTTCGTATAAAATTTATTGACTGCGCCATTTAACACTCTTCTAACTTTATATTAGTTTATCAATGTTATTATTATTACTTTAGTGATAGTGTTATCTACTTATAAAGATTAAGCCTCTTTGAACACTTAGAAATATGCATTTTATCTAAATAGAAAAATAAAAAAAATTTCATTAGTTGGTTGTTCCAAATTTTGGGGGTAAAACCGATAAGTCATCAACGCCTTAGTAGTATAATAATTTTTTAGTAACAATTTTTATTTTAAAAAAACAAAACATTAGTAGTATAATAATTGTTTGTAACATTTTTTTTTTTAAAAAATGCATTCTTAATAAGTCCTATTTTTGATAGAAATTAATGAAATAATTTTATTAGTTAACTATCATTTCAATTTATATATTTAATAATACATAACTCCTTAAAATATAATTTTTTTTTTAAAGTGTACCGCTAAGTGCATAACTATTAGGCCCCCCCTATATAGAGGCTGGGTAAGCCTCTAAAAAGTGAGGCCTCAGATTACTGAGGGACCAACCACAACTGATAACATATTAAATAACAATATATTTGTAAACAGTATTAATTGAATTATTGATTAATAGGTTCTTTTTTTTCAATTAGGTATATTATCATGAATTACTGGAGAACAGTATTCTTAAAATTTTAATTTTACAATTCAAGCCATAATTTATTTATATTGGGAAAATACAAGAAGCTCAAATCTACTTATTAAGATGAAACAAAATTAACAAAGGGATTCTTGAAATTAAATTATTTTTTGAGGATGATTGTGTTGATTGATTCTTCCTTCCTCCGAAAAAAGAAAATGAAAAAATCAGTGTTCTTGTTAAAATGTTCTGTAATTAACTATTTATAAACTGTATTTTTTTTTCCCCACCATAGCCGAGCGTTCTAACACTTGCTTTTATATCTATATAAACTGTGTAAATGATGAGGTACTGATAAATGTTATAAATCCATAATGTTATAAATGTACTGATAAATCCATATATCTAATTGAATGAGATTTAAATATTTGGCTGTGAACTATTCTTTCAAAAAAAGCCTCAATTGTTAATTCTGTTTGTATATTTTTTATTTCTATCGTGTGCAAAAGTTTTTGGTGAAGTAATATTTTTTATTACCTCGATCAGTACGAAACTCTCATAAATAAGACCACACTAAATAGTCTATTAGACTACTTATTGTTTAGACGTTTCGCTCCATTTTGTATCACAATCTCTGATTTTTCAAGTATAAGTAGCCTACTATTATTTGAATATTTAATAATAATTAAAACAATAAAAGTTATATTATAACAACAAAATAATAATAATAATTAATAATTATGAAGAACAACTATTTGGCTCGAAAATTTAAATGATTTCAAATTTCATCAATGCCTGCCCGTTTCGATTAAGGGTTGAAGAACTAAAGAAAGTAAAGCAAATTCAAGCCAATTTAAAAATTCTTTTTTTTTTTTCATCTAAACATATTTTATGAATTTTGCTCATCTGTCTCATATAGTAAGTACAGAAATTGTTTCTATACCAAAATATTTCCTTTAAAAGTAATTGATACTAAAAATTATTGTTTTAACAAAAATTTCATGCATATATTTGTTTTGAATGTCAGTTAAAAAGTTTACACTCAAAACGGATGGTCTATAAAAAAACATCCCTTATAAATAACGTCAGTCATATTTTTATTGAATAATATGACTGCATAAACAATAAATTTTGTTAATTAAAAAATCATTATCTAAAAATCTGTTATTCATTTGTTGTATATTGTTTATAATTTATTTATTTATTTTACAGATAACGTTGAGGAGAATCATAATTATAAATAGTAAAGAATAAAATCCATTTTCTCGTTATTTTTCATCATGAATATTATTCTATGGACTGACAGTCGTTTGTGTGTGAACGTTAGGAGATAATTCTCTCTTCAAAATTTATTTATTAATCAATAATTTTATTATTATTATTTTAAAATTTAGAACTATTTACCTTATTGAACCTAATATGATTTATTTTGAGAAACGGATAATTGCTCGCCCAATAAAAATAGATACATTTTAATGAACATCAGTAATTGTAATTGAAGAAATTCAGTATATTAAAAATAAAGAAAACGCTAGAAATGGACCTTTTCTTAAATTGATAATAATTATAAAACAATATATACATGTTTTACTGGAATAAAACTTATAATTTATTATTAATAGCTCAATCGTTTTTTTTATTATTTTTTATAGATAGATATAATAGATATAAAATGCTATTTATTATTAAATTATTTACAACTGTTCTTTTTAATTTCATTTTCCACATTAGCCACCACAGCATGGTACTTTATACCGTCTGCCGTTATTTTTTATATTTGTCACTAATAATAAAAATCATAAATAAAGATGTTCCTTAAAAAACTTATCTAATGCGACTAAAAAAAAAATAGAATTTAATTTATAGGGCGTCATAGCCTAGTTAATATTACAAACAACATTTTCAGGTTTAAAAAAATATTTTTCAAAATTGGAAAAATGTATGGAGTATTCAATCAATATTTTTAAGAACTGATAAGAGTGATACAGCAACCAAATTTGAAAAATATAGTTTTTAATAGCCTAGTCGAAATGTCACGGATTGCGGATGAGTGAAGTTTTTTTAATTCAGATTTTTTATTTACGTAGCTTAAAACATTATAATTCCAATTTTGAGCCTGTATCATTTTTTTTCTTTGTCGATTACAAAAGTTTAATGTTGCATACAATTAACCCAATCATAATTAACCCGACATTGCATCAGTCTCCAGTAAAACACTTTTTTTAATCGTTTTTTATGGGAATGAAATGTCCTTATATTTTCAAAAACATATGGAAAAATATACCTCCAAAGACTTTTAAACTACTTTAAAAATTATTTTAAGACTGAAAAAATCCCAAGGAGGGGGAGGTGAGAAATCCATAATATAAATTCTCTAACAAAAAATATAACAATGCAATAATAGGAGGTATTATTTATTTGTTCATATACTTATGGTATTATTCTGTCAGTAGAAAATAGCCAAACATAACGGATTTCAGCCGCATATCTTAGGTTTAGTTTTTATGACAGTATGTATGAAAGTTCAATTCTGTTTCATTGTAAAGATAATCGTAGCGTACGTTTCCTTTTGTTTTTTTACCAATACGCATAAAAATAAAATTTTTATTGCCAACGAACTGGCTTTAGAACCTCATGATTCTCTTTTTTTTTGGTTTGTTTTGTCATCTTTTAATGATTTTTAATGATCAATGTCTTTAAGAAACATTTTAAAGATATCCGAATAATTTACCCTTAATACTTAAGTTATATTAGTACTAAAATACCTCCTTAATAGCCTCAATGGATACAATTACCAACTGATAGATAAAAAGCTTATAAATAAAAAAATAATTAAGTGACATATTTTCAAATTCATACTTGGATAATTGCATTGTTTTAATGAATAATTATACCTTTTTGTATTATCTCTACACTTAGTGTTAAAAAAAACGTTTCCATTTTGGTTCACAGATAACTGATTACTTATTTCCATAACGATCATGTACTAATGATATGATATTTAAAAATTATTAATCATTTGTTTTAGTAGTAACAATATCAATAATTTATTGACGTTTTATAAATATTTCTTAAGTATGTATAATGGCATGAAAAAGAGAAATATGTAATAGGAATGATAAGGAATGTGTAAAACGAATATACATAAATTTAAAATTGCAATGTACAGTATGTGCAATATGGAAGGATGAGTATGCTGTGTGTTAAGTCAATCCAATGTAGTTGGAGAGCACTGCTGACAAAAATAAAGCATTTCTCTCTCTTATTTTTGAAAAAAACAATAATTAAATCAGTTTCACAAGAAAATGTGGTCTATCGTCCATTATTGAAAACTGGAATGAGCTAATTTAAAACACAAAATGATATAAATGCATTTATTTGTGTTTTTATTATGTATATTAATTTGTGGACTGCATATACTATAATAATTAAAGCGATGAAATTACAAGTCCCTAATAATAACAGGTGTATCCAGAAAAATCTCCGGGGCTGTTAGAACATTAAATAATTTATCTGCCAAACAGATTTGAACCCGAGATCTTTGGCATAGCAACTCATTGCTACCCGTCTCCAATATTTAAAAATAAGTAAAATTGAAAGATGAATGAAATGAATGATGGGATATTATTATTCTTCTATTTTTTTAGGATTTTTATATTCATTTATACTTAGAATATTTCTATACATCCGGACATTACAAATTTAAATATAGAAAAAATCATAAGTGTATTAAATTACCTAAGCTTATTATTTATTTGGAGTAATTTTGTTTTCATTAATTTGGAAACAGTATTTCACTATCGATTATCTTTTATTTTCTAGCAATACGGCTCATAAATTATGCAGGTAATTTTTAAGTCATATCCCCAGCATATCCATTATAGGACATTCGTCAGTGTCGCACATTATGAATAAATATAATGAGAAATTTATATAATAAATGTATAAATAATTTAAAGTAAAATGTCTGTATAAATACATTTTTGCTTTAGATTATATTGGATTGTACAGGAAATAATCCAGGATATTTTTTTTTTAAATAACCCTCCAAATAGACTGATTAAAAAAAAAACCTTCAACTTTTGACTTTTATAAATGAAAACACTTATTAATCCTATTACAAACAAAAAATGTTTTTTACATTAATAACATTTTCCTAAAAAAATATATAATCATTTCCAACTCGAATAATTTCCAGGTTTAGTAAGTTTTTACATTTATAAAAGTCAAAAGTCCAAAAAACATAAACAGTTTACTATTTGAAGGGCATTTTAAAGAAAACATAAAATCGTTTATGACAACCCAATAGATGAAAGCAAAAAATTTACTTATATTAATTAATACATCCATTTTACATGTATCTATTTATACTTATAGGTAATACATAAATATCTAATTGCATTTATTATTTATATTTATTTTTTCTTAGTGGTATTGTTTAAGATTGTAATCGTTGCCGTTGTAGTACAAGGTTGGAGGATGATCGGTCTGTGGGCATGAAATTGAGGTTTCGTAGGCGCTCGGGTTCAAATCACGGAGAGAAACAAAAAAGGTCGTAACCAATCATCACTAATTCTATTCAAACTAAAAAAAGATATTCAGATACCAACCTGCCATTCATTTAATGCCTGGATTCATTGATAACCAACATGTTTTCGAATAACAAAAAAACAAAACGAAATGGACATCTGTTTATTCGTTTAAATTTTAACAATTTTCAAACATACAAACTGTCGTGAGTTTTAATATGAAAAACAGAATGTAATTATGAGTAATGAGTATATTTCAGTAATAATATAATTTAGAAATAAAAATTATTTCTATTAACCTTTAAATAATTAAATTCCTATTAACCTTTCGAATTATTGGTGATATGTTTGAAACGTTCATTTCTAGATGAAATAATTACCGAAGATCTTATAATAACATTTAGCTTTCCATAATAAAACTCATGACAACTTGTATTTTTGGAAAATATTAAAAGGGATATGAAAGAAAAATTAAAACTTGTAGTGATTCTAAGCGAATATCCTTGAATAACTACCGGGAAATGTTTTCTGAATATTAAAAATGATTTTTCCTTTCAAAAAGAAAAATTAGTCCCAAGATTACAAAACATGTTTAAATGATTGACCGGTTAACGTTTGACCATTACAGGGTTCGTTAGAAGAGATAAAAAGCTAGGTCAAAATAATCTCGACTATTAGCAACACATATGATATCAACATCCAAAAAAAATATCTAACAGACAGAGGTAGTACATCATTACGCATGGGTGCGTATAATGACTTCAACGTATATAATATCATATAACACATAACTTTATATAATTGTAATCCAAAAGGCGCACCCTAATATGAGCATGTATTACATAATAATTCCTTATATTATATCTAGTCAATATATTATTATTAATTCAAATTTTCTCCAATATGAGTTTCTTGTACTTATGGAAGGGGGGCGTGTTGATTTCGAAGCGTATAAGAAGCTAAGTAAGGCATTGGCTTGAAAAATAATATTGCTTCCATTTTAAGCCAAAAAATTCGACTTAACCACTTATTTACCGGGGCTGCAGTTATATCCCTTATACAATTGTCGACTGTGCCATTTCATTCCTATAAAAACAATAAGTACGGACAAACAAATAAATAAATAAATAAATTGTATATACCCAACCTCTATTACTGAAAAAAAATACAGATGACGAAGAGTCATGAAACCATCCTGAGAATTCATGTTTATTAATACCATACTTATAAATATATATTAAAACACATGTTTCATTTTTCTTATATAGTCCAAGGCTCTATTTAAGAAATATATATTTTTTTAAATTTATTTCTTTTATATTTTGCTACAATTCACAAAGTTACATGCTGTAACAAATAGACCAGTTCGAATTAAAATCAATTTTTTTTTCAAGAAACATATAAATATCTAGAGAATATATAAAGTATTTTATATAAAAATATATCAAACTGTAAATAGTTATACTCTTGGAATATGCTTACCTAAAGAAATTGTAATTGTTAGTAAGATAAATATTACATAACCTGCTTTATCATTAATAAACGTTTGCCGCAATCGGAATCTTGAAATTTAAAATTTGTATGTTTCCTTGACTAGTGTTCTTGACTAGTATTGACTGAGGGCACCGAATATCTAAACTTTCATAAGCTATTGTAATGTGAAGAATTTGACATACAATGTTCTAAATTTTCGTTACATAAATTAACGTTTTTTTCCATATTTATTTCCGATAGATCACGTTTAAAATAAACATAATAATATTCAGCTATCATCACTGTACTTTCGACCATATTTCTTTTTGCTACTAGGCAAAATTTATTAGATTCTTGTTTTTATTTTCTGATGGAGCTATGTATTGTTTCAGATTATTTTGTTAAATAATTATGTTTTGCGTTGTTATTTGAAGCAATTGATCGAATTTCATTTAATCACGAATAAAGCTCTATATGTAAAGGTGATCTAAGCTCTGCTGCTTTTAAAATTCTTCGTGATAACAAGGTCATTTAAAAGGTCCTGGGATTAAAATTTCAAGCAGGAGAAATTATAAAATAATCTGTGTGCTACTATCTAAATAATTTAAAAGTTATTAATGTTTGATTAAATTAATTTCCTTGTTGATTTAATTTTATATTTTGTATTTTTATATATTCTATCTATTTGGATTATTTATATATTCGGCGTAAATGATCAAGGTTTTGACATGATTTATAAAAGTGGTTGGCATGTTTATTTATTATTTTTTTTAATATGAAAATGGCTGTCATGTCTTCAGCAAGTTCTCACTTCCATATATTAACTGGAAAGACGCATCAAGGAAAAAATATAACAAAAAAATAAGTTCTGTAGAAATAACATAGAAAGTACTTGATTGTTGTAACTCGTAGTTTTTGATAAACCCTAATACTAAATCCCCTAGTATGAAGCAGCGTATGACAACATATTTGTAACTTCACAATTCAGGTAATTTAATTGACTTATAATTATCATGAAATTTATAATGAGTTATTGCGATGTCAATTACTTCTCCTCATTACTGAGTTTTTAGTTGTAATAACAATTACAAACACTGGAATTGTAAAATGTAATTTCTGTTTTCAATTTGCAATTAGCAATTGTAATTGCAGGGATTTCTGTCTTATAATTACTGATGATTTTTTTTTTTAACTTACTTCAGTCATTAAAATAACTTATTTAAAAGGAATGATTATGAAGTATATTTTTCTTAACTCCTAGCTAATTTTGCCACTAAGAGAATTCTGAATGGTTATACAAGTTTTAGTGTTTGATATCTTACTTAATATAATTTTTTGTTGTATGTCTAATTAACGTCACTTTAAGCTGCTATGAATAATCGGACGATGCAACAGTGGGAGCCCTAAATTTCGTCATAAAATCCAATTTAACTAGGATAGGGATATTTGAAGAATACCTGACATCGTACTAGACCCAGGACCCCCGTTTATGTCCCTTCCGAAGTACGACAGAACCTAGAACTTTTTAAATTAAACCTCAATCTTCGGCAACGTAGTTTGTTGTGCTATCCACTGCACCACAAATCACCCTCTTATTTTTTTTCCCCCTGCAAATAACATTTTTAGAGCGTTTCAGCGTACATAAAGCTTGTTGGCTTAATATTAGAAACAAACTTGTTGAGATGGTCTCAATGATTTGAGCCAGCATCGAACCAATATGATACTTTTTTCAATTTTCTTTTCAATTCAAAAATGTACAATGGGGTCTGAATCTGTTGTTGCATTGGCATTCTTCCAGGACAGCTTCCTCTTCCTGACACCTTCTGTCAGTCATTGTCCTCATCAACATTTCATGTTCAATTTACTATGATCTTCTTATATTATAAATAGATATATATTTAGATCTACCCTGATCTATGGTTTATAATATTCCCTTGTTGTTTCGGGAAAAGTTAATAAGTGGAATCGACTAAAAATTATTTTATGATATCGATGTAAGTACTTATCTAGTCAGACAGACAAAAAAAGTTAAATTATTTCAGTTTAAAATAAAATAAATATAATGTTGATTTTGGAGTCTCGATTAAAATAATGCTACAAACATTTATTACCTGGATTTAGACATATAAAGTAGTATCAAAAATATAAATACCTATGACCAGTTCATTCCGCTAAAATCGGCTGGCCTTTTGTCAAAGCATATCAAGTATTCATATAGTTTTATCCTACATCTTTCTCCAGTGCCTTGTCCTTACTTAAATGATCTCAGGTTATTTTCAGATTGGGCGATTAAGGATTGATCAAATATTCCGTTCACTGGTCATACTTGTAAAAGGCCTAACCCTAACACCTTAAAACTCCCCACGTTTTTATTTTGAAGAAGCATCAAGTAGAGAAAGTTGTTCAATGCGTTAAAAGAACATGGCCCCTGAGAACGGGAAGACTCGATATGAAAGAACTGAGGTGCTTGATGAGATATAGTGTAGCAAGGTGTAAATTTATTTCCGGGAAAGCACTTAGGCTGGGGGCATTAGTCTTTTATTCGACATAGCTCTCAAAAAGTATAAATCATCTTCCCGGCAGTGTAGAAGAGAAGATGTAGTTATTACCCGCCTTAGGATTGATCACAGTCGTTTGACCCACGAATACCTGATAACAGAGAGAAACCCACCTCAATGTACACTGTGTAAGGTGACAGTTACAGCACCCCATATCTTCGAGGATTGTCCTAGGTACAGTGGAGTAATGGAAACGTGTGGCGCACCTCGGCAGATGCAAAAGGCGTTGGGCGATAACGAACAATGTTTAAATAATACTTTAGAATTTATTAAAAACACCAATATATATCAGTCAATTTGACATATACATTTACACGTTTATGTTTGTATATGGGTTTATATATGTATGTGTATATGTATATGTGTATGCATGTATATGTATATATATATATATATATATCCAATATATGCTAATTGTTTATCAATGTGTATAATGTTTATATAAATAATATAAATTTTATATTATATCATAAAGCTTATGTAAATATGTATAACGTTTTATTTTAATATGAACAACTTCATATAAGTTACCTTTCTATCATACGTTTAATATGTTAACATGGTTCTATTATGTGCCTAATATAGCATAATTATGGTATGTTATTATTTAAATATGTAACAATATTTTTACTAAGTGTAATAATGTAACAAGAATCTATATACGCAATTATGTAGGTAATGTAAATTTAATGATTTATTTATTATTTTATTTGTTAGCATCATGACTGCTAATAAACATCATTCTCAGGGTCACATTGTCTAGTGGTTTGCAAAAAAGCTTACTAAGTCCGAGATAGTGGGTTCGTAAACCGGCATGTTGCCTTAGGATTTTTTTAAAGGAAGTAAATAACCCTTAATTATACCGTTGTTTGGAAGGGACGTAAAATGGGGTAAAAAATTTCGATCGTGTACGATGTCAGGTACTTGTTTCACTGCCAGATGTCTCCCCTTACTTTTGGTAACTATTTTGTAGATTCCACTTCCCAAAGGATCCAATCCCGGATGTTGGCTAACACGGATCCTTCGGCACGGTTACTCAGCGTTCCAACACTGAGCGTCTCCCCTGCATACATTAATTTAATAATAATAGGGCTTAGCGAACCCGAAGGCTCGATGCGATACCAACAAGCTCTACTTACATAAATTGCCGTCCACGGAAGTTTGACAATACCCAAACCCAAATCCGTCAGATCACTCTAAACGCAATCCTCCCACCTATGCTTCGGACCACCTCTCAGATGTTTACCAGTGTGCACAACTAATTCATATAAAATAAACTAACCTCTAGTCTGTTAATCGCTACACAAGGTTGACCATAACTTGCACATTATGAAATGAGAAAGGTACATTTCATGTTATCAGTGCTAGATACTCGACAGTCAATCAAGAACCACTCATTAAATAATTTTAATGAGCAAGGCACTTGTATCAAATATGAAACGGCTGGTTAGATCACGTCGAGGAGGTGAAATAGAATGGAATAAATTAAGAAGAAAAGTAATAGCGTTATGTAAATCCACTGGAGTTGGTTGAATTTTACTTTCTATACACGCCTTGGGGATATCGCTTGCCCCACACCATTCCCTATTGGCTATACCACACTTACGAAATGGGCAACTGTTTCTAATTTTTATTAGAAACACTTATTATTTCAGTAATCAAAATCACTTTATATCTCTATCCTAGCTGGAACTTTTGGAAAATTGGATCGTCTGTGATGTAATGGTTAAAATAACAACCTTACGTGCTCTAAGTCGCGGGTTCCTAGAATGTTTTAAAGGAACTACAAAATACTTATCTATGACGTCCTTCAGAAGACACGTAAAACAGGAGTCCTGAACCTGAACGATGTCAGATAATCGTTAACGATCCCTATTGTAATTATGCCCAGATAAGCAAAATTTAGGATTCCCATTAGAGCACCGTCCGAGTAGACGTAGCGTTTAAATTAAAATTAAATGAATAATGTTAAAGGTTAATTTTTTCCTTTATATTTATATCCACACCTGTCAAATAAAATAATGACAATCACCAGATTGACTGACAGTAAAATAAAATACAATGGCATGAGAGGCATGAAGAAGAACAGTACCCAGCAGTACCTCTCCCTTGGCTTGATTCAATTTCCTATGATAACAAATCCCTCATCCACATTCTTTTTAAGGTTAAATAGGTTAAATATTAAAAACACAAATCGAAGTTTACATACCACCTTTTACTGACCAACCGAATCGGCAAGATAATTTTGCAATCATCCCACATACGTTTAAATCTACCTCTCGATCACTTATCACATATTATTATTATTATTTGGCTCTACGACCCTTGTATTCGAGTCTTGGCCTGCTCCAGCATCGACCGCCAGTTCTCTCTATCCATTGCTGCTACCCTCCAATTGCGGATATTCAATATGGCCCGGGCGTCCGAAGCTACGCAGTCCTCCCACCGAAGTCGTGGTCGGCCTGCTCTTCTCACACCATATATTCGCTCCCTGAGGACTTTGGCTGGGATTTCATCCTGCCCCATCCTGATCACATGTCCTGCCCACCTCAGTCTTGCTAACTTTATAGACTGCACCACATCCAGCTCCTTATAAAGTAGTCTCAGTTCGTTGTTGGGCCGGCGCCTCCACTCTCCATCCACCAAAACTGGACCGTATATTCTCCTAAGAACTCTCCTTTCAAATCTCAGAAGTGAGAGTTCGTGCGCGTGGGTCAGGGTCCAGTTTTCAGAGGCATATGTCAGAACTGGTCGGATGATAGTTTTATACAATCTGGTCTTAGAAGCCTTATCACATATAAGGATAAGTAAAAAAAAAAAAAACCCAACTTTTTGGAAAAAAGTTTAAAAATATTAGTCAGCATTGAATTTCTAAGAGTGACAGAAATTCCTTCTGGCAGGCAAGGCCTGAAGCTAGGTGGAAACACTTTTGATGAGTGGTTATGATATATTTACCCGTTTCTTCTATAGTCATTAACTCACCTCTGTTTTTGAGCTGTGTCACATTATAAATAATTGGGCAATACCGCTTCTTTAAAGAACAATTTCATAACTCTAAAAACCTAATTTTTTAATAATGAATTTGAAAGTTTCATGTTTGTTAAAAAGGAAATTGGATATTTTAAAACAAATCATTCCTATGGTAATTGCGGTATTGAAATTATTTTATTAACGTATATCATTCAACAAATTCAAAACTTCAAGTTCAAACATGATTCTCAAAATATGGACTTTATTAAAGAAAATATGTTGGAAAAGGAATAGTGGAAATAACGTATCTGAATTAAAAAGCAACCAATACAATTGCTGCTGAAGGTTGTTGGTATTGTTGAGTTACGTAGTTGTTCTGAAGGATTGATAAGTGCATAGAACATTATATTGAGATTAGAGATTAAATATAGAAGTAAAAGACATAAAGGGAGTGACCATTCCCACTGAAATGGTCCTACAGAACCTCCAAATGGTTCATTTTAGTTTATTATTTAGTTTTTGCATTGTCATCAAGTCGAAAGCTATGGGAGCCGACCGTTTCTTCAAAATGATTCGCCATGCTTACGCTTTATAAAAATGCGTCACGCAGGTTTGCATGGTGTTGGCCAACTTGGACGGTTGCATCAATCACCAAATGGCATAAGACTCGATGGATCTTAAATAGCCTAGGGCTTTTCCTGACGATATCTCCTAGGACATGCCCCTGGTCGATTCGAAAGGTAGCCTTCTCCTAAAACGAAAGGGAGAACGGTTACGAAACGAAATATGTTAATGGTTTACCTCGACTATAGTCTAAATAAATATATAAATATTTTTTGTGAAAATTCTGATCCGCGCAAAATATGAGTAGGTAGGTACCTGTTAAACCTTTTATCATTTAAATTTCGGAAATATTACTTTGACATGATGGAGTACAAAAACCGAGTATCAGCAATCATTTGCTCATTAGGATCGAAAGTAACACTTTTTTCGTGGGTTTTGTAGGAATGTGAAAACTTTAATGAAACGGACATTATGACAAAACTTTTTTTTAACTTCCGTAATCAATTAACCATATTTTAAGGCTAACTGATTCCGTTATGAGCTAATAATAAGATGCCATCTTGGACTGGCTGATAAGACAATATTCTGTAATACAACGCTTACTATGCCTTCATTTCTATGCGAAGAAAGCTATGGAGGCTAAACCAATTAGAAAAAGACCTAAGGGAAGGCCGAGAGTGACGAAGAATAACCTTCGAAATAACCTGATGAAGGAAAGATGAAGGAATCAGCTGGGAGCACTTCTTGACGGAGACCGGTGGACATCCTTGTCCAACAATATCTGCACTGTAAAGTAGAAGAGATAACAGAATAATAATAAGTTTTTTGTGTTACTGGTTCCCTAATAATCAAATTATAAGAAGTCATTTTGTGTCGTATAGTCAAAAGTGCAGGTTTAGATCCAATAATTATCTGATCATTGCAAAAAATATGTTTCGTAATATTTATTCACCCAGTAGTAATACAATGATCACCATTCTACGTTTCATCGAATTAATTACAAAACACTCATTTACATGGCTCATTACATGTTTTAAGACCTATTTGAACTTACTGAGTAGAACTTTGGGGCGAATTTTATTGAGAAAGTCACCTACATATCAGTAACAAAACTTAACGTTGCCAACTACCATATTATAATAAATATAAGTATATAGGCTATTTTAGCATTTATTTGGTTAACGAATTATACAACAAGATTGGTTTATTATAAGAAATATTGATATCGTATTATTATGAATGCGAAAAAAATATTCGCTATAATTTTCTACAACGTCATTTTCAAATCCTCTATTATTGATCCTAAATACAAAATAGAATTGTCTAATCTGCAATGTAGTATACTCTTTCTTGTGAATTAATTTTGAATATTATAAATAAAGGTGAATAACGTAGCATAATAAATAAAGATTAAATCTAAAAAAATCTTTCATCTTATAAATTTTGTCTTACAAATATCTAAATATGGTATATTTCACTACAAAATTAAGGCCTAATATATAAATCCCATAATAATAGTTCCATATTAAGATCCGGACGAATTTCGCAGATATATTAGTTGAAAAAAATATGGCTGATAAACCTTTCATAAAACATCCCTTAAATATATTGATGACAAAACGAGGAATTAAAGAACTAAAAAGAAAATAATACTTAGGTGATTTAATCTTAATGAGTATAAAACATTTGATTAATAAATGTAAACAAATATAATTTTTTTTAACGTAATTTTATTCATAAATTTATAAAAACAATTTTGAACCCAAGCACATCTGGACTGGATAATTTTTATCAAATTAACACAATTTCGTTATGTTATTAATTATTTTATTTTAGGCATACTGTTTTGTTTTTATTAATTTTCGGCAGATTTGAGAAGATTTTTTTACTTAAGAATCCGACTTTTACTGGTGATGGGAATATAAATAATATTCATATTATGATCGCTTATTCACCATCTAAATAAAAATGATTTAATAACGAAAAACTCACACTTCTATAATTTACGAATAAAAATTAATCTTAAAATATAGAAATAAAAAATTGGTGTTAAATAGGTATACTTAAAATTTTATTTAACGAACCGGTAATTAATATCGATCATCATATTTTTTTTACCTACAGTTTGGCATCAGACCAACCGTTGAGGAGTTTGTCACTGGGATCTGATTATGCTAGAGAATACTGTTGCTAAATATATGTCACATGGTTAAGTCACGAACAAAGTTTCACATTTCTCATATTACGCCGTATATATTTAGTTTTGGAAGGTTTCGGGGATGCATAAAAGCAATAGGTTGTGTGCTAGATAGATAGTCAAAAATATAAGGCTTCGTGGATAAATAAATAAAAAACTGTCTGAGATATAACTGTAAAAAAAAAAGGATTTTGGAAAGAAATTATTAATCTGAGGCTGTCAGGATCAAAAGCGGATAACTCAAAAATTTTAAAAATTCACTTCTTCACAATTGTAGTTACTTTAATCATGCAATTTTTACATTTTTAGCTAAAAGTTCTGAACCGGGCTGAAGCCTTGGTGAATAATGCGGCAAATTGTCCTATTAGACCAGAATGCTTTCCTAAACAAACGAATAATATAACCAAGATACTTTTAGAAATTTATGAGTTATTCGTTTTTGATACTGAAGGCCTCTTATTAATTATTTCTTACCGAAATCCTGTTTTTTTTTTTTTTTATATTTTACTGTTTATATAGGAGTTTGTTATTCCTGTGTTAAAGCGTTTTGTTTTGGAACTAAGTTCGACGTCAGAGGTTCCCAAACTTTTTTGGGTATTTTTCTGTCATCGTCCCGTCTATAAAAAAATGTCTAGACCTGTGGTCTAGTGGTTAGCATAACAACCTACTAAGCTCATGATCGCGGGTTCGTTGCCCGGCAGGTGGCACTAGGATTTTTTAATAGAGTAAAAAATGCTTGGTTATGGCGTCCTTCGGAAGGGACGTAGGTCGGACGAAACGGGGGTCCCCAGCCTGTAGAATGTCAGGTACACGTTAAAAATCCCTATCCTACTTAAACCTGGATAGACGAAGTTTAGAGCTCTCAATGTAGCATCGTTCGATTTGCCATAGCAGCATAAAGTGACTGTATGCAATAAACAGACAATTATTCATGTTAAATATGGTTGATTATCATTATAACTAATAAGAATTACCATTATATACATTATCATATTATATTTAAAACATATTTTTAGGAATACTTTTGATGAGGAAATTGCCGTAAAGTTTGTTTTCTAATCGAAAGAATAATGCAGGTAGAATTTTACCACTGCAGTGGGTTTTGATGGTATTTGCCAGAATGTTTCATAACTAAGGTACCTGAAAAATCTTCGGAAACATTGATTAAGGCTAAAAAAAGAATGCATCCTGCCTGGATCTATTATCGTTTCTGATTGATGGAAGTTGTATCAAAATATTCGGAAGAAGGGATATACACAGCAACTTTACAGCATACCCAAAATATAAAACATTTATTTTTACTGTCACTAGATACATTCCGTATACGATCCTATTTAAGATACAGAAGTACTTTATCATTATATTTCCTTAATCCTTATTGATCATTTGAGACGTTTCGACAACACTGTTTCATTTTCAATCTATTACATTTAGTTTTCTGCATCAGTAGCAATCATTTATATAACTTTATAACAGTTATAAGTCTAAAAATTCTCCAAGTCACATTCATTTTAAAACTTTTTATATATAAAAAACTAGGGGATCATCTATCCTCCATGGTCAAGATAATATTGCAAAGTATACAGCAAGATAATAAAATATTATCTTGACCATGAAGGATATATGATCCACTAGTGTTTTATATTTAAAAAAAATTAAAATGAATGTGACTTGGAGAATTTTTAGGCTTAGAACGGTTAAAAAGTTATATAAATGATTGGTACTGATGAAAAAACTTAATGTAAAAGACTCGAAACATTGTCGAAACGTCTCAAATGATCAATAAGGATTAAGAAAATATAATGACTGGAAAATGGTTTTCTCTTTCCCAATATAAATTCCTAAAGAAATGAGTCCTGTTTATAAGAAAAAATTATAAAAATGATACAGAAGTACTGGTAAGAAAGAAAAACTAAAACTTATTTTCAACTGATTTCCCGCCCTCCTGACTTGTATTCATGCAAGAGAGCCCCAGTACAATCTTGCATACTCCTTAACAATTGCTTTTATGCCCCTCAAAAACAAGAACAATAAAAGCTATAAAAGGCGAACTGTGTGAATTGGGAGACTTCTTTTTTCATGACTGAATCAGATGTGGCAATAGTATTCTCTAGCATGAGCAGATCTGAAACAATATCCGAGTGAAAAACTCCTCCACGGCTGATCTGAGCCTGATGCCACGCCTCTTTTCTCCTTCTAGAGTCTCATTGTCCCACTAATGAGCCATCACACGTCTAGTAATGGCATTTTTTTGTCTGTCCCCAGCTCCTAAGGTATCACTTCAGGTCGTAGCGAATAAAATTGGATCCGAGATCATCTGTGGATGATTAAGGTGGAGTGAACAATGAAAGTTTTGAATCCATGGTGTGATATATATATATATATATATATATATATATATATATATATATATATATATATATATATATATATATATATATACATATAAATGTATTTATATCACACCTGTCATATATATATATATATAGGGGCGGAGTGGCTCAGTGGTAGAGCGCTGAATTACCATCCCGGAAGTCCTGAGTTCAAATCTCTGGCAAACTTTTATTTAACCTGTTATCGGCGGAAAATGAATCCTATTTATAGATCTAGAACCCTCCCGGGATTCACCCAGCCTTTATTAAATGGGTACCAAAAGCCCCCAGGCGATTGCGCGTGATCTGAGAAAAATCATCTACCTGCACAATAGTTGTTCTAGAAACAGTAATGTCTTTACAATATTGAGCCAAAGACCCTACATAGGTTGTAGTCGTAATTTTTTTTTTTAAATCTATATTTAACCAGGATATAGTATTCACTCATTAACTCACTATTGAGCGCTATAGTCCTCTGCTACCATTTTTCTACATTTCTCGCTGTTTCAAGCGAGTCTCCTCCAATTTCTTACCCCTATCCTTCTCAAATCTCCCTCCTAATCATCATCACTTTTATTTCTTAATATTCATTTATATACTAGCTACGCTATCTTCTGGTGACGTTTTGATATTAACTTGTTCACATAAGCATGTCGTCATTAATTTTTTTTAAATTTATTTATTGATATTTATAACTGTATTACAATAATACATCAAGTAAATAGGGTATGTGATACATAATGACATGAGTTAATGGCAAGTAGAGAAACTACCCAATGGTAGTACTCAAATCACTAGTTTAACTAAGATGGGTCATTAATTTGAATTATAAGAACAATATAGTCTCGAAATGAAGCTAAAATATATTTTTACTGTTATACTACTTAATCTAAAGAATTGAAAGTAAAACTTACTTTGTTAACAGTAAAAAAATGTGATACCAATAAATTTGCAAATATTTATAAATTTAACTATTTCCTTATGTTCTTTTAATATTTTAGAGCTAATATATGTAATATGTATATAGTATACTCATATATTATGATGGTAAGAAGGAAGTTTATAATGCTAAATTTGAAGATACATAAGAACGTCCCTACCCTTTCACACTATCGAATGTAAAAAAAACAACACAGTTTTCGTCTTCGACTTATAGCAGTTGCTGTAGGATTAATAATTTATATAAAATTCGTACAGGGGTATCTGTCAGTCACAAAAACAATGTAAAACGAATGCAATTGGTTTGACTATAGCCATTCATTTTTATTGAACCTTGAAACTGCTTTTTTTTTAAACTCTCCTCAAAAGTACCGATTATCACATTCGATAGTTGAAATTGGTAGGGACGATATATTATAATTATTTGGTATGATCCTAATTTTGTTAGGCCATGAACCATTCGTTAACTGCCCGAATGCTTGAATAATTCTTATAGCCGCAGCCCTGGTGCATATGTGGTTAAGTCGAATTTTGTACCAAATGAAATAATTAGGCATTGAATCGTAGTCTTTGGCTTGAAACGGATTTATAATAACAGCAATAACTCTATTTCAAGCCAAGACTAGACCTAGCCACTTATACCGTACGAGAATGACATGATTCTGCTTCCCCAGATACAATAACAAAAGACATTCGTTCGGTACAAAATTCGAATTCACCACTTATTCACCGGGATGACAGATACATACTATTGTTTGTTATTCTCTCAAGTCTGAAAAATATATATATTTTAAATTAATATTTAAGTACAAAATAAAAATTAAAAAACGCTAATCGAATCTGAAGGCAGGAGTTTAATTAATCCAATCGCCTTGGGCTCGATACCGGCTATCAAAAATAATTGTTTATTCTCTTATTAATAGTGGATTGACCATAGAGAATCGAGAGAAAACAGACACAATATTGTGGGAACCCTTAGTTGGGTGAAAACCAAAACAGTTCAGGGTGATTAGGCCGAATCAGCACCTTGCGCAACCGTTGGCCTTAAAAACACTACAGTAAGGACTGGTGAATGCTCACACAATTTACCTTTGTGGTGCAGATTAGGAAACATCTAGTTCTACAAATTCATTTACTCCCAATTCATGAAGAAGGCATTTTTAGCTTGAAATAACAACAATGGAGGCAAATATCTAATTGCCGTAAAATATTATAACTAAATTATTTTAGTTATATTATCCGAAATAATCGATCTTTCGTATGACGCAGCATATCATGTTTCATTTTTTCCTTATGAATGCTAGAATTAGATAATCAAATGGCTAAATTGATTTTTTTTTCGACAATAATATCATTTGAAGAATGAAAATAGAAGTTCCAACAAGGAAATAACACGGCGTGAGGATGTGAGGGAAGCATACAAAAGAGACGTGTGAATGTACCGGACTTTCTCATCCCCAACTTGAAAAAAAAAAAAGAAATAGAAAATATTTTTATATTCCCGACAACAGTTGTATTTTTTGTCTCACTAGCACTAGTATAAATAATTATCAATAAATAGTTATTAAAAACTATTTTTGTACAAGTATTTTGCATCAATTTTATGAAAATTGATCATATTACAATGTTACCCCGATGTACTAAGGGGATTAAATATTTTTTTTATTAATTCAATATATAATAACTGGATATTGGTTTGCAACACTGGAAAGCGGTTAGTTCGTTTAATTTTGATGATATAATATACTCAAATAAAACAAATTATGCATATTAGTACCTTCACCGTATTTTTTTAGAATATATAAGGATAAAATATGCATCCAAGTGAAGTTGTGGTGTACCTTTCTTTTGGAATTTTTATTTTTTTTAACTCAATCTATCAATTTAATTCAAATGCAATAATGTATTGTAGATCTTGGAAATAGGTGTACCAGTGATAAGTTTACTTCCATTGCAAGGAAGATGCGGACCTAGTTAATCATTCACGAGCAGAATCTTCGAGTGAAGATTGTTACAGTGAGCACATAAAGGAATTATACTGAGAATAGGACTTCTCTAGGATAAGCCTCGAGTCGCCACAAGAAGTCACTTGGATCCTCGTGAACTCCTGAAGAACTGATTATAGTTCCTCTTAAAGAATCAGGGTTCCTTTGCAAATCTCTTGGAACATGAAAAGAATATTAATTCCCTTTGACCTAGCTATATGATATCGAAGATCATACTCCATATCTTTGCCTCAGCATCCTTTCCTACATGATCTTTATCTACGACTGGGAAGAAGCGGAGAAGGAGCAGAAGAAGTGGACTAGGCAAAGAGAAGGAATTTTACTTGGGAGATTGCTGTACGGAAAAGCGGAAGAAATAGTAGGCTGAATAAAACAAAAAATAAATGGAAAGAGGAAAATGTGCGTATTTTTTTTTAATGTAAGTACATGTTTAAACGCCTGAAATAATTATTATGAAATTTTATTAGTAAAGCGCTACATATAAAGTAATTTTGATAGTAATTGTGCGACGAAATAAAAGTGTGTGTGTCAGCTCCGACAAGTGACTTGAGTTTATTCCTTTCCGTTTCTAATGAATTTTAAATGTGTTCTTACCAATTAATCGCTCTCTACCGATACTTATCATCGCGTATTCTCATTTTTTTAATTTGTAAATTATTTTAAATTAATGTGAAATATTTTAATTAAAATTATAAATATATTAATTTTATTAATCGTGCCAACGTTTCGGCCTACAACGTCGGCCGTCTTAGGGCAAATAGTGGGTGCGATGACTTTTTACAACACAAAAACTGCCAACAGAACTCATATAGATGTATATTCACGGCATGATAAACATCCCAAGAAAGGATATCCTACCGCCCCAGTGCTATAAATTTCAACAATTTTCTCACACAAAAAACTACTGCAACCACACCGTAAAACGTGCAAGATGCAGCGGCTCACATAAAATTTCTGAATGTCCGCAAAACTCAAACAAAAACAAAATTCGCTCGAATTGCGAGGGAGCACACGTCACCTCTAACAGAAAATGCCTCCATAGAAAAAAATTAGAATAAATAGTGACTAAAAGGATGGAAGGAAAGAGATCTAAGCTAATGAATAACAGCATGACAGTTCGCTCTGGTGTAGAATACGCATCTTTTCAACAAGGTACCAAAATGACAACCGAATCACAACCGATTGCTTCCCTGTCTTTACTTTTTTGAAGTGGGGCTCATCTTCAGAGTCCGGTAGAGCTGTATTTAAGCCCAGCATGATCGCTGCCTGTCCACTTCCTAATACACAAATCTCCTGTCCTAGTAGCACTACACAATACACACTGCACACTGTACACAATTAAATAGTCACTACACAGCCTTGTTAGATAGCTAGTCAATTTCCTACTCTTATCAGAGCAACGCTGCCCTGTCGTCTGTTGAGGTTGTATCCACGTGATATGAATGGACCCCAACAGCTTAGGGCGGAATCTAAATAAGAGTAGTAATAGTGTTTGTTTGGATAGGTTTTTTGAAATTATCGCGTTTTAACACCGAGAATTAAGCGATAGAATACACTGTTACCATAGATACTACACGTATCTCTTCCCGATTAGTCCCGGAATTTAACTTTTAACTTCTATCAGTTATATAAAACCAATAATATAATCTTATCGAGAAGGGAGCGTTACTCGCCAATTTTATTTAAAACTTGATTTTACTCCTCATAAAATTGCATTCATAATATGAAAATCGTTTCTTAAGGAGTAAACTCCAAAAACTTGTGATATCATTCATAAAAAGAATGTTTTAATAATTTGAATACCTTTTGTACAATCTTTCTATCACAAATACAAAGATACTCTACAAATTGGCGTTGTTTAACGAAAGTAAAATATTGTTTTCTTATTTAATATTGTATTTCTTTTTATTAAACGAGGCAGATAATCGTAATAGTAATGAATAGGAATTTCTGTATGTCATCCTGAAAATTATCAGGTCTTTTTAAATTTCGAGACACAATTTTTTATAACGTCTGGGATTTCAGATTTCAGTTTTAAACATAAGAAGAAATGTAAAAGCTAGATACGTTGTCGATTTTAACTTATATCTTTATGTCCATAAAACTTCAAGTTCAAACATGATAAACTCAAACAATAACTTTATTAAAAAAATAATAATAAAAAATTATGCATGTTGGGAATGGAATATCAGATATCTCGTTCCTGAATCAAAAAGCTAACAATAGGTACAACCTAAAAATGCCAATTTTTCTGGTTAAGTCGTTGTTCTTTTGAAGGAGCGTTATTAGAAATAAAACCAGCGATTTCATATCATAACTATTACTGAACATATTTTTAACTATTCTATCAGTACATAATGTGCTTCGGTGTATTTGGTTATTAAGTTATGTTCTTAACAACGACAGGATTTTTTTTTTGTCGGTCAGATCTTATCTACACAACGTCCGAAACGTTACACACGAAACCAAATGATCTGTCCTGTCTCACGGTCCAGTTAACGATGGAATATATGAAACGGTTCCCACGACATTGTCGTAATGTGAGACTATAATGAGTGAACTATTGAGGGATTTTCCTCAAGACCATTATGGGAAAATGTTGCGGATGTCGCTTTCACTAGATCTATTCGTCATTCATTCTATGTCGAATTGATAACTGAACTTCAGTGTAGTATTGAACACTTTATTTTTTTAGAGATAGAGAGAGTAGAGAGAGAGGGAGAGATGGTGAGAGAGTAGAGGGAGAGAGAGTAGAGAGAGAGAGAGATAGAGAGAGAGATGAGAGAAAGATAGACACCATAAAAAAGAATGTTATCGAAACAATATTATGCTTACCATAGTACCAAAATTATTTAAACACATCTAAATGTAAGCCAAAAAAATACTCGAAATCTATGGAAAAATCAGAATTCATTGAACTGAGTTCCGATAATTAAATTTATACGAAAAATGAGTTTTCTTTAGACAAAAAATACTTACATTTTCTTCAAAAATGTACTACGTACTCTTGTCAGCATAACCAAATACCAAGTAAGTTTTTTAGTTACTATTGGTCGACGGAACGTGTGATGATTAAAAAACGTTAATGATAAACATCAGTGAATAAACTTAATTTTTTTACTATTAAATATAAATGTATAACGTTAGGACTCAATTCTTGACAAATTTGGCTTTTTATTAATTTGTATTTTATATTAAAAGAACATATTTAAAATATCCATTAATTATAAAAAAGAAGCTTTTCAATGTCATAAAATTTGTACATAAATGAAAAATTTCTAATTTTATTTTATACTTTTTACAAAATATCTATTTTTTAATTAGTTATTTTATTTGTTTCTAGGACTCCAGCCACTATGAAGATTTGGATACTGCTAAGTAATGCCAATTAGAAAAAATGTTAAAGGTATGCTTTATTTTTCTTTAAACAATTTTAAAAATTTTAAAAAAGTAGATTGATTCATAAAATTGTAATAAAATTCCACAGTTAATGATCGTTATCGTAATATTAAACTTGTTTAACATGACAACTTGTTTAACGTTATAAGATCTTTTTCATCTGAATTATTTTTCCTCTAAATGTCATAATGACTTATTCAAATGATGGTTAAAAAATGCCCCTTAAACGACGATTTTGAACCGAGCAAATCTATAGATTGTTTATTTAGGAAGAAATAAAGTAAACCTTCCGAAGGAAATAGTAGAACACCAGTACCTAACCTATGACGTGTTTTCCAATAAACAAAAGCTGTGCCTCCGGAGTAAAAGGCCACCATATCCAAAAAAAAAAGGTTATATTTGATAAATTGTCATAAATAGTTATTATTATCAATATTTCCAATTACTTACGAGATGAAAATGAAATCGTATAGATGAAAATAGCAATGTGAACAATTTTCTTTAAGCTGTCTCTATAAATAGCGATGCAACAAATTATAACAGTTCGAAGTTATGGAAAAATGGCTCTCCTGAACCAATAAAAAATGAGACAATGTGTTCTTTACCTCATGTATGACGAACATAATGTACAAATTTTATTACTCCAACAGTATATTTAATTAATAGGATGTTGATAGTTGGGGATGCAGTCAAGAAAACACGCAAAAATAGGTGAAACTATTTTATTTTAAGTGCCGACGTTTCGACCTACTATGTAGGTCATCTTCAGGGCTATGAGAAAACAGACAAAAAACAGAATGGACTGTAAAAATACATAAAATAGAGGTACAGAAAAATTAACAAAATGTAGAGATATAAAAAAAAAAGTGAATGATATATAATGAAAGGATATATATTATATATATATATATAAAGGATATATATATATAATATATATATATATTATATATCATTCACTTTTTTTTATATCTCTACATTTTGTTAATTTTTCTGTACCTCTATTTTATGTATTTTTACAGTCTATTCTGTTTTTTGTCTGTTTTCTCATAGCCCTGAAGATGACCTACATAGTAGGTCGAAACGTCGGCACTTAAAATAAAATAGTTTCACCTATTTTTGCGTGTTTTCTTGACTGCATCCCCAACTATCAACATCCTATTATAGTACCCACAGTCAACTATTTCTTTCTCACAAGTATATTTAATTATTATTATTTACAAATGCTCTACTTGTCTTTATCCATTACATCTTGTTCCATGCCATTTTTGTATTGTTATAGTACATATGTAAATTTCAATGAATAAATTAATAAAAATAATTTAGACCACTTTCAGAAAGAACAGCTCATATATGTAAATACACATGCATACATAAACAAAGAAAGAGAAAGAGAGAGTGTAAAAAATCACTCGCCTAAACCTATTAGGTCTTCGTAAATAAATTAAAATAAACGGCAACAAGTGGGCGACTAAATGACTACTTGGTATAATTTTTCTTGGTAGGAGGTCCTGCCCCCCTGAGAATCCAGTAGTTGTATGTTTCTAGAGATCAAAGTATTTATCACAACAGATTTATCGATCAGTAGTACTTATTACAGTAACTTAATCCTAAATGAAATTTATTGATTATGATAATTTTAATAAATCAAGACAAATCCATAGTTTTTCGTGAACTTTCATCGGAGATAATACTTCATATAATACATCATTTTTCAAAACCTCAAATCATAGCTTCAAAATAAGCTCGATTCGTAAAGAATATTAGAAGGGGCAAATAGGTTGGTTTGTAAAATTTCAGATACACTAACAATACGAATAGTAATCACAATTAATATGTAAGTAAAAATGATAAACTAATTATTTATTTTCGAAAACGGAAAATGAAATCCAATATTTTATTTGTTGGGAATATCCGTTGTTATTTATTTATTTATTAAGTCCAAGGACATTTCGTCACCAAAAAGTAAATTATCGACGCATAATACTCTAACAATAGCATGTATGCTTTCGTTGGTAATATAGTAAGAATAGTTCAAAAGTCAAGCATAATGATTTTCTACGTACATGAACATTTTACACACACATATGTTTTATATGTGTATATACGTATTTAACATTTAGACTCTATTATTTTTTTTTCGTGTCCAAAGGCCTACATTCCTTAAGAAAGGGTCATCAACCCCTGTTTGCTATAAAACGTTTTGGTTTATGTATAAACCTTATTAACTTCTACTCAAATTCATACACGCATGCATTATAAAACACTCGATGGCGGAAAAAATTGAGATACAATTTAAAAAAAAAAATGTAATTCCGCGTCATGGCTGCTTCCTTGCCACGAAGTGTCTATTTTACTTATTGTTGGAGTATATTGAATATTCTTTTTTAACTTCTACAGCGTTACAATGTAGTTACAAGTATGTGGCATATTTTTAATATTTTGTGTCACACAAGACTGGAAAGACAAGAAACAGCTAGACGCTTCCGACTACTTCAACACATACTGGACAAACGCTCAAAGCTTCAGATCAATTACAAAAGACTTATTTATGTGACTGTTATAAGACCTATATGGACTTAAGGAAGTGAACTGTGGGGCTCCACCAAACCATCAAATGTGAACGAGTGGAATTTTAGCGAATTCAACAATATGGCTATAAAGACATCGCGTGGAATTCTGGGGGATAAATAGACTAATAACATTTTTACAGTATTCGTTTAAAGTCAAAAAATTCATACAAATGAAATGTACACTGACAATGAACTCTATGGAGTACTTTTTCTGATTCACAGTTTAAGGCAAAAGTGTCTCAAGGTTGTAAATAAATTTAATTGTATTCAGGAATGAAAAAAAAAACATTCGAACTCCTAGACCATGAAATCTGCAAATATCAATGCGGTTGGAAAGTTGTTTTTTTTTTTTGACAAGCACGCGGTTACGCATAAGAAAGAACATGCGTATCATACTATCTTTATTTGATCTAATCAATTATTTAAGATATTATAGGCTTAGGAGACATTTCTGATTATAAAAACCTCTACTAAACTTGCAAGAGTACTTATATCAATAAACTGTTAATTGCTTAAGCTGTAAAATGACTAAGGTAATAAATTAATGCTATTCTAAGTAATAATAAATGTAAACACCTAATTATGACGATGTTTGTGATGAATGTGATGTGAAACATGCTAAAATGTTAAGGGTTTAATAAAGTCATCAACATTTTAAAAAATGGGACAGAATATCTTCAATAAATACAGAAAATTTATTTTTATCATTTTCATCTGAAACATGCAAAGACCTTACAGATACAAGTAATATAGCAGCAGTCCCCGTGAATATATGGTTAAGTTGAATTTTGTCCTGAGTGCGTTAACTGTATTCAGGGATGCTGAGCCATATCATTCTCGTAGTTTTTGGCTTGAAATATATTGATAATGGGAAATAACTCCATTTTAAGCCAATACTAAATTTTGCCATTTATTCACTACGAGATTAACACGATTCAACCTCTCTAAGTAAAAGAAACTAATTTAGGAAAAAAATCCACTTAGACTGTCATACATTGGCCGGTTACAGAATCCATAACGTCGAAACGCTATCAGGTACCCGGCTAATATAATAGAAATAAGAGCGTCGCCAAGGTTGAGATGGTCTTGTTGAGATCATTAACAAACTAAATAAAAAGTTGATAATAGCTGAGCCGACTGGTAATCGTCATAGGGGTGGATCGAAGCGTAGGAGGGATGATTTGTTTAGAGTGTTTTGACGGATTTGGATTTGGTCTGGGGTTTGAAAGCAGAGATCAGCATCGAACCCTTGCCTAAGCTTTACTGTTATTAAATACTTATCGTCATCGTAAATAAAGTAAGTATCCTAAGTGTATCAAAGAAAAAGGCGGGAAATGCAGGAATTTCCTCAACTGTAGTTGATATTGTCACGGTCGATGGAGGGGAAAATTATCATCTCTGGTTTCATTGTCAACTGGCAAAGACCTTATCGTTGAGAATTATTTCATGCCTTTTAGTCTTGATAGCCATTGTAAGTTGAAAAATTAAAAAAAAAAAAAGCAGTGCAGTTATTCTATTTAGTCAGTTATCAATGGTTCTACTTAATTCAGTGAATTCACGCCGAATCGTATTTCAAGCATGGAAAATGATTTTCCAGAAAATTAGACAGAAAATGTTCTGATTTCCATATTGCATTGGGTCCTCCGATATGTCAGTTTTAATTATTTCTAAATTTCGAGTTGAAATAATAATAATAAAGACTTTATTTATTCTGGGACAAGTCCCTTTAGAATAACATTACAGGAATAATGTATAGCCAAAATATCTTCGAGTAAAATAGATTACATTTAGTTAACTAATTACAATTAAATTAATAAATGAGGAATAAATACAAAAATAATTGAAAAAATTATCAATTGCCTACTAAAACAATAATTAAAAGAAAACTATTTCCTATAAAGCAAAAATAAAAATAGAATTTAAAAAATAGAAAATAAAGGAAAATACCAATAAGATAACAATGATTATAGAGAGAGAAACAATTGATAGTCATATATATATATATATATATATATATATATATATATATATATATATATATATATATATATATATATATATATATACAATTTTTGAAAAAACAAGATAACAACAAAACAAGGAATAATAACTATGATAACTAAAAGGTATACTAACTATGATAACTATTAAAGCTATTATAAATAAGTAAATATAAAGATATGTGACTGGAAGTGTGAACAGCCAAAGAAAGAAAAAGTACACACCTCACTCACAGGTGTAAGCACAGATACATTTATGCAGATACACTCATATATATAAAATACATCATTCATCCATCATTTAGAAAACCTTAATCTCAAAACTAAACGTACTATTTCCGATTTTTTGGGAATTCTAAGGATATTAGGTGATTGATTATACGGGATGTAAAGGTTGAAAGGTTATCGGAATGACGAATAGAAGAAGGTATTGAGTTCCAAAGAGGCGAGGATCGGATGAGGAAAGCTCTATCAAAAGCTTCTGTTCGGTGGGATACAGTATATAGATCTGAGGGCCGAGAACAAGAAGATATAGGGGACTTCTTATGCTTACTCTGTTTATATTTGCTGATTTTAATGAAATGTTGTTAATCCTATCATTTTTGATATTACTCCTACTACTACAATTGACCGAACTTTTTTTCTGTCTTCAACTATGACCATGAAAACACCCGATTTTCGTGTATTTTTTGTCATGAATATGAGTTCAAACTTGGACAATCGGCAGCCCAAGCTGCACCGAACACCACTGCTTTATGGTGTTGTAAGACGAAAGACCGACACACATCCAAAAACCAAATTCTCCTTCAAAACAATTATTGGTTTCGGTGTGGTAGTCGAAAAAACCACCGCATCCACATCGTTCTGCAGGGATATTGACATAATGATACAAAAACTTATCAACCTACATTGTAAATGGCAAGGAAACTATGTTTCACGACAAACAATGAAGATACTAAACGAACAGGTTTACGAAGTACTTGACACAATCACTTCGCCTGCCTCATCATACAATTTTTCCATATGTTCAGAAATTCGTATCCTTTGTCGTAATATTTTTTGTAAATGATTCTCAAGTCAAAAAAGCATTTCTAGACTTTATTTTATCAGAAAACCCTGAACTTTTCAGTTCTAGGATTGTGAGTTTGAAAGTTGGCAACAATGAATTAAAAAGGATGGTCCACATATTGAATAAAAATGTTTTGATTTCATAAACTTGTTTAAAAAATAATTTCTCCTTTAGAAACGGTCATTTCTACCCGACGAGCCAATAGTTAATAGAAAAAAATACTGTTAATGATGTAAGCTTTTATTTTTTGTTTTTTGTACAGTTCAATGGAAAAACTTTTCGAATACTGATCATAAATTATAATATGGCTAAAGCTATGCAAATTATATTATAACTAACTATATGAAATAATTAAGTTGTGATCTTTAATTTTATTGTAATATGCTCTAAGGATCTCGCCAATTTTTGTTCATTGGTAATGTTTAATAAATGAATCATTTCAGGTTTTTAAATGGATCTTGTATTTTTGTTTATTTATTTCAGGTCTTAAATCATCTCAGCTCTAAGTGTCAACATACGATTTTTCATTTAGAGACCCTTTTAAATTTTTCATCAAATGTCTTATTTTTTAAAGTATTCATTAATTTCTCAATGAATTTAAAAATATTCTAATAATTGTGGTCTTAGAAAAAGTGTAGCACACAAATAGTAAAAACATTAATTATCTCGGTACTGAACCTTGAGGCACTCCTATTGTAACAACCGTGCATACCTCCATAACTAATGATTTCAATATACTTTTAAAAAACAAAAAAAATGTTATTATAACACGTAACAGTATTATTTTCTTAAATTTAAACAATATTCATAGTCAATAGAGATATTTATTTAATTTTATGGTGCTCCCAAATTTGGAAATCCGGTTCACTACTGAAATTCATTTTATTTTCCCTTATATGTCATTCTGAATAGAAAAGATTTTTAATATCTTAACTAATCTTTTACATTTTCTTAAGTTAATAAAACCAATTGTCGTTTCATTCTCTTATCTGCCCTGAAAAAGTCAGCAGCGTGTCTGGCGAAACGTTGGCGAAAAAGTTAGCGACACGGTCTAAACCAGAAGATATCACTGAAGTATTTTGTATAAATAGTGGCCGTGAAAACCTTAAAGAGTATTAAATAAAACCAGTTCTCATTTTGTTTTTTCTGAATTCTCCGAGAGGATGGAGAAAGGTTGAAGAAGCTTATTCGATTTACTATTAAAATCTCGGAGGAAACGGTGTAGGATGCAGAATTGATAAACTGCAGAGCCTCCTGGGACGCAAACCACGTCTCAATAAAGTTGGTATCCTTAATTATGGGAAATACTCGTCGGTTGAGTATTATCCGAATCTCCCTGTTCAACTGTCTTAGAAACATTAAAGTACCTAAAATATTGAACCCAAGACCCTTCGCGGGTTGTATATTAGTATATATTGCCTACAAGTAGTATTAATATAAGGAATTCAGATAGCTTTTTTATGCATACTTTCACAATTATCATAATATGACATACCTTACTATATAACATTAATATAAAACAAATATAAGATATTTTCTAGTTCCGTACATTAAAAGTACTTGGATTAAAATCCAGCTTCATTGGGAAATATTCTCTAAAATATTTTTAACAACTTTTTTTATTATGCATAACATTAACATTAAAAAGACGCATTATTGGAGAGAGAAAAAGAATTATTAATACTTTGCCAAATAGTATAAAAAATTTATGATATGAAACTATCGTATATTTAGATATAATTATCGTTTTATATAAGGTTTGAGCTAAAGATAATGGCAATTGATAAATTAATTATTGAATGGATGAGTGTGAAATGGTGCAGTCAGTAAATATGCACAAAGAATGTTAAACTGATAAGTGTATATTTCTTTACTACACCTCTCAATCTTATCACACTATTCTAAGATATATCCAGTCAACCATTTCCACATCAATAATTAATGAAAAACTTCATTGAATAATTATCTTAATTACATAATAAGTTCTGTTAACGTGATCATAATTCTAAAAAAGATAGCTATGAGCAGTAAAGAATGACAATTGATGAATTAATTAATGAAAAATTTCAAATCGAGTTTTTCTTTTCCTGTATTGGTTAGATGGGTTATATTAATTATGAATTTACTAAAAAAATATAATATAGCAGTAAAATTTAATTGATTAATATCAGCTAAAAAATACAAAAATATTTAATTTCTAAATAAAATAAAATGGATAATTCGGTTAATATTGCCACAATGCTTCACTTTTCCCTAAAATATCTGCATCACTGTCAAATCAGTCTGCAGTCTATTTTTAAGTTTAAATTTAATATATAATATATTAGAAGGAATAATTAAATTTCTAACTATTTTTGGCAATTCTTAGTCTTCCAACAGTTTCATCCGGAACATATATCAGTAAAGTCTGCTATAATGATCATATAGCCGCATGAATTGAACATTACTGTTGCATTTACAGAAAGTGAAGATCTTTACGGTTAGTATTTTTATGTTTAAAAGAATAATTGTTACAATACTATCTACAGCCAAGAACCACCATACTGGAAACTATACACATGAGTATGAAAAATACTGTAAGGAACTTAGCACTTCACACTCGCATTGTATTTTTTCAAACGTAAAAGTATTTAAAACCTCTATAGCAGATGGTTGAATCTAGGGTTACCAAATAATTTCTTCCTTCCCAGTAGGAGCTAAAAAAGACATTTCGAAAAACAAGTTGCTTAATCGTATCCTTCTATTTTTGTTCACTCTACATTGCCATCATAAATAGAGCTTATTCTCAAGATTAAAATGCAAATCCGTTTGCCCGACTCGATAAATTTCAAAAGCAGATACGAAAGTATTCTTGGCAGAGAAATTCGAATCGAAAATCCCTCTTTACGAGGACTACCTTAGGAATGCAAGCGACGGCCTTGGTGAGCCCAGGTCGGTCAGCGAAACCGAATTATAACGCCAGGTTATGCAAAGCTTGAGGTCTTTCGTCCTGCCAGTGATATAACCACTTTCCAAAGGCCTTCCGCAGACGTGGCGGTTGACGAGCATCGACATTTAGTCATGGGAGTCTTCCGTAGGTGCCAATTTTCGATTATGCTCGCGCTCTGTCAAGATCATGAGCAACCATTGATGGAATGTCCTCCGCAGATGGTATATGTCCACATCGGCTTTCATGTTGGAAAATAGGAGACTGTTCAATCGCCTAGTGCAACCGAACACTTGCCAGAAGAGCTAGAGCAGAGAATTTGCAAGTTATATTTTTTTTGATGCAACCAAGAGAATTTTTTCGAACTATGTTGCTTGCCAAGTTTATTCATTTTATTTTTTGTAGTGTCGCTGATCAGCTTTATACTTAACTGTATTGAGGGTAGCAGGGTCGTGCCATTCTTATTGTTTTGGGTTTGAAATGTAATTGCAACAACTACTTTTCATGCCAATACCCGACTAAAAAGTTCAATCATCTAATCTTCAGATTTTTATAGAGGCAAATTAGATTGGTTATGGCATGATAAAAGAAGTGAAAAGATTATAAAATATGTCGTATTTTTTATATGATTTTAATAATAGGCAAAATTATTTTAATATCATAAAAACATATGCATTATCTGCTTATAAAAAAAAATGGAGACAATGGCAAAATTTTGTTTTGTTATATTATTAAAAAAAAAGTATAGGTTGTTTCCGGATTCCAACTTGCTACACACTTTATAACTGCGATAAAAAATGATTGGACAATAATTTGGGAAAACAGTGGAGTTTAGAAATGAACAATGCATCGATGGTGGGACGGTAAATAATCTCGATGCCAATTCGAAAATAAAAAGGAACCGTGTAAATTAAAATTTGGAATAAATAATTCTAATTAATATTTACTTAAAGTTTATAATTTTATTTTTGATCTACTACAGGATCATTTTCTCCTCCATGATATTTGTATTGACAACTATCAATTATTCAAGAAAGAAAAATTGTTTCTTTTCCTTTTATTTCTAAGGATTTCCTCAGATTAAGGTTTCCTTCAACCAAAAATTTCCTTTAATTTATTTTTCCATTTTGTTCTATCTTGTATATCTTCTTCCCCCAGGTCATGCCCATGTATAGTTTCCTCAATTCCTTCTATCCATTTTTTTCGTGTCCTTCGTCTTTTCTTCCCTACAACACTCCAATTGAAAATTGGATGGGCAATCCTCCTTCCTTCATTCTTCTGAGATTACCATACCATTCCAATTTTTTTTATGTATATTTTATGCATTAGTCCATTCTAGTACGGATACCCTGGCAGCTCTCCTCAAAAAATCCATCTCAGTAGCAGGTAGCTTTTTTTTCCTTGAGTAGCGCTTATCGTCCATGTCTCTCTTCCATATACCATTATGCTTTTAATTATGCACTTTTATATCATTACTACTTATCTTATATCTTAACTAGTTTTAATAAAAAAACAATTAAAAATTGTGGGATTTGAGGAATCCATTCTCTAAATCTCAACCGTTTCTAATTATGGGAATGTCTAAATGTGAAAATCAATAGAACAGTCAGTTCCACACTGTTAGTGAGAATGCAGTACTTTCATTGCACGCATATCATTGGCGCTATGGAAAGCAGGTTGGTGAAAAATAGAAAGCACGAAAGAGGAAAAAACTAAAACCAAAAATAAAAAGACAATAACAAATAAGTTGGGGTCGTTATGCATTTTTTAAAAGTAAATCCGGTATGAAGGCCGTTCACAAAGGCCGGTTTCTAAGCTAGCAGTCTGAAACAATTCTGAACAAAAGTTAAAACAACTTTTCGATATTATTCAATAATTGTTTATCAATAATCGTTTTTTCATAGTCAAAATAATTATGTCTCAGTTCTCTTTATAATTCAATTAATCATAGTTTACCATTTTTTTCTAGCTCGTTCTAATAGTGATTGAATTTTTTCTCTATTATATTAAATTCACAGTAATTTTTGCAGGCTGTGTACACAGTTACCAATCGTCTCGTATTAGTAAAATTTGAAAAAGGCAAGGAATTCGAGTTGGACTTAACTATGTATTCATTTTCGCTCAATTACTAATTTCACTTGTCTAAAAGTCTCAGTTGCAATCCATTTAAAATATTGTAATTTGTATGAAAAATCGAAAATGCGTTAGGGAGAACAAAATGCATAACTTAATCTATTTCAACAAAGTAAAATAAAACAGTTAACCAATACCATTAAGGAAAATAACGTAAAAGTGGAATAAACAATCATGTCAAAAAATAAATCTATAATAGTTACATTATTGTATATACCACTTAGTAAACTTCACTATATAAGTACAAATATAAATTTTAATGAATGACGTATATTGTGAAGATCCAAAACATGCAATTAAATCAAAACTTGTATTTCTAGTCACAACTAAATCGTGAAAGGTTAAAGTGCAATAATTTTTGGGACTGAAAGGAAACTGATAAATACTAAAAGAAAAGTTTTTTTGTAATGACGATATATGAGGCGTTCAGGATCTAAATCGCTGAACTCCAAATTTAAAAAATTGCCTATTTCATACTTTTCGCTGGTTTAGCCAAACAATGCATTATGCTTCCGAATCTTCAAGTTCAGTACCGGACTAAAATCATAACAAATAAGACGGCAAAGAGTCGTGTTAGACAAAATTGATTGACTTTAGCGAAAAATGCGAAGAAGCAGATTTTTGAGAGTTTGGAGTTATTCTCTTTTGATCCTGAATGCCTCACACAGTCTGCGCCAATTAAGTTGTTGAAATATATTTTTTATTAATAATGAAAAAAAAAAGATTTTCCTAAATAAAAAAAAATATATATTGTTCTTACAATACAATACAATAATCGGCACAACTCGTCACCGGACCGCCTCAAGTAGCCTCCGCCAGTTGGCTCTCTTATATTTTTCTTGGATATCTTAAAAAAAAAAAGATAAATAAAATAAACTCTCGAATACAAGGTTTTAAAATATAAAACTAAGTTTGAAGTAGTAAAACATGCACTGTGGTCCCCTCATACAGCGGAAAGAGCACAATTGCCTTATAATACCCTAGGGTAAAATAAGGCATCAGTTACAAGTTATATTGTAATATTGTATTTTAAATTAATAAATTAGGAGGGTATAAAAAAAAATGTAGTCTGGCCATATAATACCTAAATGGTTGTATTTAGAATTTAATATGAAATTTATTGTTGGATAAAATAAAATATAAAACACATATAGCTTAGTACTATCATAACTATAGATATGTAGTACTACACAATATATTTCAAATTCATTCGGGAAAGGAATATTTTGTTTTCTTAATTAATACAATGATTGAAGAAATTACATTTTTATTATCTACCTTTCTAAGTCTTTTTATTTTTCTGTATTCGTTGATTCCTATGAAAGATTGTTAAATATATTTTATCGTTTGGTGGTGCTATGATAATTTGTCATCTGTCAGTATGAATATTTTTAAAGGATTTGGCTAATAGATGGAAAGATTGCATAAAAACTTTGTAATATATTAATGTCCGTAGTGATATAGTAACAATATTGACCGTACCTACGTTAACTATTTATTATCTGAAGACGGACAATGAACTTTATCCATAACCGCAAGGAAGAAGCAAAAACTGAAACTAAATCTAAAACTAAGCTAACTAAGTGGAATTAAGTATGGTACCCAGTACTTTTGAACAGGAGATTGTTGTGGACAAAAATGTATAGATTAAAATAATTAGGAGTACCTGTTCATGTTCGTAATTAAAAAAAAAATTGGATAAGCAAAAGTTAATTTCAGAAAAAACTATGTATCATATGAAACTAAGTATTATCATTTCATTTCATTAAATTTAGATTAAATTAATCACTTTCTTAAAATTTTCTTTAAAAAACCATTAATCCATAGTACTGTTTCAAAATCAAATATTACTTTCATATAAAAACAGCATAGATTATAATAACAAAAGTTTTTCAATTACATGTTTATCCAAAATTAAGCAATTTGGTAAAAATCGTCAATATTTTTCAGGTTTAAAATTGTTGCATTTTTAATGATGGCCATTATTTAGCTCAACATATCAAATTTTTTATTTAATTATTTAATTAACTGCAATTTCTTCCATTTTTACGACTATGGGTTATATTTTTTTTACTATTTTTAATAGTTATTTTTAAGAGGGTTTTTTCGTTATGAGCCTAAGTTATCATTTAACTTGACCAAAAAATTTTACTTATATCTTAGTTCCTTAGTGCATCACACTATTATAACAATCAGATACAGCCGTTGTTACTTATTAAATATTAGTCAATATGTGTGAAAAAACAAGCAAGTTAAAAAATAATTATGAATATAAACGAATATGAGATCTTTTCGAAATTCACAAGTCAATTGGATATAGTGTTTATTCATCTGATCATTGATGCGTTTTAAAATAGATAAAACACAATCATGTAGCCATTTCAATTATTTGTCTTTTAGTAATTCCTTGTAGTTTATTGTCAAAACAGAAAATTAAATATAATACTAATCAATAGAAGTGAGCGAAAACTCACAAAGAATGCTGGGAAAATCTCAAGAAACAAAACCCATCATGTCCCATCATTTTCTTGAAAATGATAAAAAAAAATACAAATCAGTCAACGTTTCGCCAATTCAGGTATTGTATAGGAGGGTATATAGGAGATAACCCAAATTAAAAACCACACCAAAGGATTCTTAATTTTAAAAAAATGTTATCCAGTTACTTCATAAATAACAATTCAAACCAATTTCTCGATTCCTCAAATGTAAAGATATGTTAGTTTTGCTTTGAAACGACAATCCCATAATTACTATTCGAATTATAAAAATTAAATAACTTATATTACTTTTCTTCAATGTAGACTATTCAATACATATAATAAGGAAAAGATCTAGTAAATATTGGATAGAAAGGAAAAAAAAAAAAAAAACCAGTCACATGTTTCTACAGCGAAAACCTATTCAATACAGATTGTGACCATAACTATTGTAGAAAGCAAACACCATATCTAAACAAACACATGCCACAAACCACACAACAATATTGTGATTTGTTGAGCACCACAGACCACAAACTAAAACAAATATTATCCGAACGTGAACTGGCTAAATCATGCAGGGATTCAACATTTAAACTATTTTCGTTGTAGAATATTTCTACAACTGCAATTCAATATAAACTGTCTTGTTAGTTTAATGGATACACTTCTCAATATTTAGTTTTATATGGAAAACTAGTTTTGAATTAAAGGATTTTTATCTATTTTGTGCTAAACAAACATTATTTATACATTAGTGGTTTATATAAGCTGAATTGTATTTAAGAAATAAAGATATTAAAACTTTTTTGAATTTTAAGAGAATATATTAGAGTTGATTTTTAGCTCCGAAGTTCCAAAAACGTATGCTGAAATAAGTTTGATATTGGTAATGAATATGGGCTTTTTAAAAATAAAGTTTGGATTGTTAGGAAATATTTAATTTATTATATTTATGAATTGATCTAGAACAGAGATCATACTAGAAAACAATAGAACCTTTCTCATTTATCATGTTTTTAATGTTAATTAATATATAGTTGTTCCCATCAAAAGAACAACAAAATAACTCAAAAACTCCGATTTTCGAGTTAAGGCTTCACAGTAGCAATTGTATTGGTTGAAGCATTTTAATTCAGGATCGAGATGACTGGTATCCCGTTTACAAAATTTTTTTTAATAAAGTCATATTTTGAGTTTTATCATGTTTGAACTTAAATTTTATTGGAATAACGACACAAGTTAAAATCAAAAGAGTTCCAAGCTTTTGAAGGCTTTCTTACATAATAAAAACATTTCAATGCCATCATTAGAGTAGCAATATTTTTCTTTAACAATAACCAATTTTTTCAGTTTTGTAACTCACATAAACACTAAAAAATAAACAATATCGCAAAAATAGATTTTTTGAGTTATGACACTATCCTTATGAAGGAGCGATATAGCACTGTTTTATGTAAACGTATATAAATGAATTTGCTTATGCCCTCAATTTGCACTAAATATAATTTCATCTTATGTCATAATATAGCATTGTACAAAATAATAAATGATTATGTATAAATTATTACATATTACGAAGGATGGAATTAGTAGGGGAGTGTGTATATAAATAACACCAAATAAGACATACTTATTTATTATTAGTCCCAACTTGAACCTTAGAACTATAGATGGTTAACTATCTATAGTTCCAGGGTTCACATAGCCCCATCTCTTTCTATTTGTCCTGAAGATGGCCTACATTGTAGGTCAAAACGTCGACACTAATAATAAATAAGTTTTACTTATTTGGTGTTATTTATATACACCCCCCAACTAATTCCATCATTCATTAGATCTTCCAGTCAAATATAATACATCGATTACATAACACATAGTCATAGCTTAGGTGCTTTAAAATCATACTTGTTCAAGCAAGGAGTTACTGAGCTGGTGTCTCTAGTTGATGTGTATTTTGCTAACTTTAAAAAGAATATCACAATTTATCTTTCATTCTTTTCAGATATATGTTATTTTTAATATTATTAATAATAATATATATTTGTATTGTTTTAATCACAGGTCGAAATTGTAATTGAATAATGAACATCTCATTTTCATATTTCGAATTAGAATTCATATGTTATCCACTATTCGACATGACTAAAAAGATTCTGTCGAGAGATTACTAACAACAATGTAATTCCTAAAAATTGTTAAAATGCTAATAATTTTGTTGCTTAGTGTTGATATGGTGGGATTAATAATTAATAAAGCGGTTAGTTAATTAATAATCGGAAATTATTAAGAATTATAACTTAGATTTGAACATTTAAAAGTATCAGAAGCGAATACTGAAAACCAAGCAGTATTTGCTTGATGATTTTTTTCTTTTTCATTTGAATCCCCGCTTGATACGAGTTTCTTGATTAAAAACGAGCAATAAATATTTGAAAAATAAACAAACAAAATATTTTTAAAATAAATAAAACTATAGTCATCAAAACAACGTTTTTTCACTAGTTAAGTTTTTCAATAAAGTCAGGATCATAAACAATATTAAAAAATTTCTTTTTTATATATATATATATATATATAATTTATATATATATAGTCCAATTTTCAAGGAGAATCCAAAATAATTTAACGTTTTACTTTTAACTGGGAGAATAGGGGTCTGTTAAATGTAAAAATAATTTAAAAAATAAAAACGTTAAAAAATATATTAAATATTAAAGTATTAAAAAAGTAAATTTAATAAGCTTATGTGATGATAAAAGGTTTAGTTGACAAAACTAAACTATAACTTTAGAACTAATAACTATAAACTATAATATAACTTTACCGAATTAAATAAACGAAAATATTATAGAACAAATCATTTAAAGAATATAATAAATAAACAATAACTATAACAAAACACAAAATCCTTCATGGGTTGTTATGGAAAAGATTTATTTTAATATTTATAGAATTAATCTTAATTTATCATTAAATAAATATGTAGGTTTCACTATTATGGTAGATACAATACAATTGTGTCCATTTATAAACCAATAGAATTTTTTTCAAATAAAACCTCAATTCACATATTAATCTACTTTTATTTGGTAAATTTTTATGATAACTATTTTCATAACAATTCCTTTTATAATAATTTATATATGAATGAATGAAGATATTTGATGTCAAGTTTGATTTTAAAATTAAAATTCTGCACATTACTAAATATCATTTTTGAATATATGTTATCATATTTGATGTTCACAAATGTTAATCCAGGCTTGAGAAGAGATTTGAAATTTATTTATAACAATACAGAACTAAAAAAAAATAATTCGAAGTCACAAGGTTCAGAGAAAGTGTTTCTAGCATTAGTAGAGAAAGTTTATTTTTTAACCTTCTTTGAAGATGTCTCCAAAATCCTTATATTTAAATATTTTCGAGATTAAATTCAGTGTTTTAGTCTCTAAGAATAAGCCAATATCCAATATCACAAAAAGCACAATTAGCTATTTTTTTTCTCAAATTGTTTTATAACGAGGTATTTGCAAGTTTTATTATTTATTAAAATATATCCTTAAAGCAAGAGAAATAGTCAGTTAAAATTTAGCAGAGAAATATGAAAGGATAGAAGAAGAACAATCAATATACTGTTGATAATTGTTAAACAATTTTGGTATTGACTTTCTAGATCTGACTAATATTCAAGTATTCTTCACTAAAATTTAATGAACTCAACTCGTTGAGAAAAAAAACAATTTATAAGCAACGAATCTACTATAGGACTTCTCCGTGGTTACCAGAGAAAGAAAAAAAAATCAATTGCTAATAGCTAAATTTCAATATAATAAAACAGAGGGAGGGGATAGCTCATTATATAGAGCGCTGAATTTGTGTTAAAGATCTCGGGTTCGAAGTTGGCTGTGACAGATAAATTACTTAATCTAAAAAAATACTAAATAGAGGAAAAGCGTAATAATTGAGGGTGCTTTCGGGCAAATCGACATTTGCACAACCGTTGAAATTTACAAATAGTATTTATAGTGCAATATCTACTATGAATCCTTTACGGGTAGTATTGGACATGGTTTTATTTTTTACTGCAAAATGCATATAATTGCACATCTTATCGGCTTAGGCTGGGCTCGTAAGGTTATCTTTGCCATATTATGTATATAAAAATAATGAATATACATATTATTATTATTAGGATAATTATATCATACCACCATGTTTAAGTAACGAATATGGAAATAAGTATTTTTAGAATTTTTTAGTTTTATCCATTTACCATTTCGCGATATGAAATATTATAAAGATTTTCACTGAACTAGGTTTCTAGTTCATGAATTCATTAATTATGAATAATTAATTATTCATGAACATGAATAATAATTGTAGCGATGAAATTGGAACTTGGTCACTAATAGTCATAACCGAAATGAGGAATAATGATGATGATAAATTGAAAAGTAAATATAATAATTTAATAAATATTGTAAAACTCTCTTTAAATCGCAGATGAAATAGTTTGTATGTTACAACCATAATAGAATAGATCCCTTGAAACGTAAACTATTTTTCAAAAAAATCTTTAGAATTACAATTAATGTTTGGTTCAGCATCGCTTGAACAGGCAAGATCTCTGAAGCATTATTTATTGTACTCTGTGATCACCTAACTCTATAATAAGGGCGACCTGTAGTCTTAGTAGTTAGCATAACACACTACAAAGCACAAGTTCGCGGGATCGTAGCCCGGCAGGTGGCCCTAGGATTTTTTAAAGGCAGTAAAAAGTCCTCGGTTATGCTTAAAATTTTAAAATTTTAAAATGATTTTTTAAAAGCAGTAAAATGTCCTTAGGAAGGGACGTTAATCAGGGGTCTCGAGCCTGTACGTCGCCAGGTACACGTTAAAAATCCCTATCATATTCAAACCTGGATAGGCTAAATATAGAGCTCCCAAGGTAGCATCGTCCGATTGGCCATAGCAACTTAAACTGACTTTAAATGAACAAACAACTCTTCTAAACATTAGATTTTCTATCCAAGTACATTACAATCATTATTAGAATCAGACTCTAGTAAACTAAATGTATCAATTTAAAAGTTTTCAGTAAATACCATTTGACAATAAATAGAATTTGAGTTTCAACTCAATTGGAAGATCCATAATTGTGACAACCCTATTCTATTTCTCCTGCAATGGGAGATTACCGAAATGTATGTGGATGACATTTTAAAATATGTATTAAGTTTTAAATAACTGATTTTATTGCCATAAGGCGATTTGTAATAGTTCTCATGAACAGGAAAACATTAATAAAAGTAAATAAAAAAATCATTAAAATTCACTATGTCTTGCTCATAGACCTTTTTTGTATTGTACATCAACAATACTCATTTTTAAATCACTCGTACTCTGATTTCAATCTAATCATTTTTAAATTCATTCCCTATTTAGATTATAATTACAGTATAATAATATAATATAAAAGGTATGCAGATCTATACATGTGTGGCTTTAATTAAATATACAACCGAAATTACGTATGTGCGTGCATAAACGTGCGTTTATTATGTATAAGTACAATAATTGTTTAAAACGGGATTATTTATAAATACGAACACACTTTCGTTTTAAACAGTTATGATTCTTATGTATAATTTAAAAAAACTATTGTAAAAAGAATGTATATAAATATATTTCTCATTTTATTGACTCGGCATAATCCAAAGTAATAAAAAAAAAACAATCATAATTTAAATCATTAACAATATTTTTGGGTTATAATTAAGTAATAACTAACTATAAATGACTTGATTATTAATGAACTTTTTTTGTTTTGGTTTAGTCCATATTATGTTAAAATATAGATTCCTGTTGAATTAATTATTGATCAAGAAATGATACCCGCATACTATGTTCAATAGAGATCCATGCCCCAGCTTATGTTCAATAGAGATAATACAAAAAAAGGAATAACAGATATACAGAATAAAAGTACGAACAAATCGATAAAATATAAATTACGACTTAATTATATTTAATGAACTATAAATTAGTTTAATATAAAATTAAAAATAAAACAAATTAACTTAATGAACTGTAATAATTAGGCTATAGTATTAAATTAATATGAAAAATATGACCGTCTACTTCAAACAGATTGATTAATTGAATCTATGACCTTTTATATTTTATATCAGAACTAGCTTTATATAATATATATGTTTACTCATCACATTTTTTAAATTTACAATTATACAATAAATAGCAAAGCAAAAAGAAGTTAAAATTTTTTTAACGTAAACTTTTGGGATTGTAGCCAATGATTCACCCACTACGTATTGTACCCAATTTAAATAGGAAAATCACTAGTTGATAAAGTTAAATGAAAAAATGATTACAAAAAAAATTATCTATTAAATAAAAATATGTTTGCAGGCACATTTTTTTCCCCAAGACCCTGGAAAAACGTAGATTCAACTGAAACAAACTTACATACTAACATACATAATTAAAATTCATGTATGTACATATATTTTTCTCTTTTCCTGGCATGAATGTATGTACATATATGAATGAAAGAGGATTTTGAGTATTTGAAAGATTAAGGATATGCGGTATAACATGGATCCATGTTTATTTTCATTGAATTAGAGTGGGACGGACCGTAACGGAGTCACCACACTTATTCTCATGATAATTTTTCTCTAAACTCAATATATTCCAATTTTTCATATCTCTTATCAATCTCCAACACTGCACGAACCCACTATTCAACACACACACAGGGCGACCTTAGCGCTGGCAAACACATGTACAGACACTCAACATGGACAGAGTAGAATACTTACTAACTCCAATCAGAAAGAACTAGTGAGCCCCATTAGTAGAACCCTACTCCTACCATCTAATTAATAAAGAAAATCCTATTCACTTTTTCACATTTCTTCTCTTAAAATGCACCGGGTGCAGTAAAAGAGATGCTTTCTATCCTTACTATTTTATTTTCAACACAATTAGCTAAGGGGAAAAAAACCCTTATCATTCTATTCACTGGGCTCTGACCTCATAAATTCTTGAATAACTTAAAGAGTATTTAAAAAAAAGTGTAGGTTAATTAATTTAAAAGTAACAAATCCAAGTCCGTTTTATATCGCTCAGTCACGATTCGAGATTCACTAATTGCTAACCGTAAATGAAAATATTAATAAAAATAAAACAAACCTAAAGATAAGATCTTCAGAAGATAGTCTTTAACAAAATGTGTTGTTGTTTTTTTACTCCAAGTTTAATTACTCTTTTTCAATTAAACTGTGGGCTTATAAGAATGTATACGATACTCAGAAGTCCACATATAACAAAACCATAGGATTTCATTTAATTACTGAAGTATGGCAATTACCTTAATAAAATGTTTCGGTTCGCTCTAGGAATTACCGTTTATATATCCAAAATTTTGAAAAAAAATCGTAAAAATGCAAATCGGCTAATTGCACATGTATCCAGAAAAAATAAATAAGGCTTTACAGCATTTATTTTTTGTTATATAAATAATATTTTAAAGATGTGATCAGGATGTCATAGATCATATGTTGATATAAAATTAATAGAGAAGCTTAACTTGAACTGTATTTCTTGTGTTAAATTATTATCAAAGTAGACTCATGTAAAATCTTATTTTCGGCACTTAACACATATCGTCCCTGCCATCGCATAGTATCGAATGTGAAAAAGACACAGTTTTCGTTTTCGACTTATAGCAGTTGATTTAGGATTGATAATTGATATGAAATTCTTATAGAGGCATCTATCAGTCACAAAAACAATGCTAGACGAATGTCATTGGTTCGACTCTAGGCACTAATTTTTATAGAACCTTGAAACTGTTTTTTTTTAATTCTCCTCAAAAGTACCGATTTTCAGATTCGATAGTTGGAAATGGCAAGGACGATATATGAACTAAGGCATCGATATGGTTCTCCAAATATTTTCACGAAAAACTTATGAAAAATGAAAAATGCAAATCGCTTTCATTAAGAAATTTCATTGTCTTAAAATTGGACTTGGAAATATTCTTCAGTTTAATATCTATTTATATGAATTTCAGTAATTAGTTAACATCAATTTTATTTCAAAATATTTAGAAGCCGTCTGGATCAATCAATTAGTAGCAATGGCGAGTATGAATAGTTTTAATATCAATCAAATCAATCACTGTAAAATTAAGTACAATCAATGTAAAAATTAAGTACACATATTTTTTATTCATTTTATTTATATATTTTTTCTATAACTACATTTCATGCGGAAATTATTTATTTTAGTTCAACAAGTATATATTTTATTAAACAATAATTATTAACAATTCTAGAAATTCAAAAACTAAAAACATAGTAGGCTTAGCAGCATTATTTATCTTTTTAATTCATGTTCATCATTAATTTATATTTACGTATACGAATATGTGATTCTCTAAATATTTTTACGAAAAACTTATGAGAAATAAAAATCACCAAATCGCTTTCATTGGGAAATTTCATTATCTTAAAATTGGACTTGGAACTATTTTTTTTTTTTGGTATAATATCTATTTATATGAGTTTGAGTAATTAGTTAACAGTAATTTTACCACATAATATTTAATTTAGCATAGTCTTCATTAGAAACAATAGCGAGAATGCACAGTAGATGTGCAATTAACTACTATAAAATATAAGGCTTATATATATATTATCAAATTATAATATATATTATAATATTATGATATATATTATTTATAATATATAAAATATTATAAAATAAAATCACTTACACTCCCATTGTATAATTGTTGTATTGTATAGTTTTATTACAGTTTTATTTTCTCTACTTGCGTTCTTCATCAGTCTATTTCAATATTTCAATAATTTACGACCCATGTTCATTTTATAACATTTTACATATTTATAAACTATTGTATAAACTAAGTAATTGTATATTTATAAACTAAGTAACTGCTTACAATAATCTTTTATATTATTACATTTTTTATTTACTCTTATTGTTATTTTTTGGTGTAACAACATCCAGTTCGTAAAGGATATCAGCTCAACAACTATTTCTGTTATTAAACAATAATCATAATAATTCTTGAATTACATACATAACATGGATCCGATTTAGGCTTTACACCATTATTTTTTTGGACTTTACTCCTTAAGAAACGATTTTCATATTTATTCCGCGCTAAGAAAATTTTATGAGGAGTAAAATCAAGTTTTAAATAAAATTGGTGAGTAACTCTCCCTTCTCGATAAGATTATATTATTGGTTTTATATAATAGATAGAAGTTAAAAGTTAAATTCCTGGACTAATCGGGAAGAGATACGTGTTGTATCTATGGTAACAGTGTATTCTATAGCTTTATTCTCGAAGTACTGAACTGCAATCATTTTTTATATAGCAGCATTTTTAAAGACACCTATCCAAACAAACGCTATTACTACTCTCTTTTAGATTCCGCCTTAAGCTGTTGGGGTCCATTCGTATCACTTGGATACGACCTCTACAGACGACAGGGCAGTGTTGCTTTGATAATAGTAGGAAATTGGCTAGCAATCTAACAAGGCTGCGCAGTGACTATTTAATTGTGTAGAGTGTCCAGTCTGTAGTGTGTAGTGCTACTAGGAAAGTATATTTGTGTATTAGGAAGTGGGCAGGCAGTTATCATGCTGGGCTTAAATATACCTCTACCGGACTATGAAGATGAGGCCCCCTTTAAAAAAGTAAAGACAGGGAAGAAATCGGTTGTCATTTTGGTACCTAATAGAAAAGATCGAAGGCCACCAGGCGAACTGTCGTGCTGTTAGTCATTAGTTTGGGTATGTTTTGGTTAGTACTGATCTGCTTAGGTCTCTTTCCTTCCATCCTTTTATTCACTATTTATTCTATTTTTTTTCTATGGAGGCATATTCTATAAGAGGCGACATGCGCTCCCTCGCAATTCGGGCGATTTTTGTTTGAGTTCGCTAAGTCGCGGACATTCAGAAATGTTACTTGAGCCGCTGCATCGTGCACGTTTTACGCTGTGGTTGCAGTAGTTTTTTGTGTGACCAAATTGCTGAAATGTATAGCACTGGGGCGGTAGGATATCCTTTTTTGGGATGAATATACATCTATATGAGTTCAGTTGATAGTTTCAGTGTTATAAGAAGTCACCACACCTACTATTTGCCCTGAAGATGGCATACAACTTAAGCCCAAACGTTATCATAATTAATAAAAAAAATATATTTATAATTTTAATTAAAATTGTTCACATTAATTTAAAATAATTTACAGATTAAAAGAAACTAATGGGATGATAAGTATCAGTAGAGAGCAATTAATTGGTAAGAACAAATTAAAAATTCATTAGAAACGGAAAGGGGTAAACTCCATTCGCGTGTCGGAGCTGACACACACACACTTTTTTTTAATCAATTCATATTTATCTTTAATACATATTTTCGTACGCAGGAGAAATTCTGAAATGGAAAAAAACAAATAGGTTTTATAGCTTTAATTTATTGAAAAAAATTATTATATATTTCATGATCAGAAATATATTTTTTTACTATGAAATTATAATTTATAATCAAAGTTAAAAATGCATCCATATCAGTCCAGATAATAAATAAATGTGTTTTACTTTTTAATGTTATTTTTTTTTCATGACAAGAAACTATTATTACATACCATCTGATTTTTGCTATTTAGCCTTTTGGTCAGGTTTCGTTTTTTACTCCAATTAAAAAAAAAAAGTGTACTTTTTCACTAGTTTATAACCAGACTAAACCCATTTGCAATACGACTAAAATCCTTCGTTACAGAAAATATTGCAGGGCTAAAATAGTGAAAGATACAAGATGGTTTCGTTATATTTTACAAAAATATTTTTTATGATCACATTGTTTATATGCGATATCATTATTTTAAAAAAATATAAAATATTAAAAATTACATCCGTACTACGTCACTCTCCTTTGTCGAAACCTCACTCTCCTAATCAGTAAGCGGTGATTCAGAAGTTTCATTGCATTTCTGCATTATAATATTAGACGATAATATTATAATGCAGTTATTTTTAAAAAAGATTGTAGAAATTTAAACCAATTTTATTCTGAAGCATTGAATATTTTAAAAGTTAAATCTTGCTAATTTTGGTAATATGTAGATAATTGTATGGGTTAACATTACTTGATGTATGTTGGTGATCAGCTGATTCTATAACCTTCCCAGCTGTTTGCATATCACCTGCTTTTCAGTTTTGGGTTGAACGTCTTGGGGTGGAGGTAAGGTCCCAGATTATGAGCGATTATTCGTTGGGATGTATTGCACTTCTGTTTTGAGATGTGATTGAACTTACTTTTTATTGTGTCTTGATAATGCCTGAATAGGCGAAACGTCGACTGATAATTGTTTGGATTTTACACCAGATTTGAAACATAAGGCTCTGCTTGTGGTTTTTTCCATTTGCATTCTAATAATATTATATATAATATTAGCTGCGTGTAATATTTGATCAAAATTTGCGATGGAAACAAGTAATAACCGTTTGATTTTGCCGAATAAGAATTTCCCAAAGTAAGATTAGATGGAACCTTTTCACCAGATAGTTTTCCCTCTGCAACGACAGGGTACCTAGCTTCCTGGGTCAAAGATCCTATAGAGATCGTAATGCAATTTTCTAAATAATTGTGTGGTACATCCAAGTCATAAAGAAACCAATCGGAAGAATAATGGAAGTCATGAGCTTTTTCAACACTTATTTATTTGTTTCTACAATCTGTGATTTAGTCATGATTACATAGCGAATATCAATATTCAATATTTCACTTCGTTATGTACGAGTTCTAAATGATCCTGCTGCTTTTGGATCGGTAAAAGGTTATAAATAGTTTTTTTGCAATGTAAAAAAGATTTAAAATATATTTTTTTCTTTGAAATAAAGATTACATGCGAAAAGCGGGATACAAGTCAATGGCACATATTCTGCATTCATCAATTTAAACTAGGTTTATTTGACTTATTTAATTTTTCTTAAAGTTTTATTTAATTAAATAATTTAAATCCATTGGTTAAATACATCTGCCTCTGCCTTATATAAGTGATAATACCTGAACATCACTTATTATATATTTATTTATATATTGGGAGTGTTTGAGCGTATTGAAAAATTAATATGCCGAATTAATTTTTCATTTAGTAGTGCTGTATACCTTCCAAATAGCAATCTAAAATATAAGAGAAAAATAATGACCACTAAAGACAAATAAGACTATAAAGAATTAATCTTGAATAATTAGTGAATCTTATAAATATAATGAAAATAAAATCGTCCAGGCTGTGAGTCACAAATACATGCTTAAATAGTGAGCAACTATTTATTAGAAACGATTCGACTCACATTGGATCCAACGTGGTATTCTGGTATTCTTCAGGACTTTGTGGTCACAAGTTTGAGAGCTTTGATCAGGACCTGCGATATGGGGTGAAGCACTGGTTTTTAATAATTAATATCTCACCCTTTAAGGATTATTTTTATCGCCAATAAAAAATAAATTTATGTTGAAAAAAAACCATCTATCGAGTCCTTCCCTGAAAATATTATTCGAAAGTAAATCAAGTCTAAAAATAACATTAAAAAAGTAATAATTATTATTAAATTAATTTTTTATTTAGATTTAAATTAAATTTATTTTCTAGATTCAAATAGGTTCAGGGATTAAACTATTTAATCAAACTGTAGTTACATTAAATGCTTTAATCGAATAAAATCCAGATTATTTAGATTAAAAAATAACGTAGTCGGTTAATTTTGATCTGATGTTTCCTTGTGTTTTATGTTTTCTTTTTCATGATAAATTGCGTAAGTATATATATATATATATATATATATATATATATATATACTTACGCAATATATATATATATACTTTATTCGCAATTTTAATATGCAAGCAGCATAAGTGTGAATACATTTTCCGGACTTCCTTTACATGTTTAAAGAACAGTGATTTTAATTAATTAATGTTATCTTTTATAAAAAAGTTTTACAATAGTAGGAAAAATGTATAAAAAACCCGTTTAAAAAAAAATACACACACACACATATATATATATATATACACGCACACATACAACAATCGAAACCATTAATACATATGCAATGTATCTATATATGTGTGAGGCTCCGCTGTGAGCCACATCGGATTTAAATCGGATTACTCCGACATTTCAAATATTGATTTTTTTCATATTTTTCATTAGTCTAGTCAAGCAGTTCCTTCTTCAGGTCCTGACCCTTAATAAAACCAAGAGAAATGAAGCGGAAAAGTATCGTGTTTGACACAATTGCTAGACTAAACTAGCGAAAAATAGTAAATTATTAAATTTTCCGAATTATTGTCTATAGGCACGAGTACATAGACGTATGTATATCGTAAATATTTATGTACTGTAATATTATTATTTTTTAAATCACCTAGTTTCTAATCACTTTTGATTATAATTTTAAATTTTCCTAATAAAATATATATGTTTCGTAGAAAATTTACATAAAATAGAGCTGATTCTTATATTTGTTATAAATTATCAGAAACTGTTTTAGAAACATTACATGGTAATATTTGAGTTAAAAGATATTACATTTTTCCCTCTCGTGAGCCTATTATAAGTTTTGGTATCTGTTCCGCAGGTTGTTACTTCGACTGAGTTACTATGAGTTTTAACTATTTATTCGTTTCATTTTTAATATTTTACAAAAATACAAGTCATCGGTGGCTTTATTATGGAAGAGAGGATGTAATTACGGGTATGAGTAGATTTCGGTAATCATTTGATCAATAAATAATAGTTTCATACAACATTCGTAGTATAGATGATATATGTTTGTTGAAACATTCATTTCTAGATGAAATGATTGTTTTAAGCGGGGTTTTTTTCTAAATTTTTCCTGCTATTGTAAAACTTATTTATAAAAGGTAACTGTAAGTAATTAAAATCAGTGTTCTTTAAACATGTAAAGGTAGTCGGGAACATGTATTCACAATTATGCTGCATGTATATGTAAAATTGCAAATAAAGTTGGATTAAAAAAAAAAAAGGTGATGATTACGGAAGTATACATATTTCCTATAATTACATCCTCTTTTCCATATTAAAGCTCGTAGTAACCTGTATTTTTGGAAAATATTAAAAATGAAATTAATAAACAGTTAAAACTTATGTAATTCAACCTACGGAACAGATACCGAAATTTATAAAGTTTATAAATAAAGTTCTCGAGAGGCAACCTGCGGAATAATTACACTCGTTTTACATACTAAACAGTAAATAATAAACACCATAAAACAATAAATTCATCTTACGGCTATTCATAGAAACGTGGTGTCTGGTTCTTAACAAACTACGTGTAACGAATCTCGATATGGACTTCTGACATTTTCAAAAAACATAACACAAGCCGATATCTTTGTTTTGTTACAATTACCATTTCATATAATCTTAACAACCTACTATACGTACTTATATAGAAATCTGGAGCTTGTACGCAACGGTTCGTTGTTTCCTTCCCAGTATCTTGAATTATTAGCGTGGAAGACAGGACAATAATTCGTTTAGAAGTTGTTTGTCCAGTGACCTATACGATTTAGTAGCCCTACCTACATCTTTGCAGGTCAAACCAAATAGCAAACTTACGTAAAGCCCTGGAATTAAGCGTCATCCAGCTGTGTAAGCTGGTTGCTTAACTTTATCGCACAACCGTTCTTTACTTTTTCATTATCATTTTATTCATTATTTAGTTTATGATAACATCAGTTTATGTTTATAATAATGATAACAATAACTCAGCAGTCAGTTCTCTTAGACAATGTCCATATTTTTTTTTTATATTTAAAAATAAATAAAAAATAATAAAGTTGGCTGGACTTTTGTCTCCCATCTCATATTCACCACCCGCAATACCGAGAAAAAACAGAACAGTGATAATATTATCAATAAATATTTTACGTCCCCTTTTGGTATAACTATTAAATTTATGTTAATAAATATTTCATATTCTCTATAATTTAGAATTCCCGACGTAGATTTGTTTCCAGAAGAATTCTAGCCAAAAGAGTATTAGAATAAATAGTAATATTATTAATATAATCATAATATTTTCTGGGACAAATCCCTTCAAAACATCAGTAATTACGTGGTTAATATTAGCCTTAGTATTTATTTATAGATCATTTTTATATATTTAAGTTAATTATTTATATTAAATTAAAACAATAATTATGAAGATGGAAAACATAAAAGATATTTATCTGTACACAAATTTTATGAAAAAAATAAAGAAACATTCGTTATAACTATTTTAACTTGAACCATACAAATAAATATGTGAAACTCTAAGTTAAAAAAGTCAAATAATTTGTTTACAATTTAATATAGATAAACATTTTTAACACATCAACTGAAGTATGTATATATATATATATATTTTTATTTTTTTTTACATAGTCATTGCACATTTAGTGATAACAGTGATGATTGTGCAATTTTCACGAAACGTTTTATCTTTTAAAATTTTAATATTTAATCATAAACTATTCATAGTAAGTATGTTTCTTCTCTAACGTAGTTAATTATATATAAATAAAGAAGGTATTATACTATAAAGTAAAGAAATATCTGTGCAGTTCGAGTTGTCAATCTTCCATTATATAAAAATAATAATGTATATACTCTATAAAATACATAAAAATAATTATATTTGTATAAATATGATATAAATTAAGAAGAATTATATTAGTCACGATGCTGGTTTAGTTTAGTTAAAATAGGTTAGAGTTGTGTATTCTTCAGTAAAGTGTATTTTAACTTTAGAACAAAATAATATTATAAAATTTTAATGTTATATGGTCATTTTAATGTTATGTAATCATTAATCATCTTCCTGAACGGATTTCATTATATCTTAATAAAGAACATATAATAATATAAGTGTCATTTGAATTGTCATCTTCCATATAATACATTTAAATAAAAATGATCATATTTGTATCATCATATCCAAAAACTTTTATGTTGTATCAACATTCCTAACCTTAATATGTATCCCATACGATAATAGGTTTATAAAACACAATATATTATAGTTATGCATCATAACCCATAAAAAAATTTATTAAATATATTGGGTTCAGGTTTAAAAAAAAATAATTTCATGATGTTTTTGTTACAACAATGTAAATTTTGGTGATCATCAGATTGTCGCTTCGATTCGAATCACAAAAAAGTTTAACTTTTCATTTGTTTGCCTTTACATATCTTCAAAAATACAAGTTATCACGAGCTTTGTTATGGAATAGAAAAATCATGGAAAAATGTATTGATGGGAAATGTGTATATTTCAGAAACCATTTCATCAAGAAATGAACGTTTCATCGAAAATATATCAACTATACTTCGAAATGTCAGTTGGAACTTCCGAAACTGTATTCCTCGATGAAATGATTACCGTAATCTACTCATAATTAGATAACGATAGCTTGTATTTTTGGAAAATATTAAAAATGAAAAGAATAAACAGTTAAAATTATAGTAACTCAACTCGAAGTGACAACCTGCGGAACAGATAAATACATTTTGGTGAGAATACATTGCTACACTGGAATCATGTTAATCGTATATCCTATTAATTGCTTGTTATAAATCATCAAAAGCTTATAAAAACATAAGTTTATAAAGTTATAGAAAAAATTTAGCTTATCGACTGCAAAGCTACACGAATTTCAAAAATTTCCTTAAGGTCCAAAAGGAATAGCGTAGCCGTAACGTTAGTGAGAGGATACTTACTATCTTCTCACGAGGGAAGAAAAAAGAAAGAGACAAATGGAACACGGAAGGATGTCGAGATCCTGTTGGCACGAGAACTAAGTTTGCTTTTCCTTTCCTTTCACGCTTCGAACAATATTCCTCTCATCATCAAAGGTTATTAACATCAATTTATTTCATGTTATTAAATTTTACCATTATCTTATTGTCTTATCTTCCTTACGTTTCTTCAATTTTACTTACTGATTCTCAAATAATTGGTTTGATCCTTTGACAAAGACAGCAAGACAATCTATATACATCACATCTATGCTACGGAGGAAAAGGACACCTTGTCCACAAAATAGGTAAAGTAGAAAAATTGTGATTGTATTTGAGTACTTCCATTAGTAGTACTCAAATGACACCACAGGTAGTTTCTCTACTTGCCTTTATCTCGTGTCATTATTCATATTTCATTATATTTACTGGATGTGTTCAATTATACAGTTGTAAATTTCAATAAATAATAACAATAAAATAAAAAAAAATATCTTCAATTGAGAGATACACGTACGTATATTTTTTATAACTTCGCAGTTTGTTGTGCGGAATGATATTACTTAAGCGCCTACCAAATGTGAAATATTTAATTATTAACAGATATCTAATTTTTAACAATAATTTATTTTTTCTTTGTTTTCAATGTTTAATGAAACTTTTCATCGTACATTAAATGAATTGCTGAAACTGGAACTATTTTTTTAGGGAAATGACGGTATAAGTCTACCTTCGCAAATGTTTAAAAATAGTTTATGAAACAGTGAGCTAATAAAGATGTGACATTCAAATTGACACTATATTTTATTTTTATATGGCATGTATGGAACATTTTTAATGTTTTATAGGTATGGATCAATTATGTGTAACGTATCGGTTTATATTTTTAATTGTTTTAAACCCTCTAGTTTCAAACCTAGCTTCCTCTTCGATTCCCGATAATCCTCCGAGGCGTCTGAAAAGAAGATGGCCACGTGACCTTCTTAGTTGAACTAGTGATTTGAGTACTACCAGTGGGTAGTTTCTCTACTTGCCATTAACTCATGTCATTATGTATCACATAGCCTATTTACTGGATGTATTTTTTAATACAGTTGTAAATATCAATAAATAAATTTAAAAAACAAAACAAATTATTTTTAAAATCAAAAGCATTAGTGAGAACATTTTTTTATTTATAACACTATATTATTTTTTATCCTTTTGTATTTGAATATTTTTTTTATTGATATTGAAGTCACATGTTTTATAAAAAAAAAAGTTTCAGGTTTTCTATTTCGAGTTTATAATAGAAATCATAACTCGGAGTAATTTTGTGTTTGTTTGTTGGTACGTCAAATTTAGTTTAATAAATTCAAACCGTTTAATTCTATTATAAACATGCTCATAATTGCAAATTTTACGACAGAGATCAAATACTATAACTTTCATTTCCTGCGATTTGAAATTCTAATAGATCATGAATAGAGTAGATAATCAGGTTTGAAATTGTTACAAGCAAGCGAACTGAATGTGCAATAATGTTGAATTCTGGTACCAAGTAACAACCAATTCTATTCTCACGCCAAATTATGTGCCTTCACATGTATATTGACTGTCCGTGGGATAGGAATTGCAGATTGAACCTTTTGCACTGATAACAAGATTAGAACACTTAATCTTGGGAACCAATTCCTTTCATAGAAATCTGAGGAAATCATAAAGAGTTGTTGTATTCATAAACATACTGGAAGCATTCATAAAAGATACCTCTACAATTTATTTTTTGTTTGTAAATATTGTTATACCAGTAAAGTTATCAAATATTGTGTAAGTCATAAACTATGTGTTAGTGTGGAAGTAGTTATTTAATTGACGTTCATCGATGTAAAACAGTTATGATGGATAAATTGGTATTTTTTTTTTCGTTCGTTCAGATGTCTTGTTCAAATAATTTAGTTGTTAGTTGTTGGATAGATTATAGATATCTGATGGTGGTTGCATATAATAAGGAATCTAACCAATATGTTTGGCTTATTTTAGTACAATATTTTGACCGCACCGTTAGCCAATTTCAAGATTCTTCGACGAAATTGGTTAGAAGAATAGAACCGGTAGAAAAATTTCATTTTTGTTGGATCTAATCCTGAAGCCAGATTGTTGTCGAGCATAGGGGGTCCCGCACAAAACTCATTGAAGAGAACATTGATTCCCATTTCCCTAGCTGTGATGTACTGGATAGTAATGACCTTTGTGTATGGATGAAAGGAAGTAGTCCACTTTTCTATGGGTGGGGTAGACGATCTTTTACCACAGAGGCCACCTAGCAATTGAGAACGATAGATGGCGAAAGTGGCTAAACAAAACTAAAAAGAGCTAACTCGGTGCACAGAAAGACAAACGAAATGTAAATTGTATTTTATGAAGCTGAGTTTTCGTAACGCTCCTCATGCAGAACATCCAACTGTTTTGAATACCGGTATTGACTCAAAGGGTAAGGTATTGAATGAACAAATAAAAAATGCGAAAAAGGGAATTGCTACCTAAATGTTGATTCTTTTTAGTACCGCAACAGCGAATACTAGAGCCTTCTAGGGCTCACCCAGCCTTCTCGATTGGGGGAAAACATGGGGGTTGAGAGTGATTTCGGACAAATCACCTCCTTCCACTAACTTGACCCTAGAAAGAGTAAACTGTGTACTAAGCACTGAAAGACCCTTCATGGGTTGTAGTGGTGCAGTTTTTATTTTTAATTTAATTAATTAGTCATTAATATCATTATCGCAATCCATCGTAAGAACCAGACCTTGTCTTTTATCGAAAGGAAGTCATTATTAAAAGATTGGAAAGTAATAACATACTGCATTTTCAGTCAAGGGTGTAGATTATATAAAGATTGTTACCTTCGATATGGTAAGGATTGTAATCCTAGGATTAAGAAATAATTCATCAAGGATTATTTTGAGATGATCAGAAGATTAACATCTATTCAGCAGTGATCTAGCCATGACAGACTTCCTTGCAGTAATCAATTAGTTTATAGCTTTTAACCTATAAACAAAAACATATTATTTTTAATACTTTTGGTTTTTAAATAACTCTTTATTTTTAATTGAATCTTGTCCAATCATCATTTATTAATTACTAGCTGAGGAGCTTTCTACCCTCCATCCCAACATAATGTTTAAACGTACCGCATTTAAATACTCTGCATATGCTTCCAATAAAAATGTATATTATATATATTTATTGGAAGCATATGTTTCATAATATATATATAAAATAAAATATGCTTTCTGGATAAGAGAGAAGTGTCCAAAATAGTAAAGCAAGTGCTGATCAAAAACATCCATTCATATACTGCGTTATAACAGTGGAACCGAGACTATTACCTCCAAGCATCTTAACTATCCACAAGCAATGGAGATGAGGTTCTTGAGGAGAATTGAAGAAAAATAACTATGGATCATAATTGAAAACCAGCACAAAATATAACAGGTTTGATCATAATAAAATAATGGAGGTGAAAAGACGGCGGGAATGGATGAAAGGAGGATAAGAGGCAGGCCCAAAAATATGAGGATGGCTTTCGAAAAAGAGATATGATTGGTGCAAGCGGATTCGGCTGGTTAGAATACCATTGCAAAACATAATCCCTGGAATAGCGAAACGTTGATTGGCTACTTTCCTGTTTTCCAATTGCATTCTCAAATATTAAGTGGCTCAGTGGTAGAGCGCTGAGTTGCTGGCATATTTTGTTTAATCTTCTAAAAGCCGGAGGTGGATCCTCCCCCCCCCCCAGCAACTATAAATGGGGGTTAATCAGAATCTAGGACCGCTATCTACATCCCTGCAGACCGTTAGCTAAGAAACGGTACAGTCTCCAACAAATACTGAACCCAAGACTCACTATGAATCGTAGTGATACAGTTTGTATTAATACGTACTTTTTATAACCTCAAATAATTTAGAGTAATTCAACATCGTCTCTACGAAATGAGCAAGGACGTAGTTACGGTCCCAAGCGGATCTAAGTCGATGATAAAAGCATTAATGAACGAGTGTGTCCTTAGAATGCCGATTGTCTAACGCAGCCCATGCCTTCCTGCCTCTATGCAAATTTTGCCAATCATAAATAATTTCCACACCTATTTGCTTAATGCCTACGGTATGGATTGACTACAAATTTACGATCGTTTATTGTGAACGATTGAAATAGCTAATATTGTTAATGAGTTGTTGAATCATATTTCACTTCTCCCTCACTCGTGGACATATTTGTTTGACGAAACTTCCTATTCAATGGTGGCGTTGATAAAGTAGTTGTCCGAAACTGTGCCCCATCTATTTATTAACTGTTTCAATGGTTTGTACCAAGGTTCGATAATGCATGGGGAAAAAAAAGTTGACAGATCTTGGTCTAGTACATGGTAGAGCATGTACTGTTTCTAGGACAACGGTTGTGCTCTCCTATCTTTCGGTACCCACTTAATATGGGCTAAGTGAAACCCAGAAAGGTCTGCAGGTCTCACAGAATCCATTCACAGCTTTTACCAGAGTAGATCTTTGGCCCCCTTTACCAGCCAGCCTTCTCTACCTCTGTCTATCCTGGGCCGCTGATTTCCAGTCCGCTACATGTAGCTCCGCAGCATCTTTGTTGACCGTGTCCATCCATCTGGTCTTTGGCCTCCCACATGGTCTCTTGCCAACTATTGTGGCATTCATAGTTGTGTAGAGGCGTCCTGACGGATCACTTCGAGCTACATGCATCTTATACACCTTAACCTTCTTGCTTTAATATCCTGAGATATTGCCTGACCAGTTTCCGTGTGCAATTCTTTATTGGTCCTTCTCCTCCAAGAGTATAGAGTCTCATCCCATACCGCTCCGGTTATCCCCCGGTTATCCCGGTAGTTCCCAGCAGTGAGATGGGTGAGAGTCCAAATTCCAAAGCCGTTTATTAGAACCAGTTTTATTACAGCATTATACACCCTTAATATTACATTTTTTGAGAAGCTTCGGGATTTCAATACTCTTGAAAGAGCGAAGAATGGTCTATTTGCACTTGTTATACGCTGGTCTATCTCAGTTAATAGGTTATTAGTTGAGGTTATTGTTGACACGAGGTATTTGAAGGTATCTACTTTCGGGAAAGATTTGCGATCCACGCAGATGCTGTTTCTCGGGTGGACTTTACGGCTTACTATCATGTATTTTGTTTTTTTCTTCTTTTACATGTAATCCGATTTGTTCTCCTTCTTTCATAAGAAGGAGGCATCTCTTAGCGAGTATATCGATATCCCTTTCAATACTTCCGAGGACTGCTATATCATCGGCGTATGCAAGAATTGTATGTACCATTCCGACGTGGAACACGCCATTCTCTCGTAATGTTGCTTTTATCACATTTTTATGAGTCTTGGGTTCAGTATTTGTTGGAGACTGTACCGTTTCTTTGATAACGGTCTGCAGGGATATATATATAACAGTCCTAGATTCTGGTCTACCCCCATTTACAGTTGCTGGAGGGGAGGATCCACCTCCGACTTTTAGAAGATTAAACAAAATATGCTATAACTGTATTTGAACCCGGAACCTTCGGTACAGCAACTCAGCGCTTACCACTGAGCCACTTTTTAATGTTAATACAATTGGAATACAATTGGATATACAATTGGAATACAATTGGAAAACTGGAAAGTAGCGAATCAACGTTTCGCTATTTCAGGCATGATGTTTTACAATTGTAATCTAAAAATAACTTTATGAATTATAATATCTAATAAGATTTCAGCAATTTATTATGTGAAGCAAAGCCTGCAATGTAGATCACAAAAATTCTTCTCCTATTTGATCTATTTCTCTAATAGTGTGATCAGTGTTGAAGATCCCACTTGTAAATCCTGATCCATGTACCTCAGTCGTGGACCAGCCGAAACCGCTTGCACCAATCATATCTCTTTTTCGAAAGCCATTCTCATATATTTTTCGGCCTGCCTCTTATCCTCCTTTCATCCGTTCCCGCAGTCTTTTCACCTCCATTATATTATTATGATCAAACCTGTTATATTTTCAGCTGGTTTTATCCCAATGTTGCTCGCAATTATGATCCATAGTTATTTTTCTTCAATTCTCCCCAGGAACCTCATCTCCATTGCTTGTGGATAGTTAAGATGCTTGGAGGTAATAGTCTTACCTCAATTATCGTTAAATTTCAAATTAGGGATCTACTTCAATTTAACCTCCAAAATTTTTAAGATAACCTCCAAATACCTTCTTTATGAAGAAAATGAAATTATGAATAATATTCATTTAATCCTAAATCAGTATGATATCTTTGAGTAACTGTATTCACTACGAAGCTGCCGGGTTATTAATTCCAATTAGTATATTTCAACCTTCCAGTTAATATCGATTTTGTGTATTTGAAAAAAACATAAGGAGGAATTTTAGTATAATAATTGTATAGCATATGCCTCTCATGAATTGCACAGACATTACCAAGTACAGATCCCAATGAAAATAAGCCGGAAAACAATTATGCTACAAATAGTCGATCAAGATACAGAATTTACTTATTTTTTCTTCCTGTGACAATCAAAATTCTTTATATACAAACAAATCAATTTAGCGATACATTATTTATGTACATGTATACATGGTCGTTCATTATGTGTTTCTTATGGTTTCGAGCGTGTAGTCAAATTATTTGCCGACGTTTCGCTGGCCATACTGGAAGCTTCCTCAGGGCTTAATCTGAGACTCAGATTAAGTCAGTCTCAGATTAAGGCCTAAGGAAGCTTGGGGTCTGGGCAGCGAAACGTCGGCAAACAAATAAAATACACGGTCGAAACCAGAAGACGAATTGATTAAAAATATTGGCCGTGGCAATTTAAGGTAGTATTTAGATACATAGTGTTTATAGTTGCAAGGGAACAGAAAATGTCTATTGGGGAAAATGGCAAAAAGGGTATTTCTGATATAAGGTCTTTTCAACCATGTGGTGTTTTTGTAATAATAAATAGTTCAGTCTTGTTAAAGCTATGAAAATATTAATTATACAATATTTATAAAATAGTTTTATAATTGTAATTATTTTAAACATATATATTATTTAATTATTAACGATCATTATTTGACTTCAAGAGGCAAAATTATTTTTTATATCACTTGAATCATTATACTGAAACTGACAAAAATTAAATACTTGAAATATAAGTTGGAAGGGTTCTAATTACATTATCTTATGCACGGACTCACCTGACGACAAACCATGAAGATGGATGATGTTAAAAACATAACCTGAGAACTCTTTAAGATAAATGAGTACGAAAATAATTATGTACAAGAGGAAGATACTGACGACTGGGTGAATTTGGCAATACATTACTAATAGTTCATTGTCAGCACTCTGCAATATCAAAAGTTTAAAATACCGCTGATCGTAAAGACCTGTAACTTGAAGGGTGTTATCTTTGTATGGCGTAGGCATCCGATAAGAAAGGATTTTCCGAAATTCTACCCCTAAGGGGGTGAAAAAGGGTTGCAAAGTTTGTATGCTTGCTCCCGTGTTTCTTACTCGCAAAATCTACATATTTTCGAATTAAACAATTCCAGTAACATAGTTCACTTCTCATTACAAATCTACAAGTCCATCATAAGACCTACGTTACTCTATGGTGCACCACTACTGAGACACCTCTACAAAACAACGCTGAAGCGCCTGCAGCAATACCAGAATTCTATCCTTAAGAAGATCATAAGTGGAACATCGCTCGAGGGGGCACTTAACACCGGGAGGAGCTTTGGCTTCCCTCGGTGCCCGAGTACATAGGTCGGAGGCACATCAAATTTTTTGAAGGGCTGAAGACCTGTGCGAACCCCCTATTTAGGGACTTAAAACCACCCCCCAGACCTGGGAGATGGCAGGGCAGTGTCCCCTTGGTCGATGTACTTACATTTGATCTAGGTATGGGGTAAGTACTCCCTTGTCCTTATCCTTCCTTCCTTTTCCTTCTTCCTTCCTCCCCTTTCTTCTTTCTTTTGTCACTTGATCCCGCTAAACTGTCCCTCATCCTTTTGTATTGTATAATGTCAGCGGCCTCGTGGTGGTTCGAGTAAAAACCGCCTTCAGCGGACTCAGCCCGATGTAACACCTTAAAATACCGAAAGGAAATGGAAGATATTTTATGTATATAGAAGCTGTAGTTTTTTTAAACTATTTGTGAATGTGCTTTCATATAATAAAGGAGGTTTCGAAAAAAAAAGTTCACTTCTTCCTGCTGCCGTAGGACAAGTGAAACCGCTATACTAAGTAATCCTTTTCAATAAATTCTATAACATTACATACTAATCCTTTTCTGACACGAATAACAATAAGCTTCTGTCCGTCCCGTTTGTTAATCATTAATTGCTGATCTGTCTGAGATAAAATTTGAAATATGAGATAAGAAAGGAATTTGGACAATTTCACCACCAAGGGTTTCCCCCTTAATATGATAGGGGTTCAAAGATTGTATGGAATCCGCCTTTTTTTAAGTTAGACATCTGAAATTTCGAATGTACTAGTAACTTATAGTTAAAAAAATTAAATTATTTATTTAAAATGATCCGTCACGAAACTTCATGTGGCAGACAAAATTTCACGCGAGCGAAGCCGTGGGCAAAAGTTAGTCTTAGATATGAGTGGTGTTTAACCTTATTGACTGACATTTTAGAAACTTAAAATTAAACAGTTTTGTTAAACTACACGCTAATATTTGTTTCCATCGCTTTTTTAATAAATACAATTACTCTCTCGTATAAACTACTTTGATTAAATTAACAACATTTAAACTGTCTGTTTGCCTTCTATTCAAAGTTTTCATCTACTTTGAGAGAAATCTCCAGTAATTTGCTGTGAATATATCACGTTAAGTTACAAATATCCACATTACGTTTAGTGATTCTTGCTCTTTCAAGTTCTTGGAAATTTCCCGTTGTAATACGTCAGAATTTATTTGACTTGGAGAGTTTAAATGTTCCAATTATCAGTCAATTTAAACTAAACAAACAGTGCCAAATTAAAATTGGTAGGAACGTTTCATCAGAATTTTCGAAAGAGAGGCTGCTTGTTATTCTCCCTATTAAAAATCTACATGGGAACGGATCATTTAAAAAGAATCGAATAAAAAATGGAAGCAAGTGGGAGTAAGGATTGGTATCAGCCATCACAATAATCTACTATTCGTTAATGACCAGGTAATTCTCACTCAAAACCATGAGCATGCAGAATACATGCTACTAAAAACTACAAGCATTTTATAGTTGGGGTCTTAAAATAAACTTCAACAAAGTCGAATACATGATCATTAAAGATCAGGAGAACCTTTATTGTTGAAGGGAATATAATAAAAAGTGTGGATAAATTTATATATGTGGGCTCTATGATGAAAAAGAAATGGAACATCAAAAATAGATAAATAAAGGATAAATACAACCCGCAAAGCAATTGGTATGCTTAAATAGTTCCTTTGGAGCAGTAATGTGACATTTTAAACATATGTTCCGATTTACAAAATAGATTTAATTTACAGTTTTATGATCGTTTTTATTTTGATCAATATTCCTTTAAAAAAGAAATGAAGGATAAGTCCAGCTGCAGTTGTAATTTTCAGGAATTCTTACTACCCTGGCTGTGGTTATTAATATTATGACATAATAAACAATAAGTAAAGTGAAAGTAATAGTCGAATAAATAAGTCACGATAAGTTATTTCACTTAAACCATCGGTGGTTTCAAATTAAAATCTTAATGATAGCCGAAGGAATCCCACACTCTCGCCCTCAAAGAAATTTAGCGGTCAGTCTCAATTACCTAGGCGTAAGTCTTGAATAATGCATTGGGGATCTTGGGTAGTCTCCTTTAGTATCTGAATAATTAGATAATTTAAATTTTTAATGAGTTTCCCCCCCCCCCCCACCATGAGTTTTATTACTCATGCAGGTGGTGGTAACTAGTACCTGAGTTTATATCGCAGTGAAACACTTCTAGTTTTCAAATATCTGTTTGCGACTCTCAATCCTATGGTACTAAGTATTGAATGTATTGACATTATTTATAAAACTTACTTTTAAAATTCATAGAAAAATAAAGTATTTAAAAAAATTAAAAGTTCGTTAATAATGGTGGAGAAATTTGCTAGTTAAAATAATGAATTGAAAAGAAAGTTTAAAATTCCATTAAGATAAAGATTCGTTGACGATTTCTCATGAAAACAGTGTTAGCGAGAATGCTGATAATATACTAAAATATTATATAACAAAGATGATCTATAAAAACTACTAAATTTGATCATATTGACCTTCAGATTGAACCTTGAATTCAAGAACATCATATTTCTAGATTTGGACTCGTAGAGTATCTTAAGTTAAATTCAATAATAACATTTAACTTATTTAAATGAAGTGGTGATTTTAGGCGTCTAGACGGATTTCAAGATATTCATCATAATTAAATGATTGGATAATATATGAATATCTGTTTTCACTTTCATGCGTAAAAAAAAAACACAAGCTTTCTTCTCCTGATTAAGAGAAGGCCATTATATAAGAAGTTACTTTAAGATTATAATCTATTTATAATATTTTAATCAATAATGAGTAAATTATTACAATTTTTGTCGAACGGTTAATATTAGTCTACTATTTTTATTATTATTGGGTATATATAAATAAATATATAAACCTAGTAAATATAAATAACTAGTATATATCTGTATATAAATATATACACATATATACTAGCTGACCCGAAGAGTTCTGTTCAAACATTTAAATCCAAAAGTTTTAACATTTTTCAATAGATTGTAATTGTTTGAACAGTTTTCATGAAAACATAAGTAAAAAAAATCCTTAAAATATCTGGCGTGGTGATGTCAGTTATCAGAACTTGACCTATTAATTACATATGAGTATATATGTTGCTTAAATGTGTTGAATATAAAATTAAAACAGTTTTTATTAATAAATATTTTTATTTGAAAATAAAAGATAAGTCCAGGACCGGGACTCGAACCCGGGGCACCCAGATCGCTAGTCTGGAACTCTACCAATTGAGCTATCCTGGGCTCAACACAGCTCTTTCCCCGGTCATGGTCATATGAAAAGTGGTGAAAAGAAAGTCACTGATACCGTGTCCCCGTGTACTCCCAATTTACGATGTATACATGGGGAAGAATTTTCTTTGAACATTTATTTAATTTGGATCTTGTTGACTTACGTCATTATATATTATTATAATTTATTTTATTTTATTATAATAACTAATTAAAAAACATTACCTTTCGGATCGAATTGTGAATCTAAACCATCCTCGAAGCCACTTTAATACACACAAAAATAACCATATATATATATATATTAGGAATTCAATTATTTCAATAGACGTGAAAAATACTACTATCGATTTTATATGTTTTTATTATAATTATTAACCTTCTAATAATTAAATAAATTACCTTTATAAATTATGCGCCTTACTATAATTGTGATAATATTATACTTGTAACATGCATTACAAGCCCTTAATAAGGCCTGCATTGTTGGTCGAAATGCCGATTAATAATAAATATTTGACCACTATTTAAGAGATTTATTTAAAAATTTCTTACAGCAGCAAATACGTTTACGCACTAGCTTGTAGAATCTAACGGGCGGTAAACATGGATTTTTTTCAATTATTCTCTTTTTTTAGATTTAGTAAAATGATGGTTTAGACCATTAATCATTTGGTCATTAAAATAAGTTAGTATTATGTGACATTAATTTTACAATGTATTTTCTAAAATACTTTCAAAATCTTGGATCCTGGGTCATGATGGTATATTTGTATTTTTTTTTCTTATTTTCGTAAGTAACTTTATCTATGAGACTACAAAAGATATATAATTGTTACAATAAAACATTGAATATCCAACTCGAATCCTCAATGGCTTCAAACATAATAATAATAAATAGAAATTTTAAAATTAAATTAAAAACTCCTACCAGCTCTTGGATCAAATGGCACACATCTTTAATAAATATAAACGTCTATATTCATTAATAAATAAATAAAGCGTTATATCAAACTCAAGTCAAACGATGAAAAGAACTGACAAAGAATTCCAATCTTAACCTCTGATCTATCGAAAGACTCCACCCTCTATTGAAGAAAATGGTTCAAGGTATTTCAATTCCGTAAGGCTCGATCTACATTTTAGAGGTCGCTTGTTAAAGAAAAGTACAGGATGTCGGAAGAATGTAACGTATACATTTATTATTACATTTTAAAATGTCTTAATTCATTAAACAAATCCGGACTTACGAAAATAATGATGATACTGAAAAAAATAAACATATATAAAAAAATGGAACAGCAGTATAGGGACATTGTCTGATTTTGGCAAATTGAAAGATCTTTCTATTTGTTTTTGTACTATTGAATAATTCGGTGCAAAGTTTTATTTTAAATTAATCTACTTATCACCATTATCCACTGAGTCAGATCCGATGAATTAAGATTTCGGTCATTAATCATCAATTAAGAATAGGTTTTCAAATTTTAAAAATGGGATTGAAAACTACTTTTTTTTAATTTATCGTCGCTTCAAAGCCAAACTGATGTGTCTACAAACTTTTCTATCTTTGCATAACGTTTCATTTTAATTTTTTTTTCATTGGCTATACTGAAAATACTTTATTAATTAACTACTAATTCAATATCCAAAATATGAACAATTATGTAATAATATTTATTACATACATGTCTTTCTTTCACAACTCTAGTTGATATAGATAGTTTGACAACTCTCAAAGCCATCAATTTTTAGATAAACAACTAGGACTTTGGAACTACGATGTCTCAAATTTAAAAAAACATATATATACTTTCCTGTATTGTATACTACTCGCCATATATAATAAAAAATAACGAACTATAAAATCATTATTCGTTTTTTTTCATTGAAAAGGTAGTAATCATGCCAAAAGGACAGATAAAGGAGTAAGTCAAAACTGGGAGTGTTTTAGTTTCAATGAACGAAGGTAGTTACGATTTTCGCATTGAAACTTTTATTTTTAGTTGTCAAAAAAGTTATTTGCTTCTCCTGTAAAATTATCATGATTATGTCAACGCTTCAAATTATAATTTAATAGAAAATATCATGCTAGTTCTACAAAATTGTCAAGCTTAAAAAAATATTATCAACCCATTAGGCTTCCCTGTGATGACACAGGCAGAGATTATTGTGTAAAAATAAATTAATAAATACAGGTCGTAAATATCGAAAGGTCCAATGTGACCAATTTTAAATTAGGACATACAAGAAAAAAATGTTTGTGAAGTATTGTAACTTAATTTACTAGTTATTCTAATTTGTGTGAATTACTTGAGTGTAATGAATTTATGTTGAAGAAATTCGGTATGCTCAAAATCGGAGCCGCAAATCTGTGTGCAAGTGCAAATAAGTCTGATACTGGTAATGAATATGAGCTATAAATTTTAGATTTGAATTAGTATCATGTATAAAATTTAATTCTTTATGTAATAATGTTGAGCTATAAGGGAAGAAGATAAATCCTTCTACTCTACTAAGATAAAACATTTGCATGAAACCTCAAAACGTACTAAATCCTTTTCACTGTGTTATCACAATTTATTACCATACTCCCGAAAGTAATAGTCACATAGTCCAATTTCCTGTGGTAGGTATAACAGCTGATTCGGATTCCAAATTATTTTTTTTGTGAAAAATAAAATGAAATATGTATTAGACTAATTTGTAAACAATCCTTCGAAATATTTTGAACTAATTTTTAAATTCATATTTATTGACGTATTGGATGTATAAAACCGGTACCACTACAACTCAAGAAGAGTGTTTGGGTTCAGTACATGGTAGGGACTGTTCTATTACTAGGACTATGGGAGGGAAATGATTTGTCACAAGTCTAATCTCCTTACCAACTTTATAAAGTCTGTAAATCCTGCATAGTTCAATCCTGACTGTTAACAGATTCAATAATTTACCTGTCACAGTCAGATTTGAACCCGGAACCTTCAACTCAGCAGTCTATTCACCGAGCTAAACCTTTCTCATTATACATAATATTTATATATTGTATCATTTTTATATTCTTATTCTGTTTACTAAAAATAATAAGGAACTGAGATAATAACGAACATTTATATACCTATGAATAGTTTTTTATTTATTATGTTATCCATTATGTATCTATTATGTTAGCTGAGGTGCAAAATATGTAGCGCAATTAAATGTAAAAATCAAGAAATGCTTTATTTAAAGCAGTTATTTGAAAAAAAAAGATGGGAAGTGAATACCTTTTAAGTGTAATTAAATTAATTAATTCTAACTACAGCATATTTATTTTTTAAATGATAAGTTTATTCATTATCCATCAAGATCGTGAATGAAAATTCTCATAAAACAAACAGATGAATAAGAATCATTATGACTTGGTCATGTTTGTTGGTTGTTTTTTTAAATTGATGCGTAAAACTTATTGATCATGAATATGCTGCTATAAATATATATATATATATATATATATATATATATATATATATATTCGTTTGTATAATAATAATTTTCATGATATCAACAAAATTAAGATAGGAGATTAAAAAACTAGTACAAAAGTTTAGGATAATACAGTAGAAATCTTTTTATAAAAATAAATAAATAAATTGTATTAATCTATTTTTTATATCGTTTTTGTAATAGGGACAACCATAAGGCTAAGTGCATGATAATGACTTTCCATAATTTCATGATGAATCATTATTATCTTCAATGATTATCCTGCTACTGTTGACTGGCCAAATTAGTGTAAAAGACTTAATCAATAAATTTATCACAAAAATATAACCTCGTACATTTGTCTGAATATGTGGACCAATTTATGAGCAATTTCAAACTTATTTCAATATTTAAATAATTTTAAAATAATTAGTATAATATAAATACAGCACATAATATAAATACAATTAAATTTTAAAGAAAGGCGATAAACGAAAACTGATTGAATTCTTTAATCGACAAGAAAGATTCGAATGTCTTTTTTTTTTTATTCGAACAACATTTTAATCTCAGAATTATCACTTACTTAAACCAGGCGTAGGCAAATCGTTAATATAATGGTATGAAGCAAGGGTTTTCAATCAAGAGGAAGGCTAAAACATTATATGTAAATAAAGAGATCATATTTGTGGAAGTTATTATTGTTTGTATGTAAATATATGAGATGATATTTTTGAAAGTGGAATAATCCACTTCTGGATCTGAAAAATGGTTTATTCTTTTAAAATGTTTGAATGGTTATTATTTTACAATACAATTTAAAAGGACTCCCTGCATAACCGTTGTCCAAGAAACAGTACAATCTCTGCCATGTACTGAGCTCCAGACCCTTTACGGGTTGGAGAAGTCCAGGTTTTTTGTTCATCAGACGACCATACTTTTTTAACTCGTAAATCTTTGGTATAACGAACGAGTGCTATCTTAAATCTGCTTCAAGAAGGTAGCAGATGTAACATAGAACTATGGCATTTTCTATTTAAATACCTTGCCGAAGGTCTCGTGTTCGAATCCGGGTGTAGAAGATACTTTATTTAAACTGTTAACAGCCGGGAATGGAACCTATAGGATCTGGAGACCCTCCTGGGACTCACCCAGTCTCCTAAAATGTATACTCTTAATTGGGGGGATCTGGCGGTTGGACATGAATTGACTTCCCACTACAACAGTTGTCCTTAAAAGAGTACCGTCTCTACCATGTACTGAACCGAGGACCCTTCATGTTCAAGGGCTGTAAGGTACATGTTTGTTTGTATTCAATGAAATGTTGGAAATACTAGTAAATTTAGCATACCCTCCTACTTATTCCTACTTGTTACTAACTTCCTTTCTGTCACACGTCTGTCGATCTGACACAACCAGAAATCTGTCAATTGGGTCATGTTACATAGAATTCCACAGTTGCGTTATGATATTTGGTTCGATAATGGTCGCCAAAATGCCTCCACGTTCAAATGAGCCTAGCTATTATATGTTGAGGACTTTCACTTGTTGCTGGACCACTCTACTTTCGCTAAGACTGCGTTATTTCTTCATAGTGGTAATACCCTTACCAGTCTTTGTCGAACTAGCACTGCTCGAGGACCTTAGCCAGTGAGAATGTCCGAGTGATACAGGATCGGAGTTTAGCAAGAAAAAAAAATTGCGGATTTTCACTGCCGATGGACCCTTGTGAAATCATCGCATGGATGTAGTACGCGGGAACCGACAAAGCGTCAACGTGAGGATTCAATAAGTGGTACCTATCGGAAGATTGTATTAGCGGCGTAATCAAGCCTATGGTAAGTTTGCAGCTCATTTGTACATAGTCGTTGCCAATCCTGAATCGTGAGGCAGTTAGAATTTCGGAGTTATTTTTTATCAAAATTATGTTTTTAAGTGTTTCCTCGATTATTTCTTTCCACTGCGAAAGCAAGTCAATGTCATCTGAATTCAAAAATATTTTTCTCCTTGAATCCAAAAATAAATGTACAAGTAAATGGGTGATTCCATTCTTACATTGTTTACTAATGTCCTGTACTGTTTTATGCCACTGGTTAGCCATTAACAATCTGCATTTTATAACTTTTACATTATTTTAAATCTTATGAACATATTTTATCACTTCTTTTGCAAAATACAACTTCCAGTCCAGAGAGAAAATATATAGTTTATCACCTAAATTTCAGTACTGTATCATGGGCATTTCCGGAATTCACATATGATTTTTTTTTTTTTGTAGAAATATAATTAGTACATAAATATTAATGTATATAAGCAAAATAAATTTAATAATTTATCTGAAGAATGTCTACCATATTTATTTTATCTCAGTACTGTGGCACGGAAAATTTTTATTTTGATTATTATTCCCGATATTTTCAATTTTAATCGAAATCATCTCCGATTTTAATTTTTACTATAAAATAGAGTAATAATATCCATTAGAAATTTAAAAACTTTAATTATAGAATTAAAATAATTTTAATCAAAAAAGCAACTGTTAGGACAGAACATATTCATTCATTTTCAAAAACAACTTGTGTAGGAAATCTTCAATCACATTCATATAATTTTTTTTTTATTAAAGTAAATTTCATCTATTATTTCTTTTCACTACAATGACAATCAAATTCGATATGAATTACTAAAATATATTTCTATTTAAATAGATTTTCATGAACAATAGCGTCTGCAGAAAATTTTCTACTGTGTCTTTCACGTTATTAGGAAAAATAGGGTTCCATTGATTACTTCTTTCCGCTATAATGGCAGCTCAATATGCTCTGGATTCTTTAAATTTTATTTCTATTTATTTACACTTTTAAAAGCTATAGATTCTGCAAAAAATATCCTACCTGTGCAATTTTAGAAAATTAAGAAAATGGTGTTTGCAACACTCTATTAGCGTGCTTGCGGCATCTTAAGGTGTCATTTTTTGACATATGTTTTTGAAATAATCCTAATAAATCTATATCACCAATATCACGGCAAATTTATTTTTAGTGTCCATGAAGGAAATCAAGAGATTTTGAATTATCCATTGAGTACTTAGGAAATCGTATGTACCGTTGCCTACAAATATGGACTGATGGTTTCTGATGTTCATCATCCAATAAGTAAACGACGTTTAAGAAAGGGATTTTTAAAAATAACTTTCGGGGGAAAATGTTTCGCATGCAAATACTATGCGACCTCTACCTTCAGATAGCTTAAGATATAAAATTAAATATCTCAAATATTTCATTATTAATTATAATATATAACAAAATTATTTAAATATTCTTTCATAGTGTTACAATTAATCCATCTCAGTTGTTCAAATAGCTAATCCTTAAATATTAGCTTGAAATTCATACAACGAGCCCACCAATAAATATAAAATATTTTTAGGAAAAACCGATTAAACTGGTATATATGTGCGTTACCACATTTTTATTTGATTATCACTCTTAATTACTTTTATAGCTGAATATGTCAAAGATTATTCAACTCATATAACTCATTTTTTGCAATTCTACTTAGAAAATTGCTTTTACTTTTTTATTCTTTGATTAATTATAAAATTTATTCATAGTTCATATTTATTACATGTTTTTTTTTACTAACAACAATGAAACGAGATTGATTATCAAAATTCTAAAAAGAGATATTGAAAATTGGCCATCAAATTTTGTTAGGAATAGTCATAGCTGATATTAGAAAAAAGTTCTCTTTAAACTATTTACAAGGATTATGTTCAAAATATATTTTTAAGAAAATTGTTAAAATTTCCTTAATTGAAAATATAAAGCAGAAAATAAATATATATATAACTAATAAGTAATTACATTTATTTTTAACTAGCTTACGATACTCAGATTGTTTCGATATTATTTTTTTTTAAATTATTTTATTGAATTGTACAACTGTAATATATACATCTAGTACAAGGGCTGTATGAATAAATAAATACATGAAAGGACATGTAGAGGCACTACCCATTGGCAGCACTCTGATCGAAATTATTAACTACGGTTTCAAAGCTCCAATAAAGGCAATAATGTAGTAAGTTAACTACTAAATTAAATTTAGGGATAAGCAATTACAATATCTACCTAAGAAATTCTGGATGAATGAAAAAATAAGGCAATTAGTTTAAAAAAAAATTTAATACACTTAATTCACAAAATGTTTTTTTTTTTTATTATGTACATGGTTTTATGTACAACATCCAAAAAGTCCTATTGACTAAAAGTGTAAAATTCCAGTATAAAGTATGTTCAAACTCTTCATACCAGGGTCCGCAGGTACTATGATATAAACTAAATATGCAAAATGAGCAATAAATACACAGAGAAACAAAATAGACTTTCCTATAAGATACAATATCAAAATGGCAAAGTCGTTTGCATGACCTTCGAATTCTTTTTACGTTTTTAGTGAGCTGCTTTAATTTTTTGGGGGGAAAATTGGATTAAGTAAGGTGTTAAAACTAATAACCTCAAACAGTTGATGATGCTATTTATTGGTCTATTACATGAGCACAAATTACTTTATGAAATAATCAGTAGTCTTCTAATTAATAAATAATGAAATATGAAAAACAATTAATTGCAATAAAATATAATATTAACATAGAAGATGCTTTCCAAAAATATTAGGTAAATGTTGGACTGATACATTTATAAATGTAAAAAGACATTTGTTTTTCTTGACTAAGTTTTAGTTAATCCAGTTTCGAATTTATTTTTGGTGTAAGCAAGAGTAAATTAAACAGCAACACATATTTAAATACTACTAATATATTGCGCTATATTGAATTAATTTTAGTGTATTAAGAATTAATCGGGAAAAAAAGATAGAAAAATAAGTGTTTTGCTTACTTAATTTCTATTAATAACTGTTATAGTTACTTAAATTATTATTATAGTTATTAAAGCTAGTAATTCGTGTTAATAGAACATTGAAAAATATATCAGATAATTAATGGGTTTTTTTCATAAATTCTCCTCATTTTAGCTATATTGTAAACAAATAAAAAGTTACAAATCGGCAGCTTCTATGGAACAATTACTAAAAATTAATTATGAATGAAATATTACTTCATTTTTTATTTTACTTTCACCTTATTCTGGTACCAAAGATAACTTAACCATAAATATTGTTTTAGCGATGTGCTCGGAATTACTTCAATCACATTTGTTAATGGAATTTTCTAATAATATTTTTGCTGATATAATGTTATATTATTAAAAAAGATATTCTAAAAAAATAAATAGTTAAATAATTTATTTATATCCAACTGAGAAAACTCTTAACCAAGTTTAAGTAGCCGCATTTGGAAAACTATGTAACAAGACCTTAAACTTATAACTCATTCTAACGCATTACTGGTGTTGAAAGCCAAATTCAATTAATTAATATAATAATAAATTATGTTTTACTTGACATAATTTTCTTCTTGATTTTCAGTCGTAAACTCTTACAAAAATCTTTTGATGACATTTCGAGACTATGTTTTTCTCACATTCGTGCCCCAACTGTGAAAAAAACATATTTTCGGTAATTTATATTAAACCACACTCTAGACTAAATATAAAATCGACACTTTTACAATGCTAATACATCCATTTTTCTCACAAATTGATGACGAAATTTTTACCACCATATCACTCAGACTAACTAAATGATTGTACAAATTATCATATATCGTGTAAAGCATATATTGTACGAGATTCAGTCAGTATATAACACTTCACTAATTTTTAATAATAATGTCTAAAGGCCTTACGATGGCATTAGCTTTTAACATAAATTAGCAAACAGTAAAGTGATGAGTAAATTTTTTATGTAAAATCACATGACTAGTTAAACTTGGTATGGAGTTTTTAAGGCGAAACTAAATGCAGTATTTATAATTTTTTTCTGAATATCATTGTTAGCAATATAACACTATCAAAAGTATTAACAGCAAATGTTATAAACAAATATCAGAAAACCATCAAGTAACGGGGTCCCAGTGACATTAAAAATGAAGTAATATCGCATGCAATCGTTTAAGTAATTTCTGAAAAGAATCGGGTGATCCATATTTTTTTTAAGAGCGCAAGCCTAAACTGGAAATTATTTTCTTTAAATACAAAATAATTCAATAAAAATGAGTGAAAACTCCAAAAGAGGCATACATTTTAAATTACTATGCAATCAAAAAAATATAAAAAACAAAACCTCGAGTCCCTAAAATATATATATACAAATTGGTTTCTACTTATCTTGACTGTTATGGAAATATTATGTTTTGGTTCTTCAGTTTCAGTCAGTTTATTTCAACTACTATATTCGACGTTTCGAGACTAGGTTAGTCTCATATTCATCCCCTGGCTGAAATTAAAATAAACTGACTGAAACTCGAGAACCAAAACATAATATATATATATCGTACATAACCTCCATATAATTACCATCATTTCTAGATTTTAAAAAGTCGAATTTAAAGTTTTCATACACTCCACATTCGCGAATAAAACGATCTTTTAGGCGAACTCCGTGTTAAAATCCCTTTTTCCTCAGGTGGAATTCTATGGAAAGTAATCCATTGTGTGGCGTATCGCATCACCATCTCCATCTGTTCCAGTAGAAACGAACAGGCAGGTTATCTCGCCCGATTCGTTCTGACAGCAATCTCTTATTGAATGTCACCTCCTCTTGTTCTCTGGCTGGTCTGGGACTCTTCTTCAAGCCTTCAGCATTGAAGGACTCGAGGTCACTCAACGATAGTGAGACTGCTATTATAGATGAGAGACCAGTCATCATGAGCATTTCTTTTTTTTAAGGACCCTTTCCCACTTACACACTTTTATTTTATTTTTTCTATAAAAAAATAGCGAGATTGGCCGTATACAAACTAAAGCGGTGTGCTGTGCGCGAAATGGACAGACAGTACCATGAAATCTAAAAAAAAAAAAAAGTTAAAGGCGATAAAAAAAAGTTCATACCAGCGCAGTTACAAAACATATTGCAAGGAGCGTATCTCCTTTTTTAGATTTTTCCTCAATACTTTTGGTACCCACTTTTTAGAGGCTCGGTGAGCCCCAGGAGGGTCCTTGATCCCATAGGATTCATCTTCAGCTGCTAACCGATTAAATAAAGTCTTGCCAGCAGCGGGATTTGAACTCATGATCTCCGGCATTACAATTCAATGGTTTTGGCGCTATTTATCTTTCTTAAGTAAAATAGTAAATCTTCGCATTAGATTCTATATTATTTTATTTTATATATGTTTATCTTAACATCGCATAAGTGTGGACGCGGCCTTAGTTATTTCTAAAATTCTCTATTGAAGACAAAACTAATTTTACCATCGTAAAATTCCACGTTTTTTTTTTCAATTAATAAGCCAAGTTTTCAGTTTTAATCCAGTATATTAGGCTCTGATGTGTGAATAGTTAAAATATTTTATAGTTTATTGTTTGTTTTATTAAGAATTCATAAAATGATGCTGACTCACCAGGCAAATGAACTTAGAAAACTTTTATGACGCCTATCCAAATAATAAGCCACGAATATGTCACTTAACAAGAACAATCCTTAGATTAATTAAAATATTGCAAAATCAGTCACTATGAAAGTTTCAAAGAAAATATATTTTAAAAAGTTGCATAAAGTGCAAATTTTCTCAACCAACTGGAGAGATTAGTTATTAATGTATATATAAATTAAGCACCTTTCGTTTTCCCAATAGCTGAACATTCGCTTATTTCGAAATAACAAAAAATAAAAAAGTTATTCTTTTTGCTTTGTTATATTAAGTGAATGTAACTAAAAACCTTAAGTCTCTAAGTTAAAACAGGAAATTGAAAATACTTGAAATATGAAAATAGAGTTGCATTTGAGTCTTGGAGGTGGTGAGATGTGTTTTTTGGGTGCATCATTCATGTTTTGCTTGGCTGTTATTCTCTTTTTACCTTGAGGATGCCTGAATAGCCGAAATATTGGACAGTATTTTCAATTCCCTGTTTTAGTTTAGAGACTTGAGGTTTTTAGTTGGAATTTTTCCACTAATGTATTAACATTTATTTAATGTCTCTGTTGACCTTTCCCTTTTAGTGTTTTATATCATTAGGTGAAAGAAGATTATGTTTTATATCATTAGGTGAAAGAAGATTATATTGAGTATAAAGTAACTGTTGCATTTAATAATTATTAAAACAAATTATAATAGGTTGCTTGAAGGTGGGATTAAGGGTTTTAGATTCAATATAATTTAAGAACAAAATAAAGGAAGAATAGAAAAACCATAATACCATGAAATTATCTTACGTATATATATATATATATATATATATATATATATATATATATATTAATTATTAACGACCATCTATTAATTTAAGTGCAATCTTTAAGTACCTGTAAATGGAATAAGTGCATACTTCACTCCCTAAAAACATGAAACTATCAAATGCTAAGAAGTGATACCGCGTAACTCCCAAAAAGTGTAGATTCAGGTTTTGACATTTTTAATATTATGAAAGTGCATACCATCGAATGGTGAAACCTACTGTATGAAGGTGAGACCGATGTATTCGATAATAAAGATGTGACATATAATATTTGAATAAAAATGGACTTCTATAAAAATTATTATAATAGAATAGTTTACTGGAAAACAAAATATATATTTCCTTATAATAAGGGGAAATAATGAAAATTATATATATTTTTCATTAAATTATACTTTAAAGCAATCTATTTTGCCCCTCTTTAAAAAAATAGTAATTTTTCAAAAACGAGTGCTCATTTTCATCCAAAGATATACTTTAATATAAGGAATTAAAGTATATTTTATCATTAGTTATATATACTTATATAATAGTAATATTTAATTATTTAATATTTATGTTACACCAGTCATACCAAGCCCGTCACCTGTTTGAATATTAGGGTTATTATTATTGCTACAAATTGGACTTGACTGGACTGACGTTATTCCTAATACATTAGTGATCCAGATGCCCAATATTTTAAATAAAATTATAATAATACATTAATATTATATAAATATAATAATACATCGATTTAAATACCAGAGACTAAGTATGCCTCAGGTGTATCTCCTAAACCCAGATTCAATTCGTTGACTGATTTTTATTTGTGAATAACCGACATTGAACTTGGGCGTTTTGAGGCATGGATTTAATTTAAAATTTATAGTTAGTTTGAATATAGTTTAACTCATTAGCCCAAACCAGTCCATTTGGCACTCTAGATGTTGAATATAAATAGGTGTATGTATAAAGTACTTTCCAATCTTAATAAAATGTATCAATTATTATTAAACTAGAAAATTATATTATTATAATTAGTAAAGAGCTCAAGTGAATCCTGCTTATAATTAAAACTGTATATATTTACAAATTTATTCAGATGTGTATAGATGGGAACTACAGTTTGAAAGACAATTTCGTTGTTTTTTTTACACCGACCGTTAAATTAGTAAAGGGTATAATGATGGTTCAATACAAGCATTATCGACTTTAAAGAAATTTCTTTCACTCTCAGAAAAGTACTTTTTCCGTTTACATAAACCTCAAAAAAATCGTTTCAATTCATATTTTAAATTTTCCATGATTACACTCAACCGCCCCATGTATATTACCCAGCGTTGAGCCTTAGGAAGGTCATATACAATCTATCTCCGGCCGTTAACAAATTAAATAATAGTCTTCTAGCGACCAGAATTTGACCCAGGACCTTCGGCACAGCAACTCAGCACTCTACCACTCAGCCACTCAGCTCTCTCATGTTACGTAAGAAGTAAAAATAAAATTAATAGTAATTAGATACACAATTTAATGAAAAAACGTTACTTTCGATTTATTATTTTATTAATATCTTTCATCGATATATTATCTAAAAGATGCCTGTATACATGACCTGCATAAATAGGGAAAAAATGTCTTTCGATGTTCGTCAAAGGTATGCGATAGAACTTACGTATTCTGTTCACCTTACGAATGGACACCCTTCGCAAAATGGCATCATAAGTTACAGTGCCGTTACTCAACCAAAAAGACACACTGTAGAGAAATATGACGCCAATCAATAGTGGGTGACGGGTCTAAGGCAGCGTAGGATGTAACAGTTATATAAAGCCTAGGCCAAATATCATGGGAAAACATTGAAACACAAAATGCTCTGAGTAAAATATGGTCATCTGAAGATACTCAGGGTAGATTAAAAAAAAACAATTATCAGTCTTAATAATTAGAAACAATCGTAATTGGAATATAATAATTCAATTTATTATTATATTGAAATATATATATATATATTTTATAGTTATATATAGTTTATAAAGAAACACTCTGAATAAAATATGGTCATCTGAAGATACTAACCTCCAATAGAGTGAAAGATTATAAAAATCTTAATACTTATGATACAATTAGAATCGGAATATAATAATTCAATTAATTATTGTATTGAAATATTTATTTTTATAATACAACAATTCAAGCAAGTTATTTAAAGTCTATATATTATACTATATAAAATCTATACACTAATTATATAAAATCTATATCAAATAATACTAGACAAAATAATTTATAAAGAAATGCTCTGAGTAAAATATATATTTTTTAATAGTCTTAATAATTAAGAAACAATTAGAATTGGAATATAATAATTCAATTTATCATTTTATTGAAGTATTTCTTTTTATAACAGAGCTATTCAAACTAGTTATATAAAGTCTGTGCCAAATATAACGAGAAACAATAATTTAAAAATAATTTGTAAAAAAACGCCCTGAGTAAAATATGGTCATCAAAAGATACTTATCTGCAATAGATAAAAAAATAATAATATCTTTTAATAGTCTTAATAATTAAGAAATAATAGGAATTGTAATAAATTAATTAAATTTATTATTCTATTGAAAAATATATATATTTTTTTTATAATACAAATATCGAAACTAGGTATATAAAGTCTTTGCCAAATATTACAAAACAATATTATTTTAAAAATGTTTATAAAAACACTCTGATTAAAAATGGTCATCAAAAGATACTCCATCTAAAATATATAAAAACAAAACAATGTTGGAATCTAAATAATTAAGAAAAAATTGTAAGTTGAATTTAAATAGTTCAATTTATTAATCTGTTTATAAATATATTTTCTATAATGCATCAGAAAAAATAATCCTCCAATATAGTAACTGTAATTATTATGGGTTATAGGAACGAATATCTCATAAAAAGTAAAAAAAAGTACAATAATTTTCCAAATTTCCTACTTGAAATGTTTGATGAATATTATTATTTCAATTATTATTTAATATTAATTGAATTCTTCTAGAAGCAGTTTTTTAAAAGTTCTAGAATCATGCTTCATTTTAAGATATTTATTATACTATTTTTATGCATTATATGTATTTATTTTGACTACTGAAAAAAACGTATGATCGAAGTGAAAGTGAAAATTAGTTTTATGTGTTATAAAAATAACTTCAGTTAACGTTTTAATATTCTATTTTTCCTATTAAAAAGTGTATTATTCTTATCAGGCAGATTAGATTTAAGACTTAAATAATAAAAGTGCGGGTTTTACCGCCAGCCCTGGGCGAAGCGTCTAATTCTTCGCAAGCGGTAAGTGATATGGTCGCGGACAGTTTAAATTTAAGTTCTAACAATAATAATACTGGTTCCTGGGAGCTAGTTACTGGTCGTAAGCGACCTTTACTAATTGAACAGGATCATATTAGGCAGAATCGACAAGCGCCAATTCAAACACACAACAGTTTTCAGATACTAACCTCAATACCAGACGAAAAACTTAAAAATACTACGAGACACTTGCTAAATCAACCCCCCCCCTCCCCCCTCACTTCACATAAATGGAGTAGAAAATTACTCTCCATTAATTTCATTCCTAACAGAAAAAGCCGGACCAAACAAATTTACAGTGAAAACCACACTTACAGGTGTAACTGTTTATCCGGGTACACCGGAAAACTACAGAAATTTAAATGCGAGCCTAAGAAGAGAAGGCGCAGCTATTCACCCCTTTCAGCTCCCACAAGACAGATGCCCCAGGATAGTGATTAAGGGCCTCCATCACACTACTCCAATTAGTATTATTAAAGAGGAGTTGAAAGAGAAAGGTTACGAAGCTTCTAATATAACAAACGTTATTTCAAGATTTAAGAAGCCCCTACCAATGTTCATTGTAGACATTATAAAAGAAGCTTTCTAAGAAGACATATATGATTTAAAAAGTATCTATTACACAAAAACAACCATTGAAGAACCGCGGAAGAAAAAAGACATTCCTCAGTGCTTCAGCGTAGCTCAAGACATTACTACCAGCGGCCTACATCAGCTCAAACTTTTCATTTGCCACCAGATTCACAAGAATTCCCAAATCTCAGACCTGCACAGCACCATCTTCCAGAACAACCAGAGAACAGCGTGGAATCTCAGCAGAAGCCAAGTCCACCAGTAACGAAGTCAACACCACAACACTATAATGTTCAAACACGTATGATGAATAACAGTACTCAGTCTGTGCCCCCTAATGATACTGTCCCTACTAAACTATTACAAATACTAACGGGTCTTACCAACCATATCCATCCTCTTTTTAATCTTCTCCTAGAGTTAACTCAGGTTACACAAGCCTGGAGCCACAGCCATGCCCCCTAATTTTTCAACAGTGTGCTCCTTGTCAATTCTCCTATGGAATGCTATTGGACTGATGCAACACAGGACTGAACTTGATTTATATTTACATGAAAAAAGGACAGACATAGCACTTATCATTGAAAAACATCTTACTTCACGATCAAATATCTATATTTCAGACTATACTATTTACAGGACTGATCACCCTGACAAAACGGCAGACGGTGGCACCGCCATTATCATCAAATCGTCACTGAAACCTTCCCATTCATTTACCCATCACACCACATATACAGACAACTGGAATCACATTACATACAAAACAGAAATATATCACGTTCGCTGCAGTTTGTTGTCCCCCTAGGTACAAGCTCACATCCTCGATGTTTTCTAAGTTTTTTAAACGGTTAGGTAGATGTTTTATCGCAGGGGGTAATTTCAACACGAAACTCCAATGCTGGGGTTCAAGATTGTGTACCCCAAGAGGTAGGAACTTGTGGTATGCTCTTCATGAACTTTCATTAGACGCATCAACTCAAATTTCTCCTATTTACTGGCCTTAATTCTAGACGAAAAACCCTGGACTTACTGGACTTTTTTATTACAAAAGGCCCAAGAACAGTACACAAGACTGTAAATACGAGCTCTGATCATTCTCTAGTGCAAATGATCCTGTGCGAAGAGCCTTCTGAGACACAAAAAAGACCTGCCCTCACACAGGGTATAATGGATTGGAATTTATACAGAAGTTATCTCAATTCTCAACTCTCAATCCTTATTTCTATAAAGAAGGAAGAAGAACCAATATATATATATATATAGAATAGAAGAAAAAATGGTACGAAAGCGGGTATTAATTCTCCTTTTGTGTTGAAGCAAGCTCCCTACATCGTTCCCATTTCTGAAGCACTGATTAAATGCCCACACCATGGATGGTAATGGTTCATCATTTCTTTCGTAAGTTTTTCGCAATATGTAAAAAGTTTCCAAAACTGGACACTCGGCCATAAATTGTTATTCAAAACGAAATTATTCTACCAAAAAAAAGAAAAAATTAAATTTCAAATAAATATATATATTTATATATGTATATTTTATTATATATATATATACATAATTTTAATTCATTCACTTACTTCAAATAACGAATTTTCTATTATAACAAATAATGAACATCAAAGTATAATTACTTTGACCATATGTATAGCGGAAGCATTAAGTTGATGTTCATGTACTGTGAAATTATTTCTGCATAAGTTAGTAGTAGAAAATCCACTGTGTCCGATCTAATCTTTCAGATCTGCGTTGAGGAAGTAACTGATCAGAAGCAGTACATTTCCTGTTATTATATTTGTAAGCGAGCAGAATAATAATGTATGTTTATTTGAGGAAATTAATTAAATGTCATCTGGCACATATTATTTTTGAATCCATAACTGTAGAAAAGATAATATACGAAATACTAAATATTTATATTCTAATTATTTAAAATTTAAACGAAATCCTGAATCGATTCAATATATGGATTAAAAATAACTGATTTATATAACTCAATTAAGGTAATAGCTGTTCATTAAATAATACTTTTAAAAAAAAACCCAACTTTATTTGCAATTTTACATATACAAGCAGTATAATTGTGAATACATGTTCCGGACTACCTTTACATGTTTAAAGAACAGTGGTTTTAATTAATTACAGTTACCTTTTATAAATAAGTTTCACAATAGCAGGAAAAATGTAGAAAAAAACCGCTTAAGACAAAAAAAATATAAATAAATAATAATAATATAATAAATAAATAAAAATGATAATAATAAAGTAAATAAATATAATAATAATAATTAAATAGAAAATAAATAAACAATTAGAAATAACTATAAAATAAATACAGATAGCTAGATTACAATACCTGCAAATAGTGATTTATTAAGAAAGCGTAGCGTCGTAGCGAATGTTTATCATAGTTACCGATTTCTCGGATTAATGGATTTTCGGAAGCTGGAGTTTTTTCGAAGTATGTTTTTGTTTGGGCTGAAACATATTCTTTAATAGTGGGAAGTTCAAGATCTCTAATCATAGTCGACATTTTCGTGTGGCGAGGATAATCCTCATGCATAGGTTTCAAACTTTCGATAATTTGTGGCGCAGTTTGAACTCCAGAAAGGTGAGGCATAGGTTATCAATGGGCGTATTACTGTTTTGTAAAGGATTAGTTTGATTTCAGGGCTTAGCCTAGATTTTTTATTAAAATAGGGAAACATTTTGTAGATTTTTTTTTCGCTTTTTCGGTTTTCCTATTGTTGTGCTCTGTGAATGTTAAGGACTTATCTAGAATTAAACCGAGGTATGTTACGGATTTAGACCAGGGGAAGTGTTCGGAGTTTAAGATGATGTGCTGGTCTATGTTAGGTCTGCGCTTTGTGAAGATTATGGCGGCCGATTTTATTGGATTGATTTTTAGTTTCCACTTTTGACAGAATTTATGGATTTTTTTGAAAGATTGTTGTAATCGGTTTACTATTGTATCGATTCGGTATGTTGCTGTGTACAAAGCAGTGTCGTCTTCGTAAAGCGATGTTGTTACTTTAGTATGTTTTGGTAGATCGGGTATGAACACGGTGAATAGGATTGGGGATAGGCATGAGCCTTGAGGAAGTCCAGCGGGTAGGAGAAGTACTTAAAATAATACTTAGTGTGTTAACATTGGAGTCGAATTGTGAACTTTTAATAAATGGTGTTGTAATACCAAATCATCTTTTTGTTAATAAATCTTACCCATTCGGCTAGTCCAACTTTTGAAATTTTTGTATTTAAAACTTTTAACTTTTGCAGAGACAAAGAAAGGAGCCTTTTATACAGAAAATACATTTATCCGCAAGAAAGCACAGTCTTCACAACGCCTTCACTATTTTGTTTACTATTGATTGGGAGCTAGCCCAGAACAAAAACCCTTTTTTTTCTTTAGTCAAATTTTTAAAAAAAACTTGATTAACTTTCTCCATTTGGCGATTTCGTATGCTTACAAAATTTTATTTTTTATTTTCATTTTGTAAATAAAATTTTTAATTTGCGATTTTATAGTTCAAATGCTCTTCTTTCGCAAATATTTCCTAAGGGATTCACGTGGAAACGTGGATGGAAAAAACTACCATCGAAAGCACTCATAGATATTTTCATCTCTCTGTTAAATACAGATAGCAAACAGAACAAACTTAATTAAACAAAATTTAATCACAATGCATGATTTACTTATTTTATTAATATAATTATTATCCTTCCTGTGGAATGCATATAGAGGATTATAACTATATTTACTAAAGTCACATAAAATACACAGGGACCCAGCTGACAGTTTTAAGCCTTCCTGAAATCTCGAAGATCTCCAGTCCTCAAAGTGACGGGAGTAATTTCATAACTGGGTTAATTACTATAAAGACAATTATTGCTATTTATGATTACAAGTTTAGTATCACGTAAGACGTTACATAAGAAAACAAGTTCTTGAAAGTTGTTTTTAATTGCAGGTCATGGAACAGCCAGGAGGCCCCTATTGAGAAATGTACTGGACGCATTTGATTTTCGGTATGTAAGCATTTTTATAAATAATGTTTTATAACATTATAAAATATGTTTTATTATACGGTCCTAAGTAGCAGAGAAAAGTGAAAACCACAAATAACAATATTTACTGAATATAATCTCGACACATATAAAAAAATACCATTTTTTTGAAGAAAAAATCAATGAATTTCAATCGTATCACAAACACTCAAATAAGTATTAAAATATTTTAATGTAAAAAAAAAACAACATTGAAAACCTATTCGGAAATTCATTAAACACACTTACGAGATCAACATCGCGATTACTTATTTTTTTAATCTAACTATTAACAACCATTAAAAAATAACGAACAAGGTTCAAACCCTTCTTTCTAAAATTCATTAGTTCTCCGAATTCATTAGTTTTTATTCATTTAAGTTCTGTATTATTACTCCTGTAATACAAAATCTATATCATATGGAGTAATAAAAATAATAACAAATTATTCTATGTTATATTCCTTCAATTTTTTTTTTATTACGAATTTCAGGAATGAAGATGAGTGAACTAGTTTTGAATCATATATATATATATATATATATATATATATATATATATATATATATATATATATATAACAATATTTACTGAATATAATCTCGACACATATAAAAAAATACCATTTTTTTGAAGAAAAAATCAATGAATTTCAATCGTATCACAAACACTCAAATAAGTATTAAAATATTTTAATGTAAAAAAAAAACAACATTGAAAACCTATTCGGAAATTCATTAAACACACTTACGAGATCAGCATCGCGATTACTTATTTTTTTAATCTAACTATTAACAACCATTAAAAATAACGAACAAGGTTCAAACCCTTCTTTCTAAAATTCATTAGTTCCCCGAATTCATTAGTTTTTATTCATTTAAGTTCTGTATTATTACTCCTGTAATACAAAATCTATATCATATGGAGTAATAAAAATAATAACGAATTATTCTATGTTATATTCCTTCAATTTTTTTTTTATTACGAATTTCAGGAATGAAGATGAGTGAACTAGTTTTGAATCATATATATATATATATATATATATATATATAACAATATTTACTGAATATAATCTCGACACATATAAAAAAATACCATTTTTTTGAAGAAAAAATCAATGAATTTCAATCGTATCACAAACACTCAAATAAGTATTAAAATATTTTAATGTAAAAAAAAAACAACATTGAAAACCTATTCGGAAATTCATTAAACACACTTACGAGATCAGCATCGCGATTACTTATTTTTTTAATCGAACTATTAACAACCATTAAAAAATAACGAACAAGGTTCAAACCCTTCTTTCTAAAATTCATTAGTTCCCCGAATTCATTAGTTTTTATTCATTTAAGTTCTGTATTATTACTCCTGTAATACAAAATCTATATCATATGGAGTAATAAAAATAATAACGAATTATTCTATGTTATATTCCTTCAATTTTTTTTTTATTACGAATTTCAGGAATGAAGATGAGTGAACTAGTTTTGAATCATATATATATATATGTGTGTGTGTGTGTGTGTGTGTGTGTGTGTGTGTGTCTGTGTGTGTGTCTGTGTCTGTGTCTGTGTGTGCGTGTGTAATATTATATTGTATAAATTCTCCTTCAATTCAAATTTATAAATTAACAATATTGCAGTGTTGTGCGGGTAGTGTATACTAAAGCCCCGCTCTAGAAAAGAAATAACTTGTAACTCAGACAAGAAAAATGCAGACCATATTATTGGACAGAAAATAACCAATTATCATACCATAAAAAACAAAAAAATTGCTTAAAAAATAAAAAATGTGTAGAGTGAAAATAGCAGTGAAAAATCATTTTAAAGCCGTGTACGAAATTTTTTTTTTAACTTATTGTAAAAACTTAAAAATTGATTTTTCTTGAAAGCCAATGAATGAAGCTTGAAAGACCTTTTGAGAAAGAAAGGAAAATATACAATATAACAATGTGAGTTCGAGTTATTTGAACAATTATACAATTGGTAAAATATTTGTTGATCCGCCGCAATGCGAACATTAACTACCCCCAGTAATTGATAAATATTAAATAATCTTCTTGTTCACACAGCACTATGTCGTGTGGAGGACCTTGGCCTCCTCGATATTTTTCCTAAACTTTGACCAATCATCCGCGGTTCTTCTCCATGTCCTCACACCCCAGGAGCCTGAAGTCTGCTTCCACGTCGTCCAGCCAACGCAGTCTAGGTCTGCATCAACCTCTTTCTTCATCTGGACGTCCATGATCAGCTTTTGGAGCCAATGAATAACCCATTCTGTGCACATGCCCCATCCGTTTTTCCTTTTTATTTAAATTTTCCTTTTTTATTAAATAGTAACACGAAAAACAAACAAAAGAAAACTCAATATTCTAGAGTTATGAAAAAAATGTATTTCAGTAGGCTCGTGCATTCATAAATAGGCCATGCCACTCAACTTTCACGCCTAAACGTTAGCCAGTAATTCATTTATTTTGGTCACGTTTAAAAACCAGTTCATTTTTTTTTCCCTTCCTAAAAATTTCTCTTCTGCCATATACTGTTCGATTGCGTAAAGTCTATTGACGATTTCCCAGTATTATTCATTTGAGATCTGCGTCCCTTTAAAGGGTAAATTCTGGAAATTCCATAAATTTAGATCAATAAAAGATATTAAGCTATTTTGTAAGGTTCAGAGAATGAGATGAAACCTGATTTTAAACTATAATCTTTTAATATAATAGGGGCATTGTATACACCTAAAAACTTTCTTTATTAGCATAAAAATAAAACACTTAGTTTAGCAGTAATTCTGTTTAAAATAACTATTAAGGAACTTAATACTTGTGTAAAATATATCAACGAACTAATTTTTTTTTTAATTCTAAAATTTATATAGAACAGAATATTACTTTTTAATTTACTTTCATATTCATTCCTGTTCTTTTTTCCCCCTCCTAGTTGTTGTTTGTTTATTTAACGTCACTATATGCTACTATGGCTAATCGGACGATACTAATGCGGGAGCTCTACATTTTGCCTATCCAGGCTTAATTGGGATAGGGATTTTTAACCTAACATCGTACAGGCTCGGAGGTCCCTTAAACGCCCCTTTCAAAGAAGTAAAGAATTTTTTACTCCCTTTAACTTTTAAGAATTTTTTACAGCCGGTCTACGAACACGCGATCTCGGGCTTACTAGATTGTTATGCTAACCACTATAGCACAAGTATGTGGGTGGTGTTGGTTTATTCCATACTAGATATAACTTTTATACTTTATGGAAGCTGTATTGATAGGCTAATATTTATAAAACTGAGCACACCAGTTATATGTTTATAGCTTTCAAATATTTATAATTTTACGAATTTAGGCACTCTGTTAGTTTTAATGTAATAACATAAATAAAAATATGGTTAATTTCTCATTGCCTTTCTGATAATTCATTTGTTAAGAATACCTTAATTTCTACTCATAGTATAACAAAAAAAAATGCGTATTGGAGAAAAGTTCGTTTGAGTAAAAAATTTTGAAAGTCTCCGGTTATTCGGAATGCTGAACACGAGTATGTGGTGCTAACAGATAACAAATTTTCATATAAAGTAATCTATGTTTATTTAAAGTAAACCAAATTTCCTAAATTGTATGTCAGCAATTTGAAAAGCTGGGGCATAACAAAGTTTTCGTCGACGAACCTTTCTCCTATTTACCCTTTGCCTTCCAAATTTGACTAAACTAAATGCTAGCGGAGATCTTTGTTTAAGACAAAGAACAAAGGTGAGTAGGCATTAAATAGTGATATCATCATCATCACATGGCGCCATGGAGGACTTTAGCCTCCTCGATAATATTTCTCCATTTTGAACAATCTTCCGCTGCTCTTCTCCATGTTCTTACCCCCAGGAGCTTAAGGTCTGCTTCCACATCGTCCAGCCGTGGCATTCTAGGCCTTCCTCTTCCTCTTTTTCCATCTGGACGTCCCCCCAGAATCAGCTTTGGGAGCCTGTTTTTGTCCATTCTGTGAACGTATCCGAACCATCTCAATCTTGCTTTTACTTTTTTAATACTAGAAACTATATCTGGTTCTCCATATAGGTCCTTAAGTTCTTTGTTCCTTTTCATGCGGAAACAAATTCCTCCCTTGGTTGGGCCATACACCCTTCTAATAATCTTTCTCTCCCATGTATTCAATAATTTCTCATGCTGTTTGGATAGATTCCACTCCTTCCCACCATGCATGACAACAGGACGAAGTATCTTCTTCTAAACCCTTATTGTGAGGCTACGGGGTATAGCTCTATTTCGGAACACGTTTCTGAGGGACCAATAGCATATGTTACCGTTTTCAATTCTCGCCTTTACTTCATGTTCCATTATGTTATCTTCTGTAGTAATTGTGGTGTAGATCTTCGTTTCATTCGTTACATTTATCAACCATATTCCTAATCGTCAGTGGTCAACAGTAGATCTTCCATGGTGGAACCCACATTGATAGTCGTCCAAAACAGCTTCTGCTGTTTTCATTAATCTTCCCAGTAGTAGTATTGATAACACTTTGTAGATTGAACAAAGCAATGTTATCCCTCTACAATTTTGGCATTCTTATTTATCTCCCTTCCGATGTATCGACACAATAATGGCCTTGTACCATTATAGGGAATTTCTTCCGTAATCCATATTTCCAGGATTAGTTCATAAATATCACGATGCAACAGATCACCACCATATTTCAGCATTTCTGCAGGAATATCATCAAATCCTGGAGCCTTGTTATTTTTTAATTTTACAACAATTTTTTCCACTTCTTCTTGGTCTGGTGGTTCTAGAGAAATATCATCTACTAATGGCTCCGATAAGTATATTATTAGGGGTTTCTTGAGAATTTTCTGTGCCGGGGTTAAGCAAATCCTTGAAATATTCTTTCCATCTTTCGGCTATATCTTCTCTGTCTCCCAGTAGAGTGCCATCCCTATCCTTGCAGAAACCTATTCGGGGTTGAAATCCTCTTCTTAGCCTTTTCAACCTTTGATAGAAGCTTCCACTGTTTTTACCCTCAAAATCTTCTATAATTGATTTTAGGTCTTCTTCTTTTTTCTTCCTCTTCTTGCTTCTGCACAGTTTTTTGGTGGCTTCTCTCTTTTTTGTATAGTTTTCAACAGTTTGCCTAGTCCTTCTCTTTGTCATCCTCATGTAAGCCTTCTTCTGTTCATCAACAGAAGCCTGACATTCCTGATCAAACCAGTGTCAGTTTTGCCCATTTCTTCCATCTGTAATTGTTTCCTCCGCAGCATTTACAACATCTCTCTTTATTTTCTCCCATTTATTCTCAATGCCTTCTATTTCTTCTAGTTCTACATTTCTTTAATTCTCCTCCACTTTCCTTCCGTATTCTTTTTGGATCCAACTTAACAGTAATATGCTGCTAATATAAAATGTTATATTTTAATATCTGGCTACTTATTCCTAGCCTTATAACAGATAGCAGTAAACTGTAGCATCATTTTAAAGAAAACACTTTTAAACGTAAAAAAAAAAAAAATCGCTGATATTAAGAATGAATAAGCAATATGAAGATTCATATCCGTTGTTTCGTTGTATCAGTTATTAAATATGTATTTATTAAATGGACGGAAGACAGAAAAGAATGCACGGAGAAAATAGGAAAAACAGACGCCAGAGAGGCTACTTATCTTTGAGTCCATTAAACTTTGGATCAGTGTTTTTCTCAAGCCACGCAAACCCCTTTACCATGATACAGGTATAAGAGTTTATACTCGTATCTAGAATAAACAACTCTAGGTACATTGTCTTTAACATGACTTGGAGATCCACATTCGCCTATATTACCTAATCTACCGACTTATGTGACAGGCTCTTTCAGTTCTCGTACGACTGCTTCTTCGCACTAGGGAGATTTTTATTGGATTCTAGAACTAGTTCTGTCGAAAACAGAACCAATAAACGTTATTCAAAGGAGAAACACAAAGTATTTCATTGATCTAATTACTCATTCGGACATAACGTTTTTCTTGGGGGACAGACTCTGCCAGCAGAACTAGAACGAACGGCTAGCTCAACTATTTTTCCTCGGTGGTTGACCGCCCTCTTCGGAGCAGAATTTCTTGCATAACCTATCGATTGCAGAACATTGAACCGAAAAATCTTGTTGTTGCGTTTAAAAAATATTGTTTTTATTTTTTATAACCATGTATGAAAAATAATTAATAAAAAATACTGTTTTTAATTAATTTGTTGAAATACATTTTCTTCAGGTTTTTACATATGTAGTATATCATAGAATATATATAAAACTAGAAAATATCAAACTGAATCTGTACCATGTACAATATTTATGTACTTGGCCATCTTACAGTATTGTGTAAAAACCAAAATAATTGTCAAAAAATGAAGTTTGTTTTGCTAAAAAATATTATAATTATAAGACAACAATAACAATATATCTTATATATTATAAGACAACGAAGCTTTCTCCTTATAGCCCTGCTCCCTTCTAGTTTGACAGGACTATATGCTAGCTGTGATATCTGTGAACGTTTTTTCTCCTCAAATGAGAGATTTGAAAGATATACAAGCATGACATGCAGATGTGTAGTCTATGTCACATTTCCTTGAAACTGAAATAAGATGGAAGACAACAAATTAGCCAACGAATTAAAAGACGTAGGAAATCAAAAATCAACCCAACCAGAATAAAGCATTATCAGAATCATTAAAGTATATATTTCTAATATATTCAGGTATCCTTCGGTTGACATGATGTATTTCCGATTTATTAAAGAGTGTTAGGCATCCAATCGGCGAATAGGTATAATATTTATTCGTGCTTTATGAAAAAAAAAAAGAGTTGAAACCAATTTGGTCAAGGAAACTGGAGATTTTTTTTTCACGAATCGACCAGCAAGGACCACGGGAATATCACTCAAATCTTCTTCACACTCTCCGCCTTCCGTCTACTCCAATACTCTCTCATCTTCCTGGACTGTTCCTCTCGCTCCTCCATTGTCCATTTTCTCCCTCGTCTCTTCTTCCTTCCCGCAAGAACCCCAACTTCCTTTAGTTTTTTCCCGAAAAGCTCTCTGTCCAATCAGTCTTTATCCTTGATTTTTAGCCTATCCATCTCCTCTTTTATTTGCTTCACATATCCACATATACCCTTGTAGCTTAATACTTTATCAACGATTTTTTTGTTTAGCCTCCCATTGTTCATTCTTGCCATGTGGCCGTAGAACCTCAGTCTCCTGGTCCTGATGACTGTTTCAAGATCTTCCAAATTTTTGTATATTTCTTCATTGGATTTTCGCCTATACCCCTTATGTATACCTCTTGTGTTACTTTGGGTCCCTAAATCCTCCGCAGAATTTTTCTCTCAATCTTTTGGACCTTCTCCAGACTTGGAAGGCTGACTGTTTCCATACCACACAGTATTACTGGTCTTATTACTGTACAGTAGTGTCTTATTTTTGCTATTCTTTCTTCCACGGATGCCCTATCTGTTCCGTTGTTACATATTATCTTCCCTAGGTATTTAAACTTTTTCGTGACTTTTATTTGCCCATATTTTATGTTCAACATTTCCTTGCTAAAGCTGGCATCCGTTGTCATAACCTCTGTCTTTTCATACGAAATCTGTAGTCCCGTTTTCTCAGCTGTTTCTTTCAGGGTGTTTATCGGTTTTGTAGCATTCTCCTCTGTTTCTGCTAGCAGGACTAGATCGTCTGCAAAGGCCAAACACTTTACTTTCACATTGTCCCTTTTTGTTCCTATTACTGTACCCGCATCGTCATTTTGTCAGAAAATTCTCATGATCTTGTCCAGGACAACATTAAACAAAATCGGCGACAGGCCGTCGCCCTGTCTAAGCCCCTAGAGAATTTTTTTATACTAAAATAAACTATTGAGATGTGCGTTGGATGATTAAATATATGAGGATTAAAATCAGATAGATTAAAATCAGTATTAAAATAGTATAGTGATAATATCAGTTAATATTAATTTTAGTAAATATAAATTTACATGTTGGAGTTGATATCAAATTACTTACTAATATATCTGTATGAATAAATGCATATTCGTTCATAAATTTACACATGATTGCATAAATGCTTTAAGATATGATTATTTTCATATCATTTCAGCATTTCATAATGCCAATTCCGAATTCATGGCCGTTCCAAAAAAACTTTATTTATTCTTTTTATATTAAAATATTATAATAATTTAGGCTTTTGGGATGAAAATCGGATAACTCCGAAAATTCAAAAGTCGGTTTTTTCATATTTTTCGCTAATTCATTCAAGAAATTTTATGCTCCCGGCAGAGTGTAGGTTCAGAACCGGATTACTACAATGAAGTAGTTTTAGAAGAAAATTGTTTTGATTTTACACACAAAAATTATTATAAAGTTAATTTTTGAAATTTGAGTTATATGCTTTTAATTCTAAACGTCTCAATTGATGAAATACCAATGTTTAGGATGATACCAACTTTATGGACGATTTAGGATACCCACATTATAGAGGGTGGTAAATCGTCAGGAGGGTTTGCCTTTCAGAAGATTTCTAATCGCATTGAGGAAGGAAAATTACAATACGTTTCTTGACGATATAGAAATTAGTGCAGTGGGCATTTCGTCATTTTTAAAAAGTTGTTTTATTTAGTTCTTAATCTTGTCTTTTCACTCAGCTGTATGCACATAGCCAAATATAACAGGAAAGTAGGTAGCACCAATTTTTAAAATTATATTTGTGAATTACATCAAATAAAAATAAAATAAAAAACGGACTACTACATCCCATGAAGTGTCTTGGGTTCAGTACGCGGTATATACTAAACGGTTTCTTGGACAATATTTGCGCAGTGAGGTCACGCTCAAAACATTGTTTTTTCCACAATGAAGGGAAACTTGGTAGTTTGGGGGAACCCCAGGATGTTCAGCAGATCCATCAAGGTCTATCTGTATCAACTTAACAATTGGCTGCTAACAAATTAAATAGTTGATATTGAGCCATTAAGTTCTGCAACTCTGTGCTCTACCCATCTCTCGTAGTACTTTTAAGAATAACAAAAAAACTAGGGCAAGCGGAACTCTGCGAAGAGCGATCATCAATTGATAATCAGCTGAATGCACAGTCAATCACCGAGGATGGTCGGGTGCATCGTTCAACCTACATCCGATGAACTACTGCACTACTTGCCCGTTCCATATTTTTCCGGACAATCGGAGTGATTAGTTTTAGCGCAAGGATAATCAGAGGCTAACAATGCCGAATTGGAGCAGTTTTCACCCGCCGCTCTCTAGAGCTTCCAAGTCTCATTACAGCATCGTTGAACTGTGACTTACTTTCATCTACCTGCCTGTCAACTTTGCTGACAGTGGCTTAATTGGATCGTCCTTCCGGTTTTCGTGATCGGCAGTTTCAATTAGCCATTTAACTCCTTTTAACAGTTTCCTATTATTTAACTAACATAAACGGACCTAATAGGAAAGTAATCATTAATTTTGTTCAATTAACCTGTAAATGAGGAAATTATACCGGTAATTACAAAGGAAAAATGAAATGTTGCTTTAAATGAGTTTTCATCCCTCTCAGTCTCCTGGAATAGGTGACCACAGTACTTTTTTTAAAGAATTTATCTATTGAATTTTACAACTGTGTTATAACAATATAACAACTAAATATAATGAATGATACATAACATTATGGATAACTTTGTATCAGAGTACGGAGCATTAAGGATTCTACGAAGGATTTTGGATACGAGAGGAATTCGATGGTTCAGTAGAGTCCCGAAGCTCTACCCAATAAGACCAAACAGGTCTTCTAATAGTCATGAATATGAGTCTTTTTTAATCACTTGGTAGCTTAGCTATAATAATAAAAATTCTATGATTCTGTTTAGATTGGATAAGGCAGGTAAAATTCGTTCCCTCAAGAAGAGAAAAAAAATCTTATGTCAGGAACCGACCATTGCGAATACTTCAGGACTAAATTCTTCAATCTCAAATTTGGCGACCTATGACTGTTGAACTTACCCTTTTCATAATAAAATATTACAACAATAACAAATTATATATGCCCATGATTTATTAATATATGCGTTTACATTAGGCTAGAGATACTATAATCTAAAAAATACGATACTATAATCTCATACAAATATTCTTCGATAAGGTGATAGCTACCACGGTTATCCATGGCACCGAATTTTAAGATGAAAATTCGGTTACATGAATTTTCTTTTATCTTTTTTCATATCCCTATTTTCACCGATTGGTGTTGTTATCAAATTTATTGTTGGAAGATAATAAATATTCCTCGTAGAAGAAAATTAAGTATCTCTTTAAACTGAATTATCGATACATTGTTCGAATATCTACTGCCTTCCTGCCTAAGCAGATACAAACGGACTTTATTGTTAGATTTTTAAAAAACATAGAAAGGTAAAATTGTAATTCTTGAAGAAAGTAACCATTAAACGATTGCTTAAACATTAGTTTATTGTTAATCAAATGATACAGAGAAAAATAATTTAAACTTCATTCCTGGATATATAAAAATCATAAAAAGGGGCTTTTATTCAATTCTCACGTTGTAGATAAGTTAAATAATGTTTCTTTTGGCATATTTCATACAAATTTTATATATTTGTAACATTTGATTAAAAATAAACTATTATATATATATTATGTATATATATATATATATATGTACACACATATAAGCTAGCATTATTTCTTCTCAAAATAATATCAAACTCAGGTTACCTGGATTTTCTTCTACTTTTTTTCATATTTTCACTCGAAATCGAATTGGATAAGAGAATCTACTCTATCATTTAAATTAAGTATAGATACATTTCCCTATGAAAATCTTCTGTTTTAGTCATCCTGTTTGTCAGCTAAAAAGCGGTATTAAAACAAATTTTTATCTGTTGACCATTGTAGTGAGGCTTACACCTTTCTTGGTATCGATATATTTTTTCAAAAGGATTTAAATGAATTATTTAAATACTTAATTGTAACTATTAATGATTTATAACGGTGGTATAATTAAATAAATAATATGCATGCACTCACTTGTTGTCTTTGTTAGTTTTAACTATGTTTAAATGCGTTAAACGCTTCACGATAAAATTTAAATTAGTTTTAGAAAATAATCCACAGTTGGAACTGATTATCAGGTATCATTTAATAATTAGGCGAATGATATCCATGGACGAATAACTTATTGAACTAAAACATAATGTATGAGACTGACATAATTTGCAAATTTTAAAAACAACTCCCTCAATATTAATTACCAATTAAACAATTTTCCTTTTTTGTATGTGTTCATTTATACATTATTTAACTATTGGATTAAAAAACTTATAGAAAAGAATTCGGCTTTTATTGTCTTTGTTAGTTTTAACTTCTTTTAAATTATCCACGGTTGGAACTGAGTATTAAGCATTATTTAATAATTAGGCTAATGATATCCACGGAAAAATGACTTATCGAACTAAAACATGATCGAGTTATATTGTAATTAAATTTTATGAATAAACAGAAATCGTTAAACATGAACTGTTTATATTCTTAAATGACGAGGGTATATTATAAAAAATTATAAGTATCTTTAATTTAATAACATGATCTGACAATTGATATATTTTTTATGTAATGCTATTGCTGAAAGAATGAAAGAGCATGCTTTATGGGTAAGGATTAAGCATGCTTTAGTAAGTATTAAGCCTTTTAGCGATTTGGTAGAAGTTTGTATTATAATTCTTTCTTATCAAGAGTATCTATTTTTTTTCTTTAATAATTTTCTGTTATATTCCTACGAGTTACACTAAAAAGTCATTGCATTGTGTAACAACTTACAAAAAATACAAGAGAAAGACCTTAAGAAACCGGTCGGTTGCAGCTAATTAGGGTAGATCGTGAACACACTTGGCAAGGACGTTCACCGACCATCGTTAGGCAAACGTCCTTTCGAAAAATGCACTCGAATAAAAGCTAGGGCCGTGTTTTAATCTAACATTTTTTAATCATCATTTAATAATTAGGCGAATGATATCCACGGAAAAATGACTTATCGAACTAAAACATGATCGAGTTATATTGTAATTAAATTTTATGAATAAACTGAAATCGTTTAACATGAACTGTTTATATTCTTAAATGACAAGGGTATATTATAAAAAAATTAGAAGTATCTTTAATTTTAAAACATGATCTGACAATTGATATATCTTTTATGTAACACTATCGCTAGTCAATTAAAGGGAAAAAAGGGAGAATTGAGGCCCCTTTCGAAACTAAATACGTTTATATATTTTTATGGGCTATTGCTTTTCCTGATCAATAAATTAAATTATTAACCAATAATCATAAATAATAACTTATGTAATGATTGGTTATTATTTTTTTTTTAATATTCCAGACTTTCATCTAAAGTAGCGTAAATAATTATGTCGATGTAATGTATGTAAAGTGTATTCATATGTTATCACAAGCATACCGATTGTGAATTGAAAAAAAAATCATTTATGTATTATGGTGGTATTCTCATATTCTTGTAGAATAACTATATTACTTTTAAACAAATCCATAATATCAATAATATAATGAGTTTTACTAATTGAGGCGTTCAGGATCAAAAGCGGATAACTCAAAATTTCAAAATTTGCTTTTTCACATTTTTCGATTGTTTAGTAATACTTTTGAAGATGGCTTCGTGATCTACTAAGTTGAACTTGCTATTTGAGAACCGCCAATGGATAGTTTCTCTACTTGTCATTTCATGTCATTGTATACATTCATTCTATTTACTGGATGTATTAATATAATAAAGTTGTAAATTACAATGAATAAATTATAAAAAAAAAATAAGTAATACTTCATTCTTCCTAAACTACGGATTCAGAACCAGAATAAAACATTGAGAAATAGGGCGGCTAAGTGTCGTGTTAGAGAAATTTGCTTGACTAAACTAGCGAAAAATTTGAAAAACACTATTTTTTAAATTTTGAAGATGTCCAGTTTTGATCCTGAAGGCCTCAGTTATAGTTTAACATTCTCATGTACGAGTACTCAAACGAGGGGAGGGACGAAGGCATTTGCTACATTTTAACAATCACTGGTGGATCTGCGCTATTAGTATTATCATTAACAAGTTTTTAAAGTTTAAATGTAGAAAAAAAAAAGTAAGCCGTCGCGGGACGCCTAGTAGATGTGAAACATAGAAGTTGCATGTTATTGGGAAAAAAATAATTATTTAAGTGTAAGAAAAGGATGTAATGGAAGGGAATACAGATTTATTTATGTGATAAAAATAATATTATTTTCATTTATTTTTTATTAAGTGTTATAATTTTAATTTTTTTTTTTTAAATAAATGATATCTCCAGGGCCGGGACTCGAACCCGGGTTCTTCCCACATTCTTCCCCCTGTATACATCCCAAATTGCGGTTCAAGTCCCGGCCCTGGACATATATTTTCTTTTCAAATAAAAATATTTAATAATATTATTTTTATTAAAAATTATACATAAAAGACCATTATAATCCAAATAAAATATTACTATTCAGTATCATCAGTTTTTTCTGTAATATTAATACTCGATGATGTTTCTGATGGTATCAAAGTTACAATAGGCCGATGGTAACTAAAATCATCAACGAAAGTGTTACTTTTAATGTTATGGAGGTGTCTTGTAAATACTGCATATATTGTTGAAGATTCCCTTGGATTATTATTAATATACAACTGAAAATCTTGATGAAGAAACGTAATCAATGGTGCTAAATCATGGGTAATTCATATGAATTTTCGTTTAAAATTCTTGAACTACTTATACTGTACGGAAGTAAACTACGGTGTAAAAATGAGATGATGTCTTTGATTTTTCCGTCAGGTGAAATATATACAACAACCATGAGTATCTATATCCCATCATCTAATGTAATTTGAGAAGCACATTTAACGAGGCATTTAAGCACTTAAAGCGTAATTTTATAAGGATAATAATTTCATTAATGTTAACTAAATATTTAATATTAAAATTTTAAAAAGTGACTTTAAATAACTTAAATTTGAGCACATTTAATGTTCAATTAAATAATACATTTAACGAGAAGCACAGCCACGGGGCTGCTTGAAGTTTTAGCATCACGACATCAACAGTTGCTCTCACTCGCCAAACGCCATTAGATATTTCACATCAAAAATCTATACCACCATAACCCATGAAGAATCTATACCACATAACGTTTTTAGTTGGATTGTGGATACGGACTTTAGTATTTCTGCGCCAATGATTGTGCCGAGATCGATAGACGCTCAACCGTCAATGTTTTTTTCAAATTAAATATATCGGCATTATAGAGGTTGGGTGGGCGCGTTGGGAATCTTCTTACCCATGATCATGTTCAAAAAGTGTTTAATTAATAATTATGTTGAGATGCAATTAATAGGGCCATAAAATATCCATTAAAATTATATTTAGCATTGTACTTCCAATTATAATATATTCTGCCTAAAGGATTTATCCCACTGCGTTTGATTTCTGGATTAAATGCTTTTGATACGTCTTGAAACAAGTTTCCCAAAGCTTGTGTCTATTTGATGAGTCTGTTTGTACCGTTGATGTGAGATGCGATTATGATGTGTGCCTTGATGATGCCTGAATTGGTGAAAGGATGACTGGTTTGTTTTTCCAATATTTTAGTGATCATTGTAGTGAGGGTTACACCTTTCTTGGTATTGATATTGATATATTTTTCCAAAGGATTTAAATGAATTATTTAAATACATAATTGTAACTGTTAATGATTTATAACGGTGATATAATTAAATACATAATCTGCATGCACTCACTTTATATTCATTTTCACCATATCGCGTCATTAATTGGCATGCATAATCATTTTTGATTGTAAAAAATATTTTTATTATCGGTCCAGTCCAATAAACAATCACCAGGACTAACGAAAAATTCCATTGAATGCATTTCAATTATTCACATCCACCAAAAATTATGTACAAATTTTACCTACTTTATTAAATAAAATTTTAAAAACAACTCCCTCAATATTAAGTACCAATAAAACAATTTCCTTTTTTGTGTGTTCATTTATTCATTATTTAAATATTTGATTAAAAAACTTATAGAAAAGAATTATGGTTTTTGACTGTCTTTGTTAGTTTTAACTTCTTTTAAATTATCCACGGTTGGAACTGAGTATTAAGCATTATTTAATAATTAGGCGAATGATATCCATGGACAAATGACTTATCGAACTAAAACATGATCGAGTTATATTGTAATTAAATTTTATGAATAAACAGAAATCGTTAAACATGAACTGTTTATATTCTTAAATGACGAGGGTATATTATAAAAAAATTATAAGTATCTTTAATTTAATAACATGATCTGACAATTGATATATTTTTTATGTAATGCTATTGCTGAAAGAATGAAAGAGCATGCTTTATGGGTAAGGATTAAGCATGCTTTAGTAAGTATTAAGCCTTTTAGCGATTTGGTAGAAGTTTGTATTATAATTCTTTCTTATCAAGAGTATCTATTTTTTTTCTTTAATAATTTTCTGTTATATTCCTACGAGTTACACTAAAAAGTCATTGCATTGTGTAACAACTTACAAAAAATACAAGAGAAAGACCTTAAGAAACCGGTCGGTTGCAGCTAATTAGGGTAGATCGTGAACACACTTGGCAAGGACGTTCACCGACCATCGTTAGGCAAACGTCCTTTCGAAAAATGCACTCGAATAAAAGCTAGGGCCGTGTTTTAATCTAACATTTTTTGCAAAACCGTTATAGGCGTGCCTCGGATGTAGGGCGGGGTGGAATGGCAAAACCCCGTTGTTTGTTTTTTTTTCTCGAAGGCTCGTTGAAGTTTCCTCGCGGGTCATTATATAACTGGGTCACTACACTAACCTAAATGAAAGGAAAAGCAGGCGTGCAACTGGCTACAGCTGAATTATCCTTCGTTGGCTGCCTTTCTATTAGCTGGATATCGAGGTCGTAGTGCCCCTGTCGCCATATTTTACAGGTTTTTTATTGGATCGGTGTGTGAACCCCCAGACGGCTAGAAGCTTTCAATAATCGGCCATAATAATGGATAAATATATCTGTACATTTATAAATATAATGATTTATTTTATTTTATTGTTTATTAATTGTTATAATTTTTAAATATTTTTATTTGAAAAGAAAAGATATGTCTAGGGCCGGGACTCGAACCCGGGTCGCCCACGTCTCTAGCGTGTTGCTCTACCAACTGAGCTAACCTGGCTCGCTTCTAGGTCACACATATCCTTTCTTTTCACTGATCCCATATCCCCGTGTTCTCGCAATTTGCGATGTATAAAAGGGAAGAATGTTCATTGAACATTACTTTAATTATGACCCGGGCTCGAGTTAAGGTTGGGCGATAGTCGATAGTTAGTACTATCGTTAGGCCGTATACTATCGGCTCAAAACTATCAATTGCTATCGATAGTTTTTCGATAGCTACTTCCTTTTTTTTCCAAAACTATTCAATAAAGAATTTCAAATAATTTAATTAAATTCAATGACCTACTTACTATTTGAAATTTGCAGGATTATAAATTATAAGATTATATCATAAATATGAGAAAAATTACTAATTTATTTGAATTTTAAAAAGTTATATAAAAGATAATCCTTGAGCTCTAGGCATTCCGAGTTCAATTTCAAATAATCTCACATTGAAAATTATACACCATTGTTTTCCCAATATCTGTTTATCTTTAACAATTATTCTTTCGTTAAACTCTTGTATCGAAAGTGTTAGGTTCTTTTCAAAGTCAGATCAACAAAATCTAATGGATGTACATGCAGTATTTAAAGAATACCTGTTGGTCATTCAACATTTTAATGATGGTCCAGCACATGGTGGAGAGATTAAACCACAACTCAAGGAAATCCGTATTGCCAGGAAAAAAAATTATTGACATAGATGGGACAATCATAAGAGAAACAGTAAGTTCAAAAACAGTACGTCGTGCCCTTATACAAAATAAATCTCATCAAAGGATAGCTCTAAAGAAAACATTTATTTTAGTTAATTTTCCTAAATAATAAAAGTTGAATATTTTTAATTTTATTTTTTTTACTTATTTAAAGTGATACTATAAATGAATGTTCTGAAGATTTTCTGTTTTTATTGTTTTTTTGACTTCGTTCCTTTTTTTTTACAGGATTTATCTATTTCATTAGGAGAATTTATATGTGTGTTATAATTACCTTTTATTTTTATTTTATAGCTTTATGAATGCCTATAATTTGGGGAAAACGTAAAAAAAACAATAAATATTTTTAATGCTGTACGATTAATGAGCATGTTTTATTGAGAAAATCGGTTGTAACTTAAATAAATAAATAATTAAATAAATAAACTATAGCTACTTGTAATATTATATATATTATTATATAATATATTATATTATTATTATATATATATATATATATTCACAATATCAATATAATATATAAATATATGTATAGTTATAGTAAATATTATATATATATATATATATATATATATATATATATATATATATATATATATATATATATATAAATACAATACTTTTATTTTAATATTGAAGATTATATCATTGACCAATGCCATAATAGGCGTTATCTCGGATAGAATAAAAAACATATTCGAAAAACATTTACTGAATACGAATATGATTTGGCTTTATATGCATGTAGTTTCTTACAGAAACCACATTTGTTTATAAGTCATTTTAAATATCATAATTTACAAAACATCTATTAGTATTATCAAAAACTAAATTTATATAATTAAGAATATGACACTATTAAAGACTACTCGGTTTATTAGGAGAATATGATTTATATAATATAAATAAAGAGAGTGACAAATGCAAAAAAGTATAATATATATCTTTTTTGATCATTGCTTTAAGTTTTAAATATTTTTATTTTGAAGAGAAAAGATTTGTCCCCAGCCGGAATTCGAACACGGATCTCCGCCTCACCGTGGCAACGCTCTAACCATTTGAGCCACCGGGGTCGCTCCTAACCTAGGACAAATCTGTTCTCTTCACCGATCCCAAATCTTTTCTCTTCAAAATAAAAATATTTATAATATATATCATTTGTATTTAATGGAACATAAAACAATTGAGCTTTTACTCTTTAATACGGTATTAATAGAGTAAAGGCGCCATCGTGCCAATTCAGGTGTTATTAGTGACAAAAATAACGATGCAAGCGCATGAAGCAGACACGAAACAGTACATCTCACTTAGACAGCACAAAAAAAAACTCATTAAGAGCAAGGTTTTTAATGTATAAGGTCCCATTGAATTCGGAAAAGGTTATATTGGTAAATAGTTTTAAAAATAAATATTGTTTAAGATAAATTGCTAATTATAACTAAAAGACAAGTTTCCGATTATGGCAAAGTGAACTTTTTTAGTTTGTGAAAACGCCTTTCAAATTTTACACAACTTTCAACAATTCGAAAGCACCGCGTTGAAATAAATAAACCTCAATTTAAGGCCATATCATAGTCAGTACTTGATCACCTGGTACTCATTCTCTTCAATCTTTGAGTGCATTTTTAATTGACCAAAAGAATGATAGAGCTTTTATGATTACTATATGAATTAATCCTTAACTTTACAATCTAGGAATTCTGCAATTAATTTAATGGTTGTTGAGATTTTCTGTATTAATGATATATATATATATATATATATATATATATATATATATATATATATATATATATAATTATAAAAATTATAAGTTTAAAAAATAATTAGAATTAACTTTTTCTTTTTATTAAAACACTGCAATATTTGTTATTATTTTTACATATATACCAATTGGAGGTTAATAAAGGAAAAAAAGTTGACTAAGTTTTAAATTTAAGTTTATTCATTAAAGGAGGATTTTAAAATTTTATTTCTTGGATATTAATATTTTGTGAAATTTCCACTCATTATTGCGCTGTGCCATGGGAATATTACAAATAAAGACGGTTATCCAACAAAGATTATTATACTATTATTATTACATATAATTATTATTATTACGTAAAGATAATATAATAAAAGAATGCATTTATGTGACCCTAACAAAAATCCACCTACTTATTAGGCGATCCAGATTATATTTTTACCTTAATTATTAAAATGGAGCTTCAAATGTTGTATCGAATATTTATTCGATGAAAGTATAGTATCCTTTAATTAATGAGAAATGATATATTTTATGATATAATCGGTGATATATGATATATGATATAATACCTATTAAAGAAAGTCTTGAACATGAGTTGTTACATTACATATATTTGTAATAATGAGAAATTTTCTCTCCAAAGTTAATTTACCCACTTCTCAAAAATATAGATTTTTTGAATAATTTAAATTTAATATTATCTAATTATCTCATTGTATCAGAAAGAACTAGTGAGCCCCATCACTAGACCCTCTGCTCCTACCATTCAATTGAAAACCAGAAAATCCTATCCACATTCCTCTCTTAAAATTCACCTGGTGCAGTAAAAGAGATGCATGATATCATATTAATATGTTACTGTCAAAAATATATAAAAGCCAAGGGGCTAAGAAAAAAACAACTTATTATTTACTTTACCTCGAGTCTTAACTAAGATAAAGTGAATCATCTAAAATTGTCTGAATAAATATAACGATTACAATCAAGAAATAACACTGAAAATATCTCAAACCTGGCAGCTGTCATAAAAAACTACGATTGAAATTTTATCTCCATATTTTTGACGTATCACAACTAGAATGGCCAATATAATTCTTGCTTACATACAAAAAGTCATGTCAAAAGATCATGGATAAGCCAAGTTAAAATAGATCTACAAAAAGCGATAATAGAAACAACAAATAAAAAATATTTACATAAAAAAAAGTTGTGTGGTTTTATGAAACCACGATGCAAGTAAAACCTTTTTTTCGGAAAAATTATTCGATTTAGGGTATTAAAATTGCGTTCTCGACCTTATCATAATTATGGAAAAATGGGAATGATAATGGGAAATCAATAGTAGACAAAATATTCAATTATAAAATTTAATTTCAATTTGCGTATTAGAGTACGTTCTACATAATTAATACAATCATTTAGATGATTTCTGACATTGACCTCAAATGTGCAATGCACAAAATGCCAAAATCTAGGACACACAAAGGCTTACTGCCATCACCAGACCAGATGCGTCAAATGTCGGCCCACACTCATCTGAAGCACGCTCGAAGCCTAAGGACGAGCCTGCAAAATGTGCAATCTGTGGTGAAGACCATCCTGCTAGCTACAGGGGTTGCGTCGTGTATACAAACCTCTATAGACAGAGATCGCACAATACTGCATACAAAAAAACTGTACAGAAGACCTTAAATGTTGTTCCTGAACCTGGCAATTTATCGCATTTCCCAGAACTGCCACAAACATCTATCAGCCAGCAGCATCCCACTACTTCGACGATCGCCGATTTACAGGAAGAGATAAAGCCACCTTCTCAAGCCTACACCAAGACTCTACAGCAGCCGCGACGTCAGACGCCTCAGAACATCCAATCTAAACCCAGGCACAGACCCAACCTCTACGACATCCTATTCCTCTTCACCACTTACCCCTCCGTGTTAAACTTCCTCCAGAACACCCACTTCCAGTTCCATCACAACCTTCTCTCCTGGTTAACCCCACATTACATTGACCAACGAAAGTTGATCTACCTCCTCGTCCCCAACGTCGGGCTCAGCACCCAGTCAACACCCCTACTGATTATCCATCTCAACCACCTCATCCATATCCATACCAAATCCATAATCCCTCCGACATACATTCCACCCTATCTTCCTTCCTGATAAACCTACAACAAACTATCAAACCGCTCATCACCCTCCTCACTAGACTCCTCACATAAATTCCATTTAACTTCCCGCGATGAATGTGAAGCCCCTAGCTGTCCTCTTATGGAATGCGAACGGATTATACAACCACCGAGACGAACTTGACATATTTCTACATGACAATCAGAGTGACATTGCCCTACTGACTGAAACTCACTTCACTAAACGTTCATATTTTTTTATAAGCGACTACATCACTTATAGATCTGACCACCCAGACAACACTTCCCACGCCGGTTCTTGCATCCTTATCCATAAACCTATTCCACATTCCCTTATTCCCTTAACTCCTAATGAGGCTATCCAAGCAGCCTCTATCATCATATCAACTTGTCCCTTCCATCTTACATTATCAGCTGTATACTGTCCTCCTGGCAATTCTCTATCCTATAACCAATTAGAATCATTATTCCAATCCCTCGGATCACGCTTTATTGCTGGAGGAGACTATAATGCTAAACACCAACGATGGGGCTGTCGAACATCTAACTCTCGTGGCAATATCCTGTCTCATGTCTCCACTTCTCGTAGTTATTCAATCATCTCTCCCCCCAATCCTACCTATTGGCCAACTTCCCTGAAAAAACGCCCTGATATCCTAGATATATTTGTCACATCCCAGATTTCGATCCTTTCTAACTGGCAGAACATTTAAAGTAAATCATAATGGTTCCTACTCTTCTCTCTATTCCTAGTCTGCTGGTGCCTCAAGGACATTCCAACCCATCCTAACACCTTCATCTCCACGTATGCTGATGGCACATGTGTGTTATAAGTAAATAACGACCCATGTATTGCACCCCAATCCCTTCAATCACATTTATCAAGCCTCGAAGAATGGTGTCGGAATTGGAGAATTAAAATCAATTCCAAAAAGTCCCATCAAATTACCTTTACCCTTCGCCGAAAACCCATGACTTCATGTCCTACTGTATCCTTTAATAGTACTCCACTTATCCCTGTTGAACAGATCCGCTACCTAGGACTCAACTTAGACAAACGTCTTGCTTGGAACCCTCACACAAGACTGAAGAGACAAGAAACAGCTAGACGCTTCCGACTACTTCAACACATACTAGACAAACGCTCAAAGCTTCAGATCAATTACAAAAGACTCATTTATGTTACTGTAATAAGACCTATATGGGATTACGGAATTGAATTATGGGGCTCCACCAAAACATCAAATTCTTCTGGTATTCAATCCAAAATCCTTCGCAAAATCCTAAACGCTCCTTATTTTGTCACAAATAAAACCATCCATAAAGACCTTAACGTTCCATATGTTACCGATTTAGCCAATTCCAGATACCTATCATTCCATCATAAACTCCAGCCCCATCCAAACCCAATAGTTTCCATCTTTGCATCCAATACCATCTCGGGCAATCCTCCTAGGCGTCTGAAGAGAAGATGGCCTCGGGGCCTTATATTATAGAAATGTTATTAGAGTGCTGCCAGTGGGTAGTGCCTCTACATGTATCTAGTTAGCCATACAGCCCTTGTACTAGATGTATATATTACAGTTGTACAATTCAATAAAATAATTTAAAAAAAAAAAACCTTATATGATTTCTGACATCTGCGGCATCTTTCCGCATTTAGTCGCTTACGTCATTATAATTTATTTTATTTTATTTATTATTAGTTTTAAATATTTTTATTTGAAAAGAAAAGATATGCCTAGGACCGGGTCTTCCAGATCGCTAGTCTGGAACTCTACCATTTGAGCTATCCTGGCCCTAATCTAGAGTACCGGTCCTGGGCATATCTTTTCTTTTCAAATAAAAATATTCATAAATTAATAACAAATAAAATAAAATATAATGACGTAAGGTAACTAGATCCAAATTAAAATAATGTTCACAGAACATTCTTCCCCTCGTATACTTCGCAAAAATGCGAGAACGCGGGGGCTTGGGATCAGTGAAAAGAAAAGACATGACCACGATCGAGAAGCGTGCTTGATTAGGGCCAGGATAGCTCAAATGGTAGAGGCCCAGACTAGCGATCTGGAAGACCCGGGTTCGAGTCCAGGTCCTGGACATATCTTTTCTTTTCAAATAAAAAAAAAAATTCGGATATAGGTTTGCCACTTTGAACGATAAACGTATTAAATCCAACACTCGAGGCTAGTAGCACTCGGCATGAGATCTTTCCGCACTGTACTAATTTTTTCCGGCGGCTCAGAGTGTAGTTCAGCTTGTGAAGATGATTGAAGGCGTAAATAAATTTAAATATATTGAATGAACCGGATAAAAATAAAAATATTTCATCAAATATTCATATGAAATGAGTAATGCGAGAAGGTAATGACATGCGATAGATGAACGACAAATTTTGGGACGATAGAATAAAGTTTCACGTATTAACCTTTAACAGTCGTTTGTAATGTTTAGAGTTTTAATTTAACTCACTAGCTGTATCGTTATCCATCACGATAAAGTAAATAAACATTTACATTAATACACAGATCAAAACACACAAATTCCGCGGAACACACGAATAAGTGAGAATATAAATGAAATGCTGCACGGTCAGCTGACTGGGCGCCACCATATTGGCCTTGGCTGCTCTGGCCTTACCCCTACTCCAGCTGTGCGTCATGGAATAGAGAAACGAAAATTTTTGGAACGATAAAAAAAAAGTTTCACTTTAAAAAGTAAGCATACAAAAAATAAAATAAAAACAAGGTGATAAAATTGGTAAAAGCGGACAGTTGTTCCAAAGAAAGAGGTGTTGAAGACACCAGGAACAAAATAGATAGAAGAGAGAAAAATATTACATGGAGAAAAGATGAAGGAAGTACGGAGGAATGCCTTGCGTGATCCTTCTGGGTCCATTCGCAATAAATAAATATATTGGTATCTATTTGTCTTGACTATATTTATTTTTTATTTATAGTTTTTTCAATGTCACGGCATGGTTATGAGAACAATGTAGTATCGAAACGTTGCCAGATAGCTTAACGAGTTATAACTGAATATTAAGAATTGAAAGAAAGAACTTACTAACACTTTCATATATATCAGACACATTTAAATTAAAATTAAAACTAGCTATTTTGCCATTTATACTACGAAATCAGGTGAGATAGATTTTCCAGATTACATATTAGATATATACTTCCAACGCTTCCTTAACGGAAGTGAAACCACTCTTACGTTAAAAGGAAACAATGCCGAAAGGTTTTAGAAATCAATGTATTGCATAAAATATATTACTCGAAAAAATATTTGTCCGCCTAAATATTTAAACGTCTCAAACAAGCCATTCGAATAACGAGATGTATATATTAAAGTAAAGTCTTTATGTAATTAACATAACTACATAATCCTACTTATATTATAAATGCTGAAGTATGTAAGGATGTATGTTTGTTACTCTTTCACGCAAAAACTACTGAACGGATTGGGAAGAAACTTTACAGTAATATAGGTTATACCGGTAAATTACAACACATTGATAAATACATATGTACATTATGCTTCACATATGTACATTATTATTCAATAACATTATGCTTCTTCCGTTTTCGTTCATGATTTAGCTTTGTATATTAACAAGCATCTTACAAATCTATTTTTTAAACCACCCGGAGCTCTAACCCTAATCTGTCATAGGTAAAATATTTGTAAATATACAAAAAAATCGGAAATTTCATGTATTATAATGTTTTTATAAGAGAAAAATTGTCCGTCACATCGAATTATAACACATAATATATATGGATTCAGCTATTTTTAAAATGCTTTCTCATTTTAGAAAAGAAAAAACTTAACTACCGAAATATACTCATAACAAAGTTGTTTTTTATAACATAAAAAATATAAATGAATAACTAAACATTCTATATTTCTATTCCATTTTCCGGCTTTTCCTGGGGTAGATCCTGTTATTATGATTCTGTTATTCATATTATTAGATGTTCTTTTCTACTTTATTATTTTTCCATTAGCCGATTTCTGTTTATTGTCAATTTATATTCTATCATTTTCTTTGTTCGTTTTATATATGTATATATATATTTTTTTTCTCTCTATCAGAACATACGTTTTAATTCATATTTAATTATTCCAATAATGTAGTTGTTTGCCCAGACATTTCCTATTAATTTCTGTACAATATTGTTATTCTTAAGGGACTATGTCCCAGAATAAAATTATTTTTCTATTTCTATTTATATATATATATATTGAGAATCGATTATTCGAACTATTGTCATCGTGTGTGGCTCAGATAATCGAAATTTACTTAAGAAAAGGAATATACCAAAAAATCACCGCTTTTGCACTTTAAAAAAAATCTGTATTTGTTGTATAGTACGCAAGCTAAAAAAATAAGCAAAAATAAAAATATGTATGTACATAGCGAAATTGATCAAGATTGACTCAAAGAGTAGTAATAAAATGTTGTTTACTGTTCATCGCAGCTCTAGTTCTTTGTAGCAAAAATAAAATACATTTAAATAGAATAATAGGTTTTGTCTCGACAACTCATAACGTTGCCTAATTTTTTTTAAGCAATAAATTATTGATTGATATTGTTTAACTATCACCCAACTATCCTTATTATCACATTTATTTAGTATCTCAGGAATCAAAATTTTCTATCAAAAACAGAGCACATCAAGTAGTTACGGAATGTTTTACTTTTTAAAGTAAAGAAAATTAAATAATATATCTAAGCCATTGCTTATGACTCTTGTAAGAGGTGGACCATTTTTAAAATGTATAATAATAAAAATCTTAGCTTACAGGTTTTATTTATTAATTTTTTTAGCCGTTAGGTTTCAAAATCAGGTACATCCATTTTTTCCAAAAATGCATTTTTTTTTCATAAGTTCATAATGCCAGAAATGATTTATTAGATGTGTTTGTTTCAAAACCATCTAGATACTTGAAAAATCAATACCAAAAGATTCCGTTTTCTATCAAAAGTGGTTACATCCATTATATCAAATGAGAATTTTTTATGTAAAAAAATCAAAATTATGTACATATATTGCTTAATTATATTGATTAAAGTGATTTGTTTTTAAAAATGTCGATTTTATTAATTTTTTATCAATCATAAACCAATCAGATATCGATATTTTCTGAGCAAGATTTATCCAACATATTTTTTATATTAAATGAAATTAAAAAAAAAAAAGATGAGGTCATAAAAAACTGTTAATAATTATTGTCTGAAAGTAAATTGTTAAAAAACTAATGAATCTTTTTTGACCAGTACTGAAAATGGATGTAATCGGTTTTGAAACCAAACACCTCAAATAATAATTCTATGAAATCCAATCCTGTGGTGTCTTATATAAATAATATATTATATTATTTATCTAAGACAGCACAGGTCACCAACAACGAGAAATGTCTTGTATTATATTGGTTAAAGCGACAGGTTTAGGTATTGATTCGTGCTTCTAAAAAGAAGTCCTGTTTCACAATGAGGTGACACAGGGGACTCAAGTCGCGTAGACTTAATACTTCGAGGCAAACTTGCTTTGGTCGCCTGGAATGCTGTTTTGAGGCAACTCCTTCTATTTTGAACACTTACGTTCGCATTGTCACGTAACTATGCAAATACGAAATAAAAATGTTGATTGGGTGATGTAACAGGGTAGGATTAGCAAAGCAACAAATTCGTAAACAAATATCTTAAACTATTAATGCGATTTGTATGAGCTTCACTAATGTCAATAAAAAAATTGCAATTAACATTAAAAATTAGACGCTTACTATGGATTTTCAAGAATAAGATTTTCCATAGAATATTCATGAGGTCCGAGAAAGCCAACGAAATAAACCAATCAAAAACTAATCATAATTACATCAATAAAACTCAACGAAAATTGAAAAAAAAAAGACATAGAATAAGAATAAATCACTGAAATGCTGGAAGAAGTAATTACTTTCAATTTATTAAAAATAAATAAAATAGGATCAGTCCCAAATTTATCGAAGGCACTTGGTGACAACGAAGCTCACCTTGTCATTTCAGTTTTTGAAAGCACATCGCCCACTGTCTCAAATATAGCGTTATCAAATTGTGTCTATAGTTTCTCCATTGTCCTGTTTGAACATGTGAATTGTCTGTTTAACTTTTTGGGAACGATTTTGCATGTGTGTTATATTTATCTGCAATATATACCAAACTTATATAGCGACCAAAAAAAAAGCGAACCATAGACAATAACTATCCAAGGGTTTTACGCCTGTATCAACAACAAATCTAACGAGTCAACGTATCGCTAATTCAGGCATCATCAGGACATAAACAAAAAGAAAAATGACCTCAGAGCAGCATATCTCACAAAAACAGAATCACCGAAGACTTCGGACAAACACCACAATTTCACTTCTTACAGAATTCTGTGAGTGCTAGAAGGCCAAAAACACCGCATTGTTATTAAATACATCATTTCCCAAGAGTTGAAATTTAATGAAGATATTGTGATGTTTGAGTGATTTTCTTAATACATGCGATATACAATTGTTCTATAAATGTGCCATCCTAAAAGTATTCTTGAGATTTAAATATCGACTACCTGATGAGTCGTAATGAAGGTCTAGGTTTGAAAATGATTTGTCTGACTCAGAGATGCTGCTCCTTGAAACTAAAAAACGATGAAGGGATCATATTTGTTTCGGTCAAACATTTTTTTTCAAAACCAACCGGAAAATGCTTTACGTTCTTCTCACAAATTAGCTAAATAAATTAATTTGTATAAACCTTTTCTGAACGTACAATAATCCGAAATTCGAACTAAAGTTTATTTGTATCTTCCTAAACAGAAAAGATGATACTCTTCGTTCTTCCAACAGCCCCCTTTTGGTGTCTTTTCCATATCCATAAAAATGCTACTTCGGCATTCATTTAGTCCATGTAAGCAATGAATTATTTACGTGTGTTTCTGATTAAAAGGAAAGTTTTGTATATTTTTAATTTGATTTTGTTTAACCTCGTTTCGACTGCTCTTCTTAAATTTCTTGTATTACCTTCTGTCTTCTGTATTTTATTATTTTCTTTGAAAGTTAGACATGTTTCAATATTCTAATTCACTGTTTCTATTTGACGCTTCATTGTAAGTTCTGTACTATGACAGCTTTGGGAGGTTGGTTGATACAGTAGATGGAAATGAGGCAGCATTCTATGTCTGATTCTTAGCCTCCTTATTATTATTATGCTCCATTTTTTTGACGTTAGGCCGTTTGAAGGGAACCAAGCATTGCTTTATCTTTTATTTGACGAAAGTAGTTTTGGGGAAGTCTCTCCCAATTTTCTTTAATTTAATTAGATATAACTGTGTTCATCAATGGATATAAATGTATATGTTATACGATAAAAAATAAAAAAACGGAAATGTGATCAGAATCGAATGGCTTATTATAAATCGATAAAATGACAAAATCACTAACTCAGAAAACAGTTTTGTAAACGTTTTACGCAACTAATGCTCTTCCCTTAACGATGTTGGTCGTTACGATAGAAATTTATCAGATTTACTCCAGTGATTACGGGACGAGCCATTATAGGTTCGAAACCAGCACTATCCACTCCAACGCAGAGAAGGGCATTAGGTCACACACAGCCAATAAGGAAACCCGATCCCTGGACAAACAACCACACTTTCCTATCCTCAAGGACCAATACATCATCCTCGAGTTCGAAAGAGAGGTAGATAAACCGGCCTTTATTCAAGAGTCAATTAGAAATCGAAGCAGAGCGAAAGAAAAGAACAAGGAAAGTGGAAGACGTTCGACACCCGCAGTTCTTTAAGAGTGAAGGTAGTTTCCCACGCAAGGGTTGCGTAATGCGACCTATAACCTTACTAGCGGAAACGGCTGAACGAGGTCAGGAGGCTTCGCTATCTCTGGAAACTGAAAGACATTGATCTGGGGCTCTGTTCCGGCCGAGATAACGGCAAGTCACCTTCACATTCTTCGAGGAAGACGCCGGGTATTAGACCGCTCTTCGGCAAGCGGGAGTTCAATAGGTCACTGTGACCATAACCTCTGCCGAAGGTGAAGAGGAACGTGCCTAATGAAAGGTGAGGCAGGTCATCCCGGCATAATGAGCTTTCCCAATCAAGGTTTTTTTTAATTAGCATAGCCTATGCTTTGTTAATCATTCAAATTTTTCTTTTTAACATACTAACATAACAATATTTAAAATCGATCATTTGATTACTGTAAATGAGTATTGGTTTGTCCAATTATTTAAAGCTTGATCATTAGCCGTAGATTAAAACAAAAAAGTTAATATAATTTATTAAAATGCATTAATAGTTAATATTTTCACGAATTCCTTGCAGTGAGAACAAAAATCTGCTTCATCTATATCTTACACTTACTATACTTACTTCCAATATAAGTTATAAGTTGATTAAAAAATCTTATCTAATTTAAATTTATCAATTTACAAGGTTACTAAGAAATGAACAATGAGTAACTTCTTTAAAATATACCTACAAAATTAAAGTTTTTTCAATGGGAGGGGATTAAAAATTGGAAGTTTAAGCTCAGTCAGACTATTTCGATGAGGATTAAACCTAATTAGACATAATATTTATTTCATTTTCAAATTCAATTCTCATCAATCAGAGGTAATTGATCAGAATCAGAGGTAACAAGTTGTTTTTAAGAATTTGACTATTTCAATTTTATAATTAGTTTCTTTTTTCAGTATTTGGAATGATCCTCATTATGTCCTCTATAATATAATATTTTCTCGATACTTGGTAAATAGGTGTATTTGTTTTTAAAACAATATTTTTAAGTTGAAAATAACTATTTTGGTTAAGACTAATATTTAAAAATCTTCCAAATACTCATATTCTATTGAATTAATTGAGCAAACAATTTTGTTTTATTTTTAACTTGAATCGTCGAGAAAAAGTTTATTTTTATTTGATATAAAAATGTAACGATAGATGATTCTGAATAAAATAACGAGTGTGTATATTTCGTTCCGCAAGTAGTAAGAATACACACATATTCTTATTTATGTATCCATTTCGACGATTCAGGAATCCATTTGGCAATGTTTTTTTTTTGTGCACATATTCATTTTTTCTAACTTTCTCCCCCATAATTGGTTCGCAGAAAGTTAGAACTTCATATTTAGAATTGATGTGCACTTGTTTTTTTGGTCAAAATATATCCAAAGGAAGTAGTACATAAAGACGATAATAGATTTTCATAAAAAATATTTTGTTTTATTTCGTGATAAATTTTTAAACGGCTGTAGCTTTCCAAGGCAGGAATTAAAAATCGTTGAGCACAAAGTTGAATGAATACATTTTTAAACTGCGATCAGATCTAAAATGATAAAAAAATGTATAAGCTCGAAAAATTTTAATGTTTCGCTTTAAGGATTTTTCGATTACAAATTAAAAAATATTAGAAGGAAATACTTTTTGGGTTACGGCTTACTCAGTGCAAATGTCAGAAGCTATAATAAGATTAATAAAATATATAACAGTTTGATGTTACAATATATGTTATGTTCTAAACGTGTTAGGTTTTACTGTACATGTTTGCATCCTTACACAAACAGTATTCGAACTTCATACGTTAATAATAAACCACTTCTTCCTGTGTTTAATAATCAACAGCCCTCAAGAACTCCAACCATCTATACGACAGTGATCGTCACGAAGGTGTAAGACAAAATTTCCCCTTTGACTAGATAACTTGTCTGAAATTCGCCTAATATTACTGTCCAAATACAGTGTAATGACAGAAAAGCAATGATTACAAATGAAAATATCAACTAGAATCAAAACGAAAAGAAACAAAATATCAATTTTTCAAATAGTCAAACTTGTATTACAACCTGACTTATAACTAATACAAAAATAATAGATTTTGGTAAACTATGAAAAACCAGAAGTACTTAATTTCATCCCAAAAAATGTTGATTAAAATAAAACTTAATGGAACTCATTTTTAATTAGGTTATGGGGATAGATAACGCTAAAAATCATTTATGGAGATTTCACTTTAGTAATTCGTTATATGCTTTATTTTGACAGGTAGTTAGTGCTAATTTAATAAAAAATTATATGATACAAGAAAATTTTAATTTTAATTTGACACAACAATTTTGAACCTCCGAGTTTAAAAGGCTACAAAGAAATCATTTGGAGTCCACATCAAATATTTTACTTTCATTGAAAGTATCTAAATATCTCCGTATTATAATAAAATATATCGGACGAAATTAGATTTCGAAAACAACGAAGAAAATATGTTAGTTTTTTTAATAATTATATTCAACATCATTGTATAGGGGAATATAAAACCTCGTTCTGTATTTATAAAAGACATTCAGTAGACATCCATGCACTTAAACAAAAGGAAAAATGCAACTGAAGAAAATCAAACACAATTTTCAAAACATTAAGAAATATTTACAACATAAATTTGTGTGTGTGTAATATATATATAGTTTTGAATAAGATTACTGCTTTTACTCGTAAATATACATAAATTTTGATTTTATAATTTTGTTTTTCTCTTCTGTCACATTTCTAACAAATAAACAATAACAATGAAATAGGATAAATAAAAAAGCGGATGTACAGTAAAATGGGTGTCAATTCAGCACATTGTTTCATCGAATTTATTACTTCATTTCATCGTTTCTTTTTTTATATTCACCAAAACAAAAATAATCGTGAGTTTTAGTATGGAAAAAAAACTGTAATTATGGGAAATCAGTCTATTTCGGTAGTCATTTTATCTAGAAATGAACGTTACAACAAACATTTCGAGGTATAGACGAAGACAGAACCAAAACAGTACGAGTAAGTCGGTTTTTTAAGCTTTAAAGATTCAATAATAATCACTATATGCTGATAGTAATAAAATTATTTTTATTTTGGCGAATATTATTAAAAAGGATACGAAAGAAAATATAAAATTCGTTGTGATTTAACTCGAAGTGACAACTAATGGAACTGATACCGTAAAATGTTTCATTATCAAAATTTAAAAAGTTTATTTACTAATAATGTTTAGTTTTATAATTAACAATTATTGTGTGTTTCAGTTTTGTTGTATGGTGTTGTGACACTCTGGGATCAGATAGCAGCATCAAAACCAGGAGTAAGTTTTGATTATTTCCATTAATATTTTTTTTCTTATTATTTATGTTTTGCCATAGAATCGATTTTTTAAATTATAAATAGAACCACTTCCTACTTTTCTTAGCAATAAAAACGAGCCATGTATCATTTGGCATTGGGGAAAATTACCAACCGAAAATAAAATAGTTTATGATAAAATATACAATATGAGCAAGATTACATCTTAATTGGTGGACAGGGTACCCTGTTGAGCATGTTCCCGGACAAATCGCCTCCCTCCACAAACGTTTTCCTTGAAACAATGCAGTCTATACCATGTATGGAACATTTTTATTTTTATTTTTTAGTATACATAATTATATAATCCTTAAAATATCATCCTTTTTTGTTGGTTATGAAAAGCAATGTATTTTGGAGAACAGAAGTAGTTTATCGTCCATTTCTGTAGGATTAAAGAAGGACACACCTATAGGTTACCAGAGGGGAAAAGTCGAGATCTATTCAAATAAATAAATTTCAGTATGTGTAAGCAGGATTCGAACCGGCATTTTAGTTGTGCTTCAGTCTACTTTCAAAGCAGAAGAAAGTAAACAATGAATACTTCGGTTCCACCATAAAGCCCTGCAAAATAGAAGGAAGCATCGTGATACATAAACTCATAAAATAATATTTAAAAATATCGATTTAAAAGAATGATTATAGTTTCCCCTACGAGCTGAAGGGAATATTTCCTTCTTTTTCCCACAATTACCCTCAATCCTTAGATCCATCTTAGCGGAGATGCTATCAGGAAATAATCTTGATGTACTTCGTATTTCTCGTTGGCTAACATTTCCCAGTGAGCTTCATTGACAAGATAAACCCGAGTCCCTTTCCCACCGATTATCTAACAGTATGCTTCTTATTCCTTTAGCTGGAAGATGGACTTTCGCGTTCTTCCATAGCGAATGAAGATTACAGATAAAGGATTCCGGTTTTTTTATGATACTACATGGTTTAAAATGTCATTTAAGAAAAAAAGAAAGCAAAAATGCACATGGCGAATCCGAAGTTATAATATTTCTTTAAAAAAATACAATAAGACAAAATCAAATTTTATGGCACATTTATCATATAATAAAACAAACGATGTATTCAGGACTAAAAGCAGATAACTATTAAATTTCAAAATTAGCAGTGGACATTTTCACTAGCTTAATCAAGCAATTTTATCTTCCTGAAACTTCATGTTCAAAACCGAACCGAAACCCTGTGGTATAAGATGTCAAAGATTAGACAAAATTGCTTGACTAAACTAGTGAAAAAAGTGAGTAATTTAGTTTTTGGAATTTTAGAGTTATCCGGTTTTGATCCCAAAGGCTTCCTTGTAAGGAACCAATATCAACCAATTCCACCACTACCACCAACCAAGAGCGTTTAATATAATCATATCAATGTCATTTGCAAAAGCAGAGTGCTGCGCCATTCATAAATATAGTTCCTGATGTTTGGATTTGGAACTTGTGGAGTGCAATATCCAGAGGTAGAAGGATATCGAGGCATGCTAAAGTACGACCCACCATCTGACTCCTCTTTTTAACAAAAGTTGTTCTCACATATACATACGCTTGGGAGTGGAGCCATATGAACATAGAACACTTCAACATATCGTCCTTTATATGCATTGGCCATGAAACAGTCTTCTTACAGTTATTCGGTCTAAGCTCTTACTTCCAGGCACTTACTAGTATGTTTATAAATGCATATTTATCATTATTAGCATACAAGAAACTTGATAAGTTGGCCTATCCGTCGGGCATTTTAAATCAATTTAAAAAATCACCTTTACAACACTTTTAATCCGATAAATAATAGTGGAACCCCTCCTTCTGGTATAACAGTCTTCAAACATTACTAGACTGTCCGATAAGGGATAATAAAATAATATTCAAAATGTACTATATTATATTTTCAGATATATATCACTTCATTATTTTCGAAAATTATATAAAGAATTATCCGGAGATTCCTTTATATGCACCATAAATTATTTATTAGCACTGTTATTTAATAAATATTTTTGTAATTCACTTGTTTCAGTACCTCGATTTCGATAACCTTCCAGAAACGAACTTCTCATGCGACAAGAAGGTCATAGGTGGTTATTATGCAGATGTGGAAACAGGATGTCAGATGTTCCACGTTTGTACTATTGGCCAAAAAGGTTAATTCTCTTGTTAATTATAAATAACTCCTTGTTAACATTGCACTAAGAGAAATTGCATTAATTTTAAGTGATATTGTATCCAACCGATCCAAAATTAGAGATAAATAATCATATTTATTTATTTTTTTTCGTTTTTAGTTTTTGACGATTCAATGTCTTATAGCAATATATAGGGAGATTAGTATAATTGTTTCAAATAACTTTCTTAAGAAATCAGAATAAATGATAACATGTATTGATAACGATGTACTATATATATATATATATATATATATATCAACATTTGAAATACTTTAACTATCTTTATATGCTTAACAAATAAAGTCCTTTCTTATCTTCCAGGTGAAATCACAGATATCAAATTCCTATGTCTGAATGGCACAGTTTTCGACCAGGAAACTAGAGTGTGTGAAAGAATCGATGAAGTTGACTGTTCCAAATCGGAAGACTTCTTCGGCCTTAACTTGGAGTTGTACGGCAATAATGCCAACCTAGGGTAAGTCTCGCTTTCGTAAAATAATTTTGGTATGCATGTCCTTTACGGTTTAATCAATGATTTATGTACTATCTACAACGTATGTTTCAGAATTCAGCCTGAAAATGAATTTGACTGTGAAGATTGCAGCACAGATGAAGATTACGATGAGAGCGAAGAAGCCACTACATTCGCCACATCCACAACAACCACTACAACGACAACTACGACCCCCAAGCCAACGACACCAACACCTACCACTACAACCTCCACCAGTGCTAGACCAACGAAATACCAAACCCTTAGCCAGGATTCGATAGCAGCCCTCTTGGCACTCCACAATGCGTTCAATCAAGGCTTGCAAAATTCCAAGGTCAAACCCCCTCCTCCGAGGGTGATAAACAATGCGTTTTCGCCGACGAAGTCGACTCCAAAACCATACACGACGTACACAACACAACGCACAAGCTCCAATTTCAAACCTCATAACTATAATTCCGATTCGCAAAGTTTCGGATCCTTAAATTTACAACAACAGGAAAGACCATATTTCTTCACCCCTACTACAGAAAGATCGAACTACCATCATTTCCACAGCGGTGACACGAGCTTTGGCCATAGCTACGATTCAACTAGGCCTTACAACTTTCAGTACTTCCATGCAAGAAATTTACCGGAAGTCCAAGACACTATTTCAGTAGTTACATCTACAAGCACTTCTACTAGTGTCAAAACTTCAAAAGGAAATACATCTATTGAATATCCGACCGGATACGAAGATTATCAGGACGATATTCACGAGGTACACGATTCGTTTTTTGCCGATGTTCCGAAAATAAGGCAGAAAAGGTCTTCTGAGAATGATACTCGATTGCAAAAACCTGAAAGGCAGTTCGACAAATACTATACACTAGAAAAGAAATTAGACGGAAGAGAAGAATTCCTTCAAAATTTGTTAGGATCGATCGATATAGAAGATAGGGTAAAAGAAAAAATGTCAAATTTATTTAAGAAGGAAGAAAGTGAAATGGAAAGACTAGAAACTTCTGGAGGAGTATTAGCTAATATTGGAAACAGGCTTAAGGTTAAGGATGAACGGGATATTAGTAAAACAGGAGGGGTTCAAGATGGTGTCAGAAAATTAAGCGAATGGAAGAAACAATTCGATGATATGCGAAAAGATATTAATTTGAATTACACATTCGAAACAAACGTAAAAGACGTTGAATCCAAAATCAGAAAAAAACGGCAAACGTCTGGTGCTGGTGATATCAGAAGGGTATCCCCACCTCCTCCTCCGACAAGAAGAGCTCAGCAGAGAAGAACCCAGCAGTCAACAAGTACTGAACCGCCGAGGTCTAACCGAAGAAAAGTAATTAGACAGAAGATTGATACGGAAAAATTTAATTTGGGCGGAAGTAGGAGATCCAGTGAAAGGCTTCACGAGTCGAAGCCTGTTTCAGAAGCCATAGATGACGATATCACGACAATAGAATACAGAAGAGCTTCGAAAAATGCAAGGGAACAACCAAGAGCAACGACCAGTTCCAGGAGAACTTTTAAGTTTAATTATGAAACAACAACAACTTTCACTGAACCGGAAAGGAAGGCACCAGTAAGAACTTTGGCTCAACCACTAGCTACGAAGACTTCGTGGGTTCAGGTCCAAGAAGACGATTATTTCACGAGCTCGAGGCCACCTCCAACACCACCAGCGAGGAGGTCCAGAAAACGTCCCCATACTGATTCCACAACGACCACCACTCCATCCACGTTAACTACCTCAGCACCCCTCTCACCCGACCCGAATTTTAACTGTGAAGGAAAGGTAAAGGGTGGTTTTTATGCAGATATGCATAATGATTGCAGAGGATTTTTCATATGCTCACAAGGAGAAATCAATGGACCGTAAGTACCGTTAAAACTTTCAGAAGAATATTCTTTTGGTGCATGTTTACTATAGGAGCAAATAGAAATTACTCAAGAGTTCTTAATGTAGTTTTACATTATATATCAAGCATGTATTCATAGATTTATGACTGCATTATTTATGTCTATTTATTTTATTAATTACATTTAATACAATAATTTGTAACAATTCACCATTTATAATGTGTTTTATAATATGAATTAATTTAAGCACCCTAAGATTATTGAAATGCTGAGCATTATACAAATCCATATTCAAATAAATTTTGACATTTAGTTTTTAAATGATTTTTTTTTTTTTTGTAATGAGGTGTTAATATTTTAAACATTAAATGTTTTTTTCAGACTTCTGAAATCACACTTCTGGTGTGGTGCCACTACTAAGTTCAATCAGAGAAGCAGAACTTGTCAAGCAGAAGACTTAGTTGAATGCTCTGTTTCTACAAGATATTTTCATCTGAATAATGATTTTCTTCCTCCAGGTAAGGTTGTGATACCTTTTATTAGCATCAAGAACATAACTGAAATAAATTGTTGTAGCGGGGTTCTAACTAGGTTTTGTTAATTCTAATTTCACCACACAGAAAATGCTGTGATAGGGTGGCAGAGAAGCTGTAATAGAAAGTATATGATTCTAAATTTAAGAAATTCTTTGACTAAAATTCTATTTCTGAATCGTAGAATAAGTTTTTAAATTTGGAATGTCCTAAATTATTAGGGAACGGGAGATAGCCGACCTACCTTCTTCCTCTAGGACATTTCATATAAGGATCTCATTAATATTTACCATCTCAAATTAGGAAAGTTCATTAATTCCTTTCTTTTAATTACTTAATAACCAGAAAAATTATTTATAAAAGTTGCATAATAATAAGTAAAAACTTGTAGAAATAAAACCTGGTAATCAATTAAGGAAAACCTATTTAAATCTCTTTCCCAAAACTTTTTCATAATAATATTAAGCAAGCAATGATATCAGGCAATTTATTAATTGTACACCACCTGAATATTTAAATATTATATTATATTATAAATTTGTAAAAAGGATCGAATTCCTAAGATGTTAATAAGTAAAGAAGTAATAAAGTAAGAATGAAATGGCGGGTTTGGGTTTTGGTGGTGCTCCATGGGCGGAGGTTTGTAAACGAAGATTGGTGGTATCGGGATCGAGTCTTTGGGTTTGCTAAGCCTTTTATTTATTTATAAAGCTATAACTAAGTATTAATATATATATTTTTTTTTTTTAGCATCAGAAGATGAGCTGAAAGGAGGCTTCGAGCCAATGAAAGTCAGCTAGTAGAAGATTGAAAAAAAATATCAACTGAATAGGACTCCTCAAGTTAGAGGGAAGTGACTTTTTTCTGAATTTGTGACTTTTAAATAGTGAATCTATAAAATGAAATAAAGTGAATATAGGTTATAAATCTTGGATAATACTTTTTTCAAAAATTGTTTTTTTTATGATGTGTATATATTACATAGTCATATATATTACATTATTGTAATAATTGCATTAATTGCCATACATACTTAGAATAATTGCAAATGTATCTTGTAATATAATAATAAATTACAATTTGTTTCTAATTTTTTATAATATATTTATTTCCTCCTTTTGTGAACCAAATGATTAATGAAAAAAACTCTAATTTTAAACAAACTTGTTAATAATCCAGCAGTTAGTAATAAATTTTATACAATCTATAAAAATTGTAATAATAAATTACAATTAATATAAATATTAATAATACAATTATAGTAACTAAATATTGCACAAACTTTTTCAACACAACAGGACAGAACTTTTTAATCATCCATGCAGTTACTTTGGAAATTAAATTTCTCTTTTTCTTTTCAAATTCATTACACCAGTAGAAAGTGTATAAATCTCATAAGTATTCAAATTACCCCTCCTTTTTCCCAAATAAAAAAAAGCTCTAATTTAATAAGACCTTTGTTTTTCTTTTTATTAAAAAAATGTAAGGCAACAATGATACTCACTAAAAAAAAAATGTATATCACCAAATATTTTTTTAGTTTCATACCTGATATTTTATTAATAATATCACCAGGTAAACCTGACAAGGGGATCAAATTTCAATATAACAAAAAAAAGTATTTCAACTATACCAGAAATATGTAAAATTACCAAGTCTGCCAAATACCTATTTGAAAAACTGGCTGAGAATATTTTTTTTTACTTTATTGTAATTTATCCGGGCAAGAAGAAAAAAAAAAGTTGATATTCACTCCCAGGTTTTCATGAACATCTGAATAGGTTTAAAGGTTATTTTTCCAAGTATCAATTTTTCAAATAGATACTTGGTAGTTCTTGGGCCAAATAAAATTAAGGCATAATTTCCCTCTAGTTGAGGTAATGGAGCAGAAATGGAGACACTCGTGTGTTGGACAAATTTTGATTTTTTCTTTACGTTAAGTTCACTTAAAATGTTGAAATAATGGTTACAAACATTTTACTATAAACTTTTTTAAGCTGATAAAAATTGAAATATTTTGTAATTATCAACAAAAAAAAATAATTACAATAAATTACACTTTAAAAAAAGAAAAAACAAGTAACTTTTACTAGATAAACTTCTCATAAGATTTGATATTGTAACTAATATATAGATGCTAAAAATATAAAGTGTTTCTATGATTATTACTGAAATTAAAATGATCATTCTATGTTTTGGGGATTGTAAAAACTTCCCAAAACTTAAGGTTAATGTTTAATTATTGATAAGAAGCCTTCTTTTCCACAACTTCAAATACTTTTAATCAAGCATCCATATAAAATCAAAAGTTCACATTATTCCAACAAATAGTTTTTCAGATATCTTAATTTTTCCATATAATTCTTTTTACAAAAGATCTTAATTTGATTAAATAAAAAATAAAAAATTTAAAGATTCTTATTTGTGTTGTTTTTTTATACATTTTAAAATATTTTAATACATAAAAAATTTTAAATACAGTAAAATAAATAGTTCATAATTGCATACAACTAATCTAGTACTTCAAAGATCAAAGTTTATATCATTTTAATATTAATAATTTGACCATGGAGGATAGATAATCCCCAGGAAAATATATTAAATATTTATTGTTTTAAAATATGCATTTTTGAGGTATCTATACTTAATTTTACTAGTTATTGGGACAATTTTATTGAAATTATATATTTTTTCTTATTATAATTGTTATTATTTTGCAGATTTGTAGACTTATAACATTTTTAAAGTTATGTATAATTGTTGTACCGATGCAGAAAACTTATTTTTAAAGATTGATAATGACATATAGTTGTCGAAATATTTTAAGGAATTATATAAATTAAGAAGTTAAGATGACTGGAGAATGTTTTTTTCCCTATATCTAAAAATCCAAAGATTTAAAGTCCAGTTTTACATTAATTTAGAAATAGACATTATTTTAATTTTCTTATCATTCAAGAAAGTCAGTCAAACTCTTTCTCTAAAAGCTCAGAAAAAATTTTAAAATTGTTAATTTTTAGGTAGGTAAAGAGACTCACTATTAATATTTTATTTCTGTGTTAAGTACTCATAATACTACCACCAGCAAAAGTTTTATTCTTGAGAATCAACTCCTTTTCTTCTACGGATTTTCAAAAATAAGCAAAAGCACATTAATGCCAATTTTTATCGGTCAATATCTGAAAAGGGACTGAATGAAAACAAGTGAAAATTTTACATAAAATTCTTTATACTAGCGAGGAGATAGTGGACTGGAAGATCTGAGTAAGGAAGGAAATAGTTGGGGGTGCAGTCAAATTAAACACTAAATAAGTACCCACTTATTTAGTGTTTAATTTGACTGCACCCCCAACTATTTCCATCCTTATTCTTTATACTAATTAGAATATCTCACAAAAAAATTATGAATGAGGCTCAACTACATTTCGAGTTATAGAGCTGTGAGTTTCAATAAAAACTCTACCTTACTACACTCGTGCAATGATAAATTAGCAACTATAGGCTTAAAATTATCTTAATTAACAAATTTAAATGATGCATCAATCTATAAATTATTATTTCGAGTTTTAAAATAATTTGATAATAAGTGGACTAATACTCAAGCAACTCTGCATCCTTGTAATATACTACAAAAAAGAAGAAAAAGTGTGTTGCAAATCTATTTATGTTATAAGTGACCACCAAGATCATAATACAACAACTGTGTACAGGGAATTAACAATATTGAAATGTTTGTGTTCTCTAGCGATGGCGCAAGCAACGAATATAAAAATCGAGTGAAAGGTACAAGAGACTATCACAGATATGTTCCCATAAGTAACAATCAAATATGATGTTATGTTACTTCTAAAGGCTTGATCTTTGATGATCATCAGACTTCAATATTATTTACAAAGTGTCATCTTTCACAAATAATGACTTTGTTGCCTGTATATACTATGAGAAATGGTGCCTTGGAAAATTTGAAGATAAGAATGATGTTTTGGTGCATTTTTTTCATTCTTCTGGACCAAAAACTGTTTCAACTGTCAAAAAATGATACTGCTTGGGTACCTGCAAAAAAAATAGTACGTAAAGTGACTCCATTGGAACTCACAACGGTGCGTGGAAGAATACATAACTGATAAACTGTGTAATGAAATATCATGTTTGTTCAACTCGTTAATCAAAATTACAGCTGGCAAGTAGTTACAAGTAAAGTTTAACACAAAAATGTAGAGAAAAACACTAGTGTGTATAGTTTACGCCAGTGTAGTAGATGAATGAGTAAGTTCAATATTGTTAATTTCCCTGATAAGCTGCTGTTGAAATGTGTACACAGTTGTTGTATTATTATGTTCTTGGTAGTCACTTATAACATAAATAGATTTGCAACACACTTTTTCTTCTTTTTTGTAGTATATTACAAAGGGATGCAGAGTTGCTTGAGTATTAGTCCACTAATTATCAAATTATTTTAAAACTCGAAATAATAATTTATAGATTGAAGCATCATTTAACTTTGTCAGTTAAGATAATTTTAAGCATATAGTTGCTAATTTAGCATTGTACGGGTGTAGTAAAAAGGTAGTATTTTTATTGAAATTCACATCTCTATAACTCAAAATATAGTTGAGTCTCAGTCATAATTTTTTTTGTGAGATATTCTTATTAGTATAAAGCATGTTATGTACAATTTTCACTGGTTTTTATTCAGTCCCTTTTCAGATATTGACTGATGAAAAATTGGCATTTTTTGGTCATTTTATACAGAAGTATCACTACTGTCTTCAATGCACAGTGTTGGAGATATAAACCAAGAAACTCAAAAGCCAGAGGTTATAGAGTTTTATAATATGACAAAGTGGGGTGGGTGTCGACACTTTTGATATGTTGTGCAAGGTAAAATCCACCCAGAGAAAAATTAAATGGTGGCCACTTAGATACTTCTATGGTATGCTAGATTTTTCTGGTGTCAATGCCCTTGTGCTGTATAAGTGGAACAGTGGAAAAGACTGATTTGCTTACAGAGATAGATCAACATTCCTGAAAGCACTTGCTCGTTCTTTGATTCTAGAACATATGAATAGAAGAGCGTTGAATAAGCAAATTCCTCGAGGACTTAAAATGTGTATCAGAGAGCTTCTTGGAATAAAAGAAGATATGCCCGTAAAAGAAGTGCATTTGCAAAACCTCGAAGATGCGAATTTTGCATAGACAAAAAGGATAGAACAGGATATTCCTTCTCTAAAAATGTTTAAGTGGAGAACACAAAGTTATAATGTGCCCATCCTGTGTAGCGGACACAAAAGAAGGAGCAAATTTAGAATCAGAGTAAAAGTTTCATAATTGAAACAATTATTGTCATTAGATTACTTTTTTTTCTTTTTTCACCATCCAAATTTTATTTACAATAATAAATATATATTTAACTACTTATACTAGATTTACTATATACACTTTATTTGTATAGATAAGATATTTTGTGAGCATGTATATGTATATATGATATGATAATGTATATATATGAGCATGTAAGTATATGTATATGTATATATATATATTCGATCATGTGAAATGTCAAATGTCGGGTGGTAAACCACCCAACGTTCCTATGACTGTCTCTGGACAGAACGTCCCAGGCAGAGGGTTAATAACTTCTTCAAAATTAAGACCAACCACTTATTATTTCATCTCGTGCATCACATGTATATTTCATTATAATATTTAAAGACATCATTAAAAAGAAAATGAAATACACATAAAAAATTAGAGTGATAAAAAATCCCAAGAAAATAAAGCACCAGTATAACCAACCCTCGAATCATCAAGGTACCTTAAGAAATACTTATGTATATAATAATAAATAATTTATAAAAATATTTTTATAAGAATAAAATTTTACAGCCCCTTAAAACATAATCAACAAACTAATTCTAAGAAAAACAAGAAATAAGCATACCAATTTAATAATTCAACTTGAATAATTATTGGTTGATGAACTTTGGGAAAGGAAATGGTCTGGTCAGAGGTAAAAAAAAAAATTAACTTCTCAAATAGTAATAAACTGTTTATATGAAACCTAAATTTCAACCCACATTGCATAAGGTCTCCTTAAGGGCTTGTAACATAGGTCACAAGTTAATTTAATCATTTTATTAAACATATAATTATAAGTAAGTAAGTTGTATAAGTATGATACATTCATACATTCAGTTCATGTTTTTAATAATTGTTAATACGTTTAATTGTTATGATGGCAGTGTCATCCAAAAGACAGGAATTTAAAAGGAGATACAGACGATTTAAGTAGGAAATCCATTGATACAAAAGGTTTTTATATTTATTAAATACATTGTAAAAATAAGAATAAATAGTAACTACAAATATATACATTTCGATTAATTTGATACAGAAATGAATACATCAGGGGTAAGACAACAGTAATGCAAAGTATTTTCTGGAGTTTTTGGTTTCTATGACTAATGACAATGACTTAAAATAAATGAATACAAAAATAAATGAATGATAAGTTTGGAATAAAGTGCTAACCTCGCCCCTATATTTATGTTTGATAATTATTAAATATTTTAAAAAAGGTAGGTTAAAAGTAAGTTCAAACTTAAAAAGCAGTGGCAAACAACTGTTCATTCTCAGCAAAAGATCAAACAGGATTAAGGTTGGGACACATCTGATAGCATTGTCCCAAATGTAAGTCAGTTAAATACCAAAATTATATTAAGGGCTTAAGACTAATATGCAGTAAAGATGAATTATCGTTATAAAAATAAAAATACTACTATTTAAACTACAAGTTGAATTATAGGACGTTAAATAGATAGCGCTTAAAAAATTATCACTTTGTTATAAAAAGTAAATAGCAAATTATATTTGAAATTCATGGTACTCCAGTCGGTATTACAAATGAAATTGAATCTCCGAATTCTCCAAAAGCTACTCGATAACTTTGAAATATATACACCCAAGTTCCAATTACAACACTCCATATAAGTGCTCCAATCCCAGAAAATATGACATCTGAAAAGGATAACATCCAAAATTAATCCAATTATATTAAAACACATACATGTTATTTAATTTTAAACAAAATATACCATCACAGTTAAATATTTTTAATGTTTTTTGTCTCTATATTGATGACATCGAAAAATTTCATTAAAACCTGTGCACACAAATATCATATTTATCAATGGGCTAACTCAAACAAACCAAAGTCTTTAAGTAATTGGGCAAGTAATTTGAGTGGGTAACTTAAGTAATTGTGATTTCATCAAAACTACAAATAATTAACACATTATTTGTAATTTGTTTTGATTAACACAAATAAATTTTAAAACATTATTTAAAAAAAAATAAATCGATTATTAATTTTAATGAAAAAAATCATTGAAAAAATAGTGTTTCTATAATCCTAATTTCAGTTAATAAATCAGAGACGCGAAAGGTGAAGCCTCAATCAGAACGCTTTCACTACAACCCATTATTTCTCATGGTGAAAATAGTAATAAATTAATACTATACAGTATTGTAGCTATAATTCAACAATAGTTTTACAGAAAGCAGAAGAATATTAAAATATAATAACAGTGAGTAAAGGAAATTATATTAAGTAACAAATTTTACTTCATAAACAAAGAAAGAAGAAAAACCTCTTAAAACAATTCATATTATTGCACCATCATCTTCATTGTAATCTCATAACTCCAAGATGGTCAACTTATTGTAATTGTGACAAAAACTGCAAGGAGCATGCCTGTAAAATCTTGCAACAAAATATATAAATAAAAATAATCTAAAGAATTTGTAAAAGAAAAATCCTATAACTGTTCATTAATTATGTAATAACATTTTCTGGCTACATTAAATAAGATCCAAAGGTTAAAGTAAAAGGTTTTATTTAATTATTAATTATTATGTATTTATAGACACGCAATAATTTGAAAATAATTGGCTTCAAAATAGTAAAAAAAATGCAGTTTTTCGTTGTCTTCCCTTCATAGTTGACCATTTTTAATTTAAGAGGTTTGCGTTTATGAAAACAATATAAACTGGCAAAATAATGTAAAAAAGGATTGTAAAAAAAAATTAAACATTTGAGTTAAAAGATTTGAATATCCAACAATGTTCTGTAAGCAGCTAAAGCAGAAAACTTTAGCTATTATTATCCCGATTTGTCCTCTTGTGATTTTTTTCTATGGTTTATTTGAAATCCCGTATTTATGTGAACTGTCCAAAGACCCTAAAAGATTTAAAGACCAATATCTAGGAAGAAATTGCTAACATAACATTGCATAAATTAGAACAAATCAGGTGTTCATGTGAAATATCAAGATGCAGGAATTACGGGTACCACTTCCGCAGGTTGTCACTTCGAGTTAAGTTATAAGTTTAAACTTTTTATCTGTCTCCTTTTTAATATTCTTGAAAATAACAATAATTTTATAACACAAGACTGACTTTATATAGTTTAAAGAACCAACTTACACATACTGTTTAGGTTACATCATCATTTATACTTCGAAATGTTTGTTGACATGATTACCAAAATATACACATAATTACACCCTTTTTTTGGTACTAAACCTCACAATTATTTTAATTTTTGAGAATATTAATATTTAAAAGAATAAAAAGTTAAAACTTGCAGTGGATTGACTTGAAGTGACAACCTGTGGAACTGATGCCAAATTAATACTTTAAAAAGTAAAAGAATAGTTATTTTCCAAAATAAAACATAATGTAATAAAACATGGAAGCATCACATTAGTAATATTAATAAAACATACATCGTTTGATTGCACGCTGTTCTTCATAAGCTGGTTTCCTAAAAGCTTCATTGAAGAACCAAACTGCATTAACAAGCCAAACAATAGGAAGCCCAAAGAATCCAGCTGAAAAAAGTTGATACTGAAACTTCATCTATTATAGTACAATAATTACAACAATAAAGAATTAAAATTTCATTATAGAATATATGCACAACCAACTTAATTAGTACTAAATGTGAGTAATAAATAGATGTTAGGTTCAGGAGTACATCATATTAAAACAGCCTTTTATCAAATAATAAGTAAAGATATATTTTATCAGGAAAATAATTACAAAAATAGTCGAATGAACTTTATTTATAAGCTTTTCTTCAATATCAATGTGACGTTTATGTCCACCAAAGCCTAGTGTGACGTTTATGTCACAGTAGAAAGTATCCCAGGTTTTCCATTCCACTTTCTCTTTTATTATTGTTAAAGGTGAATTACTGTTCCATCTACCTGCAAGGGGTTCTGACAGTCATTTTAGAGAAAATTTTTAAAATAATTTTTCTCGAATTCTGTATCGCTATAGGAATAGAAAAATGTAAAAAAAAAATCAAATATTTTTCAAAAAAATAGTTCTCAGCTTTGGAGGGTTAAGAGTTATAATTTATTTTTATATACTATACTTTATTTTTGAGACTAAAGTGGATCACTTGAAATTATCAAATGGGCCACTCAGTGACTCACGGATAGGTTGCCATCCCCTGCTCTATTGTATTTTATAAATATGCGGAATATTTATATGTTTCATTAATACGCAGCATTCTTATACATTTTATATATAGCATATTTAGGGGAATTAGTGCCTTTTTTCTGTATGTATCAGGGATGATTGGTGGTTGAAAAATAGGGTGATGTCATTATACCTATGTTCAAACTAATCATTACATTTATATTTATGTGGAGTCGCTTCTCATCAATACTTAAAGGGAATCCAACATGTTATTTTCTAAAGGACACATATTGTTGGAAGTCAACAGAAAATAAAATAGTATGTTTTAGTTTTACACCTATTGTATTGTCCTAATCATTCACTTGGGCGAACTTCAGAGCTAGAACATTTTGCACCAACAAATAAAAACATCAGCTGTAGAAATATATCTTGAAAAACTCATTGTTTTTTGTTGACCATTAACTGATTTCCAGCAATAATTCATGAAAGAAAACTTTGTATTTATTCAAGGTTAATAACTACAACATTATCAACTGAATTATATAATTGCATGTAAGTTTTTGTTACTATTGTATTACATAAATACGCAAGCTATTTTAATGGCCATTTTATTTTTATTATCACTTAGCTATCCACGTCCAATTTATAGCTATAATCCAAGATTACTTCTACAGACCTAGAATTCTTAGAACAGGTTATCAAAAGCTGAATATCTTACTTTATTTCTTTCCCAAAAACATGTAATTTCTATAAATCATATTAACCACTAATACTTGGTTTAATTCATCTTTGATTGAGGGGTGTAATAATGCCACCCAAAACATACTTGTACTAACAATAGAAAATTGTACCAATAAAAATACAACTTTATTTTCATTTATCAGCTATTTCACTTAAATTGGTAAAAAAGTCAATTCAAGCTTGTTTATTTTTAATTAGGAATTTTGCCAAAGGTATTAATTTCTGATTAAACATTAATTATTAAGTTTACAAAAGGTATTTTGTTTGGTTAATGTTAAGACTAGCTGTCGATTTTGGGTTTATAGTTTAAACTAATTTGATCAGTTTATAGTATAAACTAATTGCATGTTTATTTTCCATATATTTTTATTATGATTTGGTATAAATGAGCCCTTTAGTTTTGATGGCATACTGACAGTATTAATTTTATTCCAGCACATATTCAAAAAAGCGCCAATACAATGGATCAATAAACAAAATAAATAACCTTCTAGTTAACTTACCACGGAAATACCAAGAGCAAAGGTCTAGTTTCTCGTTGTTCTTGACTTTAGAAAGATCCATTTCTATATAAAAATTAATAAAACATAAAATAAACAAATCACTATTCGAACAAGACCTTTTCCTCAACACTGGTTTCTGTCGTTCAGGAACGTTATGTTGAACTCAAAATCTTTGAATATAAGTAATTGGTTAATCTTGGACAATTTTATTTTTAAGTATTTATTTCGTTCTTAAAGTTATAAATATCACATAGACTTAATAAATAGTATAACTTAACAACTATCGAAACGTTTTTGCTTCTATTTATATCATTCATCAATATTTTTAAATTCACCGTCCTACGTTAAGTATTTAATGCTTGCAATTTTTTTTTTTAAGTATTTCGCGGGGGTCAGCAACAATTCTTTAAATAGGATATCATCATTTGGTGGGATATCTGATGTAATTTGTGGTAGCCAGCTGGTCTGTGTCCAATTATCAACGTCTCGTTGGTTGGAATTGTTAAAATTAATACTCATTTAATTAGATATTGTTTAAAGTTATTATTTGTGTTGGCTTCTAAACGTTACAACCACTCTGGAGACTTACGACAATTCTTATTATTTGTCTGCATTCATACTGATGCGATATTTCGTAAGGAATACATTTCGGCGATTTATTGAGAGGAAGGTTGAATAACAAATGCCGATAAATCGGTGTGACCTGGATGATAAAAATTTGGTGGGTACACAATTTTCAACGCGTCAGTTACAACAAAAAATTTAAGAGAGGAAGAGGTTGAAGTGGTTTATTGGTCAAGACGTAGGATTAGAAGACAGATAAATTACTTTGTCACCTGTATGCGACGATAGAATATTTCCAACTGCACTCATGAGCTTTCACTAGATTAGGGAAAATAATTACAGAAATATTTCCTCCTCTTCCCATCATATTCACTGCTCGAAATATCGGACGCTATAAATCAGTGAGGAAACCAACAAGTATCACTTTGAGAGATATGTCTATTGCTATAAGTTGTGCAATCGTGAGAGTATGAACCTTTCTCCTCTTTAGGTTTTAGAGAACCTGTGCACACCTGCACTTCTTCCCTGACCCTGCCATAACTAACTGGATAATTTTTTATGTTCCCTACAATTCTTCGGAGGAATTAAATTTTTATGTTGTGGGCTAACTTAGGATTTAACGTCGATTTTAGGGTAATTGCTAATTGCCCAGCTCTCTGCAGCTTATTCTGTAGATGGTGAAGACTGTACTGTTTAATGGACAATGGTTGTGCAGGTAGGTGATTTGCCTTAGACGACCAAGTTTTTTCCCAATTAAGGGTACCCACTTTATAAAGGCTGGGTGAGTCCCAAGAGAGTCTCTCCATCCCCGGCTCTCAATGGATTAAATCTTTAGCATGACAACTCAGTGCACCACCACTGATCTACCCCCATATGAGTCTCAAAAGGTGTCTTCAAGGTCATTTATGAAAAGTACTTTAAGAAATTGAGCCTTTTCGAGTTACACTGCTATTTTTTAAATCAATTCTAGCATTTTCGACACAGGTTTCAAATAATTCTGAGTACTGACCGAGAGGCAAACCAGGATAGCTCAATTGGCAGAGCTCCAGGCTAGTGACCTGGGTGACCCAGGTTCGAGTCCCGGTCCTGGACATATCTTTTCTTTTCAAATAAAAATATTTAAAAATTAATACTATCAATAACAAATAAAATAAAATACAATCTGAGTACCATAGCAAACTAGATTATGGTACTTATATTATGGAAAGTTCTAATTTTTTTTTCTTCTGTCTTCACTACTAAAGATTCTTATTGTTTTAAAGTTCTGTTCTGATAAAAATATTTATAACAAGATTGCTGATTAACTTTCCATTATACATCTCGTATGTATATAGAAATAAAGTTCATGATGAATTAGTAAAAGGGTTATTAAAGAACTTAGCTGTGGTACATTTTTCTTCTCTGGTTGTCACTTACATAGATTGAAATAATTCTATAGCCTCACAGTAATTTTCTGTACAATGCTTTATACAAATATTTGTACATTTGACCATGGAAGAAGGTTAACTTCCAGGACTTTATTGTAAAATTGATTTTAGATCCATTTTGACCGCAAGTGATGTTTTTACTAATGAATTTTAAAGGATGTTACGAAGAACAGGAATTGAAAATGACAAATGAATTTGTCGAAACGTATTTTTTAATCCTTCGTTAATGTTTTAACAAGATTTATCTGACTGGAATAAATGTTTTTTGTTCATTAGTGAATTATATGATTAAACAACAATTTTAGAAATAAAAATTAAGGTGTACATATTTATCTTTTAACCTATGTGAGTACCATAACTTAATTTGCTTAAAAGAAGTACTAGTATTGTTGTTTTTTTTGTTAGACTCATAATTTTAAAATGAATTAAGATGCAATATTTTTATAAAATGATTTATTTACAATAATAGTCAATATAGTACAATTTATACAATTTTAGTTTATCGATTTATTTCATCATACAAAACAGTAACAAATGAAAACAAGATATTTCATGGATACATAAAATATCTAAAAAAGCTAATACAGCTTTTAAAAAAAGAATTAAAAAATAACAAAAATTTATTAATTAAACCATAATACATTGGTAAAATGTAAAAATAATTTTAAAAAATCCTCATATATACAGTATGAATGGTTTCGATCCAGCGAAATACAATCACATCTACATAAAGTAGAGTCTTAAAAGTAGAATCATAATTTTTCTGATAATTAATTCGAGGAAGGTTGTTCAATCCTCTGCAGAACTTTCTAAACCTGGAATTAAAAAAATAAAAAAGTATTTAAAAAATTTAAGTTACCTATTTTAAATTTTATTTACAATTTTTTTATTTTAAAATGCGATAAATACCATTGCTATCGGTTATTTTTTTCCTCAATTGATTAAAATAAAAGTTTTATGTGTTCTTGATGTTCAGTAAATAACCATAAACCAACATTTTGACAATCTTTTTTTATTTTATATAATTTATTAGTTAGTTGATTTAATTTTAAATATTTTTATTTTAATTCATATTAATGTCATAACCGTGAAAAACACTTTTAGTGAGTTTACAGTAAGTAGTTATACTCATTAAGATTACCACTAATCTGAACAAAAAATAAACTATTATATTAAGACACAGTTGAGAAAGTCAGGGTTAATACATAAATTCTGACTACAAATTGATGCCAAAAGTGTTACAAAACCTAATTCAATATTATCCTCACGAAGTAGTTAAGTAAAGGTTATTTTGGGAGGATCAGGACCTTTGAGGTCTGAAGTTGGGATCAGCTTTGCAGTTTAAGTAGTAAAACATATTTCATCATCAATTTGTAAGTACGATATATTGGACTAACACTGCCTCTTAAACAACTTTGTCAAATAATGTATACAAAATTAATAAATTAAATGTTTGATAGTGTATTTCAATCCTAAACAAAACAGAGATAGATGATTTTACAAATTTTATGATCCCCCAATAATACATACATACATAAGTAATAACATTATTTAACAGCAATGTAAGGTATTAAACTTCTAATTGTTCTTAATATAAAAAAATACCTATGTGGATTCTACTGCATTCATGCTAAAAGATGAATAACATGATTCAAATTGAGCTTTAAGTGATCAAAATGGTTGTTAAAAACCATTTTAAGTGTAAAATATATAAAAAATTGTAGAAAATACATCCCCTCCATAAAAGGCTTCTCATAAATAATACATGATTGTATTTTTAAATTGAAATGGACCTATTTAATAAGTTACTGATAAAATATTTTTTTAAACTTACTATGTTTCTTTTTCTTTTTTTTCTTGGGGACTCCTTCTTTAGAAAATTCTTCTGAATCTAAAATTAAAGATCTTATGAGCAAACCAAGATTTTAAAAAAATAATAAAACATTTTAAAGAATGGAGAATATTACTTAATACTAAAATCATAAATGTAGTGTTTTCATTTTCTGATAATCATAAATATTTTTATAAATTCATATTTTTGAAAACCAAAAGTTTTGAACTATGGTCGTTTGCATGAAAACCAGATTCCAACAAATACACATTCTAGAAGTAAATGTTGTGGATGAGTCTCTAATAAAATTAAGAGGGCTGCTGAATTACGTACAATTTATATCATGAAAACAAGCGAGATTTGGAAATAAATAATGTTAATCTAACTGTGGGTACTGCTTCGATTCAAAATTTATAAAATGGGAGATAAAATTGAAGGAAGTGACATAACTGCATCGCAAAATATAGTTATGAAACTAGGTGAACCTATTTTAGAGTAAGAATATATTTATTATGTTTACATAATTATTATTTGTCACTAAAATTACTCCAAATTATGAATGAATATAATACAATTTCTTCTGGAACAGTCAGGTAAATAGGAAAAATGTGCAGAAAATACTGACATTGTATAAATAAAAAAATTGAGAAGTGTATAATAAGCACTATACACTCAAAAACAGAAATGGTTGTAGAGCTTTTAATATTTAATTTATCACTTTTTTCCCTTACCTTCCATATCCTTTCTACTCCTCTTTTTTGATTTAGAAGGTGTTTCTAAAAGACAAAAAACAAAACAAAAAAAACCGTTAGAACTACAAAAATAAAAATGGACACAATAATAAAACTTAAAGCAAACATTTTTGTTTTTAGAACTATTAATTTTATTTAACTTATAAAGATTGATTAAAATAAATTTATTTCAATTACTCTGTTATTTCTCCAAAAGCATCAATTTACAAAGATTTATTTATATAAGTTTGTAATGGTAGGGCTGGCATAAATTTAGATTTGACCATTGAGCCGCGCTGAAAATCTAATTCAAGTTTTTACCGAGGCAAAATTATTTGAAGTGATAGTTTATAAAAATTAAAAAAAATCCATGGACATTTTATTATTTTTTTTTACTCTTAGGCCCCATACCAATTGTTAATTAATTCTTAATTAACTCTTAATTCTTATCGAATCGAAAAAAGGAATTTAGTGTGAGATAAGCCCACTGAATATTCCTCTTCAGTCACTCTTAAACTTGAGTTAGGCCACATATACTTCTGTTTCAATTAATTTCATAGTAAAAGAATGATTATATTTACAATAAAAATAGAACTAAAAAAAATAGAGACCAAATGCTTGTAAGCAATCAATTCTTCATCTAAGCCAGCAGAAAACTATTAAAATGTACAATACAAATCTAAAAAGTTGAATATTACAGAGAGATAATAATAAATCTCATTAATTCTAACTACAGCATAACCTTCAATGATACAATATTAAGTTAAAATCCAACGTAGAATACATACCTTGGAAATCAGAAACAAGCTGAGGTTCTTCCATTTCTGTTTTTATATTTAAAAATTTATCGAAGTCTGATTCATACGCTGTACCCTCATTATCTGCAAAAAAGCATGTTATTATGTTCATAAAAATAATTTAATACTCATAAAATAATTGTACTACTTTCTGGATGTCCCTAATATTTAGTTTAATTAGATAACTCAATTATTAAACCAGGAAACTTACTTCCCAAGCTTAAATTCTTCCGCTTTTTTTTCTTTGAAGCAAGCTTATTCAACACATCTGTAACATTTTCACTAAAATATTCACTTTCGGTTGCTTCATCTTGAGTAGTGTCTAAAAAATTATAAAAAAAGAAAATTAAATTGTAAAAATTGAAATAAAATCATCTAAAGTAAACTTTGAGATAATTAATGGCTCTAAGCTTGTTAAGTAGACAAGAAGTCCAGAATTAATTGCTTTCATAGAAGTAGACATGATATCTTAGATCAAGCTACTTCTTATATTCATAAAGTTATTTTAATTTTAATAAAATACACTATCATTTATTTCATTATTTTAAGTAATGAAAGTCATTCATTAAAAAAAAAAAACTTAATATAAATAAAGCCGAACACCTTTCCCAGTCGTTTTGAAGGTAAGAGTAAAAGTTTGTAGTGCCTTCTAGCCCTTTTTAAATTGAGATAATTGGAAGAGACAAAACTTGTAACTCTTACTTAAAAATTTAGAATTTTTTTTTTTATAATTTCTTATTTCCCCTAATTTTATGGCTAAAAAGTTTAAATAATTTGGAATGGTTATGTCTGTTATTATTTCATGGCTAAAACATTGAAGTAGTTAAGAATTATATCATTGGGCTCTGTAATTTTATTTAGAAATATCGGAACTCATTTTTATGTTGGTATTGTAATTTATTTTTTTAAATCTCACTTTCCAAATCACTGAAAATTATACAAATTCAGTTATAAACATTATTAATTAACAGAACAATCCACCATTATTTTATTTTTCTTTATTTTTTTGCATTATAAAATGCAGTTACTATGTAAGGGGAAATATGAATTCCTTGGCTGTCTAAATTGTATTTGTTATAATAATATCACAGTTTAATGTGTAATGTTAAATATGATATGTACATTTTTTAATCAAGGGGAATTCTGAATTGAGCTGAAGAATAGTAGCTTAGAAGATAGCACAATAATAATATTATTATTATTACTATAAGTCATAGAGTATCAACCAATATATCTACAAAAATAAAGTAATATAAAACAAAATCATCATAAAAATTAACCCCATACCTTCCTTGTGCTTTTTTTTCTTCTTCTTGGCTTTCAAAGGTGTTTCTGAAAATAAATTATTATGAATAACATAAAGAATGATATTTGTGTAATAGAAAGGATAATAAAATTCCAATTTAAAGATCACCATAAATATTATATATTTAATAATTCCTACAATTATATTTAACACTTTTGGATATATTATGACAGTAAACCAGATATGTTTACAATTGTTTCCATAATTTATGTATATTTTCGTTAACAGTATACAATACCTACACTAACATTTTTTCATTTTATGAATAAATGTACTTTTAATAAAACTGTTTCTTTTTCATTATAAAAAAAATATTTAAATTTTAACGTAAAGAGTATAGGTCTGTGAAGAAAAAAATAAAACACTTATTATATTAATAAACCTACCTTGATCCTGAGTGTCAGGAATAATTTGTGATTCACAGTCAGTTTCTGCAATGTCAGCTGTTTTTAATTCTGAGCTGGAGTTTTCTTTACCTATAAAATATGCACATATTTAATTTTGTTAAAAACAAGACAACAGTTTACTACTCAGAAAGAATCATAAATACCTTCCATGCTTCTTTTTTTCTTCTTTTTATGTTTTGAAGGTGTTTCTAGATAAATTAAATAAAAACATTAATCATAACATATTTTTATGTAATTAACCAATATGTAACTTTATGGTTGGTTTTTGCAATATCAGGGATAGAATGGTGGTGCTTGATAAGAACATAAAATAATTTTAATTAAAAATAATAATACAAATGTAACTGATAAACCATACCTTGAAACTCTGGGTCAAGAATAATTTGTGAATCTTCCCGGTCTGTTTCTAAATTCTGAAAGGTATTAACGTCAGGAATGCAGGAATCTTGGTCTGTAAAATGATAGAATATTATGGATATTTAATTTATTTTTTAAAAAATACAGTTATTTATTATGCGGTACCGTTAGTATTCATACCTTCCATGCTCTTTTTTTTCTTCTTTTTTGTTTTCATAGGTGTTTCTATAAACAAAAAGAGGGAGATTAAAACACATAGTGGTGGATTTTTTGGTTTTATTTTTAAAACTATTAATAATAAGTATTATATAATGCTTATTAACAATAATTCTAAATAATATAATTTAATTCTATTATAAGGATAAAATAGTGCTAGAGATATGACATTTATTGACCATAAGAGATGTTAGTTTAAATACAGGGTCAATAGGAATAGTTGTAATATTAATTCAAAAGGTTTGGTTTTATTTGTCATGAATTTTTAAAAATAGATTTGAGAATTGGCAATTAATGATTTTTTTTAGACATACAAAAATTCCACTGTTATGGACACAGCTCAATAATTTTTCATTTGTGTTTATTTTTTTTTATTTTATTAATAACAGAAAATCACAAAAATATCAAGGGGCAACTCTTACATAAATTCTAAATCTACAAGTTGTTGTATAGTTCCAAAAATAAAATCATAAATAAATCATTCATACCCATATTTTCAGTGTCAGGAATAATTTGTGTATCGTCACAAATTCTCTTTTCCTTTTTTTTTGAAATCTTAGATTCTCCTAAGAAGTTAATATCACTTCCTGCAAAAAAAAAATATACTGATAGCTACATACATTTTTAAACATAAAACCAAGGGGTATAATTAGATTTAATTTAATTTTTAAATTTCTCATCAAAAACTAAAAATTGTTAAAATAATTCAAAGATAAAAATAAGTATTTGACAACACAAATTAATTCAGGTTCAAGAATTAAATTTATGCAGAAACATAAATAATCTTTAGCTAGCAATAAATAAGTGGCCATTTATGGATATCGATTTGGTTGCTAAATCAAACACATCCTAGAAAGGCCTAATAGTGGTCTACTACGTGAATATTTAATCAGGATACATTGCCTACATAACTTTCAACAAGTATTATTTTTTTAATTAACATTTTTTTATTGGCTTGTTTTACTGCACAAATTGTACACTTTGTTTTGTTGATTGTACTTACTAATTAATAATAATAATTTTTTTATAAATGTACAACAACCCATGAAGGATATTATCACATTGTAAAGACTGCATTGCTTCTAAGGGAATGATTGAGCAGAGAGGTGGTTCGACTAAGATCATGCTCAATTGCTTGGGTTTCCACTCAATTGAGGGTACCCACTTTTTGGAGAGAGTTAAATCTTGGTTGGCCACCAAAGCCCACATAATTGACAGAATAATTTATCAACCACAGGCGGTCTTATATTTATGATCGGTAGGTCAGTGCTTTGCATACTGAGCAACTTTGTTCCCATTCATTTAACAAAATTAATTATTTTATTTAATATTCACTTGTTATCAGGTTTCAAAAAGGAATATTTATGACTAAGGATTTATTCAGGATTATTACTATGCTTTTTTTAAGCTGGTGATAATAACAAATGAAAATCTGTTGACATATTTCAGAAACTAAAAAAAAATTAAAAATGATTATAGTTGTAATATAGGTCTAAGAATAAAACAATATTAACAATATAAAACAATAAGTAAATTACTTAAAAATATTAATTTAAAAATGTGATTAGTTAAAATTTTATTTCAAACATATATTTAATGTTATCTCATAACTAATTACTATTTATATACAGTAAAACCTCTATTATCCGCCACTCTCTGTTAACCCTCACCTCAGTTTTAAGAAAAAAAAGATGTGTATATATTGTTTGATTGCTAAAGTCATAGGCGCCGGCTAATCAAGAATCAATCATTGTGTCTTGACAACTTCGATTCCTAGAATCTGTTGTATACTCAAAACCTAGGCTTTTCTCAGAAATTAATTATCTCCTCATCTCTACCTAATGTAGCTTCCGTAGTTGAACTACCTTCAGTCTTCATTCTTTTCTTATGGGTACTTGTCATTTTCTTAAAATTACGTATAATAATATCGGAAAAAAGACAAAGAAGAGTTTAGATCTCACTACTAAGTTTGAAATTGTAAAACGTTTACGAAAAGGTGAAAGTGCTTCAATCTTAGCAAAAATTACACATAAACCTTTCAGGTGAATCACTCTAACGTGCAGTAGTTATTGAGTTAACCACAAACAAACGCGGCCGAGGACTTTGTTTTATAATATGTATAGATAGATGGGCATCGATTTTATGCCAAAATATAATGAGGACTACATCTAGTTAATTTGAAAAAATTTATAATTAAGTTCAAAATATTCGTATTATTATTTTTTTAAATAATATTCAAAAGCTGATATTGCATGCATAACTAGTCATTACCGTCACTAGTCCTGTGCTTCTTTTTCTTCTTTGAAGTACGTTGTCCACGGGATTCGTTTAAGTAAGTATTAAAATCATCTAGACAGAACATAAAATTAACTTATAAAAATAACTTACTTAAATACTGCTAAGTATATTAAAAATAAATATCAATCCATACAAAATGTAATTATAATAAATAGCAAGCAATATTGGCTAATTGTTGGGTACTACAATTTAGAAATAATGCATGATGAAGAATTAATTTAGCCATGATATACCAAGTAACGAAACCTAAAGGAACTCCAGTAAAAATATCTGAGGCAGGGAGCTCTGTCAACAGGAGAGATTGGCCATTATTATCATTGAAAATTTGCTTGTGTAACAAAATAAATCAAGGATTATTTTATTTTATTCCTTCATAATATATTTTTGTCAGACTTTACCAACAAATAATTATTTTGAATTGTCATCAGAGTCAAGCAAATATTATTTCCACTTTACATTTGTACATAGATATAGCAAATAACAGAAAGAAACCAAAATAAAGTAAAACATCGTGTTATGAATGACGATTCAGCTTAATTTTTATAACACACAATTAATACTTAAAAAGAAATAAGAAAATACAATAATCTTATATAGTACAAGTATTAATAGAACAGAATATATAGAGGAATTTTTTTATAAACATACCTTCAATGGGTTTGGTAAAAGGTATATCAAGATTTTCTGATAAAATAACATTCCCAGCTTTAGGAAAGACACCTAAAAAAACAGACACAGAATCAATTATTACAATGTGCAAACCAAAAAAAAAAATTATTTAACATATTTTTTAAATCATAATATAAGTTTCTATTAACTTATGGCTTAGTTTCAACAGCTATTAAAATTTTGAACTCACTTCATTAACTTTCAATAATAAATATATTTTAAAACCAACCTTTTCATATTCCTTTTTTTTTAATAAACAGTATATTCACAAACTTGAATTATATTGGCACCATAAGGGTTCATAAACATGTCATTAATATATCGAAAGAGAGAACTTTTTATAACTCATTTTTACTTTTATCATAATAACTCTAATAAAATTAAAGTTGTAACGGGATCTAGAGTGGTCAATACAAGAAAAAAACTAATAAAACACAATATACTTCAGTATTAGTACTAACCAACAGCTCATAAGTTAGTAGCTCATATTAAACATTTCTATAGTTGAATAATGAATAATAAATAATGAACAAATTAATAAGTAAACACTATATTAATTTATTTTATATAATGTTTGTTATATATATCATACTACTATATACTATTTTATATACGAATTATAACTACTTTCTTCTCATTTCTAAAACTAAGATAATAATTAATACAGTTTACATCTTAAAAGAGTCTTATTTAGGGACCCTTTAATCAGACATTCAGATACACTAATTTTACAAACTGAAAAAACAGTTTGTTTTCCTCTGTTAATATACTGACCATTAGGTAACATATTTATGAATTAGGTAAAGATATTTACCTAATTTCATTCCTTGTTCATTGGAATCTGGAAGTGCAAGATATACATTGCGCTTTGAACTTTCTTTCATAGAAAAACAATCATATTTGGCTTGTTCATCAACGGACACAACTGAATTTCCTTCTAAATTTAATTCCGCCCCTTTTAACTTCTTGGGATCCATCTAAAAACATAACAATTTACAATCATGACGAACAATAATTATTAAAAAAAGACATATTTTTAAGAATAAACAAACTTTAAAAAATCTTTAATAATGTTCTTGATTAAATTTAATATTCAGCTAACAAAGCATGTACTCATGCTCACGTCCACAAGCAACATTATAAAAAATTGACGCACATTTTAATTTTTTCTTAAATACTTTTATTTCTTTTTAGAAAATTTATAATTCTGGACCACCCATGTATAAAAACAAGAGTTAAGCTATGAAAATAAAGTCAAAACAATTAAATAGAGAAATCTACTAATAGATTTATTAATTTTTATTTAACTCCTCAGTTAAAATACACACTTATTAAAGTGTCATTCTTGCACAAAAGTTGCACATTAGATGTGTGACCAGTGCCCCTTTTAATTTTCAATTATTATAACCCTTAAATTAAAAATGTATGACCATATTTTTAAGAAGCATAAACAAATAATAAATAAATGAATTTTTTTAATCTTATGCACACTACAAAACTTTCACTAACTTCCATACTTGAAATAAATATTAAGTTTAAATTTGATTTCAATGGAAACATTTCAATCCTATAAAATCATATAAGAGTAAAATATTATCCACTATTCCTCATGTTTATAGGATTTGACATTCTTCATTACTTTAAATAGCTTCGAGTGGTACATAACATTTTTGTTATAAATATCTAAATAACTGCTCTTATTTTTGAAAATTAGTTTTCAGAAGGGAAAATATTTCTTCTTTACATGTCTTTTTCAATAGGTAGTGGTTCTACCAATAAAATTTGGTAATCATTGGCTCAGAAATAATTTATTTTGTCAGTGATTAAATATGAAAAATGGACAATTCCTTTTATAAAATAGTAAGATAAATTTGCCATACTTCATTGAAAAACAAACCTCAGTAGGACACTGTAGTATATAAATTTCATCATCTTCAGTCAAATCTTCAAAACTAAAATTTTCAGCATCGCCCTTAACTTCAGAGTAAACCTGTTTTATATTTTTCATCTAAAAAAAATAATGGAATAGAAAATATCAATATAAAAATACTAACAAATGGACAGCATTTCGCAAAATGGAACCAAACTTAATTTTACATCACTCTAAAATTTAACATCAGAAAATTATGAAGTTTCATAATACTTTTGAATTCATTTGTCCAAAAAATTTGAATGAAGTGTTTTTTGATGTTGTAGTTCTTTTCTTTAACTCATTTTTAAATAGTTAAGGGGTTGGTTCCATTCTGCTAACTACCACCAAAATACCTTTTGAGCATCAATATTTTTCCACAACCATAAGAAAACTAGAATATATTTATTAAAAAAATACTTTACACGTTTTTTGATGGAATCTAATTTAGACATAGTAGGCTGGAGATTATGTTCATCTTCTGATATTTCATTTTCCAGGCTCCTTAATGTTTTGGATTTTTTATACGACTTTTGAGCTGAAATAGGAGTATTTGTTGATTCAGAATGCTTTTTCCCTGCACTTGATTTCTGTGAGGGTTTGGCAGAACTTTCATTGGAACTATCTGAAGAAGAATCTTCAGAGTTTGTTTTATTAGGTTGGTCTGTGCTAATATGAGTCTCTTCTGCAAATAAATCTACAGAATATGTAGGTGATCTAGGATTTTTTTCTGAAGATTCGCCATCAGATGAAGATACAGCATGTGGTGAACTTTTGGATTTGGGGTTCTCAGGCTTCCTCTTTACAGAAGGTGTAACTGCTGCATTTTCAGTTTTTAATAACTTTTTGTTCAACTTCTCAGGAGATGCTGTTCCTGCTCTGCTACTTGAACTGCTTTTTTTACTTGACCCTTCTATTACTGTCCCATCATCACTGTTAACCGAACAGTTCGATTCTGCATCCGAAACTTCTGTCTTTACAACTTTTTTAAAAAACATATCTAGTGTTTTTGTTTTCTTATTATTTAAAGTCATGGTATTTGAACCCCAAACTGTTTCGTCTGGTGTAATTTCATCTGATCCTACACTTATCAAACCACCTAAGTGGTCTAAAATATCTTCTAACTTTTGTCCCGGTAATAAAAGCCCTTGAAGTGTTCTTTTAATAAACTTCGGCACATGAAAATTATATTCACTCCCAGAATCAGTCATAAAAACTTTTTAAAATAATAAAGATTACACTAACTAAGCGATCTTAAATAATGATTATCATAACAGTAAAAATGCAACAAACAACAGAAGGAATACAGTTGTTCCAACGAGAGAATTAACATTTAATTTCGACCGTCTCACCACATGTATCACAACTACTACTTAAGGAGAAGGTAACACTAAGTTTATAAGGTAAACAAGTAAAACCTTCCCTTTCATGTCATGTGGTTTGTGCTGTAAAGAATTTGGTGGGTGTAAATCAAAAGAATTCTGTTGGATTTTAAAGATTAAACGTAAACAAATTATCGGTGTTGAAAAGCAATTTCACAAAATATTTTATCCATTTCACTCACACATTATATTTTTCTGTTGAAAGCACTTTATTTAAGATGGCTAACACATTTGGACTTTATGTTGGGAATTCTACAGCTAGTATTGCAATATTTAAGGTTGTATAATTTATCCTTGCTATTTGTATTTAGATTAAAAATATAATGTTTTGTGAGGAAATAATTAATTCCATAAGAGTTTATTTAGATTTTAGAAAATATAATATCTTAAAATGAAATTGTTTTAGGAGGAAAGGAAAGTTGAAGTTTTAGCAAATGAAGCTGGTGATAGAGTAACACCAACAGTTGTAACTCTTAGTCATGAAGAGAAGGTATTGTGTCTTATTATTTATAAGTTCCATTATGACAAACTATTCCATTATTGTATTATATGCACTACAGTTTACTTATTTTCACACATCCAATTTATGAATTTATCACATAAACAGTTTAAAGCACAATGAATGAGATCAGAAATAAATAAATTGAAATGTAAAATTAAATATCTTGGTCAATTTACTAATGTTTCGAATCAATTTAAAAATTACTTTGACTGTATTTTGTTTAGAATAAATAATAAACAACCCTTTGTTTTGAAAGTAAATTCACTTTGTAAATAAATCATAAAACATAAATTCGTTGTTGAATAATGTACATACACATTTATAATGTAATTCCGTACAATACCATCATTATCTAATAAGTGAATGTTTTTTATTTGTATCTTTAACCTATTTATAATGAAATGTGTTTGTTTATTCATTTAACATCACTTTATGCTAATATGGCCAATCGGGGATTCTACAGCAGGAGTCCTAAATTCTGCTTATTCAGGTTTACTTAGGATAGGGATATTTAATGAGTTCATGATGTCACTTAGGATCAGGACCCCCAGTTCACGTCCCTTCCAAAGGACTGCATAAAAGTGGCTCTTCCCTCCCTTCCAAGTACAATATTTCCTCAGTTCATTCTTATACCATTAACTCTCAGCACCCTTCATATATCTACATTCTCCTCCATTCAAATCCTCAGTTAAACACCATAAAACAAGATCTCACCTTTCCGATCTCTATATTCGTTCCCACAGAACCAAAGCATTCAAACGTTCTTTTCTCGCCCGCTCCGTCGCAGTGTGGAACTCAATCCCTCTTAACATCCGTCATGCTCCCTCACTATTGTCATTTAAATCCTTGCTTTTCCAACATCTAGCTTCCCCAAAAGATGCTCTCTAAGCATGTCAGTCATTTGCTTAGAATAATTTATTGTGTTATTTAGTTGTTTTAATTTTGTTTTTAAGATGTTCATCATGTAAAGAAATTATTGCATGCTAGCTCATGCATTTAAAAGATGTTATGAATTTATCTATTCTCTTTAATTGCTTAATATCTTGTCAAGATTCATACTGTTTTTTTTTTTTTTGCTTATTATTATTTTTTGTTTGATTACACTGGTCAACAGTATTTTTGTTAAATGGGTAAATGTGGCTGTCTCATATGTATTTTGCTGTGGTAATTCCGAATATGACCATCAAAGTTGTCCATGGGGCTCAGATCTTTTGTAATTTTAAATTTTGTAAAAAAAAAAAAAGTGATATTTCATAGCTATAAACATTGGATTCTTGGATCAAAAACATTCTTGGAATGTGTGTGGAGACCTCAAAGTGTTAGGACTTTTGTTAGGTGTTCAATCAGGTTTATATAAAATTTTGTTGTTTTCTGTGTGAGTGGGACAGCAGAGATTGGAAAAAATCATTATATAAAGAAGGAAAGGCCCAAAAGAAATCTTGTACCTGAAGAAAAAAATGTACTTTTCAAACCGCTAGTAAACCCAGAAAATGTTTAACTACCACCATTGCACATCAAACTCGGTTTGATGAAAAATTTTGTTAAGGCACGGGATAAAAGTGGCCCTGGATTTCTAAATTTAAAAGCCACATTTCCTCTAATCAGTGATGCAAAAATAAAAGAAGGAGCTTATGAACCGTCAAGACTTTGAAGAATGTTCGAATATAACCGAAAAATTAGCTTGGATTTCTTTTAAAAATGTTATGAAAGAATTTCTTGGATATAAAAAAGCAGAAAACTACAGAGAGCTAGTTTCTGATCTACAAAATTATAAGGCTTTAGGATGTAAAATGTCTAAAAATACATTTTTTCACTCGCATTTGGATTTCTTTCCTGTAAATCTTGGGGCTGTGGGTGATGAACACCGTGAGCGATTCCATCAAGGAATATCCACTCTGGAGAAACGATACCAGGGAAAGTGGAATCCAAATATGTTGGCAGACTATTGTTAGTCTTTAAAAACAGATGTACCAGCTGCAAAATACAGTAGGAAATCATCAAAGGCTACATTTTGATTTAAATTACGGTATGAAAGCTGATTAAATAAAATTGCTTCTTTTAGCAGTATATTATTTATTTATTTTGAAATTACACAAAATCCTTGCACCTGAGACAAAAATTGCTTTTCAAATTTGTTATCTGAGCACCAATTCTAAAAGAAACAGCCATTGTAATTCATTTAACAGACAAAAAGTCAAATTCTGTTGTCCGGTGTTATTCTTTTGAAATTGTTTTCTATCACTTTTTACACACTTTATGATTTGTACCATGTAGCCTTCTGGCCAGATATATATTATGTTTCTATTTCCGTTCATGCTTGTTATTCAAAAGGGACTTAGTCCCAGAATAAGGTTGCTTTTCTATTTTATTCTATTCTAAAAGGATTTTTTCTTCCTTTAATAAATCCTACCGCCACCTGCTCGGCTGAAAACCCACGACTTTGGGCAAGAAATGTGTTAGGAACACCATTACTCTATTGTTCTTAATTTTATTTAATACCTTTATTTGTGTTATTACATGATTTAACATAAATATATGGTGTAACTTAAGTATTGACTTACTAGCAACACTACTTTCTAAAATTGTAACTACTAAGTACATAAAAATATAGAATTCTGCTAGATATCAAAATCCATGTGGGAAATTCATGTTTTAATAACTAGAGATTATTTTGCTGATCATTTTATTTTATGTTAAAGCACTCATAAGTACTACATTATTTCTTAAATCTTTGTTTTAGGTTGTTGGTCCTACATCAGTTTCATTTTCAAAGGCATTTTGTACGGTTAGCAATAATAAGAAGCTACTAGATACTACTTTGAGTCTTGAAGAATTAGAACAGTGTATTGAACAAAGCCCGGTCCCAATCAGCAAAGAGAATGGCATTACTTATACAATATCTGAAACAGACCAAAAACCATTATTGTACACACCAGTGCAAGTAGCTGTTCTCATATTTAAGAAGTTGTATAGTGAGTTGAAAATTTTATTATCCTTTTAATTATTGTACATGTATTTTTGTCTCAATAAAAATGGCTATTGTGAAATGTTATGTAATTTAACAAATCTTTAAAATATTTTGAGTCCTCATAGAAGACAAAGGATGTAATTTTTCCACTTTAACCCATTGATAAAGTAAATATAGTGAAGTAAATCGATTTAAATGGGGATTTAGATTTTTTAATATTTATATTTAGGGTCATATAAGAACAAAAACATTATCCTTTTTTTTCTCTCTTCAATTCCAAGTTCAATCCATTCATCAATGTGCTGGATTATTTTAATAGGGGAAAGCTTTTATGTATGCACCGAGTATGATACTATTCATGCTTTTGACAACTAGATAATTTACCAATAATAAGAATAAGATAGAATGTATTTTATATCTTATTTTGTCATTTATTCCAATTATTTTAGTTTTACATATTTTTGTATTTTGTTTATTCAGTTCTAAAGAAAACTTGGTCGAAATGTTGGTTTCTAATAAATAGTCTCACTATTTCAGGAATTATTTTTTACCTTCGACCGGTTCGTTTTCTTCATTTTACAATAGTTTTTCCTTATGTTTTATTCTACCAACAGAATCATTATTATATTTATATACCGAATTCATTATCATATTTTCTCTTTATTATAGTGATTTCAGAACATTTCATTGGGTTACTCATCCAGAATTAACCTAATGCTGTTAATTATTCTTTCTCTAGCTAAAACACTGTATTTCGAAACTTTCATTTGTTTTGTAATTAATGTAATCTTGTAGCTTACCAAAACTATATATATATATATATATATATATATATATATATATATATATATATATATATATATATATATATTATGTATGATTTTATATTAAAACACTGTTGAATTGTTCTTGATAATAAAGATTATTTTAATATTGCCTTACACTTATTTTGTTTTCTCTACAGATATTGGTGTTGGTGCTTGCGGTGAGAAAAACCTTAGTTGTATCATTTGCGCTCCACATTCTTGGAATGATGAAACAAGAGTAATCTTAAGGGAAGCTGCAGAAGAAGCTGGATGGAAAGTATTACAGATTATTAATGAAGCACCAGCTGGGCTTCTTGCTTACCACATTGGTTTCGAGAAAGAGCCACAAGAAATGTATGTTATTATCAGTTGTTTATTAATTTTTTTAATGACTTAAAACAATTCACACTATTTCAGATTTGGTGCAGAAGTAATCTATCTAAGAGTATACCTTATGAATCTGACAAAAATAATTTTTTTAGTGGAACTACTTTCGCTTTATCTTAGACAATATGAAGAAACTTACTAATCCATTTTATTCCTAATCATTCAGACTAAAGTCAATTTGTCCCGCACCCATCATGAATTTTAATGAAAATTATTAATTATTAAGTCAATTTAAAAATATGTGAAAACCAAGACAATGTCTATGATTGTGCAGAACGAATTGGTTTCAATATTAAGATTAAGCTGATATTTTTTACTTATGTTTTTGATGAAATTTACGCTGAGTTGTTTTATTCCCAGGAATGTTTTGGTGTATCGTTTGGGAGGTATCAGCTGTGAAGCATCAGTCATTAAAGTTGAGTCTGGGTTTTATTCTATACTCAGTTCTTTTGAAAGTAAAACTGGAGGACAAGCGATGGTTACAGCATTAAGGGATCATCTTGTGGAAGAATTTGCAAGGTTTTTAAATTTAAATATTAATATTGTTGACAATGTTTTTTTTTTTATTATTATGAGTTTTGTCTGAAATTGTATAAATATTATTTTAAACCCTCCACAAAAGCTTTTGCCAGATTCTCCATCACCTGCTACAAAAATTAATTTAAATGTAATAAAAAAAAAATAACAGGAGTGCATTTAATAATTTTTTTAGACTGCTCAAAATAAAACTGAATGTAATGTTTAGCTGCAACCTTTACTCAGAGTCAAAAAGCTCATTTAATAGATTTCCTCCTTACGCTTTTATAAGCATTAGGGGTCAAATTTGAAATCGCTGGATTACAGAATTATAAGTTAATTGAAAATTGTTTTTAATTATTGATTGTATTAATTATAAAACCGCAAATTAGTCCTGAAAACCCCAAATAATGAGTTCTTTGTCAATGCCTTGTTATAAACCCAAAATTCATTATATCAGTTTTCTAAGCATTCTTATTCTGAAACCCTTTTATAACTCAAATCTTGTTTGTTTAAAAAATAAGTTGAAAATATAATTTCTTTGATCATTACTTGAATCAGTCAAAATTTTAAAATATATAGGAAGGAGATTCTTGGTTGAATTAATCTGAATAGTTTGTTTCAATAATTGGAAATTGTTTCTGTGGTTAAGACAACACATTTGAATTCAAATAGTAAAGTTAATTAAAATGTGTTTAGAGAATATCTACCAAGTGTTTTCCCACCCCGCCTATTACATTTTTTTAAGTTTAGTTTTTGTTTTGTTTTTATTGCCTCTGACTTAGGCCTGAAATGTTTTTCCATTTCAACAATATTATTTCATTAGAAATAAAATTAAGTACTCCAATTGTTATTTCTGTTTTAAAAAACCTGACCTTTCCAATTTTCTTCTCTAAGATGTTGCATAATAATTGCTCTATGTATACTTGTTACTAATAATTTGATTTCAAGTGTTTCCATAATTTTAATCTTGTAAGCAAAGAGATGAATACATTAATCCAGAGCTTTTATAATGTAGAGTGTATAAAATAGTTTCAGTTTTAATTTCTATATAATCTTTTATTGCTTGATCTAGGTTAAGTTAAGAAAAATAGGAAAATTCTTAGTTTTCTTTTGTATTCATTCTATTTTGATTTCATTAATGTTCAGGCAATGAGACAATGAACAGTAAATGAGATGATGTTAGAAAAAAAATATGTTGTTCCAAAAGCATCATCATGAAGCAAATTTCCACCATAAAAAAATATTTACTTTTTAAAGGCTAAACTAAACAACAACAAAAATGAAAACCGTGTAAATTAAGTTTTTATATTTAAAAAAAAAAATGCTCCTCTTGCTTGGAGGAGCATAAATGTTTATTTTATTGAGTTATAGTTATACTTAATTTTTTGATAACTCAAATTTGAAATTGTGACTTCCTGGTAATGGCCTTTATGTTTTTTCATGATATGGAGTTCTTTGTATTTTATTAGTACTGACCATTAAATCCCGATGATTGATTTGGCTTTATTACAATTTTAGGAAATACTATTTAGACCCAACAGAGAGCCGTAAATCTATGTGGAAATTCCAAGTTGCTGCTCAATCCATGTTGCATACACTCTCTACTGTACCGATGTGTTCTCGTTTCATTGAATCTGCTTGTGAAGGAGTGGATTTTAATGTGAGTGTTTCAGTAGCTCGCCTGAATTCTCTACTGAGTCCACTTCTTCCCACATTTTCTCAACCTATTCACAAAGCATTGGAGGCAGCAAACTTGAAAGCATCAGACATATCCAAGGTACAAATTCTCTGAATTATTTTATATTTTACACTCTTAAAATTATCCAGTCAACTATTTTCCACTTAAAAATGAAAATTAGTAATCCTTTAAGGGTAAAAATTGAACATGTTGATAATTTAAGACATTTCAGTTTTTTTTTTCTGCTGTACTTTTAATATATATTACCTTAGATGGAAAGAAATGTAATATATAAAATATTTTATTTATATATAAAATATTGTATTAATTGTTATAATTTTAAAAATACCTGGGAGACCCGGGATCAAATCCCGGCCATGGACAAATCTTTTCTCTTCAAAATTAAAATATTCAAAAAGATATATAAAATAGATTAGGTTGATGTGTTTTACATCAAACGACTATGAAAATTGCTGGAATCTTATTACAATTTTTAAAAGGAAAATAAAACAACCTTCTTCCTTTTACCTAGACTTTCCTATAGAGCTTGCATGGTTTATTCCAAAGTGAAATCATTTGGGCATCATGTTTTTGTATGTCTAGTAATTTATTATTTTTCAACCAATAAAAAAAAAAAGTTAGTGGTGGATTAGGGTAATTAAACACTGAAAGGGGGTCTAAACCTATTCTAAATCATCCAACTCTTTATTTGTATAAATAATTACATTATAATATTAAATCCATTATATTATAAAATTTCCATAGTATTTTTTCTTTTCTATTCAATGCTTTTTCTTTTCTTTAATATACAATGTGACATATTTTTTACTTTTCTAAGATCAACATCAGTTTACATTAAACAAAGACCAATTTTGGTAATTATAGCAGATTTTATCTAAAAATTAGTGATTGCATGTTAAGACCTCAACCACAGTGTAGAGCTTACCTGACCACAACTATTGAAAGGATTAAGGATTTTCTATTACCTCTAGATTTTTTTATAATTCTTATGTTTTTCCTCATTTACTATATATTTTATTTATATTTCACTTCTCGGCCCGTCATACATTAGATTCCTTTTCTTTACGTTCTATAATATATTCTTCTCGATGTATTATTAGGTATCTTATTTTTAATTCATGTTCTCTCATTGCACTTATGATACTCCCCATGAGTCTATTTTCATACTATTGTTTTCTTTGCAATACATTTCTATCTTTATTATACTAAATTGTCCATACTCATTATATTCATATCTTTTTCATTTTTTTTTTTTTTTTTTTTTCTGTTTAACTTCATTGCTCTCTTTGTATTTTGTTTTGCATTATAACCTTTCTATCCATCTACCATGTAATCATCTTTATTCATATACCTATATACATTATTATATATATATATTATGTATATATATATTCATATACCTTCATATATCCTTTCATTATATAACATTCTTTTTTATATCTCTACATTTTGTCTAATTTTTTCTGTACCTCTTTTTATGTATTTTTACAGTCTATTCTGTTTTTTGTCTGTTTTCTCATAGCCCTGAAGATGACCTACATAGTAGGTCGAAACGTCGGCACTTAAAATAAAATAGTTTCACCTATTCTTGCGTGTTTTCTTGACTGCACCCCCAACTATCAACATCCTATTATATATTTTATTATTCTTGTTCTTGATAAATTAAGCCAAATATACTGAAAGTTTAGATACAAAGTAAAATGATGTAAATAAATTACAGAAATGGTGTAGATTAATCATATAAGAACAATTAAAGGTTAATCTATATATATAAAAATGAATGTATGTGTGTGTTTGTTTGTCCGTTATGCACTACTACACCAATCTTCCGATCATCATGAAACTTTGGGAAGTTGTTCAGTACACTCTAGGGAAGGTTTCTACCTGCCATTTTTTTTTTTTTTTTTTTTTTGAAAAATATTTAAAAAATTCTAGAAAAAAAATATTTATTTGTCGCAAATCAAGTTATTTCTTTCGTAATCGAGTCAATAATAAAGGGAGAGTAGGAACAAATTTTAATCTCTATTATACTTATTAGATATAGGTCGCCTATCTATATATATATAAAGGAATGTATGTGTGTGTTTGTTTGTCCGTTATGCACTACTACACTAATCTTCCGATCATCATGAAACTTTGGGAAGTTGTTCAGTACACTCTAGGGAAGGTTTCTACTTTTTTCCCCCCCCCCTTTTTTTTTTTATTTGAAATAAAAATTTAAAAATTTCTTGAAAAAAATAATTATTTGTCACAAATCAAGTTTCTTCAAATCGAGTCAATCTTAAAGGGAGAGTAGGAAAAAATTTCGTACGAAATAAATAAATATATGTGAAGAGAAATTTGAATAAAAATTTAAATAACAGTGAAGTGTGAAGGAAGGCACGATTGAGACGTTAAAAAATTAAGTTTGAACACCAATATGCGTGTTCAATTGCAAAATGATGCATCAGCCAACATTTTCGCAAGGCAATTGGCGGATATTGGGAATGGAAAGATGGAAATCGACAAATCAACACAAAGTATCACATTGCCAACAAACTTCTGTAAAATGACAAATTAATTGGAGGGGTTTTCCCAAATATCGCCCAGAATTACAAAAACCATCACTGGCTCAGTTCACGTGACATAATTGCAGCTACGAATAACGATGTCAATGTCATAAATTTTAGCATTCAGAATCGAATACCAGGTGAAGCAACAACGTATAAGTCCATCGATACTGTGATTAATCAAGACGAAATTGTCCAGTACCCAACCGAATTCTTGAATTTCCTTGATTTGTCAGGTATGCCACCGTACATTTTAACACTAAAAATTGGCGTGCCTATCATTCTACTCAAACATCAATCCACCACGATTTTGCAATGGTAGGAGACTTGCAATTAAAAAGATGATGAAGAATGTCATCGAAGCTACAATTTTAAATGGGAAATTTAAGGGTGAAGATGTACTGTTACCACGTATTCCTATGATTCCAACAGATATGCCATTTGAATTCAAGCGCTTACAATTTCCGGTTCGACTCGCTTTTGGAATGACCATCAACAAAGCGCAAGGGCAGTCACTACAAGTGTGTGGTCTAGATTTGGAGCATCCATGTTTCGCACATCGCGTCGGAAAACCTTCAGATTTATTCTTTTACACACCAGTAGGAAAAACAAAAAATATTGTGTATACAAAAGCACTTGAGAAAATAAAGAAAATTGATTTTTATATATAAAAATGATTGTGAATAAAAAAAATGATATATTACAAGTGAATTTCCTATCGCAGCAACGTGCGGCGGGTCAGCTAGATACAACAAGAGCAGAAACTGTACATTATGCTACAAACGTTTTTATAACTCTTAAATATAGATGCCATCACTGAATACTGTTTTATTTAAACTACCTTTTTATTATTCTGGCATAAATTTGGAAGAAATTCCTGTCAAGTAACATTCTTCCACCTTATAGCCTTCTATGTACATTTTAACTTACGATACACCGGAAGTTCTATTTGATAAGATCACTTTTTTTCAAGAAAATAAATGAAAGAAAAAGTGGAGGCGAGAACAAATCGGAAATATAAATTATTTTGAATTCAATTATAAATGTTATTTTCGATTCAAAGAATTATTTTCTACAAAATCTCAGCTTCACTTATTTTTGCCAGTTATTATGGTAGATTCCTTTTTTTCTTTTTTTTTTATTACAAGGTTTTCTTTCACTTTACAACTGAATATTTTTTTATAACATTTTAGGCGCCAATTTCAAATGAACGGGAAACGTTTACAATTTTAAAAATACAATAAAAAAAATTCCTTTTCCCCGACAAAAAAATATAAGTTGAGGGAATGATAGAACAATTACTATGAATTATTTCAGATTTTTTAATTTAGTGCAACACTGTTAAAAATTTCCTATCGCAGCAACTTGCGACGGGTCAGCTAGTGTAATATAAATATAAGTTATAATAGATAAATATATAAATTATAATCTATTAAAACTTATGTATTTATCACTTATTTTATCTTTAATTGTACTTATATCATTAATATATATAATTTTTGTTGTTAGTTTCCATCATTTTACTTTGTATCTAAACTTTCAGTATATGTGGTTTAATTTTTCTTTTTTAAAATGGAACGAATGTTTGGTTTGAAAAATCAGTTTTTTATATGTTTTTAAAAATACTAACTCCTAACTAAATTTCTGCTACCATGTATATATGACTAATAAATATAAAAAAATAATATTTTTAAATTGATTAATCATAGGCTTATTTGCAAAATAAAATCTTATTTATCTTAATCTCACCCCCGACCAGGGCAATGATATCTCCACCACGATACATTTTTTATATATATTAGGAGGTGGATTTGATGAGTATTGTGTTTTGATTGTTTCAGATTATTTTGTGTGGAGGATGTCTCAAGATACCAAAAATTCGTTCACATGTCAGTTCATTTTTTGACTGTGAAGCACTCTGTTCAATACCACCTGATGAAGTTCTTGCTTGTGGCGCTGCAGAACAAGCTGGACTTGTTTGTAATTTGGGAATACCATTGCAATCATCAGAAAAAATTTCATTTTTAGCATATCCAGTTAAAATAAAGGTATTGTTAGAAAACATTTGAAAAACTAAATCCTTAAAAAAGTTTTTTAATATCTGAAATCAAATATATTTCTTTCTGATGTTTTGTATTATTTGTGCTGAAGCTAAATATTGGCGATTAACAACCTCACTGGTTTAAGACTATTATTAACAGTTTGAAGGAAATCATCATGTTTGACTTGTTTTGTTTAGTTCTGGTATTTTTGGTGCAAATCATCTATCTCATTTTTAGCACCTCATCCATGTGGTAATTTTACTGTAACCATCTAATTGAACATTCATTCTATTTCTATTAAACAAGGAAAATGGTAGAATGTATCATGCTCAGAAATGAAGGGTTTGTTTTGAATATTTATTTTATTGTTACAAATACGAAAGGGAAAGATAAAAGAATTTGGCAACACCCATTTTTTCAAAATTAATAACCAGGAGCAGGTTTTAAAAGATTATAAAATATTTACATTTTAACGATAACATGAAAACGAACGATTCTAGATCTACAAAATACCACCTATTTAGAACTATCTAATAGAAAAATTTAAAACTGTTTCTACTCCTCATCCAAACGTGTCGCTAAGCTTTGAAAGTTTGACAATCCGTTCTGATTACTAAAGCTTAATGGTAACTCTTTAATATGAACTAGTTTGGTTACAATAAATGGAAATAAATCCTTTTCTTGTAAGTCTTTTGAAATATATTTGTCATAATAATTTACTCCTAATTGTTTTTTTATAATATATTATATTGTTTTAAGTTAGCAAGCAATTGCCAACAGTAAAACTTTTTACTAAGGTTTTATATTCAGTGTTGTCAGCAACAATTTAAGGACCTTATAAATTAAAATCAAAACTCTTTTTTTTTCATAACTAAATTAATAAAAACACTTTCATTTTTTATTGAAAATTGTGGTTTACTTGGACAGACTACAGGAGAACCACCAATCAAAAGTATTGCTCAAAATCACTGTATCAGAATAATATTGCTATATCTATTATTGTTGCTTAATATATTTATTTACACAAATCTGACAACTGTTATATTGAGTTCCTATTTTATTTTAGGAAAACAGAATAATTGCATATATCTGAAACATGTCTTTACTTTTCAGCTGAATAATGAAGAGATAACTCTGGAGAAAAATGTTATACCTAGTTTTAAACAGCTTAATATTAAAGCTGACGATGAAGTTGTCAATATAACTGCAAACCAAGGTTCACTTGAAGGAAAAGTAAGATTTTTTTTTGTTGGAATTTACACCAACCAATGATTACACATATACACCAATTTCTTATTGTTATTTATTTCTTCTTAAAATTTTATTTTTATTTATTTTTTTAGACTAAGCTTGATATTGATGTACCCTCAGAACTAAAAGTTAATTTAAAAGTAACATCGTAAGTATATTTTAAATCACGTTGAAATATATATGGACTTGCTTTATATCTTTGATGCGCGGTCATAAGGACTTAAGTTAAAATAAGTCCATAATACAGAATCAGGAATGATCAGACAAGAAATAAATGTATGCTTCAAATAGAATTACTACTATTTTGTTTTATAAAAATAAAATTACAAATGATATCAATAATTAGAACTTTGCTGTTGCTCTCCTTAAAAATTCAAAATTTTGACTCAAGCCCTTATGACCGCGCAACAAAGACATATGAGTGGGTAATAAGAAGCTAGAGACATTATACTTATATTACTTTTGTGGAATAGATTATATTGTTTATTTTTTCTTAAAAATGAATTTCCTCCAATTTTATTATTACAAAGTACACTTTCTAAAAACCTTATTTTAATTTCAGGCAAGGTGAAATATTAATTGAGGCTCTCAACAAAGCATCAAATGAAAGTATAAAAGGTTTTATCGATTTCCATGTTGATTAAAGAAACATTTGTAATGTAAATACTTTTTGTATAAAAAATATATGTTGTTAAGGATATTTAAGAATGTTTAATGTAAAATGTGTCAAATTGTTTAGAAAACCGAATCCGTCTGTAGTTATCCTTTTTTTATGAGTATGTCCTGTAAGTACTACGTGTATATTGTATTTTAAATTACTTGAACTTCAAAATACAACATTTTTATTGATATTTTTAATAAATTGTTAATATGAGCATAGCTATTATTATTTCATCCACTCCTTTTAGGTATGAAGTTATTTAATCTCACCTTTTCAAGTTCACATGCCTATAACTCTTTGTAGAATTTATACTTATACAATTTTATTATATACCCATTTTTTAATTTTAAAAATTGTGGTAATCATTGGAAGAAAGCGAAGGTTTCCATTTACAGGTCATTGGTTCTTATTATATAAAATCCATACAGTTTTCATCAACATCCCCATAGATGTCATATATTTTAAGTTAAAATAAGCTTTTAAAGTATTGTTTGTTGTAGTAATCATGAATTTAAGAGTTAATTTAAAGCTAACAGTGGAAAAGTAATTGGGTTTATTACATATTCTTTAAAAAATTGTGAAATATAAGTTTTTACTGAAGTCTTAAAAAAATGTCAATGCTGGTTTTAATATAAAAACACTATTGTCATCATAATATAATAATTTATTAATAAAAAATGTATTAGTTTTGATAACAGAGAAATTTGATGACTATTAAAATTAAATTAACTCATCACCATACAGCAGGCCTTTGTTAAGATTGGCATTTGTTTTAATACCCCATTATTCACCAGCCTAGAGGAATCTTATTTTTTAAATAAAAATATTTTACCAATTTCCACTAAAACATAACTCTAATTTACAATGACAAGCTCATATTCTTATTTATATTTTTTGATGTAATTATAATGCATCCAATTTTTCATGGAGTTATTCTGCTCTGTAAGAGCATAAAATATATTGTTAATATTTTTTATATTGGACTTATTATGAAGTTTGTATCAATTTTAAATTATTTAAAGTTGCAATGGCTAATATTATGTATTCAAAGTGTACATGCACTTGAATAAAATATTTGCTTATGATAAATTAAATTTTTCTTAATAACACAATCCATCAATCCCATTTTTTCATATTTTATCAGAAATGCTTCTCATTACATTTTGGACCTTTCTTGAATCAGTAATTATAAAAAAACAAAATTAAACTAATCATTCTTCATCATTTAAGTTTTCCATATTACTTTTTAAACCACTATTACTTCTTATGTCTTCAAATTCTAATGACATAATTGCAAATTTTAAGATATTTTTATTCAAAAAATATATAGCTTTGTGAGCAACTGCTAGCGCTAACAGTAATGATTATTTAAATATTCTCATCAATATGAAGTGACCAAATATATCTCTTCAAATAAGGTCTCTTTTAGCATACATTCTTTTTCAATTTTAAGATAAAAATTATAAATCAAAAGTAAACTTTGAAGCTATTTCTTCGATAGTAATTTCACATGCCATTGTTATAAATTATAGTTCGTAAACTGTAGTGGATTAATTTATTATTCATTTCATGACAAAACAGAACATTAGATTAATTGCAGATGTAATAAAATATATATTATAGACTGATCAATTTCTATTAAGCATGTCTCAATATTAAAAATATTGATTTATACATTTTTAACATCATATACTAGACAATATAGCCTTTAAATAATATATTCTTAAGATATGTGGCACAATCTAGCAGTGATTTCATCTTAGATGTGCTTTTAAAATACTTGAGCCACTATTCCACGGAGAAACTGTTCGAAATGGAGGACTTTAAACAAAGAAAGGCAGTTCGAAAAATAGTCAAATCAGCATACTTCTTACTGACAATTGGAAGTCAAATCAGCAACTTACTCTTATTTTACTACTAAATACCGTTTTTAGCTTTCGAAGTATCATTATAAATTATTAAAAAATTATATTTTGATATATTTACTATATTTATGTGTTATCGAACATATTTAAGTTAATAAAAACATAATGAATTAATCGATATCATGCTACTCTTGGTTAATGCCTCCTCAATAATATTTTTTCAATTTGTACACATTATTATTTATTGTATTAGCAATTATCAGATTGGCTTAGTCGACTAATTAAAACAAAATATTAATATTAATGACCTAGTTTGTGAGACTATAATGTATATGTGACGTATTATGTTGTGAATTTTTAAATTTAAATGGTTATCTGATAGTCCAGTATAGACATTGCAACTGGAAAAGCAGAAACACTAAGCATTTTGAGAAGGCATAATCCTTAAAGGTTAAATTACTCAGAACTGATATATACAAAAAGTGTAATCCTATGTTTATAAGTGTTTGCGAACTCTCATTATTTCCTTAAAATAATATGAAAATGAACGAAATCCGCAATCTATTCAGAACAAAAATTATTTTTGAACTACCAAAACATCAAGGATGAGTTTATAATTATATACAAGCAGTTAAATTACTAAATTGTTTCTTAGTTAAGTAATTACTTAATTATGGTTTGATTACTTCGGTAACATATAAACAGGCATGATTTTAAGTCCACAATATGTTTTACACGATTTAATGTAGTTTAAAGCCCGACAACTATCCTCCATTGTTGACTGCTTTACAGAACCTCTAATGCTTTCATACTCTCATAGCGTGTAAAACAATGAAATGGAATGGCCGAAATGTAAAACCACCTAAAATAGAATTTATAAAAATTACTTTTGAACTACAAACGAAAGTATCAAGGAATGAGTCAACAAAGTATGAACTATTTAGAAAGTGATAGAACAAGCAGGGGGAGGCAAATCTGAATTGTAACACCCATAAATAATTTATATATATTTATTTATTAGGTTGGCTTATGATTTCGTTATCAATCATAATTTAATTTGAAGTTGTTACTTAGAGATTATTCGGTTTTGGCTGATAATGTTACCTTGCCTTCCGTACTGATAACAACTTGATAAGGTTCTCATTCCTTTGCACTTAGGTATTTATTTGTCATGATGCTAAAAATTAAATTTTAAAAGCGTTTTCTTACTACAATTTCGAGTCGAAAGTGTGAATTATTACCAATTTAAAAGTGTTTGAAAGTTCTTTTCACCAAAATAATGATTGCCTTAATTAGATCACTATACTGGACTCAGTCCAACACTTACCCAAGAGAGATAAAAACCTAATTCCTGTGTTCATTTAAAATTAAACATCAGAATTAAAATTTATTTAAAAGCCATATAAAAGGAAATGGAATAATGCAAACACTTCCCATGTAAGGATTTCACAAAAAATTACTTGGTTCCAGTCAATTTTAATATGAATGATAATGAATAAAATAAAATAAACCTGTACCACTACAACCCGTGAACGGTTCTGGGGTTCAGTACATGGTAGAGACTGTACGGTTTCATGGACAACTGTTGTCTAGGAGATGATTTGTCCTAGATCACGCTCAACTGACAGATTTCCACCAACTCAATATAGGCTGGGTGAGCCCCAGAAGGGTCCTAGATCTCATATGATCCATCTCCTGCTGCTAACAGACTAAAGTAAAGTCTTGCCAGCAGCGGACTTTACCAGTCCTTTACTTCACACCAGGATTTTTGGCATGGCAACTCAGTACTGACTACCGCCTCTCTACCACTGAGCCACTCCGCTCCCCTAATGATTATACACATAATTAAAAAAATATGTGTGATAGTATATTATTAATGAAGAGATTATTACAAACCTCAGTTGACCAAGTGGCTTTACCTTGATTAAAAAATATGTAATGGATATACTAAACAAAATTATCTAAATAAATAAATGAGCATGATGATATTTTGATAACCTGTAGATAATACTAGACAAAGCTGTAATCATAATAAACAGTTCTAGGAGTGCGTAATGAATTGGTCAAAGGGGCATTATTTTTCTTAAAACCAAACCTTTAGCAAAAAAAAAATATATACATTTCAAACTTTTTGCTGATATATCCTCCACACTGAAAGGTATATGGAGGAAGAAACTTTTTGCGATTCGAATTGAATATTATATATTTCCTTAGCTTTTGTAATTAATATTAATACATCACATGTTATAACTAATAAATATAACCAATAACTTTAGTTACAAACTAAAGTTGAAGATATGCTTAGTTTGATATTATAGATAACTATAACTTGCACCTAGTAAACAGGCAAATCCCGATTCTTCTTCATCTTGCAACATAAGACTTGTCTTGTTTTTAAGACGACCATTTATTCGTGTACAGTAAATTTAAGTAATTTAACTAATTGCAGATGTCTACTGACATATTCCATACAATCTTTGAACCCCTATTATATTAAGGGGGAAACCCTCGGGGTGGAATTGTCCAAATTTCTTTCATTGTGCTCATTTAAGCTATACAAAGAACCTATATGCGAATTTCAAGATGCTAAGTTCAGTAGTTTCTGCTGTGCGCTTACCGCTGGGTGTGTTAGTCAACCATGTTACAGTTTTATATAAACTTTGGTGTCTTGATAAAAAGTAGCCTATGCCAGTCTTGAGATTATCCATATCAAATTACCCCCCCCCCCATATCACAGACGGATCAAGACAGCCGTGAAACATACATTGACCCTGAATAACAAATGGGACGGTCAGAAGTTTACTGTTGTTTGTGTCAGTAAACGATTAGTATGTAATGTTATTGAATTTATTGAAAAGGATTACTTTTAGTATAACGATTTCACTTGTCGTACAGCAGCAGCGAGTAGTGAACTATGTTACTTGATTTGTTTTGTTCAGCGAAAATATGTAGATTTTGGGAGTAAGAAACACGTGAGCAAGCATACAAACTTTGCCCCCCTTTTTCACCCCATAGGTTAATTTAGAAAAAAGGTATTCAACAAAAACTGGTATTTAAAATAATTCAAGGAAGCAGGTAATTAAAAAAATTAGGGCGACCTGTGGTCTAGTGGTTAGCGTAACATACTACCAAACCCAAGATCATGGGTTCGTAGCCCGGCAGGTGGCCCTAGGATTTTTTAAAGGGAGTAAAAAATCCTTAGTTACGCCGTCCTTCGGAAGGGACGTTAAACGGGGGTCCCAAGCCTGTACGATGTCAGGTACTCTTTAAAAATCCCTATCCTAATAAAACCTGGATAGGCAAAATTTAGTGCTGCCACTGTAGCATCGTACGATTAGCCGTAGCAGCATAAAGTGACGTTAAAATGAACAAACAAAAAATTAATATATTGCTATAGACAAATATTGTGAAACCCAATTTAAAAAAAAAATTGGTTTGATAGGAAGACTTAAGTATTTTAAACCGTTTAATTTTATTAGCTCGACATTTAAAGATGATAAGCATATTACTTTTTAGCCAGTCACTTAAATGAGCTGATGAAGATTACAATCATAACTAAATGTCAAGAACATTTTCAGTATTAAAAAATATATTAAATTTACTGCATAGTTCTGGAGGTGGACTTTGGCTTCCCTATGAACACTGCTCCAGCCCTAAAAAATTTATTTATTATAAGGGTGGCTCTATATTTAAATTTGCTAAATTTTAGCACATTAAATTTTCAGAAAAATTTACAAAATCCTAGATTAAACATCCTAAATTTATGACCTCATTTTAAGGAACTTTAATCAATGGGAAGATGGTACAGATCGAATCATTCATCTAATTTGTTTCTTTTTTTCCTCTTTGAATACTCTCCATCAAACTTTTTCTTCATTACAGTTTACCAATATCTCCTTCATTCCAAAGATCACTAAAAGTTAGCTAACAAATATCTAAATAGTTATGATTTCCAAATGGGTGGTTGTGAATGGATATTTAAGAACCAAAGATGAATAGTGGATTGTGAAAGAACAGTTGAATTTTGTAAAATACTATAATTAGACTTAATAGAAATTCTTTCCATGATTCATTTCTTTCACAAATCTGAGTCGATTTTGATGTAAATCATCAAATTTGATGTAATCATTAATTGGGAAAACTGCAATTATTCAAAGTTCTCAACCCTCAAGAGAACAATTTTCTACAGTTAGCGATTAGAGGTTTTATGCATAATAGAAATTTTTTTTTAGCATGCTTGATATATCTTTAATTAGTCAAGAGCAGACAATTTAACATGATAAATAGAATATAGAAAAAAATATTGAATAAACAACAAAATGTAGTTTTTCACCGCCCATAAAGTATTGAATTACTGAGAAGTTGACTTCTTATCTTATACCTGATAAAGGAATTAGTGACTTATGACACTTACTTATGCTGTTACTGCTTGTTACCTCCAGTGATATTGTACTTCCACCATATTCAGTATCTAATGGCCCGCAAAATTAGGGAAATACCATTGTCTGTTAGGGAGGTGATTATGTCATTATCGTCTTTAGGTAAAAGTTACTGTGAGATGACTAAACAAGTGCAATTGTCATTCTCTACAGTGTAGTTAAATTATAAAAAAAAAGATAAGAACTGGATTGACAGCCTCGGATCAGCCTTAGGGTACACCTACATTGGATCCGGTGTGATACGATAAGACATCGCTAGCAAACCAAATGACTGAAATATATCGAGAGTTATAACATTTGGTTCTTTAAATTTATAAAATTAAGATTGTTTATTAATTATTTTTAATACATTTATATTTTACTATAATGTATAGTAAAAGATGTATAATGTATACACCCCAGCATCGTTTCTGAAAGAATCACGTCGCACCGAATCGGATCTTGTAGCCTTAGAGAGGTCATCCAAAGAGCCTTACAGTAATATGAGATGTTAAATATTTATTATTGTCAAATTTAATATAAAATAAAAAGACTAACAACAATTTTTTACATGTATAAATCCTCAAATCACTGGGGGTGCAAAGACTTTTTTGTGCCAATTGTATGTTATGCTACCATATGTCTACTGGAAAAGATAAGAAATTGTTCTTAAGTTCCTTTCGAAAAAACAACAACTATAAAATGATAAAAAACTATAGTCAATTTTAAATGACACATAAATACTTTGGATCGCTCACTCAATTAATAAAATCTAAAAATTATGAAATTTATGTTTACAACAGTCATTTAAATTATTTATTTTTCTTTTTGTAATACATTTTATTATTTTACAAGATAAATTTTTACTTACATATTTATATTTAATCGTATTATATATAAATATCCACATAGGTTCATTACCAATAATATATTAACATTAGGCCTATATTTTTTATTTTGTTATTAAAATTTATTTATTAACTAATTTTATGGTTTTGTTACAATAATCAAAAACTTTGGTTTAGATCTACATAGTTAAAAATACTTTTTCTACAATAGAAAAACATCAGAAAGATATATTTATATGTATAATACAACATTACGAATATTTTTTACATTATAATTTCTTATTTTCCAAATAGAACATCAACCATTTTTTAAATATCATAAAAAGGACTATTAGTCTTATAAACGAATATAATAAATAATTTTTAAAAAACAATTTCTTTGGCACCATTTATTTAAAAATTAACAATTATTTACAAATTTGTTCAATACACTTTACATGTGCCTCATATGTACACATAGTTAACTTTTAATAATTACTATAAAAAGTTTAAAAAACCAACAATGGCTAAAATATAATCTACTTGAATTTTTTTTTCAAGGTTTTGGAATATTCAAACTTTGGAGGGATCAAAATTAAATATAACAGGTTTATTATCAACTTTGGCAGAATTAAATGGTAATAAAATTTTAGGCCCATTGGACACTGGTTAGAAAACTAGTTGCTTGGTCCGAAAACTCTCTACAGTCTAATAGATATAATCTATCTAAAACAACAAAAATTAACATTTTGTAATGAGAGGTAGTAAAGCTAATTTTTTTAAATTTTTTTTTTAAAAAGCTGCATTATTGCTGTAACATAGTAACTATCATCATAACAAGCCCTTCATTAAAAGCTAAATATAATAAACATTACTGGTCACACAAATTTAGCTTGAAGGCCACTGCTGAGGTCTGTTTCAATTAAGCACTATCTGTATACAAATAGCTAAATTACCAATACTAACATAAACAAATATAAATACATGTAAGATAGGGAACATTTTAAATATAACAATTTTAAAATTATTATTTAAACAATCATATCGAAATCCATCACAATAGTTTCCTATTAATTTCTCAGATTTTTTTACAATTACAATGAACAATTAAATGATATTTGTTAGTTTTAAATCTATTATAAAAAATATACTATCATCAGAATATAAAGAGTAGATATATAAAAAAATCAGGACTACAATCTAGAAAATATTTTAAGATCTAACATTAATAAATTTTTGTATTTTGTGAAACTGAATACCTTGGATCTAATTATACTTTAGTATATATAATTGTCATTAAAAAAAACAAAAAACAACATGAATATTTGAAAGTTATTTTGTACTTTTGATGGAATAAAAGTTTTATTTTAATTTCTTTATTTACTAAATATTTATAAAGACATGTAACATTAGCATACTAGGGCTTAATATATTTATTATAAATACATATTGTCTCCATACTTTGAAGCATGAATATAAAAAATATTTATAACATAAATAAGCTCAAACTTAATCGTTTTCGGATATTATAGTAGAATTGATTTAATTATGTCCATAATTGTTTTATAGAAATGATTGAAACCATAATTATTTTATTTATTTTATTTGTTTAAATGAAAAAATAATGAAAGATCTATGAACCAGTTCAATGGTTTTGAAACGAATTCAGCTTCAAATTCAATTAAACTAATATGAAACACACCAACAAGTTTCATTTATTTTTCTTTATTAACAGCAATAAGTAACTAGTAGAACTTCTAGTAAAGTTTTTTTATATATAAAACAATAAAATACTAATGTTAATAATCTTCAAAATCAAGAGACCTATTTTATAATGATAGTTTTTCATTTCCTATATTTTATTACATCATTTGCAATATATTCCATTTCATTAGCTGATATAAATTGTCTTTTTTAACTATGTCATAGTATGATTGATTTATAAATATTATTTACAACTCTGAAGTTTTGTAGTTAACATTGTTTATCTGGAAGAATATTTGTTAGCTTCACTATTTTTTAGCTCTTTATATTACAAATATATTTAGAGTCAAAATATTCTTCATACAAAACCTAATCTGAACTCATTATCAACAACAATTCAGGAAAATGTCTTTTGAGAAAAGTATTAAAGCTTTTTATTTTAAAAATTATTCTGTCTTGAAAATTAGACATTTATATTATAATAAATATCACAACACCGATGGCATAAGAAATGGCAGACTGATCACCACTAGCTTTTATCAACATAAAACTGAATAAAATTTTTAAAATCAGAAATCATTGTAGATTTGTAATGTTCCGTAAAAAGACAATATTAATATTTTAATAACCACATTTAGATTACACTTGAACAACAGTTGTCTGATCTAGAGGATTTTAATTAATTCTTGTACTTAGCAGTATTTTATTAATTTAAAACCTCAATTAAACAAACTCCATGGCTATTCCAAGTATGAAAATTCACAAGTTAGTGAAATGAAAATTCATTTTACTAGTTAATAATGCACTACAAATTACAATAACATCACCACTTCAAATCATTTACATAAGTTCATTCCAATGCATCAACAAGATGTATCTAAAATAGATTAAAGTAACGTATTTATTTTGTTATGTATAAATCCATTATCTCTCCTAGAGAGTACTTTGATATGTTGTCCTCTATTAAACAAATATTAACATTTGTAATGTTATTACAAAGCTTGTTTAATGGAAATTTGAATTCTATGTAGCCTCAATTTCCTTAGACATATTTTATTAGAAGTTCTTCGGTTGTTTAAGCTACTGATAATAGTAGCTGCACTGATGTCAGACATTCATTGCGTACATCATAGTGTCTACTGGTGCAGGCCCTTGAGGTGGTGGCGGAGGAGGAAGGACCATTTCTTGATGAGGAGATGCACTTGCACCTTCTGGTACCCCTCTTTCTAATTTCATTTTAGTAGGAGATCCACAAATAGGTGACCTAGGATTAGGATAATATACAAGTGGTCCTCTTGGATATCGTGGTATCTGATAATAAGTAGATATCGTTTGTGTTCCTCTTACAACGACTTGCCTTTGAGGGACTAAGTGAACCTGTACAGGCCCAGGTTGGTAAGGCAGGCGCACACTCTGTCCCTGCTGTAATATCACATTTGGAGAGTATCGAGGAGGTTCATCATATCTATAACCATTTTCTGTATAATAAGGCCATGATATATGGCTTCCTGAAGGTAAGGGTGGTGTGATTTGACTCTGCATTTGCTGGAGAATTTCTGTAGTGGATCCAAACCTAGGTTTTATTCCACGGACAGAAGGTCGACGATTAAAACCATAATCATCATGTTCATCATCAGACCCTGAACTGTAGCGTTTCCGCAATCTTTCTATCCGCGAAGCATCCTGTTGAACAAACAGGGCTAATTCGTCACTTTCATTACCTGGAGTACCAACTACAATATCTGGTTGCGGCTTCTGATCATTTTTCAAAACATCATCTATATCATTTAATGAATATTCAGTGTCTACAGTACTGGTGGAGTCTCTATTACCTGCTTCACCACTAACGCAGGCTGCTAAAGGAGCCAAACTCGATAAAAATTGTTTTCTAGCTTCTGTAGTAATCCTTGGTTTATGTAATCCATTACCAAGGTCTGGAGGATTATATGGTTGATAATAAGGGTACTGATGCTCTACAGATGCTGGTGGTTGTAAAGGGTGGTCTTTACTTCTTATAAATATATCTGTAATTTTCCTATAGGCAGGTACTTTTTCTTCTTTGGATTCTTCTCCTGTCGGAGAACTTCTTTCTTCCTCATCAATATCGCAAGTTAACTTCTTTATTCTTTCGACTAGACTATTTTCATTCTTTTTGGCTTGATTTCGTTTTCTTAAATCAGGATAGCGTACAAGACTTCTGCGAAGAGTATTTCTTTCTATTGTACGTTTGATAAGGTTACTTTGCAGAGAATCATCATCGGAGTCTGGAGATTTGTCGGGTGGTGGTGATGCTATCCTAGGAAACAGTTGACGAAGAGCTGAATTTGGTTTAAGAGAGTTCGAGCCTAGTTTGAATGTCAAAGTCATTTCTTTGTCCCTAGGATTGTTGGTTCGTGCTTGTGCTCCAGCTTCATCATCAGTTTCACTTTCTCTTATAATCCTTCTTTCTGTGACTGTTGTCATTGTTATAGTTTCTACTATATATCTTTCTTTCTTTTCACCAGATTCTACAAAAGAAAAAGACATTATATTAGCAACAAAGTTCTGAGGAAACATCAACATTATAGTTCACAAAAGAAGCTTCTAAATTAAAATTCTTCTTTGAAATCTTGCCAGAACTTTTAAATTTAAATCTAAAGGAAACAATGATAAAAACCATCAAGTTAATTTTAAGTTCAATTTTAAAAATGAAAACCCTAATTTTGTAAGAAGCAGTATTGTTTTATAAATGAATGTATGTATATTAGTTGTAAAAAGTATTAAACATAATTTTTTATATATAGTTATTATACCCTGAGAGTGTGATGTCGAGTCGTTATTACCAATCTCATCTTCTTCCTCATTTGTCGGTGTGGTTTGCGTTGTTCCGTCTTCAACTTTTGGAACAGGGAGCTCATCTTTCCATTCTTCTTTACTTTCTGTACTTTCATCTGAAAAAAATAAATAAAGAACTAGGTTGAAATATTATCCATTGATTTATATTCACCACATTTAAGGTACATATAAGTAAAAAATAGTTTTTAGAAAAGAAGAAAAAATGTTCCAGGTGGAGATAAAAATAAATTCTTCAATAATGAGCAACGATTCATTAGAAATATCCACAATATATATAAATATCTTTGTCTTTATATTTTTGATATTTCTAATAAATATTTGCACACTATTTAAGAATTTATTTTTGATCTCCACCCGAACTTTTTTCTCTTCCATGACATTTATATGTTCTACTAATAATTAATATAGATTAAAATAAACAACTGGTTTTATATAATATAAAAACAAGTGTAATACTGAACCATAAACAAATGTGTATTGTTGAAATCACTACTCAGTGGATTAGTAACTTGAAAAAATAGAGTAAACTTGAACTATTAAATGTATAAATTAATGCTAATAATAGATAAGATCCTAATAGAATTAATAGTATTAAATAATATAGCAACATATTTAACTCATTTTAGAATTGTTAAATATTTTAAGTTGTATACGAACTGTTTAAATTCTGAAATTGTGAATATAATTATTCGAACTGTTTGAGTTTTGAATTGGCCTTGAATTAAATCAGCAGATACAATGGCTAATTATTTATCCAAGAAGGGAATGGTATATGCACAGAAAAATTGTCATAAATGGCAACACACCCTTTATTTGTTCAAAGGGAAATGGTAATTATGAGGCGAATGGTAGGTAATGGAACCTGGTTGAGAGCCAAGCTGTAGAGGAAATGCTGGCCACCTCTGGAATATTTAATGTATCTCTCTTGTTTGAGGAGAGCCCTTAAACCAAGCCTTTGTAGCTTAGGATAGTTTGAATAATTTCATGATATTGTCATGAATACAGGGCCAGATCTAACGGGGAAGGTAAAGGGAGCAGTTCCCTTGAGTGACAGAATTTTTCTGTTTTTTTTTTTAAAGTTATTTTATTTTTTAAAATATTTTTTAAAGCCAACTTTTAGTTTAAATGATATTACCTAAAGGCTATTTAAATAGAATACATAGATATAAGAGAAGTGGAATAAAAAAAAAGATAAAATTATTTACTGCTCCGAATTGTCTTGTTATTTTAAATAGAAAATACTAGATACAGAGACATTTATTAGTTCAGGATTGAGTACAGGAGCAGATTTGCAGTATATAGCTATTAAGGGCATATACAAATTTACAATTCTATCCTGTGGAAATACACAAAGGTAATCATGGGGATTAAGAACCATAACAGCTAACATCATCAAATCTCCTAATTATCATATCTTTTATGGTACAGGACTTTTCCATACCATTAAAAATGTCTACCTTTGAATATTTACCACCTTAGAGTAAAGCCCTTTTGGCATGCCCTAAATCCTCCAATAATTACACAATCGTATACAAAATTTCCAGATATTTTCTGTTTTATCCTCCCGATAGTGGTATCGTTATAATTATTGTTATATATTGAAAATTTTCTATTCGCACCTTTTTTTTTTGGGCGGAGCAACTCACCCAGACTAAGAAAATTGTTACTTACAAAAATATATATTGAAGAGCTAGTCATAAAATATCAAGTATTCTTAGTTTTATAATTGAAGCCGTAATTAGGACTCAATGCCCACAAATACACTTAAGCAGTGATAGTAATCAGGTCAGCAATATTTAGGAACTTAGCAATATTTAGGAATATTTAGTTATAAAAAGAGTTTATTTATTTATTGTTTTAACACACGTAAACTTCTGTTTAAAAAAAAATAGGAAAAGTGAAATATTAATATTTTATTTTTATTGAATATTTTGTAAGGGAAAGTAGAAGGGGCCCAAATGATTTTAATTCATGTTAAATCAACAATACTATGTTTATAGAAAATATAATAGAAAGTAGAAGTATTAAAATAATATAACGATAATTATACACATTATAATTAGAATTGATTGGCTTTCAAATTAAGGTATATAGCTTAAAACGAAATATAATATAATCCTCATTCAAAAGGCTCACCCTGCAAGTTCGTTTTCGTGATGGAATGACTTGGGGTTCTGAAAGGACCACCATGCAAAAACTATGTTGGATTTTAATTCGTGATTCTAAACAATACTTAACTAAACCGGATATACTGAAATTACGCCAAAGACATAGTAAATAATAATTAATCATAAATACTCGCGCTCCAAAAAAAAATCCAGTCATAAATTGGACTTTAGCAGCTCGTAAAAAAAACACGAACGATCATCATATACATGCAATTCCAGATACGAACAAATTTAAACTACTAATAACAAAAAATAAATAAAGGAATTTTTGTAATTGAAGATAAACGAAAAATAATGTGGCATGATTATTGTTTCCAAATTCAATATCATAATTAAATCATTCTTTAAAAAATTAGTATAAATTTATGAATACATTCAAATCCGGGGAATGGTAAGGTATTACGAACGAAATGAATAAAGTCACGTTTGTAATGGAAATGGAAAAAGTTACATTTTGCGTTTGATTTGTAAAGCGTTACAACTGAAATGGAAAAAGTTAAGTTGGAAATGGAAAAATGTTACGTTTTGCTTTTAAAAGTTTACAATCGAATAGGAAAAGCTATAATTAAAAAGAAGTAGTAGGAGATTGCTTATCAACTCCTTGACTAATCCATATTAAAAATCTTATTTATTTTATTCTAAATTATAATACCACATTCTCCTGTTTATTATAATCTCATAACAATATTATTCCCTATGAATGAGAATCTGCAGCCGACGTGTATCATTTGCTAACAACGTTCCCATAGCATCGACCATGTGAAGCAACCTACTTTTAACTACAATTCATTGTTAGTATACCGTTCTGTTTTTGGTATTTTCTATTCCGCCTAGTGACCCAATTTTCAGATAACTCTATGCAATTAAAAAAAAAAGACATGAATAAGTTTCAGAGTTTCTCATCTCGAGTAGTAACTGAATCATCAATTATACGAAGATTGGTAAGTTAAAAAATAAGAAAAAACTTATTGTTGCAGTACCTAACGCAAGTAACCCAATAACCTACCAATTATATCAGACATATTGTCGGTACAAATGCAAAGTATCTGAAGTAAAAATACTTTTGAGGAGAGTGAAAAAACTCTGTTTCACGGCTCACACGAAATCAGTGCGTATCGTCAAACGTATTTTATCTATGCCTTTATACGTGGTTTCGTGCCTTACAGATGGCTCTATATGAATTTTAAATCAATTATCTATTCTGAAGTAATCGCAATAGATCGAAAACGAAAATGTATTTTTTCAAAATTCGATACTTAGGATTTGTATCGCATATGTTATCGACGAAGGTTGAATTATCAAAAGAGAGTTTTAAAACTCAAAAATGTAGAAATCATATTTCTCAAACCTTACAGAAGAATAGATTTTAACATCCTTTTTTTCAAATTAAAATATTCTTTTAAAACTAAATAACTGGTGTTTTTGTAGTGAAATAATAATAATTTAAAGCAAGATTTTAATAAATGTAGCTTAATTCTTTAAGTTTGACAGTTTACGACTACAGTGGAACCTAAATTATCGGAACTAATGTTGTCATTACAGTCAGTTTTTTAAAATAAAAATTCCTTTTCTTCCAAATACTCATTTATTACTGAAGTTCTTTCTCTTACGTGTAGTTCCTTCCATTCTTCATCGTGATCCTCGTTCTCTGATTTAGACACCAAATCTTCCTCTTCGGAACATTCTTTAACTTCACTGTTTACATCAACAAAATCCTTCCCTGAAGAGGAAGAAAGTGTCCGTATTCTTGATGTCTTTCTCCTGCTTCTATTTATAAATCCATCAGACGAATCACATATTTCCATATCCATGTTATCAATTATTTATAAGGGCAAAAATAAAAATAAAAACATGTTTACCACCTTTCTAACTAGAAAGTACAGTGGAACGTCGATTATCCCAACTAATATTGTCAGGGGTGGTTCGGATAATCGAAATTCACTAAAAAATAAATACCAACCAAACGAATAGGAAGGGATTCATATAAGCAAATGAAATTACCTAATTAGGTTTACAGTTCTTAGTTAACAAATATGTATTGAAGTCTAAGTCCATATTTTTTGCTGTTTCCACGAATTGATTAGGGGCCCCCTTATTGACTTTCGTGGAAAAAATCATTTTATTTTTCGTCAAATTTTATTTAAAATAACAATAATTTTAACAACACAAATAAGTAACTGGATGATCTAACCACATTAATTATAATTAGATTTGAAAAAAAACAGTTCCGTTAATTGAACGTTCGGATAGTCGACGCACCACTGTATTTATTATTTTAAAGTGTTTGATTTGAAATAATTGAACTTTAATGAGATTGATGAAAACGTCAACTCTTGATGTGAGATGTGCAGCTTTTGATCTTCATCTATGCGAATTTTTATTTAGCTGTTTGTCTGACTATAAAAGGTCGATCGGTTAGTTACTTCTCAGTATTTTAGAGACTTAGGAGTTTATATTATACCTTTGGATTATACTTATTTATTATTATTCAGATATTATTCGAATATCCCGGCCAAGACATAATCTTTTCTCTTCGAGTTCTCCAATTACAACTACTTATTACAGCATTTATGAAATATTATACTGCAGATATCCATGGCGCTATGTAATCTTATTATGTATTAAACCTATAATGATATTGCAAAATGAATGGGGTGCCAAGTGATTTGGTAATTTCTCATCCCGTATCTGTACTGAATATTATTGATGGAAAATCAATAGGCCATTAGTAGTGCAGTCCATAACCAAACAGGCAATCTCCACCCCCCAGCTTTCAAATTACACCATTATGCTAATAAAAAGATATTTTTCTTTTAAAATAAAAAGCTTTGCATTAATCATTTTCGCATTAGTAGACTTAAATTATTGAAACGTGAAAAAACCTACCTATCTAACTTCAAGGCTTGATTGTTGGATAAATTTATGTTGCTCATAGTCATGGACCTACCGTCCAAGAAACATTCGAGGGTTCCAAGCGATCTCAACGTTTCTCAGGAGTAAGTTTCTTCCACTAGCAATCTCACATTAATTAAGTATATTATTATATATACTTTTTACTTACACATGCTGCTCATGAAAGAGCATGCATTTCTTTTTGTCTACATCCAAAAATGGAGAAAAATTCCATCTCGGGTTTCTCTTTAGATTGCGTTCTCTGAATATTTACTAAAATTTATTTGAAATAAATAAAAATAGCATAAAAGCATCAGATGTTTGCGGTCACCTGTAGTGCAGTGGTTAGCATAAAAACCTTCTATACATAGTGTAGCGGATTCTCATACCGACAGGAGATTCGGTCATTAATAGTTCATAAAGAAGTAAAAATATGCTTGGTTATGTCCTTCGGAGGGGACGTAAAATAGTGGTCCCGAGCATGCGCGGTGTTAGTAACTCCACTGCCCGAGTTACAGGAAAATTTAGGAGTCCCACTGCAGCTTCGTCTGATCAGCCAGAGTAGCAAAAAGTTAAAAAAATACAACGTATCAGACACGAATATGCAATATTTGGCATTTTTAAATCGGTAGACCTTAATACGAATACCTCTATTTTCATTAAAAAATATAATTGGAATTCAAACAAACACTTTTCCATAGCTACTTAATATTTCATACAGGTTAATGAAAGTAAGAATTAGCATTCGAGTTCCACCGAAATGCATATTTATTACCCCAAGAATAATTAACGCGAAATCATGATTTCAACCCAAACTGATTTCAGTTTTCAACATTATACAACTTGTGCGTAGGGTGTAATTTATCAAAATATTCTCTAATGCTATATTAATGAGTTTTCCAACGGAAAACTCGTGGGAATATTGGACGAGAATTTCTAATAACTCCAGCAGGAAAACTAATCAATCTGGAATGTTCTATACGCCCATACTCTTCGCCGTGTAAATAATTAAAGTGGGTTAGACTATGAAGTTAAAATTGTCGATTTTAAACAATAGATCGATCAGGTGAAATATTTCCCAAAAGTAAATACATTGTGGTGTATTTTATTTGTTATTAATTTAAAAAAAAAATTTCAAATAAAAAAATATTTAATAAATAAATTGTAGTTTATTTATACAAAGGGCAGTTAATGGATGATTTAGATTTTTTCTATTTTATAGTCCAAATATTTAAAAGTTTCATTGTGACAGAGAATGGTACTCGTCCATCTTTGTTTTCTCATTGGTTATTTTGAAGAATCTATTATGTATTCGGTACTCTACGTTTTACAACTATGCTGTTTCCGTTAGTATGGGACTTGTTCCAAAAACATACGTATTGCCTATTGATTATTATTGATAAATTCTTGATAAACATAAGATTGTACAACGATCGGCATTACACATCATGGAAATGATTATGAAATACCGTGAGTAATGGCGTTTTATATCGTGCCATAAGAGGAAACGATTAACTCCAAGGTTTATTCCTGCTTTGGTAACGTCAACAGAACTGCGATTTCCCTAAAATTTTATTTCAGAGCACTTGAGATAATGTTTCAGAAATAAACATTTTACATAAAATTTTGAATAGTAGGTGGTATCCATTAATGGCAGACCAACCCCCATTTTATTAACTGTACAACTGTCCATATAAATGAACCACAGTAGGTGCTAATAACGTTTTAGTTATTTTCCCGATATTATTCTAGAAATTTAAGCTCAGATTAGTACTTATTTTGTACCACCCTAGCAAGCCTATTAAAATATAAGTACCCATTTAATAGTATTTTTTTATTTATTTTTATTTATTTCTATTATAATTTGCTACAATTCACAAAAGTAATATGCTGTACCAAATATACCAGTCTCAAACTTCAAAAACTTAATAGACAAATTTAAATGTATCTATAAAGAATCACATATACAATGAAAGAAAAAAATTATACAAAAAAACTTTCTTTTCAAATAAAAATATTAAAAAAAACTTTCAGCAGTGAAAAAAACAAAAAAAAAAAACACAGTCAAAATAAACAAAAATAGTATTTTTGCATTCTTAGTAACTTATATACATCTATATGAACAATAACAATAATATAAGATTATTTGGTATTCTATAGTAAATAGTATTTAGAGATACTGGATATTTTACATTCAATATTTTTTTTTTAATTTGTCTTATAGCTAAAAATAATTTATAGTTTATAAGAAAAACACCATCATCTAATTTCATTGTATTCTTTGCATTGCAATAACAATTTTAATTTTAAATATTTAATATATCTTAATAAGAATTATTTTAATAAGATGTAGCTTGTTTTATTTTTCAAATCAATTCTTTCCATATAAATTCAAAAGGAATATTAGACTTGAAGAAGTTAGTGTCTTTGCGACTTGCCTATTTTTCAAAATATTTATAATTTAACTGATTCAGCAAGGGAAAAGACTAAACAAAAAGTCGATAAAAAAAACATCTCAATTATTTTATTTTATTTTATAGATAGAAACTATTTTTTTTTTATCAACAGTTTGTAGAAATATTAGAACACTGAATCATGATAAGATTGATACGATCGGTTTCGGGCCAAATCAGCAACAAATGGGACATTAAGGTCATTACGGATCAATTTATACATAAGTAAGTAAGGAGCATTGAGGATTTTACGAAGCATTTTAGATTGTAAGGATTCGAGAAGAACTCGATGGCTTAGTGGAGCCCCAAAGCTCTACTCCAAATAGGCCTTATAATAGTCATGTATATAAGTATTTTGTAACTAAGTGGTAGTCTAAAACGTTTGTCTAAATGTTGCAGTTGCCTGAAACGGCGAGCAATTTCTTGTCTTTTCAGTCTAGTATGAGGATTCCAAGTTAAACGTTTGTCAAGGTGTAGGTAGGCATGAATATCGGATATGCTCCGCAGGAATCAGTGGGATATTATTAAAGGAGGATAAGACATGTATCATTGGTATCCATAAGTCTATGAAAAAAAAAACAGTCATGAGGACTATCGACAGAAGAAAAAACTCATAACTTTGGAATGGCTGTGTTCTTTTTTTTGAATTTCTAAATCAATTATAGCCTGAATTATTTAAATTTCAAACTTGTAAATTTAAATTAGTCTGATTTTTACATATACTGATACTCAGAACAAGAATTTTAATTGTAGCATAATTATCATATTTAAGTTCAACAATGCTTATATCATTTGTACTTTCAATAATTTCATAAAACAAGACATTTAACTATCAGAAAATCTTTTAGAGGAAACAATAAGTTCAACTAGTTGTTAATGTTTTAAGTTATAATAAGTATGCACAGTACAACTATTAAACCACTTTTTAGATAAATCTAATTATTCTTATATCAATGGAATTCTGTAACCGGTAAACTGAAGTTGATTAAATGAAATTGTATAACTCATGCACAGGCCGCTATGCGTCCCCAGTCACGAGCATGTTGGTGACGCTAACCCACAAGTTTACCAAATGTCGCTAAACGCATATAGAGAAGTTTTAAATTCTTTTAAATGCCAACATTCCTTAGCATTCCTTACGTCAGGAGCTAACAGGTTGAGAGTGAAAGGTATCTCAGATGATACGGAAGCTTTAAATGAATTATATGTTGGAGTGGTCAGAGGGTCCATTACTCCATAGCCTTGTGGTGGGAAGAAACCGCAGGGCATCCGAAGATATTCGGCACTCCCTGCTACTAAGTCTTACTATCTTCGTAATATTGGATAATGTTTATATAAATGTTTAATTAAATTTGTCGATAAAAATGAATAAAACTACTAATTTACTGGTGAAGACAAATTAAAAAAAAATCAATAAAAATTGCCAATGCTTTACACTCTCCACTTATTTTATCCAATACCACTATGGTTAATTTTTAATTTTTTAATTTAATTTATTGATATTTACAACTATAATATAATTATATCTAGTAAATCTGCTGATATGTACATTATGACATGAACACATGTGGAATAACTACCCATCGGCAGCACTCCAATAAAGTTCTATAGTAGACGGTTAATTTAAAAATTAAAACTGACCTTAAAAGTTTTTTTATTTTTTGTTGTTATTCAGTTGTAATGTTATATTTTTGATAGTTACTGGTGTATATGGTTCAGAATGCTGGACGATGACGAAGGCCCAGGAAGAAGCCCTTTTGAGATTCGAAAGGAAAGTGCTCCGCAGGATATATGGAGTTGTGTGCGAGCAGGGTTCCTGTAGAGGATGAACAAATGCCGAAATAATATTGATGTATAAAGACGTCAATGTTGTCACCTTCATCAAATTCGCCCGAATCCGCTGGGCTGGTCATGTCATGAGAATGAACCAGGGCGATACCCATTAAAAATTATGCCCGACCAAGTGTATGGTACAAGGCGAGTAGGACGTCCCAAGCTTCGTTGGGAGGATTGTGTGGCTGCAGACAATAGATACGACTGGAATTTCTTGATGGAACAGGGTTTGACTCATCATGTGGGTCGTGACACCAGATAAGAAGAAGAAGAACTGGTGCATAACTAAAACGTTGCATATTCCGTCAATATATCTGCAACTCCGGTATTTAAGTCGAATTTGTCCAGAAAGTGTATTGAGGGAAGCGGTACCGAGTCATTATCGTAGTTTTTGGCTTTAAATGGTGTAACATAAGCAATAACTCCTTTTTTTCTAGCAATTGCCTGACTTAGCTCTTTATTCACTATAAAAATAAATCGTTTCCTCTTCTTAACTACAAGAAACTTATTTTGAAGAAAACATGACTTAACCACTTATTTACCAGGCCTATAGATATAAGTTAAAAAAAATAGTACGACTACAACCCATGAAGCGTCTTAGTATATAGACTGTACTGTTTTTAGAACAACGTTTATCCAGGGAGGTGATTTGCCCAAGATCACGCTTAAAAGCCAGGCTTTTACCCAATTAAGAGTACCCACTTTATAGGGACTGGGTGACCCCCAGGAAGGGTCATCAGATCCCACGGGGTCCAACCACGGTATTAACAGATTAAATAATTTATCTGCCACAGGCAGATTTGAACCCGGAACCTTCGGCATGGCAACTCAGTGCTCTACCCACTTAGCTACCCGCCTCCTCATAAAAAATAAAATAATAAAATGAATTTTTCATCCACAATAGTTTTTGCATTTATAAACAGGGGTATGCTTACTTTGCATACACTATCAGTCATTCATAATTTTAAACAATAGAGTCAAGTATTGTTTATTTTCACATTGTTAGTTGAAGAATCTATGTAGTAACCAAATAAAAATTTGAAAATTCAAGAGATAAAATGTCTCGAAAGCATCTTTTATTTTAAAAAATATCATTCTATTACAAGGCTCTGTTAAATAGTTCGATTTTAATTAAACAAATAAATTTGAATATATTTTCGGATTTACTACGGAATTTTATGAGGCCAACGGTTTAGATTCAGTCATCTGTATTCACAAAGCATCACTGAGTTCAGAAGCCTACTACTATCCATGAGTAGATTCCAAGGTCCCATCGGAGATGCTTAAATATAAATCTACTATCTATTTAATTAAGATTTATATTGCATGATAATCAGATTAGAATAAATTTATATAATTTCAAACAATAGGAAACTTTAAACATTAATTTAAAAAATCACACATTTCATTCATGCAAATAAATTAATGGAACAGTACCACACAAAAAGCATTAATTTTATACATGATTATAAATAAAATTAAAATTAAGATAAATGAAATAATATTTTTAATATTATATAATAATATTCATGTATCTACGTAATATATAATATTTTTAATAAATTTATTTATTAACCGTGTGTTCTTATGATGCACGAAAGGTGAAATATCGATAGTTTTTCTCGTTTCATGCTATTTTTGAGTTTTTTAATTGATTAAATATTCAGGAGAATGGATAAAAGGTTTTGAAAATCACTTTGATTCATATTATTAGTAACAAAGAAAAATACTTTAGTGAAAGATAAATATTCAATTAAAATGAAATAAAAAAATCCCCAAATCAAATTCTTAAGTCTGTAAAACACTGGAAAAACCAACCAGACAACGTTTCGCCAATTCAGGCATAATCAGGACACACGAAAACTGAAAATAAATCACATAAAAGAAGACAAAGTGCAGCACATCTTACATAATCAATTTAATCACATTACAGAATTTCTTTTTGAACTGACATTAATTAAGTCTTATGCAATCATGTTTTCTACCGACTTAAAGGCATGGTTTCTTGTATATATCAGCAGCACCAATGAATAAGCGTTTAAGTCGAATTTAGTCAAGAATGAGTTGATTGTACTGAAGGAAGCGGAATCGTATCATTCTCGTGGTGCATTTATGGCCGTAATTTATGGCCCTGGTTTATAGTGTAACTCCATTTCAAGCAAAATACTACGAGAATGATACGATTTCTTCAATATAATCAACTCATTCTAGACTAAATTCGATTGAATCACTTATTATATGGTTTTACTGTTAACGATTATTCTGATATACTGATCGGTTTAACAATTTTTTTTTTTTGTTTACAAATTTTGAGTATATTTAAATTATTGATTCTAATAAGTAATAATAGATTATTTTAGCCTCAGAAGATATTGAGTCGGTCGGTATCGTGAAGTAGACAACAAACGAATACGTCAAGGACAATTTGGGCGTGTTAAGATTCATTGTAAATCTGGTTCCCCAATAACTTAACTGCCGTGAGTTGTATGGACAGTTTAGAACCTCTGAAGGCATTAAATGGTTTATGTTTATATATGTACATTATGTATTGGGTTAACAGGCCACACGCGTGAGAACAGTGAATGCTCCGTAAGAGATTCCGTTAACCGGGCAACAATCAATCAGAAGCTATTCCCTTTTTAAATTTGGTAAATAATTTTTATTAATAAAAATAATTAATAAATCTTGATAATTTAAAATTTTATAATTGCACGACTGTACTATTTATAATTGTATATAACCTTTTCGTAATATTATTGTCAGTTAGGGTTTCATGTACATTGTCGTTGTTTATTTTTTAAAATTAATTATCTAATAATTTTAAATTATAGCTCATATTAAAAGTTTATTTTTGGTATCACTCACTAATTATTATTATTATTAATTAGTCATTTAGTGTTTTATATATTTACATGTCTCTCTCAAAAAAGAAATAACGGAGAAAAAAAAAAATGTTTCTCATTTCTTTTAATTAATAATATTGTTAATAGTAATTGTTAATATTAATATATTTCTTAGTTATTACATTTAATAACCAATTTTAGACGAATTCGTTACCTAATTATTGAATCTTCAATATGAAAATGAAGTAAGGTCGTATTGAATTGTTTAAACTGAACTGAAGTAGGCATGAAACAGAATATAATGAAATAACTTCATAATATATTTCTGTTTTATAATATTGTAATAGTAATATAAAACTTATAGCATTTACGTTTATTTTAATAAACCTCAATAATATTGTACTTATTATATATAATATCTCTATATGCAAAACTGGATTTGAATATAGAGAAAAGTAAGGATGTAATATCTTTATTAAATTACAATTTTACTATTTTTATGATTTACCATAAAATAAAATACATATATATGTAAATATAATTTAAGGTAATGTGGGAAAAGTCTTTTCAGTTTTACAAAGTTCGAAATTAAATTACAGTAAAATTAGGTTTTTCTCATAATATTCATATGATTTTGTTGTGTTTTTCATCTCCATAAGCATATTCATTTTTAAAAAGTTGATTAATTATTAATCATTAAATAATATGTACTAAAAACTTCGCTTTTTAAGTGATTACGAGGTATCTGTTTCAAGGGCTAGTAAAAATAGTTCATTTTCTATTGTAACAAAATAATTCTACTTTAATCATGTAAATAAATAGAACAGCCATATGTAGAAACCAAAAATTTTAAATTAATTGAAATAAAAATATCAATCGATCAGACAAAAAAAATCGAACTAATAAACTGTTTGTCATAGCATCTTAAACTGCATTTTGTAATTAAAACCTGGTTTAACAAAAATCTAAATATGGAGTAGACTCATTTACAAGGCAAATCGCGGGTTTTAATTTTAAATACTGCAACAACACTTTTTTTCCCCCAAGAGAATCGAATAAAACGTTTTGTTAAAAGTATTAAACGATCAATAAATTAATAATATAAATAACGTAATGTATAACGTAATGCTAAGAAAAAACATTTAATAAAATTCGTAAGTGGCTTGCTGACGTTTCCTGAAGCATAAATTTAAATATTTGGTACTTTAAGGCGAATATTAATGTTTTAATTTTTTTTTTTATGAAATCTACATTAATTAAAATTTTTAAAATCTATATTTAAAATCAACACAATAAATTATGAAAACCGAATTTCTTAAAATTGAAAATCAATGACTGTTTTATTAAATAACGTATTCAGGCCTTAAAATACATGAATATACAATTTTATATGCAAGCTTATATAATACTACCTATAGAATAATTGTAATTAATCCTTAGAACATAAATAAAAAATTTAGGAATAGTTATTATGGTTGATGTAATATAAGGTATATACTACATAATTAGTTTAATATTACTGAATACATTACAAGATATCGAAAATTATTCGTGTTTTATCATAGTAAAGAAAACATTAATTTAATAAAAATATGAAGACAAATAGTTAATAAGTAGATATACATATTATAATATACATAATACATTTAAAGATCTTATTATTATTCTATAATCTCTTCTACCTTCCCCTGTAAAGATAAACATTTAAAGATACTGAAAATAGTTCGATGATATTTTATTTTACTAATGAAAACATTAATTTCATAAAGATATGAAGCCAAATAATTCTGATTTGTAATTATAATAAAGATTGTAATATATATTGATACCTGATTAGAATTATTCAGTGTAACATTATTTTACTAATAAAAGAAAACTCGTCGAAGTTCTAAAAATATGAAGCAAAATACTTAATGATGTAAGATCAGGTACGTACTATTGTTAAGTATTAGGACAGCATTAATAAATATATTTTGAGGTACCGAAAATTATTCATGATTATTTTATTTTACTAAAAAAAAACAGCAACATTGATTAAAAAAAATGATGCAAAATAGTTCATAAATATGTAGTAAGATTAGGTACGTACTATTGTTATATATTAAGACAGTATTACTGAATACATTTTAAAATATCGAATATTATAAGTGACAATTCTATTTTACTAACAAAAAAAAAATGAGTAAGATTAGGTATATATTTTAGTTATACCTGCAGCCTAGGTGAATAAGTGGTTAAGTCGAATTTTGTCCAGAGTGTATATTTGTATAGAAAAGGGAAGCGGAATCGACCCATTCTCGTCGTTTTTGGCTTGAAGTGAAGTTGTAATATCATAAATAATTCCATTCCAAGCCAATGCCTTATTTAGCTCCATATTTACTAGGAAAATAACACGATTCTGCATCCTTAAGTACAAGAAACTCGATCGGGTGAAAATTCGAGTTAAACGCTTATTCACTGAGGCTATAGATATATCAGCATTACTGAGTATTAAAGTATGTTATTACCGAAAAGTAATTTTTATTTCAACACATCTCCTAAATCCTCTTTCCTACCCTGTAATGTGCACCTACTATGAGAAGATTAAAAATACAATGGCGTAGAGATCTGGTCAGAAATTATTGTCAACAGTTTCATATCCCTCAGGTGACAAAAACTGAGATCGAATTAACTGGATGCTATACAGCGCAGGTGCAAATGTAATTTAAAAGAATAATAAGAATAAATAAAGATTATTATAAAGAAGGAAGCATAATAAATATTTATATAGAAACAAATTTTATGGGGAAAAATAAAAAGGCCCACTAACATTTTAAACCGATCCAATTAAACGCCCTATCTTTAAGAACAAAAAAATAATTTTAAAAACATTTTTTTTATTCCCGTATTTACAATTTAGATCGTTAAACTGAACTATTCGATTTTTTGAAAATTTCATGGATATTTAATGAAATTCATTGAGGTGAGATAATTATGAATTTTACAAATTAGAACATGAATAATCTAACATATAAATTAATTTCCTAAAATAGTTCCTAAATATTATTCCTAATAGAATATCCTATATATTTAGCTTAACAATAACATTTATTTATGTATTAGAAACAAAATATATTATTTCTAATAAAATATATTGACGGTACCTGACTAGTGGCTCAACGAAACTACATCCACCACGGCTGAGAATGGACTGTCAACACGCGGCAATGCGTTACAGTTACCTCCTCCCCACCATTCCTTTATAGTTCTCAGGGGAAAAATACCGAGCCGACAATAAGCAGTTAAAGAGTTCGAGTGTGAACTTCTGGAAGGGATTATACTTTGTTAGGGTATGAATCAATAACTACCAAAAAACAGAAAAAATTCCCTGCAGAATGCAAACAAGTTTGGTAGATACAGTAATAATAATTTTTTACAACGGTACAAGTCCCTTAATAATAGTACATATAATGAAATACGAGCTTTATTCATTTCGAGTAAAATACACAGAATAGAAAAAATAATATATAATAATTAATAGATTTTTAAGAATAACTTTAATAATTTACAGGAAAGACAATGGTCCGGGTATCATAATTTAAGAAACATTAATTTCTTAAATTATGATAAACTATTTATTAGAAATGTGGTTTCTAATAAACAGTAAACTAATATGATTGAATGAAAATAATAATTTTAAAATTAAAAGAATAAAGAAAATCGGGTAACAATAATTATAAAGAATGAAACATAATAATATCTATGTGTATATAAATTGTATTAAAAAAAAAAATGATGCATCCCGTAACGGCTATTTTGAATGTTTTAAATCCCATTGAGTTGAATATGTGGAATGTGGAACATAAAAATCATTAAAACGCTTCATTCATCCTTCTATTTATAAATTTCGATTGCAAAACAGAATTATTTTAATTTGAGTGGAAAATAGTCGACTGGATAATTCTAATGGTGGATTGAATAATTTTAGATTTTTTTGGATACCTTGTGAAATATATAATACAGATAATTAAGTATTGTAAAAACTATCCAATATATAATATGAAGTTATAAAATATATAAAGTTGAGAGAGTTAGCGATTGTATAAATATATGTTTATAAGTATATAATAACACCCGTATCAGAGCTACCCATGAAGGCTGTTATGTTCAGGACATGGTTGAGACTCTAATGTATCTAAGATAACTGTTATGTAGAGAGGTGATTTGTCCCAGAACGCGTTCAATAGCCAGGTTTTCCCCCGTTAAAGAGTACCCAATATAAAGAGGCTGGGAGAGCACCAGGTGGGTCTACAGGCTCTATCCATGGCCTTTAAACCTGGGACCTTCAGCCTACAACATCAGCGCCTTACTAACTGAGGTACTCCTTATTACTATAGTACTTATAGTATACGAATAAAAAAAAAATGTCATTTCATTTCAATGCACCCCTCCTGTCTTAAAACTATATAACCACTTTTGATGAAGATACAATGGACGCCATTTAATTCAGGGTAAGGACAACTCGTAAATATGGACCCCAGGTCAGGTAAGTGTCGAATGTCCAACAAGTTTTGGGGCGTCCGGCTGTGAGGGGAGCGAGTTGCTGTGGGCTTTGGATGGCTGCACTGGAGAGGTATTTAAAAATAACTATATAAAATTATTTTAAGTAAGTCCATCTTTACAACTTTTGGTAATAAACAACACATTGGTACTGTTAGGCCTGAGTTAAAATCTGCTGGGGATTCATCATTTCTATAGTAAATAAGGGTTCAACTAAAAGCCTAAGGTTCAGTATACGGTAAAGACTTTACTGCTTCTAGGGCAACGGTTTTGAGATGTCAAAAATCACGCTCATCCCCCACAGAGGCTGGGTGACCCCCAGGATAGTATGTCGATCCCACAGTGTCCATCCGTGGTAGGTATCAGGTTAAATAATAAATCTGCCACAACCGGGTTTGAATCCGGTTCTTTCGGATCAGCTACTCAGTGCCCTACTCACTAAGCTATTCTGTTCACCCTAATTGGAATATTTCTTATCAAAATATATTCTTCTCGACTCTCATCTAATGAATTAACTGCACTACACTGAAGGATGGGAAAAACTTCACCTCGACCCGCTCTTTTGTGAATAATTCTCTGATCATCTACAGTTTTTAATGAAATAATTGGCTCATTATTTATCTAATGAAAACCCTGGGATTCATGTTCAAGTATTGTCGGGTAATTGTGCACTAGGGTTAGCAATTCAACTTAATAGTTATCTAATATTTTGGATTTTAAAGCTGGAATATTCATTCCTTTTTTGTTTTTTGCTTCTGTGACACTCATATCTAAATATTATATTCAAACCCAATGTTCAATCGTAAATTTAGAGCATATAATTTATATATATAATTTATGCAACATAAAATATGTTATATGTAACATATTTAATATATGTATAACATGTTTATATATTATTTGGTGCAGAAAAGAATGAGCACTGGAATTGTGGCGGATGAATTACTTAATTTGTTAGCAGTCGTTGTTAGATCCTTTAAAAACTTTAGACCCTCCTGGGTCTCACCCAGTCTATTACACAAGTGGATAGCCTTAATTGGGGAAAACCTAGCTATTGAACGTGATCTCGAACAGATCACCTCCCTGAATAAACGTTGTCCCAGAAACAGTATTGCATCTACCATATAGTATTTAATAATATATGATAATAACCAGCAAGCATGTGCGCTTCTAATTTTAGGGAATGATGTTTTAGAAATGGAATATGAAAGGCGTAGTTTAAAGTTCCATAGAGGCACTTATGCACTAGAGGTCCAGTGACGTTTTGAAGAGCCTGCTTACAGAATCACAGTGTTATCACAGCTGTGTGTTGACGCATGAATCTGAAACGTCTGTTACGGGTTTCTGCAAGAGAAAATACCCGTTAATGGAATGCATTATTTAAAAGCTTTTTTTCTGAGTTGCGTAATGGAAAGAAATACAGAAGACTTGTAGTAAAGGCATCTTAGACGTATTAAATTAATTTTAGTCATAATTTTAGCCAACGGTTGTACAAGGTCGAGATCATACTCAATCGCATGCCTACCAAGAGTGCCCAATTTATACGTTCTTTATGATACTCATCATCTTCAAAGGTAGACGTAGGATCTACATTAAATATTATTGCTTTTTATAGGTTTATACTGATGAAATTCACCAAAAATCATCACCTTTTTTATTTAGTAAAAAATCTCGCAAAATATAAAATAGTACTACTATAAAAAATATAACTACCAATATAATAAAATAATGAAATAAAATAAGTACTGAAATATACCAGTTTAAAAGAAGAAAAGGTTTATTTTTTTCCTCTCCTATTTTCCAGTTCAACGAATACCTTCGCCTTATATTATTTGTTGAATACAGATCTATCAGAGCCCAGTCAACCGACAACTTGAGTATCGTCCAAATGTTTAAAAGTGCCACGTGTAAAATACAAAACTTTTTCTTAAAAGTTGTTTGACAGTGCAGAATAATGATATGCGCCCAAGAGAGAAAAATGGGATGAAAGACACAATAGGTGCTCAGATCGCTAAAGATGTATCTGTTGAAATTTCAAATGCTTGATTCTTTGTAGATTATTAAACATTAAAAACTGTTAATTTACTTAAAATATACTTTAATACAATTAGCGAATTTTTGATCACACATATTCTTCGATAATAGTTTAAAGTAATTCAATCATTAATTGGGCTAGATATAATTTTATATATGTATAGATTATATATATTGTATAGATATTGTATATAAATAAAGATTAAGATTTTATTATTTTGAATACAATGAGCAAAAGACGAATTTACTCCAAAAATAACCATATTCCACCGAAATTATTTATTATTCTATATTTACAATTTCAAAATAAAATTAATTTTTAATAATTTTTTAAAAGTTTATGATCCATTGTAGTTCCGACCTTAATTGTATTAGTGAAATGAATTCTATATCGGTAGTTCTAAAATGTAAATTTCTTTTTTAACATACAAGACGTGCATTTAAGCGATTGGATTTTATCTGCGTCCATATCTATTATCCACATCAGTTTTATCGATTGCTAACATGGCATTTTAATTACTGCTTTGGTTTCTTTTAAACCTATTAAAAGTTTTCTGTTCGAAATTTCTTGCCTGTTTAAATTTTGAGTAGGTATATGAATAAAGGATAGTTAATAGTAATAACAGATACTGACAGAATCATCGTTATTGATCATGATTTTCTACCACTAAAGTGAACATTATTTATTTATCATTAAACATATAACTTAATTGTTTTAAATTTATTACACAGAGATATTTTATATAAGTGTGCCATTTATAAATTATAAACAAACAACCAAAAATAATCTCTGGAATTAGAATCTTCAACAAAAAAGTCGAATTGTTTTTGGTCGCTATTTTGTACTTCAGTATGATTTTTTATTTTATTTGTTTAGTTCCTTTAGTTGAAACAAGTCAACTTTGTTTGCATATCCTCCCAAATTATTTTCATGGAACGCTCATTCAAGGGACTTTTGTCCAACTTCAGATTACTACAGATCACCATGAATGGGATTAACGTTGTCGATTGTACTCAAAGGGGGTCGTAAAAGATCCGTTCATTGCTCTAAATTTGTGTTTTGATATCTCACTCTATGATTACTAAATGATGTAGGCATTTAACGCTTTTGTTCGCTACGTCATATTAATAATTTATATAATCCTTATTTTCTTTGTATTTTATTGTTTTACTTTACAGGAAATCTAAAAAATATATAATATAATGGTATAAATAATATGAATAATTTTCACAGTCCAACTTCTTGATATCCATTTTCAAACTCGCTAGAATAAAAGTTTGGAGGGCCTTGTTTAAATTTTATTTTTTTAAAATTTATTTATTGATATTTACATATGTCTTATAAGAATACAGAAAGTAAATAGAATGAATGGTACATAATGGCATTGATAAACTACTCAGGCAATTAGAGGAAGTGGTAGTACTTGATAAAATATTGTAAAGCCTACTCTTGAAATTTTAAATTCATTTATTTTTAAATTTTGAGTTAAAAAAGGAGGCTTAAAGTGTATGTACTGCTACTCATTTAACACTAGGCCATTCTCTTCTTATCAACAATAGTAATGATAATAATAATAATAATATAATGTTTGTTATCGCCATTCAAGACCAAGTTATCGCCACCAGATCATATAGAAGGCATGTTTTAAAAGACTCATCAACGCCAGATAAATGTCGGCTATGCTCGGCTACATTGGAGTCAATCCAACACATCACTGGTGGATGTGGAGTGTTGGCTGGCACTGAATATCTTCAGAGGCATAACAATGTGGCCAAAATTTTGCATCAAGCCCTGGCAGTGAAATACAACCTTCTAGATGTAAAGGCACCATATTATAAGTACCAACCCACTAGACTACTACAAAAAGGTCCCCTTAAATTATATTGGGATGAGTCCATTATAACGGACCACACTGTGCATCATAATAGGCCAGATATCCTCCTTATAAAGTCGAGTGAGAGGAAAGCAAGTATAATTGATATTGCGATCCCTAACGACAATAATGTGAGCTCAACTATTGGAGAGAAGCTTCGGAAGTATCAGGAACTTGCGGCTGAGCTAAAAGAGCTATACGATATGGAAAGCGTGGTGGTAACACCTATTGTGATCTCCACGAATGGATTGGTTCCTAAATCCACGGTGGAGGGCATTGAGAAACTGGGAATTCCGGTCGAGGTTTTAAAGGAGTCTCAACAGGCAGTTCTCCTAGACACAGCCAGGATCGTTAGAAAATTTCTGAATGTGTAGAGCTGAAAAATATAAAAACCAAAATAATAACTGCAGATGGTTGGACTTGTCCCCCATCTCTGTTTTGAACCCGCAAATGCGAGAAGAAAATATAGATGATAATAACAAGAACAATAAGGCATAGCGAAGCCAAAGGCTCGTCCAATCTCAGCTTACCAATTTCCGTCAACGGACTATTAACAAAACCCAATTCCGTTTGATCTTTCTTAACATAGCCCCCTCGGACGTTTACCAAACGGCTAAGTGCTTATTACAATTTTAGGAATTCGTTCGTTACTAAACTAAACAACTTTACGTGCCCAACTCAACTTCCCGACGATATCACTTCAATTATATTGACCTAGCGCACGCTCCACAATTATGCGTTGTGCGATCTCCTAAATTCTCCAGTGTTTCATCCTTTTCGGACGGAATATTCTACGCCTTGACACTTACGAATACCTTGACACTTTGTTCATTCTTCAATGTTAACGGCCACGTTTATCCATACATAACAGCTGGAAGGATTATAGTTTTATACATCTTAATCTTTAAATTGCAAGAAAAAAGGCATGATCTTAGTAACTTCCAGACCAATAAAGAACATGAATTTCCTAATTAGAGTCCATCGGACTGACTGGAAGGAACTAGCAAAGAATTTCCACCGACCATACCCACATCCACCAATCGTGGAACGGTCTCCTATGCGGTAATGATCCGGGCAAGGTGTCAAGAACATTTCCTCTACATATTCTTATGCAGCACAAATGAGAGCGAAACATAACGGGTCTAATTAGCTTGACTAGTTAACCACCTTTCATTAAGATTTAGTTGTTGACCTTCACTCGTTACTGCGGTAACGTTGTTTCATCATTAAGGAATTCGGAAGAACTTCCACATTAGGTAGCGAAACACTTGAGCTGTTCTGTCGTTAGAAATCAAAAATAAGTATTAAGGTGTAACAATCTGCCGCATATGCAAATCTGGGTCTGAATCCATCTTGCAATATCTGTACATTTTTCACAGTTCACTAATTTCTTAATATTGAATAATATTTGCTGACCTTATACATTTCAGAAGCATATTTGTTTGGGTGGAGGTCAGAAAAAATTCACTTAAATAGGGTTGAACTATTTATTTGAAAGCCTACGTTTCGACCCACATTGCATCTCTTCTTCAGGGCTTATAATGAGGTATATTTAAGAGAATTTACTCGAAGTCCAATTAAAGAGAATTTTTTCTGACATCTACCCGGACCATTTTCAAGCCAACGTTTCGACCCACATTGCATCTCTTCTTCGAGGCTTATAATGAGGTATATTTAAGAGAATTTACTCGTAGTCCAATTAAAGAGATTTTTTTCTGACATCTACTAGGACCATTTTATTTCCAAATAAATTCTTAATAGTTCTTCTAAAAGAAAAATCATGAGTTGAAATTTATAAAATCCTGAACTCTGTTCTAATTCGATAAAATCGAAAATAAATTTTTTTTTTTGATTTTATAGAATTCTCATTTCACCGCACACACCGCTCTTTCGAAAGAACCAAGACATGAATACAAGAATTGGCATTTTTGAATTTAGCCGTCATTGGCAATTCTATTGGTTGAAGTCAGGAATGACGTTTCTGATATTCCATTTCCAACATTTTTTTTTTTGGTACAGTCATATTTTGAGTTTTATGATGATAGAACTTATATGATGAAGTTTTATGGGAATACAGACACAAGTTAAAATCAAAACAGTTTCAAGATTTATAAAAAATTCTAATGAATAATAAAAGAATTCCAATAACCTCATCACAAGAGGTATATTTCCCTTCTTTTTTTTCCCCCTACTTTCCCCAATTTTTCCCTCACATGGAACTTTCAAATATCTCTATTGAAAAATTAGGTGTTTTGAGTTACGACGTTTTTTTGAATTAGCAACTTGTATTTTATTAGTTCATAAAATATTGGTATCAAAATAAATATTAATTTCAGTTTATTAAACATATATTCTAAATAAAAATGCATTACGTATCTGTAGAGCAAAAAGTAAATAATTCATATAATCGACTAAAGTAAAAGAGCCAATTGATTTTCATCTTCGTTCACCAGACGAATTTCTGATAAAATGTTTATTTTTTTAATATAAGGTTCGTTATAGATTCATTTATTTTTTTTTTTCAGATTTTACTCCAGATCGTAAAAGTTAAATAATCCATTTAAATGTTGACTTTAAATGAGGTTGAACGAGGAATAACATCGAAGTTGAAGAATCAGTAGTTGTTCGATCTGATGTAATTCTGCGGTTTCAGGTGTTATACCAATTCCGTCCATGAAGCTCTGGAAATGGCGAACTGCTAGTAATCTATTTTCAATAGAATATATAAATAAAAAATAATCGTATAATTATGATAATGCACGAGCAGTACGTATGATGGCTTAACTATTTTTTTTTAGCACTTTCTATTCCAGTAGAGTTCATGACTTAATTAAAAAAAAAAATATCACTACAACTCATAAAGGAGGGATTTGGGTCCAGTAGATGGTAAAAATCGCACTCCTTGTAGGACAACTATTGAGCAGAGAGGTTTGAGATGATTTCTCCGAGATTCCGCTGAAACTCAAGGTTTTTACCCTTAGGGTACCCAGTTTATAGATGCCAGGTAACACCAGCATGATCTCCAGATCACACCAGGTCCATCCGTGGATATTAAAAGAATAAATAATTTAATTGCGGAAACTGCAAAATTGCTAATTAAAGTTTATTTAAGTATGCTTTTCTTTTTTTTTTGCTTCGTGTTTTGAAATTCTGTGCTAATAGAAACAAGTTAATAGAATGAGGGAGAAACAGAAACGGTTGAGGCTTGATGCAAACTGTATGCTAATGATGTGGAAATACAGAAGCCATTCTAAGCTCATGCCTACACAGCGGCAAAAAAAAGACCTGCGGGCTTGTTTTTCGTTTAGTTACGCCCACACTTTGTAGGAAGTTTTATAAAAAAAAAAAAAATCTATCCGTTATGTTTCCCTTACCAATTATGTTTTGTTTGTCAAAACTTTTATTACTTGTTTCCTCGTTAAAAAAAAACAAAAAAAAAACTTGGTTCCTTTCAAAATCAGATCTCATACACAACAAATATATGGAAACTGATCCATCGAGACTCTGGGGTTTTTAAATTCCCAAATAATTATAGATTAAATGAAGGATATAATTAGTCTAGGGGTGCGGTAGAAATAACACTAACTAAGAAAAATCTTATTTATTTTAAGTGCCGACGTTTCGGCCTACAGTGTAGCCCATCTTCAGGGCTAAGAAGGAAAAACAGAAAAATAACTATAAGAACATCGCAGTACTAGGAATTATAGAATAATATATAGAGTATAGAAAAGTGGAGACGTATAGCAAAGGATAGTTTATGAAAATAATTAAGAATAACAAAATGACAAAATGTGTGAACAGAAAGGTGATAAAGTAAAGAAATATAAAAAGTAAGATAACTGAGAAAGTAAACATTAAGATGCGAAATGAAAAATACCATATATATATATATATATATATATATATATATATATATATATCCGGGAGAAGAGTGGCTCAGTGGTAGAGCACTGAGTTGTCATGCCGGAAATCTTGGTTCGCATCCCGCTGCAGGCCATGACTTTTATGTAGTCTGTTTGCAGCGGGAGATGGATCATATAGGATCTAGAACCCTCCTGGGGCCCAGCCTCTATATAATATTATAAATAAAAATCTGGCGGTTGACCGCGACCTAGGACAAGTACCTCCTTGCAGAACCGTTATCCATGAAACAGCACAGTCTCTACCATGTACTGAACCCCAGACCCGTTCACGGGTTGTAGTGGTACAGGTTTTATATATATATATATATATATATATATATATATATATATATATATATATATATATATCTATGTATGTAAGTTATGTAGATATAATAATTTACAAAGAATATAAGTTAGCCCCATATAAGTAATAGAATACATAAAGAAAGAATTTTTTAAATAGACGGAATTTGTTTTTAAACTTTTGTTTTGGAGTGCTGCCGATGGGTAGTTACTCCACATGTGTTTTTCATGTCATAATATACATATCAGCAGATTTACTAGTTATAATCATATTATATTTGTAAATATCAATAAATTAAATTTAAAAAAACAAAAAACTTTTGTTTGCATTATGTCAATATCCCTGCTGTGCGATATGAATGTGATGGTTTCACCTTTAAGCAGAAAGAAGGATAGATGAATCCTGTCAATACACAGAAAAAATATTATTTTTTTGGTTAGAAAATTTCTCCAAACAAAGGTGAATGGTCCGTTCGATACAACACCCTTCCCTGAACGCCGTAGGTAATGTTTCTTGCAGCTTGGGTACTGAGTTTCCAACTTTAAACACAAACAACAAACATTACGCGAAACTCGCGTGTTTTCACAAGCAGAAGTAAGGCAGAAATCAAGTCTCACCGTTAGTCATTAGTATTAAGTCCCACCGCATCTCCCAGACTCTTCGACGATGCATGAAAATGTTTGGGCGACATTGGGAACTGGGGTAGAAATAACCTAAATGTTGTAAGGTACCCGAGGTGCAGAGGAGACTATCTATATAACTAAGAGAGTTTGCCTGAGGATAAACCCTCGCTTGGGTTGGCAGCTTAAATAAAACAGATTCCCGCTCTGGCGGGCATGGTTTGGGCCACTGGTCGGATGCCCCTTGGAGGAGAAATACTCAAGGATATATATCCTGGAAGAACCTCCTCATAAACGCTACCTTCTGACGTAAAAAGGATATTGTTATGGGACTCTTTTTGTATTTAGGATTTTTGAGTTATTTTACATCTGTCTAGGCTGAGGTGAATATAATTTTCGCCTTTGTATGACGATAAATGAAACAAACAACTATAAAAAATCATATCAGTTATATCAATTATAAATTTTGTAAAAATATAAAGACAAGTACACAAATATTTTTTTTCAAATGTATTTATTGAAATTTACAACTAGATAAAGGCAGGTAGAGAGTGGTAGTACTCAACAAATAAAATAAAAATAATAAGTAAGGTATAAACGTTATTATTGGCTTGAACGTTCTCAGCAAAAAGCCTTGAACCTTTTTTTCCGACATGACGGAAGCAATGAAAATATTATTTTTTTCTTTTATAAACTGCTCAAAATCAGTTAATGTTATAATTGTAGATTTTTTCAAATCTAAAACTGAACGATAGAACAATTATTGTTACAACTAATGGACAGACAATTAAATGAGTACATTGAACTAATTTTTAATAAACGCTGTTTAGGGGCAATTATATTTTTAATTCGATGCCGCTGCATATGCGCTTTTAATGTCCCATTATAGGAAGGTGAAAAGGAACCATAAACTAATCAAGTTGAACAAAGGCTACGTGGGAAGACCACTATTGTATTGTAATAGCTTCCATTGAAGCCTATTTGGTATGCTTCAACTTACATACTAGAATTTTAACGCGAATCAAGTAAAAACATCTTTGTTATTCGGTGGAGGAATTCTTTATATTGACCTATACCAAAAATTCACAATATACGTGCTAAATACTAATTAAAATGGTAAATTTTGGCTAACGACGATTTATGGACCTTAAATGAATAGTCTTGAAATAGGAAGTCAAACATCCATTCAAAAATGATTACAACAGTACTATAGGCGATAATAGAAAGATGTTTTATATGCACAATAATAATATATTACAGTTCCATTTAGTAACGGGTAGCTACTCCCTGCACAACCGTTGTCCTAGAAACAGAGTAGAGTCTACCATGCACCTATGATCCTTTATGCTTAGTAATACAAGATTTTTATTTCATGAAGAAAGCAATCTATAGGGTATGGAGACCATCCTTATAATATGTTGAATTATATTAGATGACCTTATTTATAAGAGGTCAGAAAATTATTATTATTAATATTGTTTACAATATTTGCAATAGCATATATTGTTATTCTTTACCATATATAATTTAATTTATATACAAATTGTATATTTAGCCCTGAAGAAGACCATGTAGGTCGAAACGTCGGTTTAAAAATAAACAGTTTCTCGGGCCTCCACCCTGACAATTTTCTTCCTTATACTTACAATAGTATGAGGATTTTAACTGATATCATATTTATATATATCTAAATATATTTAGTGTTTATTACTTGTTTTAATTAAATGGGTTACTATTAATCTACACTTTGAAGTTGCTGTAATTATATTTTTAATTAATATAATGCATGGGTATTATATTTTGAATTAGATTAATTATTTGGGAAAAAAAACATTTTCAGGCCTTTCTGCAAAGTTTGCTAAATGGCACTTAGGCCATAAAACAACAACAATATACTTTGGATTGTTATTTATGAATCTTATTCTAAACCAGTTAAATTAAACAAATTTATAAAATTCAAAATATTATTACATTAAATATTTCCTGGCTTTAAAATTCTCCTGAAGACGATGTTATGAAAACACTCGTGTTCAAAGGGAATTCAGCAACATTTGTTTTATTCTTTAAAAAAAATTGTACCACAATTTCACCTTGGAGGTTCTTGGGTTCAGTACGTGGTAGATACTGTACTGTTTCTTGTATAACAGTTGTGTGATTTGTCCCAGCTTAACCGCCAGATTTCCTCCCCTTATTTTGGGTACCTACTTCAAAGAGGAGGGTCCTAGATCCCATCAGATCCATCTCCGACTGCTAGCAGATTAAATGAAAGTCTTCCAGGGATCAGGATTCGAACCCTGGACCTTGGACACGGCAAATCAGCGAAGGTTTTATCAAAAAACAATTAATTGGTGTTTTATTTTATCTGTTAGAACTAATTGGAATTAAACTATTTTTATCTCTAGCCTTGATAGGATGTTATTTGTCGATGTCATTCACCGATTCCTCGACATATAGCCATCTGAGGACTGTTGTCGAAGGCCTTCTGAATCATCGGAAGAGTGGGCGAAGTAGACAAGACGACGGCAGTACACTTCACTTCCAAGGGAGTAGGAAGAAAGAAAAAAGTTTTGACACATGGCGTTAGTTATTCCCTCGGCTATCAGGGTTTATTTATCTCAGTGACGGTATTTCAAGTCCTAACATACTGTGTGTTGTTGTATATTAGCAAAAGTCTCAGTAAACATCGTCATTTGTCAAAAAACGTGTCTGGTAAGAAATATGAGCTAGATTCTGCTATTTTCCTCTAAAACGAGGTGAAAAAAAAGTCCAAAATGAAAAAGATGTGTGAAGATAAACAAGTTTTCTAGCTACAGCCCTTTAAATATAATGTTATAAAACTTTTTTTTTTTTTTTTTAAATTTATTTATTGATATTTAACTGTATAAAAAAAAAAAATACATCTAGTAAATGGGCTAAGCGATACAAAATGACATGTGAAAATGACAAGTAGAGAAACTACCCACTGGTAGTACTCAAATCACAAGTTCAACTAAGAAGTCACGGGGCCATCTTCTTTTCAGACGCCTCGGAGGATTATCGGGAATTGAAGAGGAAGCTAGGTTTAAAACCAGAGGGTTTGAGTGGAAATGAAGTTTGTTATGAAAGGATAGATAGCGGTTTCGGGCCAAATCAGCAACAAATGGGACATTAAGGTCGTTATGGATGATTTTATTCTTAACAAAATAAGGAGCATTAAGGATTTTACGAAGGATTTTGGATTGTAGGGATTGGATACGAGAGGAATTCGATGGCTTAGTGGAGCCCCAAAGCTCTACTCCGTAGGTCCAAATAGGTCGTATGATGGTCATGTAGATGAGTCTTTTGTAATTAATTGGGAGCTTAGAGCGTTTGTCTAGTAAGTGTTGAAGTAGCCTGAAACGTCGAGCGGTTTCTTGTCTTTTCAGTCTCGTGTGAGGATTCCAGGTTAATCGTTTGTCAAGATGCAACCCTAAGTATCGGATCAGTTCTACAGGCACCAGTGGGATATTATTAAAGGATACTGAAGGGCAGGAAGTCATTGGTTTACGACGTAAGGTAAAAGTGATTTGATGCGATTTTTGAGAGTTTATTTTAATTCTCCAGTTTTGACACCATTCTTCAAGATCAGTGATATGGGATTGGAGGCTTTGGGATGCAATAATTGGATTGGTGTTGACAGATAATACACATGTATCATCAGCATACGTGGTAAGGATAGTATTAGGATGAGTTGGGATGACAGGTGTATAAACTGTATAAAGGATTGGGCCAAGGATGCTACCTTGAGGAACACCAGCAGATTGGGAAAATAGGGATGAATAGACATTATTATGATTTACTTGGAAAGTTCTGTTTGTGAGATAGGATTGAAGGATGAAAAAGTAGGTAGGCGGTAGGAATTTACGGAGTTTGTAGAGTAATCCCGGATGCCAGACACGGTCAAATGCCTGTTCCACATCAAGAAAGACGCCCAAACAATATGATCCACGTTCTAATGCAGAGGAGACTACATCCACCACACGATGACATTGCTGAATAGTGGAGTGGGATGCTCGGAATCCAAACTGGTGATCGTTATAAAACTTAAATGATAAAATATAAAGATATATTGCGCCATAGTTTGACATTTTATTACATAATATATTTATTTAATGGAAAAATAATAGAAAGTAATTTTTAATTCCATATTAGAAAAGGTTACGTTATTGGCAATTATAATATATGAATAATATCACATTTTACTCCTTCCGCTATTTTTAAAAAATAACTCGTAAATAATATATGTACTTTTGTTCCATATAACAGAATTGTATTGAAAAAGTAAAATTTATTTATTTATTTTCCTCAACATAAGGGTGTACTACAAGGCAGTGTTATAAGTCCTATTCTCTATTCCCTTTACACCTCTGATATTTCAGAGTACCTATGTACCACCATCTGTACAGTATACATTTCTTCCAGCCAAGATCCTAACAGCCTCTATAGCTTTCCAAAATCCCCTTTTGACAAGTGGTTTCACAAATGACATATAAAAATAAACGCTACAAAATCAATCACGCCAAATTTGAATACACAAATTAGTGTACAACAGTCAAAATATTCGAGTATGCACATTCTATTAACTATGTACTTTATCTCGGACTATACTTGAGCAAAACACTTACATGAAACTTAAAAATAACTATCACATCTTTTGGCCTACAGATCTTCTCTTGACTTAAGGTACAAACGACTAATCTATAACACAATAATAAGATCTATTTGGATATATGGAGGAGAACTTTGGGGTTCAGCAAAACACGTCCAAAACACAATCCGAAATTCTAAGAAAACTTGTTAATACTCTTTGGTTTATTTTGAATCACACCATACGCAACAAGAACTTCCCACTATCAAAGCATATATACACAGCAAATAAACAACATCCCACTCATCACACACATAATCAGCAAAACCCTCTTGTTCTTTCTCTTTCCTATTCCATGTTACCCCCAGGAGAAAATTAAAAAAAGCAATGGCAAAAATGTTTTAGGACACACATAAAATTCAAAATGGCGCCTGACCACGTGGCTTCCTGTAATCCCATTCAATCTTCAGCCCCGCGCCTAGCAATTGTGCCATGGAGACAACAATGGGGCACATTCCTAGCTTCACTCATTCATTTCTGAAATGGCCGGACGTTGCATCGAACACTACAGTATTCGAATACAATTTAGATGCCCCATAATTAATTTTTAAGATTTCAGAATATTAAAATTTAAAAGAAATAAAATGATTCTGAGAGTTAATTCGGAATATATATCTACCAGCTCAATATAAATGGAAATAAAACAAATTTAAAAGAATCTAGATCCTTTGAAGTGCAAAAAACCAATCAATAATAAATCGAATTAGTAAATAATGGAAAATACTAAAAATGGAAATTTTATAAAACATGATTAAATTCTTTCTAACCATCGACCCCCCCCCCCCCAAAAATAATGGTAATTATTTCTCAGGTTGTCACTTCAAGTAACAAGTTTTCCCTTTTCATCCATTTCCTTTTTAGTAGTCTCAAAAAATGAAAATAATCCTGAGCTTTAGTAAGGAAAAGAGAATGTAATTATGGGTAATGTGTAGATTTCGGTAATAATTTCATCAATAACTGAAGGTTTCAACAAACATATATCATCTATACTTCGAAATGAGAGAAAGAAATTAGTTGACTGTAGGTACTATAATAGGATGTTAATAGTTGGGGGTGCAGTCAAGAAAACACGCAAAAATAGGTGAAACTATTTTATTTTAAGTGCCGACGTTTCGACCTACTATGTAGGTCATCTTCAGGGCCAAAGGAGTGGCTGCTCGGACAGAAAGTAACTGACAATGGTCAGTTAAAAGTGACTGAAATCAAATGCAATCTTTTACGACCTATATTTTACTTATATATTTATAAATTCATTACATGTTGGAACGGAGAGAGCGGGGTAACTCAGTGGTACTACGTTGAGTCGCTGTGCCGGAGGTCCCGGGTTAAAATCCGGCTTTGGGAGATATTATTCAATCAGTTAACAGCCAGAAATGGACCTGTGAAACCCTCCTGAGGCTCACTCAACTTTTATAAAGTGGGTGGCCTTAATTGGGGAAAATCCTGGTGGTTAAGCGCGATCTCGGACAAATAAACTCTGTGCACAAACGTTTTCCGAAAAGTAGTACAGACTATCTATCATGTACTGAACACAAGACCTTTCACGGGTTGTAGTGGTTCAGGTGGCTCCTTGGCAAATATAAATGTATACATTTTTATAAATTCTTATTAATTGTTATAATTTTTAAATATTCTTATTGTGAAGAGAAAATATTTGCCCTGCCCGGGAATTGAACCCGGGTCGTCCACCTCTCCGTGACACCGCTCTAACCATTTGAGCTACCAGGGGTCGGCTCTCAGTCAGAACAAGAAGTTAGGAAGATAACGGATTTGTCCTGACTGAGAGGCGACTTCTGGTAGCTCAAATGGTTAGAGCGCTGCCACGAAGAGGCGGATGACCCGGGTTCGATTCCCGCCCTGGGCAAATGTTTTCCCTTCAAAATAAAAATAAATGTATATATTTAGAAAGGAATAGAATGGGTTCAATCATTCTGAAATCTCAGAAAAACAGTGATTACAGAATTAACTAATAGAACCACCTCACTATTTTCGTTGAAGAAGGAAAAACGGAGAAAACGTCAATTAAAACTATTCAGTGTAATAAAATAAACAAGAATTATTATTTGAAACTTTTTTTTATGCTAATATTTTATATTCAAAATTTATAGTTCTATTTAATTGGAAATCCAATTTAATACAAGGACCCAATCTAATAGGAGGTAGTAGACAGCGAAATTGATTGCCCCCGTTTACATTTTTAAAAAAATATATTTTTTTAAATTCACTGTCACGGTTTTTGGCTGTTTTATTAGTTCGTTGTAAGGACCAATTAGTAGAAGTTTTCTGAAATATAAATATTTATTCAACTATAAAATTGAAATAAAGACGTGTGAGTCCTAAACCAACAAGGCTTCTTATTTTTTTTTAAAGGTCATGGATATTTATTTAACCGTCATGTAGTAAAGATTATTGCTAATCCAAAAAAAAAACTATTAATTTCTTTTTATTTTTTTTATAGCGTTTTTAAATCACATTCCTCTACTTTTGTAATTTTTATAATGCACTCACTATAACTGATGAAGGGTCATGGATTTATTATATAGCAGAGTCTGTACTGTTTCTAGGTAATTTGCCAGAAATCACCCTCAATCGCCAGATTCTTTCCCCCAACTTAGGGTACTTGCCATTTTATAAAGGATAGGTGAGCCCAAATTGGGTCGGCAGATCCCACCTGGATCACTGTTTACATTCCTAATGCTATTGAACTAATTTGAGTATTGTGGATGTAGTGCAGACACAATAATAGAAAGTTCATATTATATAGAAGTTATAGAAAATAACTTATTGTATTTAAGTTTCCTTCCTTTCTTATATCTTTTACAGTCTTTTTTTTTTTTTTGTATACAGGGATTTCTTTTTATATTCCCCATACTGGATAAGGAAAGAGGGATGTTTAAGATTATGAACATGATGACTTTATTATACTGAACATTTTTTAAAAGTCTGATATTATTTATTAAAACATTTACATTTTATTGCATTAACATGTTAAGTACGGATCCCCACTTTTAGCTAGACTGTTGTTAATAGTGGTACTAGTCTTATGTAATAAAAAATAAAGTTTATACAAATTGAGTAATAAAAAATGAGAATTAATTTCCTAATCCAATTCATTAAATGCATTTTATAAAAAGTTTGAAAAATACAGGAAAAATCTAAATAAAGTATTATGACAGTACTGTAATCTGATGGTTTAATAAAACAAAAGAAAATATTTTTAAAATATTAGTTTGCATTTTGGATTATTATTTATTTTAAAATTTTAATTTTAAGGAAAATGATCAAGGCAGTCAAGAACACCTTACTTAGTTATCAATAAATAAAATTAATTGAATTTTTATTTTTTCAAGAGGAAATATTATTTTTAATATTTTCCTAGGCTTGGTTTAGGATTACTGACAGTCGATAACATCCAAAATTAGTATTAATAAATAAAATTAATTTCACTTTTATTTTTTGAAGAGGAAATATTATTTTTAGTATTTTCCTGGACTTGCTTTAGGATGCACAAATATTTCAGAACCTATCTCAGCTAAATGGGCCCTTAGTCTGTATGCTGTTCCTCTTGAAAGTAAACACTAGTAATTGCAGAAGCATAGTTCAAACAGGTTCTGGTAAATCAAAAGGCTCCATTATGCATGCCAGGCCATCTGTTATTTCCTCGCTCAACTGTTTGTTTACAATCCCTCTCATAGGTGTTCCGAACCAATTACTTGAAATGTTTTAATTTTCGGGAATATTCAGTGCGATTATATTTATGTTACTACTCATCTCACAACTCTTTTTAATGTTTGAGTAAATCCAAACAAATGTTCATAACTTAACTTTTCGATCCATATAGAATTTTCTACACTGAAATTTGAGAGCACAAGGAGAGCAGAATCATTAAAGAAATAACCTTTTACCTAATAGAACAATAAGACATTATTTGAACATACCTAATCAGAATCGCACCGTTTTGTTTAAATTTGCTACTTTTTTTTTTTTTTAAATGTATACCATTACAACCCATGAAGTCTTGATAGAGATTGGATTGTTTCTGAGCCAATGATTGTATTGGGAGCCGATTTGGCCATGAACACACTCAATCACCAGGTTTTTCCTTTAATTAAGAATAACCACTTTACAGAGGCTTGCATAACCACAGGAAGGAGGGTCTGCAGATCATATTTAGTTCATCTACGGTTCTTAACAGGTTCAATAATTTATCTGCCACAGCCAGGTTTGGACCCATTAATATATTGATTATATATATCATAACAACTATTATGTATATTAATGATAATATATTTATATGCTTTAATAACATGTTGTACGTAAAATATAATATTATTGCGACAAACACACCCAGCACGCCTATCTTTTTTTATGTATTAAGTCTTACCTCCCACTATATCACTTTCCTGAATCACTTTTTTGAATGGCTTTGCATATCATTATATGCATTTTTTTTTTCAAGAACGACAAAAAACTTGACATGTTTCAAAACTTGATATTCACTAATAATGAGATTAAGGTTCCTCAGAGAACTCGGGATATTGAAATAAACCTTAAATAGCATGGGTGAATTGTCTTTCACAAATAGCTTAATAAATTAAATTCTAAATCCTTATATTAAATTCTAAATATAACACCACAATCAATTCAAAATCTTTTAAAATAACCTTTGTCTTTGAAGTATTTACTTGAATGGCAATTTATTAATGTTTTTCATAATACTGATGTAAACTTCATTATATTGATTTTTATTCTTTAACTAGCCCAATTTAACAATTATAATATTTAATAATCCATTATTTGAATTCCGTTAGTAAAAGTGATTGTTAAGCCAACCATTTAAAAATTAATTTAATAAAATCCAGTTGGATGTCATTTCAAATAACTTATTTTCTAATTTTATTAGATTTTCAGAACATTGAAACTAGAAAATGTCCATTAACACCAGTCTTTTATTTATCTCTCTTGATTATGATTTTATTCTGGGTAATGTTTATTAAATTGTGTCATATATTTTATAAAAAAGATGTTTATTTTTAGAAGAGTGTAAAATGGTCAGGGGCCATAGTCAATAAATTGCAACAAAAAAATACAAACCATGATGTATCAAAGGTTTTTGGCAGATCATTGTTTATTTAGTTTTTCTGTTTTAATTTATTTTTTAGCTCTTATGAGTTAAAATTAGGTCGAAATGTTAGTACGAGCAAAATAAGTCATACTTATTTTTGAACAGCCTGAACCTTTTTTCACTGTTCTAAGATAAGTCAACCATTTCCACATCAATATTCTTTTTTATGTTGTGAAAAATTGATTTGAACTGAAATGGGTATATGTGAAAAAAAAACACCTCCATGGTTTCATATATCTATTAAAGATAATATCTAGTAAGAATTTAAGAAATGAAAGAAACCCCATAACTGTAATACTCTAGAAAAAATAGTACTAAAATATTCTTCTTCTATTCAACCTCCAGCCATTCCTTACCTAAATTATTTATTTTATTAATTAACTTAAGTTGAGAGATTTGGTAAATTAAAACAATTTATATAAAATTGTTAACACTGATTTTTGTTTTTTTTAATTGCTCAGTTGCATTGAGGTAGAAGTTTGTTTCTGAACAACAGCTCATTGGTGTTCACTTTTTTTAAATGAACTTGGCCATTAAATGTTTTATAAGTAGTAAAAAAATATCAAATTATGACTATCAACATTTGTTTGTATGAAATAAAATTAGACTCATCATTATTTGTGTTCATAGTAAACATGAAGTTTAATGAGAATAATTAAATGGTAAAACATTATTGTCTATATGGAATAAAAATTGAGGGATTGTGAAACACTTCACTACTCTAAATTCTTCAGCTATGCTCTGAGAAAACCTAGGTATTAAATTATATATAAAACAATGTATATTAATTTTACAATTAAAAATTAAATAAAAAGTAAATGAAGTGACAAAATCCCTTTTACTATGAATAAATTCAATTTCATGAGTAGATATAAGAATAGACTGACAGCAAGCGCTATCTTGTATCTAAACAGTGAACTCGGACAATAACTTAGTTTTACTATCTTCCGCTAGGTTGCGCCGCCATTTACACAAGAGGAGTCTTAAGAGAGGTCCTCATAAATGGACTGGAATATTATTTTATTTTATATATATATATATATATATATATATATATATATATATATATATATATATATATATAAATTCTGTATTTGTTTAAAACTACGCTAGACAACAATACTGTAGTTTAATCCATTCTCACATAGTGTCAAAAATAATCAACTATAAAAAATAATTTTTGAATTAATATATTAATTTACCTTTTAAAATACGAAGAAGAAAATGGACCGGTTGGAGGTCAAAGAATTAGTTCCTTATAATAGTGATAAACTATATATTAGAACCCGAAGTTTTGACCCACGTCGCAGGTCTTCAGGGCTGGATAAGTTACAAAAATATTTAAAAATTAAATAGTTGGAAGAAGACCTGAAATGTAGTTCGAAACTACATAACTGGTTTTAAATAAACAGTTTGAGGAGTTAATTCTTTGACCTCCACCCGGACTATTTTCTTCCCCGATTGACTGATACGATTTCAGATGAATGGGTTACGACTATAAGTAATCAGTAACTAATTGAATGATGAAATTCCCAACGACCAATTATTTTGAGCAATTCCGATAGCCCTTTATTTTGTTTTGAACCACCCGAGTTATATTCGTTCAAAAAAATTTAGCATTATTTTAAAATTATATGTTAATTTTTGATTATGTATCCACTAACATTATGGCTAGACGCTATCCTACGGTGAAACGAACTGAAGAGGTGTTGCTGAAGAAGAAGAAATACAAAGATCTTTTGATTAATGAAGAATTAAGATATCGAAAACACTTTATCAAGTTTCTTTTTATTTTTAATGATTACTTTTAATATTGTAAAATCATTCCAAAGAAATGAAGATTACTTATAGAAGCTTAATACTAACGAAAGACGTAATTTTTCATCCAAAGATTCAATTAAATTCTTTGGACAACTCAACATACTTTCTCAAATACCTAAATAACATGAGTTAATCGGTTATTGCTCCCTTTCCAATTAGTTTGGAAAATCCAAAGAGAAGAGAGATGCAAGGCTAATAGCTCCTGTATCCGTTTCCTGTATTTGTTCGAAGTCAGTCTTCCGTGGAGTGCATGGCCCTCGACTTTCCCGCATGTTAAGGAGCAAGCAGTAGAGAGCTTATACTCTAAAGATTGTTATAGACCAATCACAAAATAATATAGCCAATTATACTTTAAGCAGTTTAAGATAGACTTCAATAGAGTTCCAGTAAATTAGAAATTTCAATTATCTGTCTCTCGGGCGTAATAGTTTGTCAACGAATCGTAGACAAAGGTAAAAATGAATGCTGGAATATCGGAATTGTCAAATAAAGACATTATACTAAATGATTCCGTGCGAGAAATCATTGCTTCACATGGAATCATATTATAATATCTGTATAAACATTTATCCATGATCAATGAAAATTATCTAGTCTTGAGCTGAGTAAGGTGGGGCACATCCGCGCTCCATTGCAAAGTTTTCTTACAGACACCATGATGTGGCAGATATACACTTTTTTTTTCAGTACTGACCGTGAGTTCCAGTAGGCTGTACCGATCCACAGTTTATGTAACAGGGAATATAGTTTTTTTACCAAAGGGAAAATTGAACAGATTGAAGGTTAGCCAGGGGCTAAAAGTTTAAGTATGAATACAGTGCCACACTTGGTAAGCTACAACACGCTATATTTAGGAAATAATCTCTGAGTAAACAGTAAGAATGGAAAACAGTGGGGAATAGTAGGACAAAATAAGTGTATAGGCAAATATCTGCACCTCAGATGAATAAGTGGCCAAGTCAGGACTGCTTGAAATGGAGTTATTGCTTACAATATAACTCTGTTTCAAACCAAATACTTGGAGAATGGCACGATTCCTCTTCCCTCAGACAAATAACCTATTGTGTTAAATAATCCAAATAGCCACTTCTGTACCGAGTCTGCAGATATAAATAAAAAGTAGAATCCATGCATTAATACTTTTAAATTTTCATTAAGAATTTCATTTGGTGTTAATTTTTAATAATCGTTTCTAACTATGGAATTGCTTTTCACAACTTATTATAAAAAATATATTGATATTTTGTACAAATGAAACATCTAAGGATTTTATGAAATATATATTATTGTTTCAAATAATATTTTTATAATGCCTTTGAGGAAAGTTTATCTCTTTCTTCAACCGGATAATGAAATTAAAAACATTCACGATTAAAATCATTCGGTTTTTCATTTTACCTAACAAATAAATTCAATAATTATAATGTTATATCAGAAAAATCAATGACACATATTAAATATATTCATTTGACACATATTAAAACTTTATTTATCATTTCGAATCATATAAAGAAGAGTAATAGATTAATTATCAATAAAGGATTTATCACCGGAGTAATATGTATGCCATTACTCATTGCACTCTACAATGTAATACACTATTACTACACTACTACATAACATTGGGAAATATTGTTACGGATTGTCCGAACAGATACATGCAGAAGTGCACCTCCATGTTTCGCTCGGCTGTGGAGCATTGACAGTAATGCTCTTTTCATGTCTCTCTGGGCTTGACGAATAAACAATTAATAATCCATCGAAGCAAGTTGCCTTTTCACTGTGTACATTTTCCGTAGCAATTAAATGAAGATATTGTTTTATTCATGAATTAATATTTCTCTTATATTTCATTACCTACAACTCCTATTTTTCACTTGCTTAACTGCCGTGAAGAGAAGGTCAATAATAATATTGTAAATTTCTTGCAACCACAACCTTCTTAAATCTTATTACTATTGCACATTTTTACTATTACTATGACACTTGTTTTTTTAACTTTAATAAAATAAAGATTTTTACTTATGAGGTATAGTGTAATTGGATATTAAGAGAAGCGGTATACATCAAAAGAATATTGAAGGTTATTCTTATAAACAGGAAGATACAATCAGTGAGTAATATTCGATTACGTTTCTTGAGACAACATTAGGCATCATATAAATTTAAAATTTCTAAAAACTCTATTATATTCAATCTTTCAATAACTAATTCATATTAATCAAATAGTTACAAAAGTGGGTTAGGTCATTCATGTTTTAAGAATACGGGAGAACCAGCTAAGTGAGTTGAGCGTTGAGTTGCTTATCTGAAGATTCCACGTACAAATCCGGTTATGGCAGATAAATTATTTTATCTGTTAACAGCCACGGATGGGCCATATTGAATCCACAGACGCTCCTGATGTGCCTCTTTAAAGTTGACACCCTTAATTCGGGGAAAACATGACAGTGGCCGTGATTTCTAAGTACTTACCTCCCTGCACAACCGTTGTACTAGAAACAGTACAGTCTCTATCATGTAATGAGCCCAAAACCCTTCATGGCTTTTAATTAAACAAGTAATAAAAACAGTTATTTCATCAATTCCATGTGCAACAGGAGTTTACAGGAGTCAAACGGACTACAGAGATTTAAAGTATTATTAAGAATTTTTGTAGTAAATTAGACCAAATATTTTACATTCTGAAGGTGCCAAAGAAATAAAACCTACAGTAAGTGCCTTTGTATCAGTACAAATCCCTACGATCCATATTGACAACGATCATTAAACGGTATATGTCAAAAGTAATGTATAATAAAATATTTTCCTAGTGCCCAATTAAGTTTAATTATGTCTGACTCATATTTTTTACGATCTCTCTAAGAGAGAATAAAATGATGGAGGGGCAAGAGCAATGAACCGAAAAGTATCTTCATAAAATATTGAAATCGCCTCCTCACTGCTTCAGCTGACCAGTGAGAGATGCTTCCACCTCTGCCTGAATTCCAAAGTAGCTCTTCTATTTCAGTGTATTTATGAGAGCTGAAGGCAGGAGGAGTTTAAAAATCCATTAGTCTAATTTTGTGACGAAAGTTCAACAATGAGATTAAAATAAAATAATGAAAATGGAGTATTAATAATTATTATACAAACATTACTTTAATTTGTTTGTCTCATTTATCGTTACTTTATGCTACAATGTGTAATCAGGTTTAATTAGGAAGGGATCTTTAAAAAACTGCCACCACACAGGATCAGGACCGTCATTTTATGTTGCCTTCGAAGGATGGCATACCTCAGGAATTTTATTCCCTTTGGAAAAATCTGCCGGACTTGGAATTCGCGATCTTGGTCATTGTAAGTTGTCATGAAAAGAAATAAACACCAAAGGTGATCCCAAATTACCACTTTGTAAATTAAGTAAGTAACAAACCGGTCATCGCTTTTTTGGCCAAGACTTCAATTGAGGAGCAAAATTGAGTCTGAACATTACTGAAAAAAAATTAGGGATAAAAGTAGCCAGATTTTTTTTTTTATACTACATTTACCATCTCGAAGCATTTACATTTACCATTACACCATATAAAGGGATGTGGATTCAATTCATGGTACAAACTGTACTGTTTCTGCGCCAACTGTTATGCAGGAAGAAAATTTGGGAGAGATCACGCTCAACCGCCATGTTTTTCCCTCTGATTAAGGATAGCCAGTTTATAGGCTGGAAGAGTCTCATGAGGGACTGCAGACAAGGTACACCCATGACTGTTAACAGAATAAATTATTTATCTGCCATAGCCGGATTTAAACCCAGAAAATTCAGATCAGCAACTCAGCACTCAAAACACTGAGCTTAACTAAAAATTTTCTCTATCAAAATTGCCAAAATTCTAGTGTTATATATCCAAATTTATTTTTCAATTTCGAATAAATACCTTACACTTAAATCCCTGCTTTATACCATTTAACGCTAAATAGTCTAAGCCAATTGGAGCATTCTACGATTGAACTTGACACTGGCGTTCTATCATTAATAATTGCTCTGCAACCTGTTGGCCAATTAGTGGGGATTGTGGAATGAGCCTAACTGATTAGTGATTTACCTCGTTTCGAATGATTTCTATTCCTTTATTCACGGAGCGATCGGCAATTATCTTAATTGAAATATGCAATCATCTTAATTAATTACCATTCATTAATAAGTAATTGGTATAGTTTCTTTTCTTTAAAAACATCGTTAACCACGGTCCCAGAAGAATGCCTTACACCACACTTTAGTAGTAATTGTTACCATCGCAGCTTAGAAAACCTATGATTCAAAAATATGATAGTTGACAGAAGAAAAGCTATATTAAAACAATGTTTGAAATACAATTTTACATGCTAACAATAAAAACTTAAATAAAAACAAATAAATGTATGACCAAAGACGAGAAATGTGTCTTTAAACAGTATTGTGCAGTAGAGTGATTTTGTTTTGTAACCGGATTAAGATTCAAATATTTGAGGCGTTGACTTAGAAGATGTAGTAGGTAATGAAGTAAATAAAAAAAATTAAGTAATAAATAAACTAACTTCTAAAAAAAATCATTTCTCAATTTTTAAAGGAAAGGTAGTAATTAATTCTGCCAGTAGGACAAAAAGGAACAAGTCAAAATAAAAATGGGAGTGATTTAGTTTCTATGAACCGTAATATATACTATTTCCCACTTTGAAACATTCATTTTTCGTTGCAAGGACAGTTTTTTAGGATAAAAAAAAATTTCATGGCCTATTATCTATGTTATTTTAACGCCTAATTTTTTTGTTTTACAATTTTTTTTTAAAGATAAGAATCAGTAACGGATTTATTTGAGCTACACCACTCCTTTATTGCGATATTTGTTGTATATGCGGTATACCCTGATTTGAGTGTTGTGTTGTGTAGAGTTCTAATAAAATACAAATTGCTGGACTGATTTTTGCTAATATTTTTGGTTTCGAGGAGGGAATGAAGAGAGTAAAATGGTAATTTTTTAAATAATAGTTTACGCTTTAAGGTGGACGGATTGGCCCCATGCCCGCTTCAGTGTCCTTACGAAATGAATTAAATTAATCTCAAAAAGTAACCAACATAAAAAAGGTTAATTATACAGCTCTATTGTTACCTGAAATATCCCGGCTCTTATTTAGTTTTTTGGAAGATCTTTTACCAAGCCCCTTTTGATACTTTTAATATCCACGGATTTCGAACACTTCCTGAATTCCTTTATACCTTTATTCTCCCCTCCAAGAGGATTTTCCTTTCATCACTCGTCTTAGAGGCAATAACCAAGAATTTTTCTTCCAAGAATTTCTACGGAAGGTTCAACTTTTATTTTTTATTGATTATGGCTTAGCGAATCATACGCTGTCTCGGAATTTTTATTTTTATCGCTTTTTCGTTAAGATATATGGTATTTTGTATTTGCGATCAATTTTTATAGTGGAACCGTTTATATTAAGAAATTCTTTATAGTTAGCTAGATAATATTTTATTGTATCCAGTTTTTTGTTAATTTCACCTCAGAAGTTGCTGATGTGTTATTTCTTGATCTAATAGGACCCTTTCGGGGCTCATCCAGCCTCTAAAAAGTGGGTCTCCGAAATAGGGGGGAGCATTGGGGTTAAGCGTGATCTATGTTAAAGCACCCTCCTGCACAACCGATGTCCAATAAATAGAACAGTCACTACCACATGCTTAATCCAAGACCCTTCATGGATTTTAGAGGTACAGGTTTTATATATATATAAAGTATTTAAAAAAAAAGAAGGAATGTATGAATTTAATTTCATGCACAGGTTACTATTATTCTTTTTATTTTTATTTACTTATTCCTCATTTGTTATGGTTTGAAAAATCTGAAACTACCTTTTAAATAAATAAAAAATAGTTTTCTTATCTATTAATTATACAAAGTAGTTATAAATTATATCAAAACTGAATATTTCCGTGCTTATGATTCAATAATTGAATTCACCCGACACTAGATTTAAATCCACAACATTCCCTCGAAATTAAAAAAAAAATTAATTATTATATCAAATATAATTATCCGGTGCAGACGCCGAATATTCTTCATCAATTTCATTATTTTCTGAAAGAGGTTTTTCACATTTTAATCACTTAATGTTTTAAGCTTATAATTATTTCGATGATCAATATCCCTTCTGTAATATAAGCACATTTGAATATGTATATTAATGTAGAAATGTCCCCGCGTTCTCGCAATTTGCGATGTATACGAGGGGAAGAATGTTCTTTGAACATTTATTTAATTTGGGTCTTGTTTATATATATATATATATATATATATATATATATATATATATATATATATATATATATATATATATATATAATTATATATTATTATATATATAATTATAATTTATTTTATTTTGTTAGTTATTGATTTTATTAATTTTTAAATATTTTTATTTGAAAAGAAAAGATATGTCCAGGACCGGGACTCGAACCCGGGTCACCCAGATCGCTAGTCTGGAACTCTACCAATTGAGCTTTCCTGGCTCAATCAGGCTCGCTCCCCGGTCATTTAAAAAAAAATTATTATCGATGTGAAGATGAAGCATTTATACATGGTCATTCAGAGGAATCGCATGTTTTGGAAATAATGAGTACTCGGTTAATTTTACATGAATAGTTTATTTATTAACACGAAATTACTTATTACATAATGGCATTTACTATGCATTGAAAAAATTATTTAATTCTACTATTTACGGAAAATTGCATCACTTAAATGACGGCCTCTTTCTGCAATACAAATTTCAAGCCTACTAAATACTAAGTATGGGCTGTGGCCCCATCCTGCTGAAACCATACACTTTCAATGTTTATTCCCCGCCTCTGTAGTTCTGTCACCAAACCACACGAACACACGGTGTTCCATATTCCATTGCGACATGCCGACTGAAATGGCAAAGCCTGCTGAAATGTATAATACTCTGCTGGTTTCCCTCACTCTTCTAGTCGTTTTGTACTGTGCGTTTCAAAAACATGCGATTACTCTAAATGACCCTGTATAACCAAGACAGAGGGTAGGAGATCAAATCGGTACTGGGCTATTCGAAGTCATATGGCTGAAATCAAACATGGCGTTCATTTTATCAATGATCAAACATCAAATATTTAAAAAAAAATGATATTTCATTGGAAAAGTCGCTTTTACATCCTAATAATATTTCTTCCTTAAACACATAATTTCTGTTTCGTATAACTTGGTTTAGAGATACCCTTGAGACAAACAATGACCATTTAAAAATGTTTGATGTTTTGAATACAAGGGGCGTAAAACACGTTCAAAATCACTCTTTCATAGTTTCATTGTTAATTCATAAATAGGTTAATGCATTACAAACAGTTTAAATTTTTTTCTTTGAATATCTAATTCACCAATTCGATATTTAAAAAAAAAATATTCAATGAATGATTGAACTAGGTTTTACGATTAACTGTACGTATGGTTTATGAAACTATATCAGCGTATAATTTTATGCTTGGTTCAATACGCCTTTGAAGAAGAGAAAAGATGGAGTATATATAGTTGAGACACAGGAATGGTGTTTCTCGGCAATAGAAACTAAGTTGAAACTATTGGAACTTGAAGTAAGAAGAAATCCTGAGAGGAAATAGAAAAAGAAACTTGCATTGGATAAGTAATTGCCATCCTTAGCCGAAGGCTGCCTCCGAGAGAGGACAGTATCTATTTCCAATATCGCATCCTGTCTTGCCCACTCTCCCAGGATTATCTGATAAAGGATATTGGATTATTTTTTCATTCTTTTGATGGAAGCTAATAGTTATAAACTTTTAAGTCGACAACAATTAAATGTTAGAAAAGTCAGGGGTTGACAGGAGATGATTACAATATGATATAAGATTAAAAACCGAGAAAAATACATTTGATAATTTTTTTATTTACATTATGAATCGGATAAATGTTAGTTCAACTTCTGAAAGTTATACATGTATCTACATATATTTATTTATGAGGTTTTTCTTTCAGTTTTTAAGGTTCGGTTAATAGCCCTAACAGTTATTTGGCGAATCATTTTAAATGACAAACTGGTATGATTAAAATTAAACACTTTTAGAAGAGAGTTTTATTACATAAATTATACTTAAAAATTGATGAAGAAATGTTTACCACAAAATCACTAAATCTTAATTCACAGGTAATATTGATTTTTATTCGTACAAATGTCAATTTAATATTTAGACTAGTGAGTTGTATTCAGAACCCTAAACCCGAACTCTCAGTCCAGTGTCAACTCCTGATATTACCAGTGCTGTAGAAGACCTACAATGTGTGTCGAAACGTCGGTTTCCAAATAAACAATCCTACCTATATAAGAGAATTTGTTTACCTCCACCCGGACCATTTTCTTCCTCATATATATATATATATATATATATATATATATATATATATATATATATATATATATATATGTATATATATATATTTATAAGGTCAACTAATATCATTCAACAGTGATTGAATATAATTTACTTAAACGCTGTTTTTTTTTTCACTATACCCTATCAGAACAATTAAGTCTCGAAAAAGTAAAAAGAGTATGACTTATTTTATTAAAAGTGAAGAAAAATTGATATCAACATATACTTAGAAAGTAGTTTTTACAAAAATATATTTCTTGATGAACATCGCACTGCATTTACTGCAAGTACTGCTTCTTGGACATTGGCTGTGCAGTGAGGTGATTTGTTCTAGTTTACGCTCAACCGCCGGGTTCGACCACAATTTAAAGCGCTGGTTGAGCCCCAGTAGGGTCCTAGGCCCCAGAGTCCTAGGATCCAGCCGCTAACAGATTAAAGAAAATTCTTCCAGCGAGCGGGATGCGAACCCACTACCTTCTGCATGGCAACTCACCGGTCTACCACTGAGCCACTCTGCTCCCCTTGGGTAAAGTTCTAACGAACCGAAGTTCAGTTTAAACAAAGGTATTTTGAAATAATGAATGATATTTTTCGGAATAAGTTTCATAAAATACATTGTTTATAATTAATGAAGAACTTGAGAAAAAATATTTACGATGTCGGAGATATTAAAGTTGTTAATATGCCTATCAATGAATAGAACATTACTAAAAAACTAAGTAGGAGGAAGTGTAGGTAGGACTTCTTGCGGGCTAAGCTCATTCTCGAACAAGAGAACTTTTAAACTCTTATAAGAGGATATTGGATTTTTTCCCTTTCAATGGAAGTTAAGAGTTTGAAACTTTTAATTCGAGGCCAGTTAAAATGGCCGAAATTGGATATTGTGGGTCGAACTTTCTTTTTTACACTTCTTCGTATATTATGTAACTGTTTAAAGTCTTTTAAGTAATTATTAAGTGACTACATTATGAAAATATATTTATATTATATTTCCTTAAAGACCGTATTTACCAACACAATTCCTCCCATAACCTTACCGCATCAAAACTCTCCGAACACGCCTTATCCCTTAACCACAATTTTGACTTTGATAATACATCCATCCTAGCTTCTGTTCCCAACCATGATAAACGCATACTCTCTGAAACTATCCACATAAATTTAGATTCCTCCACTGTTAACCTCAAGGTCGATTCAAACAACTTATCCTCTTTCTACTCACAAATTTTCAACTTACTAAAAAAACCTTAAATTAGTTCCTTCCCATTTTCATTCTGTTACTACTATATTCTCTTTTCTATAATACTTTTTTTGACCTCTTGACATCAAATCCTACTGTTTTATCACCCTACCTTTTCCCATTAATTTAGTCATTATTTTTCGTGGCCCTCTATAAAATAGTCATAATACACAATTAAATATAATAAAATATTCAATATTTCTAAAAAATAGTCAATAAAAAATTACTATTAATATACAATTAAAAAAGATATCTCAAATATAAAAATTAGTCATATTTTTGGCCGTCAGATATCGCTGGCAACACCTTCATAACGTATTTTTTTGTCAGTTAGACCGCGTCTAGTCTTGCTCCAGCCTCCTATAGGTAATTACATTTTTAATACTCATATCTTCTCCTCACCCCTTTCCTTCTCCATTTTGCACACCTTTTTTCTCATATTAGCTTTTTGGCATCCATCATATGTTATATCTTTAATAAATAAATAATTATTGTTCTCATTCCTCATATTTTAGAATTGAGTATGAGGTGATTAGGAATAGGAATTTAATGACAAATATTCACATGAGATGATACAAATGTCATTTGGCAAATATTATATTTGTGCTCTTCTTTTGGAAATCTCCTATAAAGAATTCACGTGAAGCGTGGTTGGAGAAACCTCCAATTGAAGACACTCCTATTTCATCTCCCTGTAGTTTCATATCTCTGCTCAAGAGACGTTTCAGTATGTCCAGTAATGGTTGTACCAGTTAGTTGGGGTAACCGGCAAGTAAGTTTAGAAATTTTTTGCAGTATTTCTGAATTGTGTCTGTCACGTGGTAAATCCAAGACATAATGTAATGATTTATTTGTTATGTAGAAGGGACAATGAGTAATATATGAAATACATTTGAAGGGTTTGTAAGTGAAATTGTCTACACAAGACTGTGAGGTATGAGTCCATTTCGGTTTAAGTAAAACGCTGTATATTATAATTTTGGTATTAAGTAATATTTTTTTGGTGAAGCAAAAAAGAGAATGAGATCAATTTTATCTTTACGGTTTTAGAGAAATAGAAAAGGAATATGAGTAGTTTTTTTTACGGCAGACATCTTTGCATATTTGTAATTTTTGCACTTGGCGCTATTTCATCCCTTTTTACGAAGATGCTGACAAAAACTTATCGATTCGTTTATGATAACTTCGAGATCCAAGTAAGACAAAGACGGAAAAAATGCTTAAGTTATGTAAAATATTTTTCCATGGAATTAGCAATAACCCTCGAGCATGTGAGCTGTTTTAACTTTTTACATTAGTCATGCGATTTTATATAACTGGAAACTTTGTTGCCATATTTTTCCTGATTTTAGTCCGAGAAGTCAATTTGGAAGTTTCAGAGTTATCCGCTTGTGATTTCAAACGTCTCTTGTATCTGATATGATTTTGCTTATTATTACAAAAAAACAAAATAAAAACGTTTTATTGAAAACGGTGGAGCCTCGTCCAAACAATTTCTAAGGTTGTATGTAATTCATTTAGTTATTTTGTAATGACAATTACTCTTTTAATAAAAGCTAGGTGAACCCCAAGAGGACTTCCAAACCCCAATCGATCCAATGCAAAAAGATTATATTATTTTTTATCATAGTTGTACTTTAGACCAGGAGATAATTTGGTTAGCTACCCCGTTTCACTTCCAATTTTACAAGCTACTGAATATTGCTATAAGCAAGTTATCAAGCATATATCATGGGAATCACAAAACAAAATTTGATTTTTCGATCTATCAAATAACATTTAGGTAAAGTTATTTTACCTGAAACTTGAAAATGTATTGTCGCTTGGTAGAACACTACAAATTGTTTTCTACAAAAAATAAACGTTTGAGTATGCACACACATATTTACTAGAAGGGTTGAGCCCAAGAATGTAAGGGATCGGAATCCGGGACCAGACTACAAAGGAAGGGAACATCACTTGGAATAAGGAACTTAAAGAACTTGGGAGTCAAAGGAAAACTCGGGCGTGGCAAAATCAACATCCAGCTTTGTACTTGACTGTTTGTATTTGGCTAACTCGCACACCCTTACATTCAGAGAATAGATAAATCATTTAACCAGCTCTGTCCACAACAAATAATTAAAAGAGGATGAAAGGGCTTTAAGTTAATTAAAAGTTAACTCTTAATTAATTCCAGCAAGTTTATATGTTTTAACTTACTCGGTATTTCAAGTTATTTTAATGTTACAGCTATTTCAAATAGTGTGAAAGTATAGTTTTTATTTTTCATGATTTTATCATACATCGTGTGAATAAAAGTACAACAAATAATAAAAAATATACTTCCCCAATATCAGACCCAACTAGGTGATTTAATAGACGCATTTTTTTTTCAGTTAATCTTAATATTAATAATATTTTTACTAGACTTGAAAAATGAAGTTCATGTGTCAACAGATTTTTGTGTTTTCCATGTTGTGTTGTAATGTTGCTGTTGATTAAGTTATAGTCCAGGGTACATGGTCCATTTTTGCACTTGTTTACTATCAAGCTGAATCTTCGAAAAAAAATCAGCTGGTTAGTAATTATTTTTGATGACTTCGTTATCGATACATGTTGGAAGGAGGGGGCTCTTCGATCAAACCATACATTATGTAGGACAAATATTTTTTCAAATAATTTACATAATTATTTTGAGATTTAACAAAAAAAACAGTTAGTAATAAATTTTTGAGAATCATCAAATCGACATATTTTATCCTTCCTACCTCTGTTAGCTACCACAATCGAGAATTTTCGCACAGGAAATTGTTGGGCGTGTTATCGAAACGAAGCTTGATAGTAATCAAGTGCAAAAATGGACCATGGATCCTGGACTATTATATCCTAGTGGCTTAACTTGATAGTAAATATTTATTTATAACAATTTTTATTGGTACACAGAAATATTTTAATTCCCTATCCTAGTGTATAAAATTGTTTCAAATTAAATTTAAAAGCATCTAATCCTTCCTAAAATTCTCAATACTCCTTACTTTGTTACGGTTAAAGTCACCCATAATGATATAAATGCCCCATGTTGCTTGTTTGACCCGAATCCGATATCAATCTTTTCATGAAAAACTTTATTCCCACTCAAGCACACTCGTTTCAAGCCCAACAACCTCTTCTGCTGATAATGTTCAGAGGCATCTAAAAAGAAGATGGCCGGATGAACTTCCAAGTTGAATTTGTTCTTTGAGCAGGACCATTGCGTGGTTAGGGTTGGTCACATAACGTATCATTTATTATATTATGTTTTTATATTATTTTAATGCAGTTATAAATTTCGAGAAATGCATTATATTTCTAAACGTCGGCGAAACGAACTAAAATGTGTTTTTTTTAAATTTAACGTCTATGGTATAAACCATATATATAAACCATATATTTTTGATCAGGATAGCAAAATGATCTCTCATATAATATGTAGTGGACAAAATAGTGATGTCCAAAAGGCAAACCGAGGCGCAAATGGGAGGATTGTCCTAATTTGAGTTCTACGAAGCTATCTATAGAAAAATTGACAGGAGTAACGGTATCGAACTTGCACACCTCTTGTTATTCTTATCATTTTGGTAATCAGACAATATGGTAACGAAGATAAGAAATGCGATTATGTTAATGGTATCTTAAGTACAATAAATTTTGATAACCGCTTACATATAGAGTATTTTTATTGTTATAACAACAATCCGTAGAGACGCGTTGGTAACCTGCTAGCCTCCATACGGTTGAGAGGTAACAGTAAAACAGGTTGTGCGGCCTTGGTGTCCCACTTCTGCAACACTCAACCAACGACTCCTTCATTATTATTGTTTATCCAGCATGATGGAGTCATCATTGCACAATATAATGAGTAGTTGGGTCCCGTACAATCCTCGTATACAACAACTCCGAAGGTTAAACAGATTTTATAATATTAAATACAGATATCATATCTAAAAGAATAAAAACGACGATTAATTAATTAAATATTTAAACCTACCAAAATCATGATTCACATACCGATAATTGCATCAACACCTCATAAGCCTGAAAGAAACGATCTAAGTCTAATTAGAATAATTCTAAAGGATTTTATATTTATTTATGCAATCAAAACTGAAATAATATTAACATCCTGATTCCATTCTATCATTGATCATCTATTAAAAATCCATTTATAAATTTTTTGTATCGATATGATCCTCATGAATATATTTACACTTCTCTGATCTACAAAATATAATTAGCAAAGAGAAAAGTTACAGATTATCACTTTAATGTCAGAACCGTGTCGTGTTTATTTCCAGAATTTAGCTATGCATTCATTTTTTTTCCCACAATAAATGTAGCAAAATAATTAATCCGTAAATCTTAATGCTCAATTCATAAATAAATTTAATAGTTTTTTTCTGAAGAATATCTACCAAATTTAATTTATCAAGAATATCTATCAAATTTATTTTATGTCAGTACTGTGATACGGGAGATTACTGATACATGAGTAACGTGGCACGGGAAATTCGAATATCATTCTCAATATTTCGAAATTGTAGAAACGATAAAATAAAGCAATAGTATGCATTAAACGCCTAAAAAAGATTAATAATAAAATTACAACAATTTTAATTAAAAAAAGATAGAGCAGAATCACTCATATAGCAATTATTCGTTATGGAAAAATCATAAGATCTCTTCTAATTAAATAATAATAATAAGGCTTAGCCAACCCGAAGGCTCGGTGCCGATTCCACCCTGCTTACAAACCTCCTTCCACTGAACGCCACCCAATCACAAATTCATTCGATCAATACTAAGACTATCCTCCCACTAACGCCTCGGTCGACGATTTAAAATAATAATTAAAAAAAGAAAAGTTGTACAGGTACAATTTCAAGCAAATCCGTATTGCTTTATATAATACATAATAAACAATACTATTAAATATATTAATCAAATAATTTGTCTGCGGGAAGATTATAAAGATTCATTCTGGGAATTCATACTCTTATACGGACGTGAGAACTCAGAGAAAAATCCTTGGAGATAAAAGACAAGATCTGAAAGTAATGGGGTTCCAGTTAATGATATTTTATTATTTAATGATAGTTTATTGTTTTAGGACTTCGTGAAATTCTAATGTAGAAGACATGGAGGTGAATAAAAAAAATAAAATAATGATGATTATTAAAAAACAGGAGTCCGAAAACGAGTTGAAAGTGAAACGATAAACGGTTTTTGATTAGTCGTAAATTAAAATTTGAAAGTGGACCATCGGAATCCTGCGAAAGTTTGAGAAGACCATGCTTCCAAATCGTTAGAAATCGAAGGGGCCAATAATAACAGCTTGAATTTTTAGTGCTAATAATCACAATTAATCAGGAATATTCAAGAAACTGAGATGGTTTATTCATCGACGTCGGCGGAAACTTTGCAATTCCTGGACTTGTGGGTCGAGCAATCATGTTGTCAGTTCAGCCCTAGATCCAGAAGGAACAAAAAAACGTGGGCTGAATCGCATGATGGTTGTTGATTGAAGAATTAATGGACATATTAATCGAGGAGTTGAGCAGTAGACTTAAACGAAAGAATTATGTTCTGGGACGAAACGGTATATATATATATGAATTTCAGATACAATGACTAGGCAGACAGTTAACTATAGACTAACTTTATAACTTAGTGACTTTTCTCTTTACATACTACTGTCTATTTACACAGTCAAGTCCATCTTTTTCATGTCTGCCATGTCTTCCTGGACTTTATTCACTCATGAAATTCTTGGTCGGCATCTTCTTCTTCCTTCAGAGGGCACTGTTGCTTTGGGATTCTATTATTTTTCATCCTCAGTAGGTGTCGAAGGAATTGGGGAGATCAAGGAAGTTTACATTGTTTACAACAATGAAGCATTGAAATCTACTGGATTGCAAATCCATTTTCTAATCTATTTACTCTAGATTAGATTTATTCTAGGTCAATCACAGAACAGTGGTAGAATATAGTGCTTGTTCGTTTCGGAAAAGAAAAAAAATGAACAACTATAAGAATATCTTATAATTAAGAAATTATTAACAAAGACGTAACCTGATTTGTAAAACAGAATGTTGATTCCAACTATCATTTTATAACTCAACTAAAACTAAACCGATAAACAAAATAATAAAACCAGATTATAAATTGTTCTTCAGATAAAATATCCAAACTTGTTCTTCCTGTTCTTGGGTGTTCTCTTGCCACTAATTTGTGTTCTATCAATATTATTGATAAAACACAAACTAATGTTTGTTTAAGAATACTTATTTTATAATCTACTTACTATACATATCTTATAATCTTAGAATACTTATCTATAATATCTTATAGAATGCTTTTTTTTAGACCGAGTTATAACATTAAATATACTAATTATTGAACTTACATCAAGGATTAATCTATTAAGGAGATATTACTAAAAATGTATTTATTTTTCCAAATGAAATATTATCATACTCAATTTTATTGTAAAAATTTTCGAAAAGTAGGATATACTAATTTTTTTAGAAGCCTCTTCCGTACTTGTTTCTTGATTTTGAATGTAATTCAATATAATAAATGGTATCTAGATGAATAGACACCAGATTAAAAAATATATTCAAAGTTGATTGTAGTAGTATACAAAATAATATAATAGTATATTAATAAATTCCATGGATGAGAGTTAGTGAGCAGCGGTAGGATAGTATCAACATCCACCATTCGGTTTCTGATTTATAATAATTATTTTAAGGAAGCGCGGTACCTCGTGTAGAGGACTGAGTTAAAAAATCCTGCTATTGAAATTGCTTAATGAGTTCTTTAATATCTTCACTTATATTCAATAACTTTAATTATTGAAGATATTAAACCACTGGCTCTAAATATTCTTTGCTTGGCGCTAAATATGCAGTTTAAATGAATAAATAATAAAATAAAATAAATTAATTATGAAATTAAATATAATTAATTAAAATTTAAATGTAATTTAATTAAACAAAACTATAATTTTATTATTATATTAATAAAAAAGAGCAGAAGATCCAAATAGACATAATATTCTTGATAGGACAAGAGGAGATAAGTTCGAAATAAAAAACCTTTAAGTCTCTTACACCGGGTTAGCTCAGTGGTTTGCGCTGAGTTGCCGTGACGAAGGTTTTGTGTTCAGATCAGGTTGTGGCGGATAATTTATCTTGTCTATTAGCAGACGATGACGGACCCTGTGGAAACTGAAGAACCTCCTGGGACTCACCCAGCTTTTATAAAGTGGGTAACTTTAATTCAAAAACCTAGGACAGATCTACCTGCACAACCGTAGCCCCGGAAACAGTTCAGTCTCTGACATTTACTGAACCTAAGACCCTTCATGGGTAGTAGTACTGTTACCCTCCCCCTTGAAAAGATATTCAACTGTGTATCATATTATATAGCGGCAGAAACAGACTACTAACCACCCCGTAACGCTGTCAGCATCGATCCTCACTGACTTCATAAAGGAAAAACAAAAAAACAAGGTAGTAAACTTGCAATAGCCGGGGGTCGCCCGATAATTTGGTCGGGTGCCAACTAAAACAATTCCCTCCCCCCCGGCAATAAATTTCCGAATAGAGAAAAGAGAGTGCGAACCAATTTGACAGGGAACAAGTGGCCCGGGTCAGCGATAGCCATCACTCCATCCTGGCGCAAATGATAAAAGTTTCCGTTAAAAAATGAGAAAGAAAAAAGATTAAAAAAAAATCGGAGGAAAATAAATGATTATCTGATTGATCAAACTCTTATGTTTCTGTTTAATCCATTTTGAAGATGGAAAAACTAATAAATTCTATTAAATGTTCAGTGATTATTATTAATTTGGAGAGTATTTTATTACTGAGATCGTTGAGTATGGTACCAATTTTGGAACTGCACGAGTGCCCATTTTGAAAATGTATCTCAACTCAAAGGTCCCATATAAATACATATTTGTATATCCCCAAACTAGATTCCGACCTTCTAAAGACATTATTTTAATTGAAAAATTGTAACGTAACGAATTGTTATAATTGCGTTTACTATTATTCGAACAAAGAACGGGATAGCTCTGTGGTATAGCTACTGCTGGGTACTGTATATACAAAGGGATAGCTTAGTTGCTATGCTGAAGCTCACGGATTCAAATACGGCTGTGGCAAATAAATTATTTAACCTGTTAACAGCCATATATGCTCCTGCCGAATCTCCTTGGGGTTCTCCTCCTTTATAAAGAGGCTACCCTTAATTTGAGGGAAACCCTCCACAACCGTTATCCTAGAAACGGTACAGTAACTGCCATATACTGCATCCAAGAAAGAACATCCAAAGGTTGTAGTGGTACAGGGCGGTGGTGTATATTCAATTAATATAATTTTAAACTCAAGGCAGCTAAGGGGATATATTTAGTTTATTATTAAAGCAATTTCCATCCACAAAACTCTACGGAGGATTTTCCTTTCCAAGATAAGGATCTCTTGTTCATTGGCTTTTGTCAGAGTCTAAGTTTCTGATGCTGTATAGCAGAATAGGACATGGTTCTAAATTGATGTAGTTTAGCCTGTCTAGAGAAATTGTGGTCGATGATCTTTTTTCTGAGCTTAAAGTAACACTGGTTGGCAGAGATGATATTTCATTTGAACGAATATTCGTTGCAGTATATTTATTTTTATTTAAGCATTTATTCCGAAGAACAGTGTATTAAATATTTCTTGTACGGAAAAGTGATATTTGCGAATTTTTCAATTATATCATTACGGCACTAGGTAAGTACTTAAATTTGTCTGGTTAAGACAGGTTTTTACTTAATGGAAGGATACCTCTCAATCATATCCTTTTTCAGTATTTTTCTCGTAATGATATTAAGGTACTAATAAAAAAAATTTTAATTTTAGATTGCCCTTGCGTTCCTGAGAGATAACACGGAGGAGGAAAAAAATTGATACTAGGATACGAGGAAGAAACAGACGATGAATGATATACTGTTCATATAGATCGGATGTTGGTTGATATATCATAATTGATTATTGAGGATAGATACTTAGGTACAAAGGATCTTCTGGAATCTGTCTTAGGCTACACCTACATTTGATCCGGTGCGATACCATGAGACGTCGCTAGCAAACCAAATGACTGAAATATATCGAGAGTTATAACATTTGGTTCTTTAAATTTATAAAATTAAGATTATTTATTAATTATTTTTAATACATTTATATTTTACTATAAACTATAGTAAAATATGTATAATGTATACACCCCAGCATCGTATGTGATAGAATCACGTCGCACCGAATCGGATCCAATGTAGGTGTAGCCTTGGTAGTTAATGAGATTGTTATAAGTTTAGCGCAATTTAAAATGCATCCTATTCTAAAGAAGTCTATTCGGAATGCGGAATAGACAAGCCAAGTTATCATAATTTTCTTTTGTTTTTAGTTATATGAAAAAAAAATGTATAAAAAAATGTTGCTTTTCAAAATCTTCGCGGCGCAATAGATATACCTTGCCACAGAACAGAATGCTTGAAGTACAAGTAATCATACACCAGGTAAGTTAGTTTGTTATCAACTCCTTTCTAACGAGCTTTAATATCTAATGCAAGGATTTGTTTATTGTAGTTGTTGATTGGACCTTTAAACTTTAAAAATAAAATTTTAAAAACTTGATTTGCAGCAATATGCTAGTCTAACTGCCAACACTAAATTATCCATTAACTAGCTGCAGTTATTGAATTATAAATAAGTTGTTATAGAGAACGGTGAAGTGTATGTTCTAGCAATTGTAAAGCAAGAGGTTAAGGACTTAGTGCTAATGGACTTTTAATGGTGTTGATGGTAGCTGTTCCATAACTAGGCGTTCGCCATAGTTTCCTACAAGGTAAATGAAGCAGGCTACTGCCATGATAAGTTGTCTTGATATGATAAATAAATCCTTCTTTCTAATAAATAAATCTAAGATAAATAAATCTAAGAAACCCGAAAATAAAAGTTCAGTTAAAATGAAAAGAAAACAAAATCGTGATGAGCATAGTATACTTCAAAAGAAAAGAAAAAGCGCAAAATAATTTGTCATCGGATGTCTTATTATTATGGTTAAATTAACTGCTGATTTATATAAGACAATCCTTTTTGAGTAAAATGCTACAGTGCACGCAACTGAAAACGAACCAGTAAAAATGCTAGTTTTGAAAAGTAACTACAAGAAGAGTTCAGCCCTGAGTAGAACAAAACGTAAATTCGATGATACATTAGGTTTGATTCTTTGGACAGAGAATTTGGTGAGTTTTAATTGTTGATGTTGGAATCGAACTCTTCGATGTATTGAAATAGGGATACAGTTATAGATCCGCGCAATTGAGATAATGTTGTAATATATTTTATTTTATTTGTTACTAATTTTTAAATATTTTTATTTGAAAAGAAAAGATATGTCCAGGACCGTGACTCGAACCCGGGTCTTCCAGACCACTGGTCTGGGACTCTACCATTTCAGCTACCCTGGGCCCCAATGAAGCACGATTCTCGGTCGTGGTCATATCTTTTCTTTTCACTGATCCTAACTCCCCGCGTTCTCGCATTTTTGCGAAGTATACGAGGGGAAGAATGTTCTTTGAACATTATTTTAATTTGGATCTAATTGACTTACGTCATTATAATTTATTTTATTTTATTTGTTACTAATTTTTAAATATTTTTATTTGAAAAGAAAAGATATGTCCAGGACCGGGACTAGAACCCGGGTCATCCAGATCACTAGTCTGGGACTCTACCATTTGAGCTATCCTGGGCCCTACTGAAGCACGCTTCTCGGTCGTGGTCATTTGTAATATAGTTTCAATTTCGTCGATCAATATATATTTTTTTAATTCATTGTATTTTATTTGTTATTAATTTTTAAAGATTTTTATTTGAAAAAAACATATATGTCCAGGACCGGGACTCGAACCCGGGTCGTCCAGATCGCTAGTCTGGAACTCTACCATTTGAGCTAAAATACCATTTTATAAGCTACTAATACCATTTTAGCTCAAATGGTCTTCCAGACCACTGGTCTGGGACTCTACCATTTCAGCTACCCTGGGCCCCAATGAAGCACGATTCTCGGTCGTGGTCATATCTTTTCTTTTCACTGATCCTAACTCCCCGCGTTCTCGCATTTTTGCGAAGTATACGAGGGGAAGAATGTTCTTTGAACATTATTTTAATTTGGATCTAATTGACTTACGTCATTATAATTTATTTTATTTTATTTGTTACTAATTTTTAAATATTTTTATTTGAAAAGAAAAGATATGTCCAGGACCGGGACTAGAACCCGGGTCATCCAGATCACTAGTCTGGGACTCTACCATTTGAGCTATCCTGGGCCCTACTGAAGCACGCTTCTCGGTCGTGGTCATTTGTAATATAGTTTCAATTTCGTCGATCAATATATATTTTTTTAATTCATTGTATTTTATTTGTTATTAATTTTTAAAGATTTTTATTTGAAAAAAACATATATGTCCAGGACCGGGACTCGAACCCGGGTCGTCCAGATCGCTAGTCTGGAACTCTACCATTTGAGCTAAAATACCATTTTATAAGCTACTAATACCATTTTAGCTCAAATGGTAGAGATCCAGACTAACGATCTAGAAGACCCGGGTTCGAGTCCCGGTCCTGGACATATCTTTTCTTTTCAAATAAAAATATTTAAATATATTTTTTTTAATGTAAAAAAAACTATAGAACATAACATTCCATTTTAAAATTATGAACTGTTAACAAAAAAATAAACGAATGGTTATGACAGAAGAACAAAAGTTGAACTTTTTGATCAAAAGACTACAGTGCATGCTGCTTCAAAACCAACGTAGAAACATACCAATAAAATTCTAGTTTTTATAAAGATTAAACCAAATGAATAGTTGAAAAAGCCCAGTCCAACAAAGCAACCGAAACGAGTAAGCTTTGATTCTATGAATATACAATTTGATGAGATTTAATACTTGCCTGCATCGAATCCCATGTATAAAAAAAAAGGATACAGTTATAGATCCCTGCAATTGAGATAATTATACAATTTTAATTATTTAAAATATGCATAAAATAAAATAATTCAATTATAAAAATATCCCCAAAAATAAAACTTTCCAACTAAAAAGTATGAAAAATATACAGGAAAAAATACTCCCAATAAGGTTAATATAGAAAAAACAAAAAATGAATTTTTCCACTCAACTGTTTATATTATGGTGAAATTAAATTCCCCTTATAGAACCATTACTTTTTAGTAAATTACTAACTACTATTTACGCTGCTGCAAAACCAGCGCAGAAACGGAACAGTAAAAATATTAGAATTAATAAGCTTTAAAACACATGAATAATCAAAAGTGTTTGATTCTTTGGATATAAAATTTGAAGCTGTTAAATTGTTTATAGTATCAGCATCGTATTCAACATGTATACAAAAACGTATCTTATAGATAAATAAACTAAAAATAAACTCAATGTGGATATTATAGAAAAACAAAAGTTAAATGTGTCTACTCTAGTTTTAGTGTAAAGGTTAACTTAACATTCATTTTTTAAACGAAAAATCCTTTTTGATTAAAAAAATACTGTGTAGACAGGTGCAAAAGCTTAAGTTTGAATAAGGATCCAACCACAAGAATGATCGGAAAGTTAATCAACCCTGAACTAACCCTAACGTAAATTAAAAGATAAGATTTGGTTTGATTTTCTGGATGTAGTATTCGGTGAGGTTGATTGAACAATCTGTTTGGGAAACAGAATTATGATAACGAGCTTATCTGATAAAATCACAATTTAATTATTGACCATTTGGAATTGCCAGGGAGATTAATGGTAAAACAAATGGACTGTTAACAGATTACTTGGGAGTTGAACGTAGCTATTCCCTCCCTGGGAAGAGGCGGAACTCCCTGCAGTTTATCGAAAGCGGTTTAGCTTTAAGTTGTCCAGTAATGACCAAAGTTGTAGCAGTTTAACTATCACGCTCGGTGCCCTTTTAATTCAAACTTTGCAAAGCCTCTTCACCCACTCAACCACTATTAGCTGAATAAACTAAAACTATACCTTTGTATTAAGCAGAGATTTTATTTTCAAGGAAGTCAGGAGTGAGACTAGATTCTATTATCGTGATATTATGTCTACAGCCCCGGTAATAAGTGGTTAAGTTGGATTTTGTCCAGACAGATTTAGCAACTACTTTCCGATAACCGGAATCGTATCACTCTCCAAGTTTTTGGCTTGAAATGGAGTTGCAATATAAGCAATAACTCCTTGTCAGGCCAATGCCTTACTTACTTAGCCCCTTAATAACTCGTTTCTGCTTACCCAAGTACAAGAAACTCATTTTGGAGAAAATTAGACTTAACCACTTATTCACTGGGGCTGTACACATAGTACCGTTTAAAATCCAATATATGTGACGCATTCTTCTTGGAACTAAGGTTTCCTTTTTCGCAAAGAATGATATTTATACTCCTACTTCTTTACTTTTCGTAACCCAAATTTCCCTATTTATTTTCCTTTACTCCAAAAATACCCAATTGTATAGTAAGAAATTTTCTTTTGAGATTTTCCTTATTACTTAATTAATTAATATTTCTTAGAAACTTGTAATATTCATGACAAGTTATAGGCGTTCATGATCAAAAGCGGAGAGCTCTAAATCTTAAAAATTGACTTATTCACATTTTTCGCTAGCTTTGGTAAGTGATATGATGCTTTACGCTCCCGTAACTTCTTCTTCTTCTTTTTTTCCTTCCTCCTTGTACCTTTCAGTGTGGAGGAGCCTCAGCCCATCACATCCATTCCTCTATCTTGTGTGAGCAGTCTCATTTGGGCAAGATTTTTCCCCTTCTTTTCTACTGACTTGCGAATGTATTCTTTGTAGCCAATCCTGGGTCTTCCTCGAGGTCTTGACCCAGTAGGTCTGGCCTCCATTATCTTCCGTGGGTCTCGGTCCTGACTCATCCTGCACACATGTCCGAACCATCTCATTTGTCGCTTTTGTAAGGTTATCAATTAAGACAGGGATGTCTAGTTCTTTTCTAATTATTTTATTCCTTACACAGTCTCTTCTACTTTAACCAGCTACTCTGCGTAGGTATTTCATTACTACCGCAGTAATTCGGCTGATGTTCTTATCACTAGGAACCAACTCTCACTTCCATACATCAGGGTGGGAAGAAATATTGCTTTAAAAATATTGATATTTCTATTTTGACTAGCTTTCTTACTTCACGTTTACCTACCATGGTGTTACAAATCTGGTAATAGACATCATTTGCTTTCCTTATTCTGCTTTGAATTTCCTGGTCTATCTTTCCCGTCTTGCTAATAACTGTCCCTAAGTAGGTATAATCGTTAGCATTTTCCAATATTTCTCCTCCACAATAAAGTCTCTCATTTCTTGCCTCTTCCCTGGAAACAATGAGTACATTGCTATTGGAAGTATTTATCTTCATGCCTTTCCGCAAAAGCTGTCCTGCCATTCGTTATCGCTTGTTGCAGTTTCTCTTTTGTATCAGCAAGTACCACAATGTCGTCAGCGAATAATTAGCATTTTGTGAGAATTGTCCTGAGATTCGACTTTCCTATCGTTGTCCAGGGTGTCCTTTTACAAATCTTATGGATCTCATCCATCAGAATTACGAAAAGGAGGGGGCTCAAGCTACCTCCCTGTTTTACTCCTCGGTCCATTCAGAATGGTTTAGATGCTTGACCATTATCTCGTATTATACCTTTTAGTTCTTGGTACGTTGACTTTATAGCCTGTATTAGATTTCCAGGAACATACTTCAGTTAAAGTGATTCCTAGGAACATAATCAAAAGCAGCTTGTAGGTCTAAGAATGCAAGATACATATCCCATAACTTTAGTTTCAGAAAAGTTCTAAAACCAAGAAAAATAATGCGGGAAAGAGTCAAGTTAGACAAACCAGCGAAAAATGTGAAAAAGTCAATTTTTTAGTTAACCGCATTCAACGCCTCATCTATCATTTAACACTTCTAGATGTAAATGTTGCTCGCACGTCTATCTTTCTTTAAAATAATCTACGACTGGGAAAAACTAAATGCTGTATAAAATCTCATAAAGTTTAACGCAAATTATGGTAAAAATCTATCATATTCTTATTCTTATTCTCGTCTAATTGCGACGTTGCATTGGGATGTTAACGATTTCGTATTTTTTTGTTAATTAGAAAAAAATATGTTCTGTTGCTACAACTATTCAAAATCTTCCCGGCGCAATGGTTATACTATGCCGCAGAGTTAGCGCTACAGACTAATCAATATACATGTTTGACTGGGTCCATGTAATATCTTATAAATAATTTATTTTATTTCTTACGTTAAGGCAAACGTTGACTTACGTAAGACTTTTGCTGTGAGGGTCTGGTGAAGCAAAAAGGAATTTTTCATCAAAACATCGGCAAAAATCGTGTCACATTGACTTGGGAGACGTAATTTTCAATAACAGAAAAAATCATCATCTTTGTTTGGAAGAGAATTCGGATTATTTTTGAAAAAAAAACCTCAGTTAATGGTTAAAAAAGTAGATAAATGATTACTCAAAAATGATTTCGGTTGAAATTAAAGTCCATACTGTTTCTCTGGGCTATAGACATGTAAAATTAAAATTGAAGTTGCAGTTGTATTATGTTTTTGATGATACTTTTGAAAAACCTGTACCGCTACAACCCATCAAAGGTCTAGAGCTCAATAGAAGGTAGGGACTGTACTGATTCTAGGACAACATTTGTGTAGGTGTTATTTGTTCAAGAACACCGTCGACCGCCAGGTTTTAAACCAATAAAGGTCATCAACTCTATAGAACCAGGGTGAGCCCCCAGGAGGGTTTGATTATACTGCCTATAAAAATAAACATAAAATAGTAAAACCTGCATTAACAATGAAATTTGATCAAGTAATTAGAATTATTGTTATACAAAATAGATTCACTTTCTCGAAACATTTTAAGAATTTAAGTTACTGTTTCATTAACATTTATCGCCCATTACAACCGTCAATTATCCGGGACTTTATTCTTTTAGCTATTGAAAAAAAAAAAAAGTAGCTTGTGAATAAAAACACGTGTGTATAAGGGGAAAGAGAAAAGATGGCTTTGAGCACAATGCCCTTAAGCAGGGTTGTAGTGAAAGATGGGCCCTCTGAGGCAGAAGGAGGGATCAAGTTAAGATCTTGAGGAATAAAGCACCATATAAAGTGCTTCGCCCGAAAGAGGATGAGGTGACGTAAAAGGAGACCCTTTCATGTCTTCAGGTTCATCCTAGGCATAACAAGCTTCATACACCTTCAGTATATTATTTATTTATATATATATATATATATATATTTATTTATTTAAACACCCTTCCTTGCCTTACGGCAACACGGTATATATATATATATATATATATATATGTGTATTTATATATATATATATACATGTATTCTGATTCTCGAGTGCCAGTCAGTTCTTAAATTTCTTTTGGCGACGTTTCGAGACTAGGTTGGTCTCATACTCATGCCCCAACAGTGAAAAAATGAGCTTTTAGTAAATGCCAAATAAGGATCAGACCAACCTAGTCTCGAAACGTCGCCAAAAGAAATTTAAGAACTGACTGGAACTCGAGCATCAGAATATAACAGTCAAGATAAGTAGAAACCGATGTATGCGAGTGTGTATCGATTGTACTCATATTCATTCTTCTGCGATCAGTACTGATATAATATATTAGCGCATATAACTGATATAATATATTTAACTAATATCTGTGACTATCTATAGAATAAAAATCATGACTATTCACCGCAGACCACGCACCACAGACCAGGCATATTTGCCCTGATGATAGTCTACATCGTAGGGCGAAATGTGGGCACCATTAAAAAACAAGTTTCACTTATTTTGTGTTATCTCTGACTGCATCCCTTCACCAATTAATCCATTATTCGAATAAAAATCTAATTTAGGGCTCCTTATGTAGCATCATCCGATTAGCCATAGCAGCATAAACTGATGTTAATTAAATGAACCAACAAACAATAAAATTCTAATTATATAATAGTTACAAAAATAAAAAACACCCTCCAATAGAAAACCAAACTAAAAAGTAGAAAATATTTTTAGTGAGTTGAAAATAAGTATCAAGTTACGAAATAAAAATTGACTTAATCGTAAAAAAGCGCGGAGGGCTTGACTTTAATTGTTACTGATGTTGGTAAAAGTGGAGTAATTATGAAAATATTTTAAATCCACAATGAAAATATCCAATTTTATACGTTTAAATGAATTTTATTTTTATAACTTTATTCTTATTTTAAACTTATTGAAAAATATTTTATGCTTTAATTTAGTTTTCTATTGGAGGGTATTTTTTATTTGTTTATGAACTTTTGAATTCTTTCTACTTTTTAGTTCGGGTGGCTATAAACGAACGTCCTTTAGTTTTTTTAACTATTATTCATTTTCTAATTTTCAGATAAAAATAATGGAATTTATTGTTGTAAAATATATTCTACTCCCCATTTTATCCTTCCAATAGCAGTACGCTTGCTCAAAGATTATGCTATCTATATACATATTGATACATGGCAAGCTCAAACGAAAGGACGAATCGTCAGTTCGATTCCAAGATTCTTTAAATATATAATTTTTATTCTATTTAAAAATATAATCTGTGGCCAGGATAAATAGAAGTCCCTTCCCTTACCTTCGACAGTCGAAGTTCGATAATTTTTTTAATTTTTATAATTTCATATTATATTTTATAATATCAATGTACATAAGATTTTTTATATGTGTTTTTAAAATAGTCTGTGCATCCCAATACAACCAGCATTTCGCATGCTTTTACTAGCCGCAGTCTAGTTACTAGTTTAAATTATTATCCATATAAGTTTTATATAAATATTATATAAATAAATATATATATATATATGTATTTTTTTTTTTTTGTATTTAGAAGAGAAAACATTAAGTCGGCCGGGATTCGAACCCGGGTCGCCCGCGTCTCTAGCGCGGTGCTCTAACCACTGAGCTACCAAGGCTGGGATCCAAGCCAGACCAATCAATTCTCTTGACTGATCCTATATACCCGTGATCTCGCAATTTTTCGCGAGGTATACACTGGAAGAATGTTCGTTGAACATTACTTTAATCGGGATCTCGTTGGCTTCCTTCAATTTTATATTCATAATTTATTTTTTATTTATGGTTCTCTTTTAATATTATTAAATTATTATTAATATTTAAATATTATTATTTATTTTGTTAAGAAAGAATATATATATATATATATATATATATTTATAAAGGATTAAAGATCGAATTTAAAAAGGAAAGACAAAAAGATTTAATTTTTAATCAACAGTATTTTTTCTTGAAATTCATAAGAACGATTTTGGGATGGAAATTTTTAACGTCTTCTGCCCATAAATAACCCCATAAAAATTATGCGATAAAAGAAAGAAATGTTAATGCAATAATTGAATAAGTCTGTAATAAAATGTTATGTAATACTAGCTTTTGCCCATTTGCCAATGGCTTTCCTTGCGTGGAATTTGGTCACAGATAATGTTTCGTGTGGTGGTTTCGTGGCAGATCATTTTAAATAAATAACCCAAGCTGCGATGACTGGATGGAGTCAGGGAGAACTCCAGGACCCTACTAAATGTTGGGAACTGGAAGGCCGCTCCACTGGACAGAGAGAACTGGGGGTAACGAATTGAGGAGGCCGAGGCTCATTGATTGGCTGTAGAGCCAAGCAAGAAGAAGAAGATAAGTTACTCGTACTTCCGAAATTTTAAATGTCTAACTTCAAAACTGAAGGATTCCACACAATATTTGAGTCCCTATTATATTAAGGGGGGACCCTTGGAAGTGGAATCGTCCAATTCCTTTCTTAGTGCTAATTTAAGCTATATAAAAATCCTATCTGTGAATTTCAAGATGCTAAGTTCTGTGGTTTCATCTGTGCGTTTACCGCTTGGTGTGTTAGTCAACCAGGTTACAGTTTTATATAAACTTCGCCTGTATAAACTTCGGTGTCTTGATAAAAAGTAGCCTATGCCCTTCCCCAGGCTTGAGATTATCCTTTTCAAATATCATCACAGACGGATCAGGACAACCGTGAAACATACATTGACACTGATTAACAAACGGGACGGACAGAAGTTTACTGTTGTTCGTGTCAGTAAAGGATTAGTACGCAATGTCATTGGATTTATTAAAAGGATTGCTTAGAAAACGGTTTCACTCGTCGTATGGAAGCAGCGAGAAGTGAATTTTTTTTTCTTACCCACCTGATTTATTTACAATACAAAAAAAAATACAATATCGCAATAGGCAAGTTATTGAGAAGTGAACTATGTTACTTGATTTGATTTGTTCAGCGAATATATGTAGATTTTGCCAGTAAGAAACACGTGAGCAAGCAGACAAACTTTTTCACCCCCTTTCGGAAATTCGGTAACTCCTTTCTTTTCGGATGGCTACGTCATACAAAGAACACATCCTCCGAGTTACAGGTCTCTACGATCAGCGGTTTTGGCGTCTATCCCTCAGTCATTCCAGGACAAAGCATTATATATGTAAAGATTATGGCCAAATTACACAAAATCATTATAAGTTGTAGCTTATGTGTTATTCTCATGTATAACCTATATTACTGTAAAGTTTCATCCAAATCCGTTCAGTAGTTTTTGCATGAAAGAGTAACAAAAATACTCACAAAGTTTTGCATTTATAATATTAGTAAGATAAAGCTATAGGGTAAAAAATTATTTTCAATATTTTTAAAATAAGAATAAAGTTATAAAAAACAACTTTATATCATAAAAAAAGCATGGGTTACATTTAAAGAGATTTTCACAATTACTCTACGGTTACCAAAATCAGCCAATTAAATATTTACAACAATTAAAGTCAAGCATACCTCGATTTTAACGAAAAAGTCAATTTTGTGTTCATAGGACCTTTTTCATAAACATATTGTTAAGCTTTTACACCAAATGCCAGTAAGATGTGTTTTAAACGACGTACTCGTATGTCGCAGTTTGTTGGCAACGAGCCCCGCGACCTTTGCGAGCTAACGCTGTGGAAGTAAACACTCCCTTTCATGACGAAAGTGCTTAAGCTATAGAAGCACTTTAGCTACTTTGAATAAATAAATTTTTCAAGGGGGAAATGAAGTTTAACGGAGTTTGAATTTGCTTATAAATTCTTCAGCACCAAAGCTTTATTTATTATGAGAGGGCATGTCGATATTTTACTAGATCCTATGACATAGTGATAAATAAGTACTTTTGTAGTCATTTAATACTGTCTTATAGTTCATAGTTACATTATTCTTTAATGTTAACGTTTAACCACAAACTAGACCGAAACGACAAGAAACAGCCCGTCGTTTCAGGCTATTTAAACATTTGCTTGATAAACGCTCGAAGCCCCCAATTAATGTGCGTGCCGTTAAAACTCAGAAATGAGTCTCAGTACGATCAAGGGAGTTATCTAGTGTCTATATCCGTATAGTGTCCTATGCCCTCTATCTCCCGTTCATGAAGAAGGTTCCCTTTTTTACCTGAACGCCGTGCTTTTGAAGATATAAGGGGTGGAAGTTTCGCTCTCTAGAAATTTCTAGAACAGTCCAGAACATTCGAGAGTATACGATTTTAGTACTTGGGATGCCAGCGATCCTTTCACAATGCAAAAAATCCTTTCAGTGTGGTTCGATATTTAAAAGGAAAAAAAGCTACAACCCCAACGAACTACTTCAATACATTGCTCACAACAAACCACTTCCCAATTATCATAAAAAAAAAAAAATTGCAACGTTATCATGGACCCGATCAACAATATTGGTGGAAGTATTTACTTGGATGCATCAGGCGGCACCGGTAAAACGTTTGTAATAAATCTATTGCTGGCAGAAATACGTGCTAAACAACATATCGTCATTGCTCTGGCATCATCTGGAATTGCCGCTAGTTATAGAAGGAGGATGAACTGGCCATTCCGGCATAAAAATACCGTGAATATATCCGAAGAACAATTCCCGGTATGTAAAATCTCATGAGCATTAGTGGTAGTAGTAGAAGTAGGTGAACTTCTAAAACAAGCTAAAATTACCTTCTGTGACGAATGCACGATGGGAGATAAAAAATGACGGTACTTTTCCGTTAGCCGGGCACAAGAGAAACATCACAAAATAATGTAAAATACCACCAAATTTCTTACAATCGTAAGATAATCGAAATAGACGATTGACCCTTCTTGGATGTGATTTGTTATCGCAAATAACAGTAAAGAACTGTTTGGGACTTAAACTAGAAAACATTCGACCGAGATTGTTCTTTCAGTTTGTAAATAACCTCTCGTCTGTCTTAACTGATTTAGGAGCACCGATTACAAATAGTCGAAAGCACATACCCTACTGACCAGACGACCGGCCTCACTGAACTCAACAGTGATTTCTGCCACTACTGAAAACGAACTCATCGACCAAATTTGTTCATAACTATACCAATCCGGAGTGGCTATTTTAGAGGGCGATTTTAGCAAATAAAAATAGTATTGTCAACGATAACTTTAATATTCAAAAGGAAATTCAGAAGAGAGAATTTACAGTACGATTGGCACGACGATAAACGTTAATGAAAGTGTCAACTTCTGTACAGAATTTTTAAATTCTTTGCAATTACCAGTAATGCCATTACATTCCCTTCGACTGAAAATTGGATCTCCTGTCATACTACTCAGAAATGTCAACTCACTATGTAATGGAACAAAGATGATCGTCAAACAGCTATCGAATAACATCATCGAACCGAACTTATGACTGGGAAGACAATGGACACACAATATTTATCCCCATAATACCACTGGTCTCTACTGAATTGCCATTCCAATTTAAAATACTGCAATTTCCAATCAAATTACCCTGTAGTTGTACAAATAACAAAGCGCAAGGACAAACTTTAAAATATTGCGGCATCAACCTCAAAGGCTACTGCTTTTCTCAGGGTAACTGTACGTAGTTCGTACATATATACTGCGGATAAAAAATTGAAAAATGTTGTTTATAAACAAGTATTGTAAATGAAAGTTTTGTAATTAGGATATATTTTCAATACAAATTTTCTATCTCTTATAGGGTTGTTTGTTCTATTTATTATTTGTATGAAGAATATTTACCATTATCCATGAATTACCAGTAAGATGATTTTGAATCCAACATAATTGTCAAGTATAAATTTTTATTATTATTAGGACTGAGACTCATAACTGTGAGGAAGTTAAATTAAATATTTTACAAACTAGAAATCCCAAGATAAATATAAAAGCGCAATCTCAGCAAATATTCACGTTTTGATTAGAGAATCCGGCCTCTGTCGGGACCCTCAAGAGCATATTTACAAGAGATCTCGAGAGCCTTTAATCTTTGTGGTAGATTAAACGGGTGGTTGGAGCTGGTTATTGACTCAGGAAGAGGATTAAGATGATTATACAACTTATAATGAAATCTTGAAGGGACGAGTTTGAGTTCAATTAAACGGTTTATTGATATGGTAATTAATATTTCCCTGGTAACGTTGTATATTATCAGTACTTCGGATTATTTAAACTAATATTACATTAATTTATGTAATATTTATTATATATACTCTTGTCCTTAGGACCGATTGCATGAAGTATTTGAAGGATCAAAATTGAAGTGAATTATATACCCTGCCACGTAACTAGCGGTCAATATATTTGAAATTTAGTACTAAAAAGAAATTGAAAAAATATATGACTTTGGAAGAAGCACAATGTACATTATGTTATTAACAAGATTGTTTATAAAAAAACTTTTTTTGTTAAATTTTTTTTTCTTCATGGAACGGCCTTATAAACCACGCGAATATCATTATTTTCACTCTTTTCATTCCCCATCTCTCCTTCGTTCTTTCTTCCCACCTTTTCCTCATTCTTTCCGATTTGCTCTTTCCTCGGTCCACGCTATTCCTTTTCTCGCATCTCTATAAAACAAAGACCTTAATTTCTTTTAGTCTCTTCTTTATTTTCCTATAGTCATCCCTATGGAAACAGTCATGGTCTGTTATTTTAAAAATAACAATATTATTTTTTTTTAAATATATGTAAAAATATGACTATATTTTAGTATCATATACACCATGTGACATAACAAGTTGTCCGTCGATATACAGAATTTACATGTCGATTGCTAAATATTTAAAAGGAATATTATGTAGATGCTAGTTTAAAATATTCCAACCGTAACAACATTAAATAGTAATGGCAATTAGTACACTCAATATAGAATTTATTCGATTTATCGGTCCTATCATCCGATAGGAATGACAGGAATCCTTAACTCAGACATTATCCATTGATTATCTAGTTGTGGTACGTCAGGCTCTCAGCCCTAAGACGTCATGTCTGAGTGAGCTTCGACCTTAATGCCCCATTGTTTACTCCTCACAGGATATTATCTGGTAAGTCAACAATGAACTTGGATCCCATTATGTGGGCAAAATGCCCTCTCCCTTTATTGTCGAATGAAGGGAATGAAATTTCCATTAGGACCCGTAAAGGGTGCCCAAGCATCTAGAAAGTGTCCTACTTTCAAAATCTAGATATGCAAGAAAGGAAAATATTTTGGCTATAAGCATTTGGGCTCTTTGTGAAACTAAACTTGCAAAAAATGGTTAATATTTTTTTTATAAAACTTTCCCCTATGTGCCATCACTATTTTTAAAATGTATACAAATAAATATGATTTTGGGATAATTTTCACGCTTACCCTGTTAATAAGTTGTCCCTATTTTTAAATTTATTAAAAAAATTAATAATATGAATGACTTTGGAAGAAGCATCATGTACATCCTATCGTATAATAAATGTCTCTATCATATAATAAACAAACGTCACATTTTTTTAAAAATTTATTTAAAAAAATATATACACAAAAAATGATTATGAGAATTCTCAGGCACACTTTGTCCCTCAAGTTGTGGTATTCGCAAGCAATATATATAAAAGTACATATATTTATAAGTATATAGAAATTATTAATAGTGAAATTGACTAAATATTTCAGTGTCTATAATTTCAAAAGATTGTTATTTTATATTTTATATAATTTATAGAAATTAAATTGTTATTTTATATCTTATTTTTGTTAGGTTAATCAATTTTGATTTTTTTTTAAATCGTAGTTTTATGATAAGATATCTATAAATCTTTCCTATTAAAGTTATTCCGATTCAGACAAGTTAGTTTGTGATATCCTTTTCTTCATTTATTTCAACCCTCCTATTCAATGAAAAAAATCAAAACAAATTTATCTTCTATTTAAGATCACTATTTCTTCTTATAGATTGAACTAATATTTCAAAATTACCGATAAGGTATTTCGATATTTTAATCCTAAAAACAATACTTTTACGACAGTTTTCTTTAGGACTGACACAAAGTTTGTTTTGTTCTGTCAGTCGAGTAAGCCGATTTTTGTTATTTTCGATTGTCTTAATCAGATAAATACCTGAAATCGATAATTTCATATAACGAATTAAACGGCGATATTTGAAGTGTTCAACTTCCAACGGAACACCACAAATATATTTTTTTAAACTTTCATTGTTTAGAAAATCAAGTTTAATATATTTTATGGCTGGAAAATAAAAATCTTAAAAATTCTAAAATGGTTTATGCCTAGCCTACGCAGGTTACTACTCACTATGAATCATACTACAAAAGCCACACCTCATAAAACCAGAACTCCTTGAACCCTGAACCGGCAAACCCTGCTGTTAGAGTTTGGTAACTGCTTGTACACATCCACCGAAGGTCTACGTTTAATGTCAGATACACGATTGATACTACATCCGTAAAAAATATTGGTAATAAATATATGATTATAGCATAATCGACGCGTTCAGGATCAAAAGTGGATACCTCCAAAATTTAAAAAAAAATCAGCACTTTTCGTATAGTTTAGTCAAACAATTTTGTATGACACCGCAGTTTGCCACCTTATTGCTCATGGTTTCAGGCCGGTCCTGAATCTAACGTTTTAAGAGCATAAATCATTGACTTAACTAGCGAAAAAAAAAATGAAATGTTGAGTTATCCGCTTTTGATTATGAACCCCACAATTTTTCTATTTCTTAGAAGCAAAATGTACGCTGAGATATCGGTGTTTATTTTCCTAACTTTCGTCGAACTTTTTTAAAAAATATAATTTTATTTTTGTACGTTAAGTTACAAAACTAATCTGTTGAATAGAAATTAAAAAGCATTTTTATTAAATACTATGCAAAAATAAATAGGGATATTGCTAATTTTATAGTATATACTCTACCTAGCATTTATATTATTATATATTTAATAACTACATCAATGTTTAATGTCATATAATTTCTAAAAAATATTAATGTTTTTTTAAATAAAAATAATATTAAAATGCTAGGCGAAGTAAATTCAACAAAATTAGTGGGATCCCTATTCATTTTTGCGCAGTTTATATAAAAAATATTAGCAATCTTAGATGTTACCACTAACATCTTATAATCATAAGATTAGAATAACTAATTATAATGATTACTTATGTCATTCTGCTAAATGAAGCGAAAGTGTATAAAAATTCAAATCGTTTAAACTTCAATTAAAATTTGTAAATCTGATTTTTACTAGGAATTAGCAACATATATCTAGATAGCTTTTCTCCTTTTCCTAGGAGAACGTAAAACTCTACATTATTTTTTATGAAAAAAAAAACTAAAATTAAAAATATCTACATCATATAGCATAATAAAATTTAGTTAGGTCTACATCTGTATATTGATATTACCTGAGGACATGGCAATAAGAGTGTGTAATTGATCTCGCGTAAAGCATAAAAATCCAGATTGAAATCAAAATCAAAATATATATTTCAATAATTGTATTAATAAATGCTTCGATATTAAACAAAAAGATATCGATATTCTAGAAAATAAAAAGTTAACAAAATTTTCCATTATTTCAAGTTAGCAATTAATATAGTATCTACAATCAATCATAAATGAGCTACTTTTAGTTACTTAAGTAATTTTACTTGAAGAATGTTACATTTTTCAGCAAACTTAAAAAAAAAAAAATCATTTCCAAACAAATTTCAATTACAAAAAAAAATTAAAATAATCTGTATACAGTTTGAATTGAATATTTGAAACTTCGAAATGCCAATTGTAAACTCATAATGAATCTCAACAGCCAGATTTTTCAACTTATTTTGGGTACCCTATTTTTATAATATTTTATAGAGGCTGGGTGGGCCCCAGAAGGGTCCTAGATCCTATTTGATCCATGCCCCGCTGCAAACAGACTAAATAGAAGTCATAGCCTGCAGTGGGATTTGAACCAGGATTTCCGGCATGGCAACTCAGTGCTCTAGCACTGAGCCAATCCGGTCCCTCTGAATGCCTGAACAAAATTTAGTATTCAATATTTAAATATTTTGAATGAATACACATTTCATAAATAAACAAACTACCTCTATACGTGACTAACTGAACTAGCACAGCGAATTCATGGATTCTCTGCCAATAATTTCCCAACAGAGTACACGGATTCTTCATTATCTTCTCTTTTATTTTTTTTTGTTCTCAAGGTTTGATTTAATAAAAACCTTTGATTCGGGTGGAAGCTGACTAAGCTACGCTAAATTCTTCTCAACACAGCTTTCGAAGGTCGGGCACCTTATTTCACCTATGCACACTCTTTTACGTACGCTGATTTTACCAAATCCCTACAATCCAAAATCCTTCGTAAAATGCTTAATGCTCCTGATTTTGTTAAGAATAAAGTCATCCATAACGACCTTAATGTCCCATTTGTTGCTGATTTGGCCCGAACCCGCTATCTATCCCTTCATAACAAATTTCATTTCCACTCAAACCCTCTAGTTTCAAACCTAGCTTCCTCTTAGATTCCCGATAATCCTCCGAGGCGTCTGAAAAGAAGATGGCCCCTTAGTTGAACTTGTGATTTGAGTACTACCAGTGGGTAGTTTCTCTACTTGTCATTTTCACATGTCATTATGTATCGCTTAGCCCATTTACTTGATGTATTATTTTAATACAGTTGTAAATATCAATAAATAAACTAAAAAAAAAAAAAGAAAAAGATTTTACCAGATTCTTCCCATCTGACTTGTCGAGGAGACTGCTTCTTCCAGGCGCTACACTTATATTGTAACTGTAATAGAGGATATGGATATTGATCACCTTTGAAATGTGATTAGGAGGCTTATAAAGGCGGAGAGTGGGCGATCTTGTACAACAAACAGTCAACGATGAATTGAGGAAAAACTATTGTCTGTTTAAACTACCTCTTAGGGCCTGGTTGTCAACAGTTTTAGATTAAAATTTGAAGATAGGGTGACCTGTGGTCAAGTAGTTTGCGAACCAAACTACTATGCTAAGATCACGGGTGCGCAGCCCGGCAGGTGGCCTTAAAGGAATTAACAAATCCTTGGTTTATACCATCCTTCGGAAGGGACGTACAGGAGGGATATTGAAGATCCATATTTAAATTATACCTGGATAGCTAAAATTTAGGACTCCCCCTGAAGCATTTTCCGAATAGCTATAACAGCATAAAGCATTACTCACCATTAAAAAAATCGTTTTATTTTATTTGTCTCATAGGCTATTGTTTATTCATTAAACGCCACTTTATGCAGCTATGGCTAATCTGGCAAGTATAAGTATTGCTTTTCCAGGTATAATTAGAATAGGGATTTTTAAGGAGTATCTGGCGCAGCACAGGTTCGTAACCTCGTAGTTAATGAACTAAACGTCCCGCTACTTTTAAACTTTTTTAAGCTCGAACAAAATATGTAACCTCTTCTCTTCTTGTTCAATTCTTGTTGAGGGAGAAGAGAGAGGGCGAGAGAGAATGGCCCGAAAAGTACCTTCATAAAATATTAAAACAGCTTCCTCCTCTTCCTGACCAGTGAAGGATGTTTCCACTCCTATTCAGAATACCAATGTGCAAGCAGTTCTTTCAGAAATATATGCTAGATCTCTCTCCGATATAACTCTTTGTAGTTTTTTTTTTTTTATATGTCGGTTTTCTTTAAACAGTAATTTTTACAGAGGCTACAGCTCTGCTCTTTTATATTGCTGTAATAAACTGCAACCATGCGTTTGTACCACAGCCCAAAGTGCCACTACAAACTATGGATAGTGTTGGGTATTGAAAACGGTAGAGACTGTACTGTTTCAAAGATAAAGTTCGTGCAGAGAGGTGATTTGTCCGAGATCATGCTCTACCGTCAGGTTTTTAACCCAATTAAGGGTAAACACTTTAAAGAAACTGTATCAGCGTCTGAAGGTTTGTAGATCCATTCCTGCCAATTACCAGATTAAATTATTTATCTCCTTCAGCTGTATTCGAACCCGGGACACTCAGTTTAGCAACCCAGCTCTCTAGATGCTACCCCGCTCTAATATATTGAATAAAGCATAATATATTTTAGTTGTTCTACATAATAACGCTATAAACATAATAAAGGTTAAAAAAATTAAGTGAGTTTATATTATTTATTTTATTAATAGTTTATTGTTTCGAATATAAAATAAAATAAATGCATGGGAAAAGCACGGTTGGTCATAATAGAGTTCCTAATCTATGTTCATTACTTCAATGGAAATAATTAAATTTATTGTTTAACTGCCTTAAAATTAGAAGAGGAACTGCGTGAACATAAAACTTATTAATATCAACATCAAAAATAGGTTACTTGAAATACATAAATAATATATAATATTATTTACTGCACGAACTTGAAATATGAATCCCCCGTCAATAATAAGCTGTAAACTCACATTTAAAAAGCTGGACCACCGTTTCGCTCCAACTATTTTGTTGGACAAAGAAATCACTTTGGATAAGTCCAAATTTCTCTAATAGCAATAACATTTTGCTAAGTATTAACAAGCGGTCAAAAATATAAGATAACAAATATTATAAAATTAAAAAGGACCGCTCCACGAAAATAATGAAATAGAACAATGCCCTTTGGGTATGCCGGACAGTTGTATAAGTTAAAAACGGTTTAAAAATGGTCTATTTTTGTTTAAATTGGTCTCCGTTCGTTTCATGTTAATAAAGTTAATATAGAGTTTCGATTCCATCAACGATATTATTTACATATAAAACGTGGTATATCCATAACATTAATTTCGTAAAATTAATTCAGAACCTTAAAATATATAGGGTTTTTACAATGATTTATGTTATGGTTTTGAAGCAGGTTAATTAAGAGAATAATTCTATAGCCCCGGTGAATAAGTGTTTAAGTCAAATTTTTCCCAGAGTTATTTAGTTGTATTGAGGGAAGCAGAATCGTGCTATTATCGAAGTTTTTAGCTTAAAATGGAGGTGTAATGTAAGCAAAAACTCCTTTCCAAGTCAATGCCTGACAAAGCTCCTTATTCACTATGAAAATAAAATGATTAAGCTTCTCTAAGCACACGAAACTCATTTTGGAGAAAATTAGACTTAACCACATATTCACAGGGACTGTATAATATTAGATGAAACATATGAGAGACTTATGGCTAAGTCAAAAATATATATTTAATTTTTTTAAATTGCATACTATCTTTTTTGCTCACAATGCCCAATAACTTTCAGATACTTCTTTTTTTTTAACTTTGCTCTTTTAGATTATTATTATTTATTTCAAAATGTGTGGAAAATGCTAAAAAAATAAACTTCTGATTTTCTGAAGGAGAAATAGCATTAATTATTATTCAGTAATGGTTAGTAGAGGGATGCTGAGAAGCTTTGGGTGTAAAGCGCTGAAATGATGTGCCGAAGGGTTCCTGCTGTGGACGATAAATTATTCAATCTGTTAATAGCCTTGGATGGAGCCTGCGGGATCTGGAGATCCTCCTAGGGCTCACTCAGCATCTATAAAGAGGGAGGAAAACCTGGCGTGGTTAAGTGTAATACCAGACAAATCACCTCTTTGCACAACCGTTGTCCTGGATAGTCCCGAAATCTATCATGCAATGAAAGCAAGACCTTTCATAGGTTGTAGTGGTACTGGTTTTTTAATGATGAGTTGACAAATGAATCCAGACTGATCTGAAACATAAATCTCCTCACCTTTTAGAGAAAGATTTAGTAAAATGAAATTTGAAATCTATTATAATAGTTAATGAAAGAATAATAAAGTAATTTACGTTCTAATAGAAGTAAGAATTCCTGAATCTTATGACGTTTCATAAATAGAATTTTAAAATCATCTGAAGCGTAATTGGACATAAAAAGGCCCATAAACTTCTGGCTGATTACTATGAATGATTCTCATGTACGTTATAGTTCTCCCGGAGTGGAAGTCCATAATGTTATGCATAGAAGCGCCCCAGCTGTGGGACCTCAGCCACAATAAATTCTTCCTTGGCAACAGGCTCCTGCTTCCTCTGGCAGCTCTGGAAATTCGTAACGAGGCAGCCGGGGAATTCTACACCATTTACGAATACCACTCTAGGGGCGAGTTCCCAACTTCTGTTAGCAATACGGAATACTAAATGAATCTATTTTTGAGTACATGGCTGTTTGGCGTAAAACAAAGGATTTATTCGTGGTTTGACTAGTGGAAGAATACAACTCAATAAAGAGTGTTAATAATAAAAATAAAATACAACTCGAACAGCTGACTTACAGTGCCGGCAAAAAATATTTGCACACCCAGTTTTTATAAAACTATCAGTCATAATAGAATAATAATCCACTGAACTTCACATTAATAAAAAGTATATTTAAAACTAAAACAATTTTATATGTGCACAATAAGTAACTGTTTAGATTAATGAGGAAAAATTAAAAAAATTATGAAATCGTCTGGCAAAAAGTATTTGCACACTTTGTGTACTTTCACTAATATCCTTTGTTTACTATTTATTAATTCTTACACCAGTATTATCTACTCAATCTAGTGTTTTCCCACAATGCTGAAGCATTAGGCATTAAATTATTTAGTCACTGGTTAACTATCATGCCGAAAACAAGTGAATTGAGTTTCGGAACTCGCGAAAAAATTGTTTTGTTGCGGGGTCAACAAAAATCATATCGTCAGATTGCAGATTTATTAAGTATACATTTTTCCACGGTCAGGTACGTCATAAAGATATAAGAGTAACACGGGACAATTGAAAACAGTGAGCGAAAAGGCCTTCTGAAAAAGTTGTATTCCAGGATGAGGAGAAACATAAAAAATGATGCTATGAAGCATCCCTTAGTAAGTTCTCGAGACCTGGCTAATATGGTCCATACAACTACTGGTGTTCAGGTTAGTGACAGGACTATCAAATACTGCCTGAATTCTGAAGACCTATAAATGAAATCAACCGTAAAATGCGTATTGCTTTTGCCAGAGAATATTTACAAAAGCTGCTTAGCTTTTGGGAGGATGTCGTATTCTCTGATGAAAGCAAGTTCAATTTGCTTGGGTCCGATGGGGAAGACTATTTTGAGGCGGCGTAAGGAAGAATTGAAAAAGCAAAATGTTTCTGTTACAGTAAAACATGGTGGTGGACAAGTGGTATGGGGGTGTGCCTCATACCGCGGTGTGAGGAATCTTGTTTCCGTTGACGGAATTTTAAATGCTGAGGGTTATGTGAACATTTTGCACCATAACCTGCATTCAAATACCGAAAAAAAGAATATCAGGGATCGATATGTGTTCAAGCAGGACAACGATCAAAAACACACTGCCAACATAACCAAGAAATGGTAAATATTTAATGTGCGAAGACAGCTGCACACCCCTCTTCAATCACCTGACATAAATATTGTAGAAAATTGATGGCACATATTTCATTAGAATTCGAGAAAGCATCACATCACTGGAAGACACCATTTGGAACAAGTACTGGTCCAAGATTGGGCAACAATCTGTATTGACTTGGTTAAAAACTTGATCAATTCCATGCCCAGACGTCTACAGGCAATTATTGATATCAATGGACTTTTTACGAAATATTAAATTTATATTTATTCTCAAAAAAAAAAAAAAAAATCGGAAGTGTGCAAATAGTTTTTGCCGGAGGATTTCATTATTTTTCTCCATTAATCTAAAAAGTTAATTATTGTACACATATAGAAATTTTGAAGTAGCCTGAAACGTCGAGCGGTTTCTTGTACAGCTTTGTCAGCTGTATAAACTGTATAAAGGATTGGGCCAAGGATACTACCTTGAGGATAAATTAAACTTAAACGCTTACTCACTGGGGCTGCAGATATAATCAATAAATTGATAGTAATATAATAAAAACTAAAAAACATAAAAAAACAACTGTAATGTAGGATTTTCCCTCGACTAAGAGTGCCCACTTTGAAGTGGTTGGGTGAACCCCAGGATGGTCTACATATACCACTAGGTCAATCTATAGTTGCGTGCAGGCCAAAGAATTGATCTGCCATCGTCGGATTCTTCTTCAGCATATCAACCCAGCTACTCATTCAAACTTATAAAGACATTACGTTAGCTTTCATAAAAATTAAGTGCTTCGGGACATTATATTAATTCGGTGTTCCGACAAGGACTTTCCTAAGGGGAGCGAAGGGCTCAGGTGGATTTAGGGAGGCAGGTGTACTCAAGGGCTATTTATTTTATCCCTTTTCAGGCAGGCTATTCCTCCAACAGAAAGCCATAAATTTATTTTCCATACAGTAAAGGAATAATTAAAAAAAATATTAAAAAATCAAAAAATAGTATTAAGGAAATAATTATAATAAGGTAACAGGAGAAAAAAATACTTCGGACAAGGCCTTAGGTCTCTCCAACCCTGAAAATAAATAATTAATAAATACAAACAAGGAGCAACACATTTCAGACCAACAATCTCAATATCAATAACCTACCCAGAAGTTTAATTAGAGTTTGAAAAAAAAAATACAATATTTATTTATAAAATATCTATTTATTGTCATTTTTGTTGAATGTTGATATGTTTGTTGAAATAGCTCAATGAATCATTTTGAATGAATATCTAAGTGAACGGATTAAGAAAGAGCAAAAAGAAACTTGAGAAATAATAATTCCTTACATAGTAGGTGAAGAAATTTATTATACTAAATGTGGTATGTCACTCTTCTATACCATCATACATAATCTATCAAAATTTTATAGAAGTTTATGTAAAGAAATAATCATAAAAAAAAAACCCTTGAGAAATAACAATTTGTTATGTAGCAGCGGAATAAAAGTAATGAAATGATCATGAAAAGTCTGTATCTTTATTGGTAATGATCCGACTTTTTTTTTTTCAATTCCATAAAATAATACATTCTTTTGGTTTGTCTTCAGTAAAAAATCAATTTAAAAAATCCTTTTTCCAATGAAATCTTCTATAACCCTATTTATGTAAATAGTTAAAGGATTCTATTTTTGAATTCAACTGTTTTGCGCTAAAGTTATTTTTTTCAAAAGGAACAATTACCATTAGGGAATAATTATATTTTATCATTGTCGAAGGAAGAAAAATAATGGAGGAAAATTTGTTATCCTTTAAATTATGGACTCATTCATCTTTACGAAATTTTAGGCGAGATATCCTCTAGTGGAAAAAAAGAGCTTTGAGAAATCATAAATATCTCAAAGTTAAAAATACATTTTTTAAAATACAGATTGTTATTTTGTTTGGAAACTTGAAACTTAGACCGAAATATCGACGCCAATTAAAATTAGTTAAAACTTTTCCGTTTGAAGTTGAATAAAGTTTTATTTACGGGACACGTCTCCAACTCAATTTCTCTTGATATACTTTCGACAAACAATTTATAAAAAAAAAATATATCTACCTAATAATTTGTTTATTCCAGATTTTGTGCTCTGAAGAAAAAATATGAAATATAAAAATCCCCATGCACTTTAAGAGACGAATATTTAATTTATTTAATACCCAAATAAAACACCTTTTCTTAAACAATTATTACGGAATAATAACAGGAAAATAAGTTTTATTATATTTTTTCGTCAATCATTCCGATTCTGTAAACAATTTAGCTAATAATAATATAATACAACCATGAATATTTTCACGATTAGGAATTAAGAATAAAACCATACAGAAAAACTATTCCATTGTGTTATGGAAATATTTAATAACACTAAATTTCTATACCAATAACATTTTAATTGTTAATATTCTTTAAATGCAAACCTTTGTATTCTGAAACTAAGAAACTTGGAAGGTTCAGAGACATTTATAATTTTTTAACTTATCTAATGTCTGAATATTGAATACAATTCTTGTCTGTTTTACTGATACATATTTGTTTAATAATGTTTTTTTATTTTATTGACTAAAAAGCAAATTTGTTTTTTGTCATCCGATTTTATTTAAACAACTTACAGTTCAAAAAAATTATGAAAAAGGACTTGCTTTAGCTTCCATTAAATTGTCTAAGTATTTAAAAAATTGAATAGTATTCTTGTCTGTTGTAGTGGTTGTATTTTAAAATCTTTTGTAAAAAGCACTATCATATAAATTATGAATTCTATAATTAATAATAGGTTTTTTTTTTGTTGTTTTTTTGGTATTTTAATAATTAAAAAGCACCATTGTTTTTTTTCTGTCCCATTCGATTTTATTTAAACAACCTGCAATTTAAATAAATGATGTAAAAGAACTTGCCCTTACATAAATTAAATATTTTGAATGAACATAGTTGACCTTAATTTTCTTCCACATAAATTAAATAGTTAGGTATTTAAAAATATTGTTTGTTATATTGGTAGCAGTTTAACAAAATCTTTTATAAAAAGCACTATCATATAAAAGTTCATGAATTCTATAATTAAAAATTCGTTTTATTTTTTATTATTTTTTTGGTATTTTAATAATTAAAAAGCAGCATTGTTTTTTCTTTGCCATCCGATTTTATTTAAACAACCTGCAATTTAAATAAATGATGTAAAAGAACTTGCCCTTACATAAATTAAATATTTTGAATGAACATAGTTGACCTTAATTTTCTTCCACATAAATTAAATAGTTAGGTATTTAAAAATATTGTTTGTTATACTGGTAGCAGTTTAACAAAATCTTTTATAAAAAGCACTATCATATAAAAGTTCATGAATTCTATAATTAAAAATTCGTTTTATTTTTTATTATTTTTTTGGTATTTTAATAATTAAAAAGCAGCATTGTTTTTTCTTTGCCATCCGATTTTATTTAAACAACCTACAATTCAAATAAATGATGTATAAGGACTTGCCCTACATCAATTAAATAATCTAGGTACTTAAAAATATTGTTTCTTATACTGGGTGGAGTTAAATAAAATCTTTTATAAAAAGCACTATCATATAAAATTTAATGAATTCTATAATTAAAAATAGGTTTCCTTTTCTTTTTTTCTAGGGCTATTACAGAAAAAAATAAAATTTGTTTGCCATCCGAGCTTATTTAAACACCCTAGAATCTACATATATATAAAGATGAAGAATATTAATAATTCTACTCCTGTATCGCTCTTATTTTAACCTTGGACATTTTAGGGGCAACTTTTTTATAAAATATCTATTTATTGTCATTTTTGTTGAATGTTGATATGTTTGTTGAAATAGCTCAATGAATCATTTTGAATGAATATCTAAGTGAACGGATTAAGAAAGAGCAAAAAAAAACTTGAGAAATAATAATTCCTTACATAGTAGGTGAAGAAATTTATTATACTAAATGTGGTATGTCACTCTTCTATACCATCATACATAATCTATCAAAATTTTATAGAAGTTTATGTAAAGAAATAATCATAAAAAAAAAAAAACCCTTGAGAAATAACAATTTGTTATGTAGCAGCGGAATAAAAGTAATGAAATGATCATGAAAAGTCTGTATCTTTATTGGTAATGATCCGACTTTTTTTTTTTCAATTCCATAAAATAATACATTCTTTTGGTTTGTCTTCAGTAAAAAATCAATTTAAAAAATCCTATAAATAATTAACAGAAATAACAAGAAAAAAATCTTTACATTGGAATGAAAAAAATCGTACTTACAAGCTAAGGTGGAAATTTTGTTTCTGAACATTTATTAGCCTTAAAACATTACCAATTTTAATAAATATACCAATATACTCTTTTTATATAAATACAATCAGCTTTAAAACAATCTTTTTTTATTTTTTATTATGGTATGTTGACACCTAATTTTCTCGTGAAACTTTATTGTTTTTTTTACATATCAAGGCAACTTTTTTTTTTTTTTTTTTCATATCAAGGCAACTATTCTTGTATGATGTGATACCACGTTCTGTAGGATAGTAATATAACACTCTTTTTTCTACTTCGTAATATACTCTTTAGATTCTCCCCTTTCACTCCATTATGAAATATTTCTTATAAGAACTCGATTAAATTGAAAAAGCACAATTGAGTGCCAGACATAAATAGATTCCACCGTATATCTTACGGAATTCATCATCAGTATTTCTGTAGGGCGAAGGCGGTATTTTCGTCAACAATATCCAATTAAGGCAGCAGTACACGTGTAGACCTTCAAGAAAATTGGAGTAGGAAAATGGGAGAAAAATAACTTCTCGGTTTGTCAACGTTGGTATTCACTAGAGAAATAATTTGAAATGACTTGTCTGTTCACCAATATGGAGGAATTAAATATTTAAACAAATATGGGGTAATTACAATATTTAATTATAAACAAATAACAATGAGATGAGGTTCTTAAATATGAAGTTTCTAAACAAGAAATGTTTTATTCCTAAAATAATTAAAAGGTTAAAAAAGGTCTTATTACGAATTTATTTTAATGTTGATACAGTATTTTTTTTAAATTTATCATTCTTCAATTAGAATAAGAATACGCCTTTGCAAATCCGAAGGATGGGACTCCGACGCCACCTGCTTACAAACTTCGGACAACAAAACACCACCCAAACCCAAATCAACCAAAACCCAATCCTCCCAAAGACGCCTCGGTCCACCTGGCTGACGTTTACAAGGTGGCTCAGCGCTGCTTTTCAAGAATTTGCTCGTTACTATGCCCAACATCGTTTCAAGCCCATCCCAACCAAGACGCTTTCACTTCAATTATATTACCTGAATGCATCGTGTGAAATTCCGTGTTGTACATTCTCCTCAATTCTCCTGTATTCTCATCCTTTTTCGGACCGAATATTCATTGCAATACCTTATTTTCAAATACCTTTATGCCTGGTCCTTGATACAACTAGAACTTTTCATTCATATATTTTGATATCCTCTATGTAACAGTGAATTATATTTTGTCTGCTATGAAATGAATAAGAGGAATAGACGAAATATTTCACGAGCTGATTAATTTGTAACCATTTTGAATTCTGATACTTAAAAAGAAGTCAGCCAGTGCTTGGAAAAAGAATCTTTAAAAGGCCATTTTAACAAAGGATAATTGATTTCGTCCACTTTTTAAACAATTTTTTCCTTGTAATTAATCAAGGGCTTAATCCGTCTAAGAGTGTCTAATGCTAAGCCCTCTTCCACTTGAAAAAGGTTGCTTCTTTTAAACAAAATCTGTAATTAAAAACGTTATTAGGTTTCCTTACATTTCTATAAATAAATACTATAATTTTACAATAAAATTAGTTTAATTTTAATGATATTCGTGAATTGAAGCAAACTATTGACAAAATGATTAATGATCATAATTCAAAGGAAACACTTGTAAAAATAAGTTCTAAGGGGGTTGAAAAAAAAATGAAATAATTTTTTAAAACCAACAATCCAAGAGCGAAATAATTCTGAGAATAAGAAGTTTGGTGTCTCCGGTACGGTCCGTTCAGCTGTTGAGCATCCCTGTGAACCGATAAATAATTTCTCACCCTCCTCTTAAAATGTTCAACGTACATTGCATGAGATCCGCTCCATCCTATCCTAAATCCTACTAAGCAATCTTCAAACCCAAAGGGGCTAAGAAAGAAAAAGATGAATAATGAAAAGCGAATAACTATTTTATATGTTTTTAGAGATTTTGAAAAATTAAAGTTATTATTCATAGTTAATTTTTATATTGTTTATTGTTTGATATCCCTCTTTCTCTTTTTTGTGTATTTAATTTAATTAAGTACTCGTCATAATTCCTAACAAAAAACGTTTAAAATAATCGATTAATCCTCAATTGTAACCTTTTTAGTTAAATTGAATAGGATTAGTGAGGATACTCTTCGCTGCAGGATTATTTCAAGATGTGGGTGAGTCGTTCGATCGGTCCTGGCATCTCCAGGGAACTCTTTAAATTGAAACCCATTCTCTCTTACTTAGCGCTTTGTCCTTTCTTTACTCTCTGGTTGGCTTTTCACTGTCCTTCAAGGCTCTGAAATCTTTTATTTTCTAGACTCCAAGCTTATTTTCTAGTTTATCAATGTATTAAGAGTTTTTTTTTTAAGGCGGGTTAATAAATACAACTCCATGTCAATTAAATTATTTTTATGAAAAAATCAATAATTGATACAGATTTAAAAAAAAATATTTGTACCACTACAGCTCATGGTATCCTTAATTCAGTACGTGGTAGAGACAGTACTGTTAGATGCTGTACGAGCCCCAGGAGGGTTCCTAGATCCCATACGAGCTGTTAGCAGAATAAATAATTTATCTTTCACAGCCGGATTTGTACCGGGAACCGTAGCACATCAACTGGCAGCTGTACCACGCTTCTCCTCTCCCTATACAGATTTATCATTCCCATATAATGATTAGATTAAAATATACATTTGAAATAAAATTTCATTCAAGGATTATCATAAAATTGTTTATTTCAATTCTGAATATGATGTTGAACTGCAATTCTATTATCACTGTTTCCTGTTTTAACTAATGATAATAATAAGTATGCAATGGTGAACGAATTTAAACTGTTTTTCTTTTTAGTCGATTTTCTCAATTATTTTCAGATACAAAGTGTACGCCAGAATTTATGCCTAGGTTTGAAAGAATAATGATATTAAATGAGATATTCTTATGAGGCAATTTATTTATTTTCTTTTAAAATTATTTAAATTTGTATTTAGTTTTTATAAGTACTTTTTAGTACTTATATTCCCAAAATTTGTCTTAGGTAGTACAATTATTCACTTTGTTCAGTTATTAATATTATACGAATTTTCAATAATATTGGGTTAACTTACGGGAGCGGAGTGGCTCAGTGGTAGAGCACTGAGTTTCCATGCCGGAAATCTTGGTTCAAATCCCGCTGCGGGAAGATTTTTATTTAGTCTGTTTGCAGCCGGAAATGGATCATGTAGGATCTAGGACCCTCCTGGGGCTCACCCAGCCTCTATAAAATATTGTAAACATCAAATTAAGGGGGGGAAATCTGGCGGTTGAGCATGACCTAGGACAAGTCACCTCCTTACGGAACTGTTGTCCATGAAACAGTACAGTCTCTACCATGTGCTGAACCCCAGACTACAGTTGTAGTGGTACAGGTTTTTTTAATTTTATAATTTGATACCGTTCACTGCCATGATTCATCTTGCTTCTACTTCAAGATGATTGCTAAAGTATCTGCTAGTAACAATTTCCAGTATACACGATTCGATGGTTTATGGGTTAACCTAATTGGAATTTAAGTTGGATGACTTAGTCATTATGCTTCTGATAGGTTAGCTAAGATTTTTCAAGAATTTCTCCTTCTTTTCTTCTCAACCTTCCTTCCTCCGATCCCCGAAAAATTCTCTAGATAATCCCCCTCCCCCTGAAATCTCTTTCACTTAAGCCGAAATGCGCTTTATAAACAATAACAAGGACTAGATTTAAACGATTATTAATCTAGATTTATGAAATTGTACCAAAATATTAATTGTTTCAGAATTTAAAAAAAAAATCAGTCAATTATTTCTCAGTTGTATAACAATTTTCAACAGTATAGTATTCAACTCAATAGAATTAAAAATGCTAAACATAAAACAGATTATTGATCATTGAAAGCAATTATCTAAATACTAATAGGTTTGATAAAATATCCAAAATACAATTTGTGTAGATAATTTTTTGACCAGGATTTGTGACGTTCCTTAATGGAAGCCTTTGTACTTTCATAATATTTGACACTTTAAAAAATACATTAATTTTGATAAATCCAACTGTTGGGTTTATACTTTCAAACGTTTTATTTCAAATACAATAAATAATACAGCTCTTTAAACAATTTTTCATTCAAACTTATTTAAAAGTTAGTCACCCTATTACTAAAACATCGACTAACAATAACATAAATTAAATATGTTGTAAATTATTAGGTTTATTATAAGATCTGTAAATTAGATTTAAACAAAAAATTTAAACACCAGATTTTAGATTTCTTAAATACCTTTAATAAAGTTCCAAAATAAGAAAAACATATACTACTACAACTCAAGAAGTCTTTGAATTAATACAAGGCAGAGTATGGCAATGTTTTATTAATAATATGCGATATAATTACGGTGTAAAATAATAATAAACATGACAAATCCTTTGCCATTAAACCCAGTAAGGGTCTTGGGTTCAACATTTGGTAGAGACTATACTATTTCTAAGACAACGGTTGCGCAGAGAGGTGTCCAAGATCAAGCTCAACCGCCAGGATTTTCCCACAACTTCAGAGGCCAATTTTCCAACTTCCAATTTTTAGAGGCCGGATGAGCATGAGAAGGGTGTGCAGATGCCGTAGGATGCATATGTGTTTATTAACAGATTAAATAATTTACCACAGCCGGATTTGAACCCGAGATACTCAGCCTAGCAATTCAGTGCTATCACTGAGTTATCCCGCTTCGTTAAAATAAGATAAAAAGATTTTATTTTTAATGTCTTTATGGGGAAATAAGCATGAAGGGTCTGGGGTTCAGTACATGGTAGAGACTGTACTGTTTCATGGACAACGGTTCTGCAAGGAGGTGACTTGTCCTAGGTCACGCTCGGCCGCCAGATTTTTCCCCCTTATTTTGGGTACCCTATTTTTATAATATTTTACAGAGGGTGGGTGGGCCCCAGGAGGGTCCTAGATCCTATATGATCCATCTCCCGCTGCAAACAGACTAAATAAAAATCATGGCCTGCAGCGGGAATTGAACCAGGATTTCCGGCATGGCAACTCAGTACTCTACCACTGAGCCACTCCTCTCCCTGATTTAAAAATAATATTAAAAAAATATATATTCATACATTCTTTCAGTCGAAAGAGTTTCAAATTTCTAATTCTCAGCTTTATTTCATATTCCAATTAATTATTAATTTAATTCAAATTCAATTTGCTTAATCAAAATTTAATTTATACTGAAATAAATTACATTATTTAAAAATAAAATTACAAAGTATTTTGTTTTAGTTTAAATAAAAATATTATCCAATCAGGACGAAGCTTGGTGTTTATTCACTCCTCTGCAATCTATTCGCCCACATTTACTCTCCAACTCTAGCCATTCTCACAGAGATAATATTACTCCGAACGTTCTGTAATCCGTGCTACTAATGGAGTTTGGTAATTGGTCGTAAAATTTACGATGGAATCCGCAATTGCACGAGGATAATATAGAGCATAGAGCAGGGATAATCTGAGAACTAAATTTTCAATGAACAAACACGAGAGGCATTTTCTTTTCTGTCAAATCAATTCTTTCAGAACGTAGATGTTGCGTTATAATAATGCTTTATACGTGATCTATAAAATTATGTAATAGCAACAAACAAAATGGATTGTGTAATTAAATTATTAACCCCGAAATTTCAACAAAGTCTGGGTGACATTTTTCGCTAGTTTAGCTAAGCAATTTTGTCTTACGTTACACGTTTCCACCACATTTCCAGAGGATTTAGTGAAATGGTACGACTGAACAAGTGAAAAACTTGAAAGAGTAAAGTAAAGTTAAAACACCTCGAATCTTGGAAAGGTAAACATTTGCTTTCAATTATTCCTTCTTGAAACGATCGATGAAACTACAGGTATATACAGGATAGCTATAGGAAAGCGTCCCTTTTTGATTACGGGAAATTTTGATTTGTGATCCATTTGAAAAAAGTGTTTCCATTTAAATATCAGTTAATTGTTTACCTTTTTTCTTTAATTTTAGAAGAAATATTGAATAACAACCTACATCTACCGGTCACCTAGCTTGGACAGCTCTGTTAGTCCCACGCGTTGCAAAAACAAAACAATCCCAAAAGCTTTATATTCTGCTATAACGTTTAATGAATTTCAGTTCTGGCGACAGCACCGAAGACGATTTAATTTTATAAATGTAGTGATAGCTATATCATTAAGTAGAAAGTAAATGTCCTCGTTTGTTCTCCGTCGCCAATACTCTCTAATATTAACGGGATCGAAGAAGAAAGGTACTATTGACAAAATAGCTGCGGGAACGTCTAGCGAATAGCCGGCCAAGAATGAGAAGGATGGATTATCATATATAAAAATGTTTAATAACTTAAAAAAAAAAAAACCTTAAAGAGTTGATAGATCAGGAAATAAACTTTTCTAATGTAACAGAAATCGGACCTCAGTTCTGAAGTAGAATGACCAATGTTTAATATCTAATTTATTCTGATTTCTTGTTGGCTTATTCATTTATCGTCAATTTATTCTGCTAAGGCTTATCGGATGATGCTATAATAAAAAAAAAAATTCCTCTCCAGATATAATTAATATGGGAATCTTAAACGTGTACCTGACCTCGCACAGGCTCGGAACCGTCATTTGGATGGCATGACTAAGGAGCTTTACTTCCCTTATTTAAAAAAAAATGCCACGTGCCTGGCTGCGGACCCGCGATCTTGGTCATCGTAGATTGTTATGCTAACAATCTATTCAAATTTATGAATAACTAGCGAATAGAAGCTTATACGGATCAAGAAGTAACTCATTAACGGAATCGGAAATCAGAATTTGTGAACTGAAATAATCTACCTGTGCATTAAATACTAACTACTTTTGAGGTTTCGGATTTTTTTAATTGGATTTTATTTAGGACAGATATTTGAAACGGATCAATAGCCTTTCTAGGCGGCTGACCAGGTGGATGTATGGGAGTCCTAAATTTTTCCTCTCCAGGTATATGATAACGAGTACCGGACACACCCTAGGCTCCCCAATTTTATGTCCATTCCGAAAGATAGCATAACCATTGATCTTTTAAGCTTGGGCTACATTGGTATAATTAGCAGTTGAGTTCACAAGCATACTTTTTTGCTGAAATGCTCTACTATGCTCATTTTGGTAGAGTAACTGTATTCACGTTTGCTAGTAATTTGAAAGGATAGTTCGATTTAACGTGCGTAATAATGAACAAGCAGGTTAGGCAAAAATATCGAGCCGTCGTTAAAAAAATGTTGAGTGCAAGCTGTAGATATTTTATTAAATGAAGTTGAGGAAGTTATAGAGGAAGAAACTAGTAGGCAAAAAAGGATTGGGGTAAGGGATTGGATTAAGAGACGTGAAAAATTGGGAGCACCGGCTAATATTTTAAGAATATAAAATGTGATTGAGAATGGCACCTGATAGTTTTGAAACACTGCTGAATTTAATTGAGCTGCATGTTAAGAAAATGGACACATTCATGAGGGATGCAATACCTGGCACGTGTTAAATTAGTTGTGGAAGTGGGGTTAAGATAGTAGAGTGTACTATATATATATATATATTTACTCTCCCATGGACTATCTAGTACTAAAGTACTAAGTAGTACTCTACTGTCACTAGCGCAACCTGTTTACATTATTCTAGTAGGGAAACAATAAGCACTCAACCGCCGAACTCTATACCACCGAGCTAATTATACCAATGTAACCCAACAACAACAAACAACAAAACAACTTTATTTGCAATTTTACATATACAAGCAGTATTTGTGAATACATGTTCCGGACTACCTTTACATGTTTAAAGACAGTGATTTTAATTAATTACAGTTGCCTTTTATAAATAAGTTTCACAATAGCAGGAAAAATGTAGAAAAAACCAGCTTAAGACAAAAAAAAAAAAAAAATAAAAATAAATAATAATAATAATACTAATATAATAAATAAATAAAAATGATAATAATAAAGTAAACATATATAATAATAATAATTACTTAGAAAATAAATGAATAATTGAAAAGAACTATAAAATAAATACAGATAACTTGATTACAATATCTGCAAATGGTGATTTATTAAGAAAGAAGTATATGTTTTGTTCTTTTGTGCGTGTAGCGTCGTAGCGAATGTTTGTCATAGTTACCGATTTCTCGGATTAATGGGTTTTCGGAAGCTGGAGTTTTTTCAAAGTATGTTTTTGTTTGGTCTGAAACATATTGTTTAATAGTGGGGAGTTCAAGATCTCTAAGCATAGTCGATATTTTCGTGTAGCGGGGATAATTATTGATAATCCTCATGCATAGGTTTTGTACCCTTTCAAACTTTCGATAATTTGTGGCGCAGGTTGAACTCCAGACAGGAGAGGCATAGGTTATCAATGGGCGGATTACTGTTTTGTAAAGGATTAATTTGTTTTTAGGGCTTAGCCTAGATTTTTTATTAAAATAGGGAAACATTTTGTAGATGATTTTTTTCGCTTTTTCGGTTTTCCTGTTGATGTGCTCTGTGAATGTTAAGGACTTATCTACAATTAAACCGAGGTATGTTACGGATTTAGACCAGGGGATGTGTTCGGAATTTAAGATGATGTGCTGGTCTATGTTAGGTCTGCGCTTTGTGAAGATTATGGCGGCCGATTTTATTGGATTGATTTTTAGTTTCCACTTTTGACAGAATTTATGGATTTTTTTGAAAGATTGTTGTAATCGGTTTACTATAGTATCGATTCGGTATGATGCTGTGTACAAAGCGGCGTCGTCTGCGTAAAGCGATGTGGTTACTTTATTATGTTTTGGGAGATCGGATATGAACAGGTTGAATAGGATTGGGGATAGGCATGAGCCTTGAGGAAGTCCAGCGGGTAGGGGAAGTGCTTTGGAGTTAGAATGGTTTATTTTAACATAGAATTGTCTATTAGAAAGGAAGGAATATATGATATGTATTAGGTATGGAGGAAATTCGTGCGATATTAATTTGTAAATAAGACCGTAATGCCAAACTGTGTCGAAAGCTTTTTCGAGATCTAACATGAGCATGCCTGTATGTTTTTTATTGTTGAACCCTTGTGTAATGAAATCGGTAAGACGGGCTAGTTGGTCGACAGTGGAATGGTGTTCTCTAAAACCGAACTGTTCATCTTTGATCAGTTTGTTCTGGTTTACATGCCTAACAATTCGTTTTAGAAGCAAGCGTTCCAGGATTTTGGATAAAATATTTAGCAGGCTAATTGGTCTGTAACTTGTAAAATTAATTGGGTTTTTATTAGGTTTTGGGATGGCGATTGTTTTGGAAATTTTCCAAGCGGCGGGAAAGTAATTAAGCCTTAATATTGAATTGAATATTTTTGTTATGTGGTAGATGGTTTTCCTGCTTAGGTTTTTTATAACCTGTACAGGGATGCCATCGTCTCCTGAGGCTTTCTTTGTTTTTAATTTTTTTATAATCTTTCCTGTTTCTTTGGGTGAAATAGCGGTGAAATTAATTTCGAATGACTTTTTTAAATAGTTTCGGACAGATTTATTTATTTTTCGATTGTGATGGTTAGAGCCAAAATTCGAAGTTGTAGAGTTCGTGTATTGGAAATTACGGGCTAATAAATCGGCTTTGTCTTTGTCCGTGTAGACATAACTATTGTTCTGTTTCAGTGGGGGAATTTTAGTAGCTTTTTTGGTCAGAATTTTATGTATTTTCCACATTTTATTTTCACCAGGTTTACATGATTTTAAAGTTGCTGCCCAGTTATCATTTCTCCATTGATTGATACGGGATCTAACGAAGTTGTTAAAATTATAAAAACTGTCTTAATTTGAGGGCTTTTGGTACGTTGGTATTTTCTCCTAAGTCTATTTTTAATTTGTATGAGTGCTAGTAGAGGAGACGGTAAATTATAATTACGGTAAGACTGTGAAGAATGTTGAGGGATAGTTTCTGCCATGGCTTGTTTGATTAGTATGTTTAAATTATTAAGGTTGCAGTCAATCTCATGAGAGTTATTAATTATTGGGTTGTAGTTTATTTTAGAATCTATTATTTTTCGAAATTTTTGCCAGTCAGCCTGTTTGAATGCAAATTTACTTGTTTTCGGGTTAGTGGATAAAGATGACCCTAAACAGAAAATCACGGGGTTGTGGTCCGAGTTTAGGCATGATAATGCGATGAGTGGGGATACGTTATGTATATTTTTGGTAAGAGCAAGGTCTATTATGCTTGGTTTGTAACCGCGTTGCTTGGGAATGTGGGTTGGTTCGTAAGGGCTGTGTAATTCTATTTGATTGTTTACTATGTAGTTTAATAATAGTTTACCATTTTTATTGGTGCTGTGGCAGTTCCACTGTAAGCTTTTTGCATTCAGATCACCGTATATTAATATATTTTTATTTAACCGAAATAATTTAGCAATGTCTTTAATATTTAATTTATTTGGAGGTATATAGACCGATATGATTGTAGTTAGTTTATTATTTATTATTGTGTTAATGGCTACTGCTTCGGTAAATTCTAATTTTGGCACCTGTATGAAGTGGTGTTGAGTGTCGGAACGAACTAATAGCATGACGCCCCCTCCCGCCCTGTTACGATCTTTACGATAAATGTCGTATCCCGGAACTGAAAATCTATCCTGCGGAGCCAGCCGGGTTTCACATACTGAAACAAAGTGTGGTTTGTTTTGCTCTAGGAATAATTTAAATTCCACATCGTTACCACGAATTGTTTGTGCGTTCCACATCATTAATTTAATTTTATCCTTATTAACTGTCATATATTCTTGGTTTGCAATTGGTATTAGAAATAAATAAATCGAGATAAAAAAGCAGTGAAGACACTAAAATAAGAGTTTGTTTGATATTTGTATTGATAAAGAGCGGAGACTGTAAGCAGTTTGTTTTGAGTGAGATATAATAAACTAGTGTGGCCTTAGCCTTCGTGATAAGAGGAACGAGACAAGGTGTACTGAGAAAGTATTTATTGTGAAGTTCGGAATTATGCGTTATTGACGAAATGTTGCTGCTGTGCCTGATGTGAATAGCATTAGTGGAGTCCAAGTACGTACGTAATTCTACATCACTAGAGTTTATGAAATGTATATACCTGTAAGTATTATGTATATTTATATCAATTATCATGATCATTAATCTATTAAAGAGATTAATCCCTCTATTAGAATAAATACTTTGGACATACCGTCATCCGCATTTTTTAGTTGAGATAACGTGTTTTTAAATTTAGTAATAATCTTACCTATGTTAAACGAACTAAAAATGTTTTTTATTTCTTTGAAGCAGTCTGAAAATGAAGGTTCACTATTGTTCTGATTTTGATTTCTTGAGAAGGTATTTTGAGGCCATTGTGATTTCGGTGTTGGAAGGGAGGGAAATGCTTGCTCGGTTGGTTTGAAGTTTTTTCGAGGTGCTGCCTTTAGAGTAGGTTTCTTTTTACTTAACTGTAGTTCTAAATTTCTTCTGTATTTGGTGCATTGTGGTGAGTTGGAAAAGTGTGCTTCAGAGCAATTACAGCATTTCGGGGTGAATCCGTCGATTAAAGAATTTGGACAGTTTTTGGATAGGTGCTCTTCCGAGCATTTTAAGCATTTAGGTTTTTTGAAGCAATTTCTTGCTACGTGATTGAATTCTTGGCAAATAAAACATTGAGTTATTTCTTTATTTGACCTGTATTTTTCCCATTTTATTACTATGTTACAGCAGTAATTTATTTTATTTATTTTGTTCAGTTGATCCTTATTTTCCAGAATGACTACTGCTACTGGTAATTTTATGGGCCCATGTTCAGATTTTTTTTCCATTTGATATATTTTAAAAATTTCCAACCCTTGGTTCCGTAGGTCGGCTGTGATCTCTTCTGAAGTGGATTCTGGTGGCATTCCTTTTAAGATTACTTTTGGTTTTACTTCATTTTTCGGTGTATAGGAATGAAAACCGAGATTTTTTTCTTTTAATTCATTTTTGATAGTGGAGAAATCTTCACTGTTATAAACATAGAAGGTTGTTTTATTTCCAGAGCATTTCATATGTACCTCATTTATTTTTGTTTTTATTTTATTAATTGTTTCCTTCATGCTATTATATGATCCACTCACAATTATTGGAGGAAATTGATTATTCTTTTTCCGTCTAATGTTGGCGGCTGATAAGTCGGTGATAACTTCTTCGTCGTCTAAATCGGAAAATATATCATAGCTGTTAGAAATGTCTACATTATATTGTAATACATCTCCCCTTTTTCTTTTTGGAGGGTTATTGACTCCTGATGTGCCTGGTGTGGCCGCATCCATATCGGTTTCTGCCCCCCCTAGGGGCATTGTATAGGATTTCGTAGTCCAATTAAAAATAAAAAGTAATCACTTGTTGAGGTGAAAAATAAAGAAAGAAATATAATAGTCTAAAATAATTAACACTGTAAAAGAAACTTAAATTGTTAACGACACTCTGTACACTGCGGCTGCTACTGAGCGACTGAATGTAACCCAGGCTTTACTCCGTTTAAAGCCACATACCAGGCTACGAATCCGTGATCTTTGACATAGAACGTTATTATGCTAACCACTAAACCACAGGTAACTCATAATTTATTCTGTAAAATATTAAAAACCGAAATATCGATATGTTTTATCGGATCTTAGAGCAACGGTTTGAAAGGGCACTCCATTTTGAATATTTCAATCTTTACATACTCAACAACTACTGAAGTAAAGAAACAGTATATGGGAGACGAATCTCCGATGTTCCACAATTTCTTACAGAGGTTCTTCCCGGAGGCCTTATCAGGGGAGGACATACGTCTAGGTAATGGAAAAAGATGGCCGGAGAATTGTGGATGTTGAAAGGACAAGCGTACTGCGATAGGCGGTGCCGCCACAATGGAGAGGAAACGTCCTTATCAGCTCCCCCCGACAGCCACTGTCGAGCATTTCCACCACAATCGCCTGCCCCCTTCGAATATTTCATCAACTTGGGCCCAATTCGATGTGGACGCCATTATCCTGCCCTATTTGAGGGCACAGGTGCCATTTCTCGATTTTGAGGCCAGAACTGTCCTAGATAATACAAGAGAGATTGTACAACAGTTAATTCCTTAAAAGTAACTAAATAGACTGAAGCCGTCACTGAAAAATTGTTTAATACACCAGAAGTTTTCCTCTTCATTATTTCATGCAAATATATTGATGAGAATATATTTATATGGTATCCTTTTCTCTATAACATGAACTCTGATAATTCTGATACTGATAATATATATTATCGTTTTCCCTATATTTATGGAAATTTAAATAGGGTATAATGTTTACTCTGAGCACCCACCACCACAAAAATTCAAATAAATATGAATCAAGGCGTTGCCTCGCAGTTCCATGGTGTTTTTTATTCCTCCACTTAGCCGAGACCTTTATAATCACAATAGCTCTATGAGTTGAGTATGAGCCACCTGAAGGATCCAGAAAGTAGAATCGATGATTCACCAAAAATGATAATAGCTCTCTTCATTTATTTTATTGTTGGGAATTATGTTGAGTTATACTTACCAACAATCAGAATATATTGTGGTTCCCTCCTCTGTATAAACTGAAATAGTTGTCATGAAGTTGCCGCTTTCCTATCTTTTAAACACACAGCAGAGGTGAGTAATTTTAGGGTAGATATCATGACAATCCACTAAATCACAAGTACATGGTTGACCGTAGATTTCCTGTGTTATGCGGAAAACGGTAGAGGTTGGTGCAATGATAAGCATACCATAAAAACTTATTTATAATGTCATCAACCTTCATCAGGATTAGGAAAAAAAATATATCAATAGTTTAATACCAAAGACTATAAAACAGTTATATAATGAAAAAATGCTTGTACCAATACAAGCCATGGAGGGGTCTTTCGTTCAGTACATGGTGGAGAACAAACTGTTTCTAAAACAATGCTTGGTGGTGATTTGGTCGAGATCACGCTAAACCCTTAAGTGTATCCACCAATTAAGGGTACCCACATGGTTGAGGCTGGGTGAGCCACGGAATGTTTGCAAATCTCATAGGGCCAATCTATGAAAGTTAACAGATTGGTTCATTTTTAACCTGCAATCTTCTGCGAAGCAGCACAGCGTTCTACCCATTAAGATATCCCGCTGGAACAAAAAGTATCTTCTATGTATTAGGATTTAAAATTGGAATGGATATTTTAATATATATATAACATATAATATAATATATATATATATATATATAAATATAATTATATATATAATATAATATATATGGATATATTTAATATACCATATGATATTATATATATATATATATATATATATATATATATATATATATATATATATATATATATATATATATATATAAGCAGTGATAAAAAGAGTTGTGCTCAATTATTCTTTGAAAGACCAATACTTTCATAATATTTGATACTTTAAAAAATACATTAATTTTGATAAATCCAACTGTTGGGTTTATAACAAAAAACAGGTACTAACATATAAGGAGGAAGGGATGTATTGTAGATAAGAAACTAGACGTGGTTTCCGGCCTTCACAGGTAATGTGAGTACCTTAACATCAACTTGGTTGTGAATAAAACCTAGCGTTTAAGCCTGGCTGCTAACTAACCAACATAGTAAAACCATAATTACATCATTTCATTGCAAAATCAAATATTAAACAGTCACTAAAAATTATTTTAGGAAGAAATGGTCCGCAAGAAAGTTTTCTTGAACTCTACACGGACCATTTTCTTCCTCATGTATACAAGGTCAGCTAATATTATTCAACATAAAAATTAATTAATTCAACAGAAATATTTAGGGCGAAGGTAAATTTCTCTTAAACATTAAAATTAATGCCATTCGAAAACACATTTTGATAAGTCGAAACAAAAAAGTTGATAAGCGAGAACGACTACACAGAAACATAAATTGATAACTGTCCTCAATCCAAGGAGAATAAAAGCAATAATGTTCCTTTTAAAAGTAGATTTATAATTACATTATGCTCCCTTTGTTTAACATTTCTTTCAAAGGGAGATAAGGAATGAAGGGTCGTTTTTAATTATGGTCGAGTAAGTTTAAAAGCTGAAGTCTATTTAAAGGGAGTTGGGGATGAAGGCATTAAAGAAGCTGAAGTTGGAGATGAAGCTACTAAGTTAAGAGACTTCACGAAATGCGGTTAAACCTTTGTTCTCTTCCACCATGATCTAAATACATAAATATTATACTTAAATATTCAATCTCCATGCATTTAAAACAACGCAAAATCAAGCTTTTAATATAAATGTATACTTCAGGCTATGGCACCAAAAGTATGAATTTATTCATACTTAAATCCCGGAAAAGTAATATTCCATAGTACTTTATACTACCATAATATTATTATTCTAACATAAAATTTTAAACAGATAATTCAACAAGGCATTGCTTCTTATGATTTCAAAACTGCGTTTTTTAATAAAAATTCAGACATGCGTATTTTCTACAAGGTTTCGATTCTAAGATTTTTTTAAATGGAAGTTAAACATCCTTAGTCATGTCGTCCTTCGGAAGGGACGTAATATGAGGGTCCCGAACCTTTACCTTGTCAGGTATTTGTTGATGATTCCTATCCTAGTTACACCTGGATATTATAAATTTAGGACTCCCCAGTAGCTTCGCCTGATAAGCCATAGAAGCTTAAGGTTAAATGAATAAAAATTAACATGTTTTTGTGTTATTATTTTGAACAATGATTCTTAATCGAGTCTTAACCGTAATCTTATAATATTGTACTGTAAGCTTATAACAATTAAAAAACCTGTACTACTACATCCCATAAACGGCCAAGGGTTCATTGTATGGTAGAGACTGTACAGTTCCTAGGACAACGATTGTGCAGGGAGCTTTTTTGTAATCACTCTCAATCGCCAAATTCAACGAGGACTTATAGCTGATTTATTGTGACGCTAAACCTCTGCTTTTTTTTTTATTCTGACATGTGTTTTTTTAATGTTTTTGGTTTATTATTTTGACAATGAAGCTTAAATTTTTATTTTTATTTATTTAATATAATAAATTATATAATAAATAAAATGTATACCAATCATAACCGTAACATGAACATATCGTACCGTAACCATACAAACTCTTCTGGATATGATTTGTCCACTAGGTTTTCCCCTAAATAAGTGTACCCACATAATAGAGGCTGTGTGAAATTGGTAACTTTTTAATTTTAAAATTTCACCCTGTCGTTTTCTTAGTCAAAGTTATTTATTCACCAACAGATAAACTTTGAAACTACTAAAAAGTCGTCACCTCTTTAATTTATTTGACTGTCATCCCTTGCTCCAACTTGCTATCATTTCGAGAAGACTATTAAGATATGATTTAAAAAAAATATATGTTACAAATTAAATAAAACATAAAATAATCATTAGATGAAAAACACTTATTTTTTACAATCTAATAATTATTTCGAATGTCATGGCAATCTATCTGTCCATAATACTTCCTTGAACAGTTGCGCAAGACAAAGTTTTTCAATTATCAATGCTGTTGCGATCAATTTATTTATTTTTTTATTCTAACGATTTACATAAATTATTTAGCACCGTCACAGTTGAAATGCCAAGTTCCCATGCGATCGGAATAGCGATGAAGTTCTTACATGTTTTGTAGCGTTAATCTAATTTTAATACAATAAATAAACTATTTATTGGTTATATAATAATATTTATTCAACATTTTTCATATATGAAATTAAATAGCATTAATTATGGATCGATTTCAATACTATTCGTAGAAAACACTGAATTTTTTCAGTATGGGAATTTTATAAGAATAAGGAAGGTAATCAGGAATGCCCGTATTTCGTACCGCAAATGTCTGTAATGGCCATATACGTATTGATGATTTATTATTTCGATTTAATTGATATTTTATTGCAAATACAAATTTATATGGAACATAAACCTTATATTGACAGGTATGAAAATAACATTTACTGAAATCTGGGAGTGAGAGATACATCCACCCGGACAGGCTATTGATTCGTATCAAATATCCGTCCTAACTAAAATCCAATTTAAATGTAAAATCCGAAACCTCAATATCAGTAATACACAGATAGATTATTTCTGTTCGCGAATGCCGATTTCCGATTCTGTTGATGAGTTATTTCATGATCCACATATACTTCAATTCGCTAGCTTTTTAATAAATTTAACGGGTGTCAGATCACCTATGGTCTATTGTTAGCATAACAACCAACTATGATGAAGATCGCGGGTTCGTAGCCCCGCAGATGACCTTAGGTTTTTTTTAACTAAGGGAGAACAAATCCTTAGCTGTGCCATCGAAATGGCGGTCCTGAGCCTGTCCTATGTCAGGTACTCGATAAAGTTCCCTATCCTAATTACAGCTTGTTATGAAAAATTATGGACTCCAACTGTAGCATCTTCCGATAACCCACACCAGCATATAGTGACGTTAAATGAAACGAACAAAAACAACGGGTTACATGATAAGGTAAGGTTACCAATAAAATGTTGATATCCCAGAATACTCTAAGGAACAGGATTGGGATTATTTAATACTAGGGTATTTAAAAGAACCTTGTGGTTTCAGTTTAGCGCCTTATAAATTACTTTATTCTCCTGTTATCCGGAATCGGATTTACTTAAAGACCAAATGATAGGAAAGACTAAGCGTTTAAAAATAACCCAAACTCCTTACCCAATCTGAATTAAATTTAAAAAAAACTAAAGTATTTATTTAACGTATTGAGAGTGTTGAAAAGTAAGTTGTTTCTTCCCTATCACGTCACTTTATGGTACTATATCTAAATCGGACGATGCTACAGTAGGAGTCCTAATTTTTCCTTCTCCATGTAAAATTAGAATAGAGAGCTTTAACGAGTACTTGACATCGCATAGGCTCAGGACTACTATTTTACGCCTCTCCGAAGGACGGGATAATTAAGGATTTTTTAATTCTTTGGAAAGATCCTCAAGCCGGACAGTAAACCCGCGATCTTGGGCATAGTTAAAAGAAGTACTTTGAGTATTTATGCCAAATTAAAATAGTTTGAGTGGAAAATATTTGAATAAATAAATAAGTTCTACTTATTTTGTGTTATATTTGACTGCACCCTCCTGATTAATTCAATCCATGATTAAAAGAGTTCATAATTAAATTGTAATAAATAATTTCGGTATTTTTTTCTTTAGATTATTTTACGTCTAACAAGCAGTTTTTATGTATAAGAGACTTTTAGAACCAGACGCGGATAACTTGGCTTTTTGACATTTTTCCCTACTTCAGTCAAGCAATTTTGCATTGCCGCCTTGTTTCTCATGGTGTATTAGTCAGGTTCTGAACCTGAAGTTTAGGGGATATAAGATTGCTTGACTAAGATATCAAAAAATGTAAAAAAGTCAATATTTAAAATTTAATTTACGAAAATTGAGCTGCAAACGGTCAAAAACTAACAGCTGCTTTTAATCATGGACGCCTGCCATTTTTAGGAAATTAAAAGATAATGGCTTAAACAGTGTGAACGTTTTCTCCAACCAATGAATAGATATCTACGTCGGTGAAGCGAGAAAGCCAATTGAACTTATTAATAATCAAAATATTCAAATGCAGTTAATTACAACGTAAATTAAATCTTTTATTCAATTGTTTTCGCTAATTGTTTTATGAATGTTGGCCTGAGGCAGTGAGAGGCTGCTGGAACAGAAAGAGGAAGTACAAAAGGCATCACTGCTATTCAATTATCCTTTTGAATCGTACCACCTTTCGAAATATCTTTGCTTTTTGAAACTACAGTTCGGATTTTATTTGTGACATTTTCCTGGAGGAATAATCTGATAACAAACCAACTAAAAGCACTTCGTATGAAAAATCAAAGGAAAAACCAGATTAATTGTTGTTATTCGGCTTCTTCTTTCGTTACTTCCTTCTGAAAACTTTAAATGCATTTTATGTTTCAGTTACAAAGATAAAATGTTAAGCTTGGATATGTCAGTACTTTAATCCTATTCTGCAATATCCGAAGTTGCTTATTCTTGTTGAGAGAACATACGTATGCTCAGTTAAACTTGATTTTCGTATTGTAAATTTTAGTCTTGGAATTTATTGTTTTTAACCGAATAACAGTATGTACAAAGATAAAATTCAGGATCTTATTCTAAGCAGACTAGAAACACAAAAAAATCCTCTTTTTGCTGATTCATTAGGTTTATTGATATACAGAAATATAGGAAAAATAAGTGTAACAGACAGGAGAGAACCAAGATTCACAATATTGTCAAACTTTTTGTACTTTGTATTCTTCTGCACATTACTGATATGGCTGTTTATATATTCCATACATGGATATACTATTATATTCATGAATATATAATAATGTGTCTAAAATAAAAGATATTTAAACAAATATCAGAGGCAAATATTGGCTCCAGTCTATGAGCGAATTTCAATTGAGAAGCTTCATTTGAGAAGTTTGAGACTTTATCCCTAGTTATTTAACACACCATGAGCCGTTTGGGGTCAAAAGCGCTTAAATCCAAATATAACGAATCGACTTTTTGACATTTGGCGCTAGTTTAGTCAAGCAATGCTTTATACTCCCGAAACTTCAGTTTTAACACCAGTCTAAAACTATAAGAATTTGGTAGAATAGTGTCGCTTTAAACAAAATTCCATGGCTACACTAACGATAATTGTGAAAAGTAAGTTTTTAGAAAATTAGGAGTTATCCGCTTTTGATTATGCAAGCCTCAGATAATATAAACAAATATTACAATATATTTCTTTTATTTTATTGTTAGATGTTATAATTTTTTTAATATTTTTAAATATTTTATTTGAAAAGAACAGATATGACCAGGACCCGGGTTTTCCACGTAACCGCCGTGAGGCCTAGCCACCTCGGCTTTGTAATCTAATAAAATATTTAAATTCGGAAAATATATATTTTTTTAAGTCCATACGTTATTTTGAAAATAAGATAATAAATAATAAATAAGATGATATTACAAATCGAATTGTTTGAAAATAAAAACTAATACTAGGTCGTATATAACAAGCATATTTACGGTTACAATCCATTATCTATAGACGAGGTATACAAATATAAAAATAACATTATTGTATAAACAAATTTACAAAAAAGAAAAAGATTATTTCGCAATTTATGGCATTTCTAGAACATTTAATTGGTATTCTAAGTAAACCAATAAAATATTTCATGCGCAAAAAATATATATATTTTTTTATTTCTGACGTTATTTAGTACATTATATCAGACTTTCATAAATTAAAAAAAAAATTGTGACGGAGAAGAAAATCTTATAGAAAATGAAGCTGAACTAAAGTGAGAAGATGCTACAGCCCGCAACACTAGACTGCTTTGCGTTCATGAAATTCTTGTCTGAAACAACTGAAATTAAAACCATTTCCATATACATAGTTAATAAAGTCGTATCTTTACTAATTTATTATTTTAATATGAGCTCATTATAGTTAATACTCTGATTAACTTGTTCGAATATTAATAATACCTTTCATTTTACAATATTAATGAAAATATTAATTACAGTATAATTATTATTTCCGAACCCTTATTTCTGTGAACATATTAGTTCAGGCAAAATAATAGGCCATTTATTTAGCTCTTTGATGAATTGCAATATTACCGCTTATTTGCGAGAAGTTATTTAATCGATAGTACATTAACAAATTATTATAAATTTTATAATTTGTAGAGTAATTATTATAAATAAGAAATATGAAAAAAAAAATTCAAGTTTCTTTGCTAAACACTTTCAAACTATTCGCATCATTTAATATTTGACAAAACTTAAATGTAGTTATCTCGATGAGCTCTGATTCTTAATTAGTTTCAATTCATTTAAAACTGATGAGACCAAAGTTGGTAAATAATGCACCAGCTCGTTGGTTAATTAATTCTGGACAAGTTTTACCAAGAATTCCCTGAACCTCCCACTCACCACCAACCGCCTACTTTCTTCATCTGATGCCCTAAAAACCGACATTATGCCTAGGAATCCATTTATTGACTAATATTAAAAATTAAAAAAACATATATGTATATACTCCCTAAACTCTCACAGCTAATTTAAAGCTTATTATTTATTAAAAAATTAACTTGTAAAAAGTGATTGCACAAACAGGTGTCAGAGAATCTTACGATCATGTTTTTGACTTAAACAAATTTCCTTTTAGTCTATTTATTTAAACAAATAAAGAAGAAAAATTATTTACTCTCATACTTATCTGCATTAAAATTATAAACAGCGTGATACCCCAGTGTTTCAAGTTCCAATTATACACTCTAAATTACTTTAACTATAAAAATAAATATATAAACATATCATGTATAAATATATAAAGAGATTCTCATGTTTTGCGCATGCCGTACAAGTTCTCTCTCAGCCTTCTCATTCATAGAAGGCCGTAGTAATGTTTGTTTATATCACGGGATTTAAGAAATACAATATTTATTCGGAAAAGATACTCCGATAATATCATTAAGTATGGATATATGGATTGTTCATCTATTACTCCTTCCATTATTTTCAGATGTTACCAGAAACAATTCATATTTCCAAAAAAAATCTCGAATGTTCGTAAAAAAAAATCTTAATATATATTTTGATTTTGCTGGTGTATTTGTGACATATATATACCCTCGATAATAGTTAGGGTATCATTTTAAGAAATTGTTTTCCAAATTAAGATGTGAGGTAATTTTTTATTTTGGGTTTTAAGAACCAAAGAAAAAAATGTTTGAGAAAAATACTAGCTAAAGCTTTACAATTAAATAAAAATAAAAATTATAAAACAATTAAATAAATTAAAGGTGAAATTTCGTTTATGGTGTATAAAGAAAAATATTGATGATTTAAGTCTTTTCATCAGATTTGCAGCTTACCGCTTAAACTGTATGGACAGACACCCGCACTTCCCGAAACAACGTTAGGATAGGGATCTTATATATAACTTATGGCTATAAAAAGAATGTAAAACTAGTTGTTTTATTATGTTTATATACTTACATAAAAATGAATCAAATTGACTTAAAAATAAAATGAATTATGTACCATATTTAAGAGTTGATAATCCCAGATGTTATTTATAACATACGGAAAGTATCCTTTAAGGTATAAAATAAAGTAAAAAATATATAAAAACAATAAATCCGTCTTTAAGGAATAATGTATTGTTTTGTTCAGGTTTTGAAACCTCTTATAAGTGCATTCTGGGTAATTCGAAAAGTAATAACATGTTGCTTCAAAATATTATTATAGATGAAGATTTATATATTTTTTTGAAAATTTTAAATGGTTTATAACAAATTTTAAATTGACATTACCTGAGAAGGGATGAATGCAGTAGTCCTTATAGCCATCGGGAGGGCTAAGGGTAAGCTGGTCGACGAATTCAACCGGAGGATCAAAAGGTGCCAAGTCCAAGCTCCTGAGTTCCTCTTCTTCTTCGTCTTCTTGGTCGGCATAGCAATAGTCCCCGCCTCCACAGTCGCACTCACCGCCCCCGCATTCCTCCCGGATGAGAATAACATAATCGGCCTCGAAGAATTTGTTCAGTGATTCGTCGAACTGTACCTTGTATTTCTTCCTTTTCTTCGACGAAGCTCTCTTGAGAGCGGATTTGGGCTTGGACTCCGGTTCGTGCTTCATGTGGCCCCCGTCGGAGACTGGCCTATTGATCTCCAAAGGCCACACTCCGCGCAGCTTTTCCTCTATCGATCCCTCCACTTTCCCGCCCGTGTTTGAATTTTCCGCTGGTTTTATTTTCGCCCCCTTTTCCCCTTTTTCGAGAACAACCTGATTCCTGTATTCGCCGATCCTTTTCGTCTCCCCGACTAGCCTCTTGTAATCATGATAACTACGTATTCTAGGCTCTCCAACAGTATCTTCTCCTTTTTCTTCCTCGTTTTCTACTTCGCTTTCTTCTTCGAACTGATCAAGATATTCGTGTTCTTCCTCTTCACACATTTGCTCCAATTGTTCGAATTGTTCGAGCTCAGACTTCTCTAAGTCGGAGTCATTACCTGAATCCTCTTCTTCCTCCTCTTCTTCTATTGTGTCCAAACAACTCCAATTGAACTCGGTCCTTCCTTCGTACTCTTCACAATCTTCGAAAATGTCCTCTTCTTCGATCGGTTTTTCCTCTGAGCTTTCGCTGTCTGATTCTTTGCCGGAATCACTAGATTCTTTTTTCACTTTGGCTTCTTCTATTCTTACTTCTCCTTTTTTGACAACTACTGTCATACAAATCTCCTCCTTGAGAGAGATCTCGAACCTTTCTTCGGTCTGGGTAGCCTTCGTGCCTTTTTCGGCGAAGTCTTCGGCCCCCGAATCTTCCGGACTCACAAGCGGAGCTCGGGGGCTAAGAGAAGAAGTGTCTGTGATATCTTCTAGGTCCAATTCCGGACCCAGGTCAACCTCCCACATTACTTTCGACGTTACATCACCTGAAACAAAAAGATAAATATACCCATTAATCAGTGTCCAACTGAACAATTAATTAAATAAGCCGATATCGTATTTAATAAATTTACAGAAAAAAAAAATCAAATAGACTAATATTTCCAAAGTATGCTATTTATTAAGAAAATGTAACTCATATAACAAAATAAGTTTTTAAAAACCAAATTCTTTCCTAAAAATAACATAGTTTATGTCGCAAAATTTGTATGTTTGCAGATATCTATTATGTTTTCCTCTTTATAATTAATCTTAACTATAATTAAGTTAGCTCACAATTTATTTTTATTTAATTAATTATCTTAATTTCTTGTATTATTATTCTAAAGGGATTTGTCCCAGAATAAATACAAAATTTATTATTATTATAAATAATGGGCTGTTGACGCTCACCTACGTCAACAACACATTATTTATGTTAATATTGGTAATAATAAAGTGAATAAAGAATTTTTTAATAGTAGTGTGTGCTTGTAAAGCATATCATAAAAAATATTTTTAGTTTATATACTAACACATAGAAATCTGCATTAATTTTATTAATAAGTTATTAAGTCATAATTTAAAAAAAAAATTGAAAAGTAAACCTAATATTAATTTTAAAAACAAAAGCAATAACATAACTAAAATATACGTTTAAATATTAATTCCAAATTAAATTTAAATGGCAAAATGGGTGGATTGAAAACGAATCTACATTCGCTCTTACTTATGTAATAATACTTATTATGAAAAACAGTTTTTTTTTTGTTTTTTACATTATTTAGATTTTTCGTTTCTCAGAATACTTTTTTATTATTTCATAACAAAATAGCAATAACAGATACACGAGGTAAAACTTTCATTAACTGTTTAATTTACTCATCCCAATTATTTCCTAAACACTTGTAAATTAACTTGTGTTTAGTACATCATTAGTTAATTTTATTCTTATGTATCTAAATATTATATCAATGGAGAAAGCTTGAACTTTTCTCAGATTTTCATGACAAATAAACCGCCCTATTACTAGATGTAATACAAAGCCTGGTTGTGACATGATAAAAATCAAACTACTTGACGTCTATCTGAGCACTCTCTATTCCAAGCTGTTTAAGCCGGCATCCACATTGTTCTATTATTCAATCTGATTTACATGTGGAATAAAAGTGGTTCTCTGTTATTAAACTTCATTATCATACATACCGATTGACTATTTATATTTAAATAGATTCGATGAAATTTTAATAATTATTGCTAGTACTGATGCACTAAAGTTAATGAAAGTTAACAAGCGCTGTGTAGACTGGTAGATGTCTGAGGGGTAAACCGAGACGTAGATAAAAAAGATTGCGTTATGAGTAATCTGAAGGATTTGGGATGGTCCGAGACAGAATTTTGGAATGGGTTGAGGTTTGTAAGCAGAGATTGGTGGTATCGGGATTGAGCCTTCGGGTTCGCTAATCCTTTTAATTATTTATATTGCTGACTCATGGTACACATAAGGCATAAAGCAATAATTACAAAAAAACAACTACGTTTCATGAATTTAATGGAATTTATGTTTGAAAGGATTAGACTCTATCATAAACCAATCAGTTAGATAGATTTTCATTAATAAAAAAAACAATAAAAATAAAAACTTAGGACAAGGACTTAGCTTTGATGTAGAACTACTGAAAAATCCGATTGAATAAAAGTAAAAACAAAAAAATATTAAAATACTCCATCTTTCGAAAAAAAAAAACACAACTTAGTTTTCATGAACTTAAATAGTAATATCTATTCACAAAACCCTTGTTTGCGGATATTTGAAAGTACATATTAAGCTATATCATTAAGCAATAAATTAAATATATTTACATATTTTTATTTTGAAGAGAAAAGATTTGCCCCCAGCCGGGATTGGAGCCCGGATCTCCGCCTCACCTTGGCAACGCTCTAACCATTTGGGCCACCGGAGTCGCTCCCTATCTAGGAAAAATCTGTTCTCATCACCGATCCATATCCACCGTTACGTGTTCCCGCAAAATTGCGGTATGTATACACGAGGAAGAATGTTCATTGAAATTTTAATTTTATGATCTTTTTGACATACGTTATTATATTAATTATAAATTTTTAATGATTGCTTTAATTTTTAAATATTTTTATTTTGAAGATAAAAGATTTGCTCCCAGTCGGGATTCGAACCCAGATCTCCGCCTCACCGTGGCAACGCTCTAACCATTTGAGCCACCGCAATTGCGAGAACACGGGGGATATGGCATCGGTGAAGACAACAGATTTGTCCTAGTAAGGCTACACCTACATTGGATCCGGTGTGATACGATGAGACGTCGCTAGAAAACCAAATGACTAAAATATATTGAGAGTTATAACATTTGGTTCTTTAAATTTATAAAATTAAGATTATTTATTAATTATTTTTAATGCATTTATATTTTACTATAATGTATAGTAAAATATGTATAATGTATACACCCCAGCATCGTATGTGATAGAATCACGTCGCACCGAATCGGATCCAATGTAGGTGTAGCCTTAGGGAGCGACCCGGTGGCTCAGATGGTTAGAGCGTTGCCACTGTGAGGGGGAGACCCGGGTTCGAATCCCGGCTGGGGGCAAATCTTTTCTCTTCAAAATAAAAATATTTAAAAATTAAAAGAATGGTTAAAAAATTGCACAATTCACAGAAAAACATGATTTAATAAAAGTGAAAAAAGGGAAATGTCTTTGCTGTTATTATTCAACGAGAGCTTCCATGAAACAATGATATGATAATGATAAGGATAACAAAATGTAAAAATGGCCTGAGCATAAAAATAAAAAGATGCTCAAAAGAAACAATATTTCTACTATATTCATTTCAATATATTTCAGAACAATATTTTATTAAATATATTTTTCAAATTTATTGACATATTTTTAACAACAATATTTTGGTATGATGATTTCATAGATACAAAGAAAAAAATTTGCTTCCATACAAATATGGACATATGTCTATCAAAAATAAAATGTATTAATTTATTTTTAGCATTAAAATAGTTTACATCTTACTTATATGTATAAGAGCTATTTTAATTGCTATAATTCATTCTCGGATTATATTCGGTTTCAACACTTAATCTCAAACCCTTATAAATTTGAATAATATGGATGAACAAGCAGCTAGAGTCAGCAAAGTCTATGCATGGCTTCGAATCCTTTTAAATCGCTAATCACAACAATTTTCCATATTATTTGACCTTAACCTACTTTATGTATGAATTATAATTGTATTAATAATAATAATATTAATAATACTCACTTCCTGTAATTAATATCTAATCTAATATTCCTGTTCCAGGGTCACTTTAGACGATTATTTTCTAGCAATATTGGTTATATGATTGTTATCATGAATTATGTTTATATATGTATACATATATTTATGTACTAGAAGATAAGATTTTAAATCTCGGATATTCCATATTTCCATACAAATTCTAATTAAAGGATTACATAGTTAATAGATTCCTAATTTTAAATATTTGTTATAAAAACAAAATTAAATAAAAAGTTTAGTATTGTAAACACAATGAGAGAATATTATTCACTTTAATAAGGTTTTATTTTAAATTTATCTAAAAATCAATGATTTATTTTATATATTAAAAAATATTAAAGAGCATATTAGGCATAGAAGTGAACAGAAAACATTGGATAACAGTGAAATGTTTATGGAATTAAGGATATTTTAACTTTTCATCCGTCGTTCCCCATCCCAATTAACAGTGAAATGCGAAACTTATAATTTATTGTTTATTTATTAAAATATAAAATGGTAATAAATTAAAAACAGGCATGGTTGAATGGAAATTAAAACAATTAATGATAACAATAAGTAAAAATAAGTAAGATTAAATAGGTCAATTTAATTTTAATTTTAAGGAAGTCGCGAGGTCGCTTCAGTGTTTAGGGAGCTGAGTTGCTGTGCCGAGAATCCCGGGTTCAAAGTCGGCTGTGACAAAGACATTGTTTAATTTAGCCTATGGATGGACCTATGGAGGGAAAACCTTCTGGGTTCATCCAGCCTGTATAAAGTGATTACCATTATTGTCCTAGAAAGATTAAAATCTACAATCTATTGAACCCAAAATCCTTCATGCCTTGTATTTTTTTTTATGAGTTATAATTAACAGGTATGCTGTTTATTTTATTTTCCCATGCTTTAAGGTTGATCATAAATTCGTAGCTAAACTAGAATTCAGTGTTATCGTATTTTAATACATATTATTTTTTAGACAATTAAAAATGGCAGCTGGATAGTTAGTTCAGAGTTAGTTAAGAGTATAATCGTATTTACTCAAATTTGGTATCAATGTTGTAACAAAATCATTAAACAAGTCCTGAAGGAGTTAGGATTTTTTAATTAATAATTTAAATTAAATTATTAATTAAACAAGTAATTTTTTTCTGGATTATACAGAGTTATATACAGAGATTATACTAGTTAGGTGCAACTTATGCTTGTAAAAAAGCATATTGAAATGTTTGTTGGATTTTTTAGGTAGGAAACTTAAAAATAGGGAAAAAGTTCAACTCTTTTTCTTATTTATAAAAAGCATCAGGACAGTTCTTTGAAAGTCGTAACATAATCGTACACTATCTTGATAGCGTCGTAAAAGAAAGTGCATTAAAAGAATACTACATCGCCCGTAGAAAGTTGCGAAGAACCCTATTATTTCTTCGAAACAACAAGGATATTAAATTATCAAGTACGAATACCTTGAAGATCCTGAAGTCGGATAACCGGAAACTTTTTAAGACCAGATCTTAAGCGTTCGGTTATGCTTTATTCTTTAATATCTGTTAAAGCGCCAAGCGATAAATCTGGAACTTGAATTATGAAGTTTTTAAGTGCGGTACTCAAGTTTTAGTGTATGTGTAGGGGAGGGACTTGATATTAATGAGGTCATAAAAGGTACTCACGTCTTGATTCCGTACAATATTGACGGGGTTAGACGTGTTGGAGGTAGCATGTACGTAGGTGGGCTTGGATCACTCGGAGACTACTAAGGAAACATTCGCTTCAAGCATACCAAAACAGGATCAAATCTCTATTAGTATTAAGGAAAATTAATACTAACTAATTATTTACAACATACTTAATTTCTTTAGCAATACATTTTTAATGATTCACTTATGGGTCTGCCAATTACATTTTAAAACATAACATTTAAAAAAAATTAAATTATTTGAATATAAGAGAATAGGAGGGTATGTATAAGAAATGTGAGAAGAAACAGAAAAATAATAGACAAAAACTGCGTAGATGAAGAACAATACAGAAACAAATTAAAGGAAATAAATTTTCTAGGGAAAAATAAAGAAAAACGGCGTGGTCCGAAGAAAGAAAGCAAAATTAAGCAGAAATGATAAGGAAATTTTGGGATAAAAGAAAGACGAAAATAAAAAAGAAAAAGTAACGTAATTAAATAAAATAAATAGTTTAGTATTGTAAACACAATGAGAGAATATTATTCACTTTAATAAGGTTTTGTTTTAAATGTATCTAAAAATCAATGATTTATTTTAAATATTAAAAAAGATTAAAGAGCATATTACGCATAGAAGTGAACAGAAAACATTGGACAATAGTGAAATGTTTATGGAATTAAGGATATTTTAACTTTTCATCCGTTGTTCCCCATCCCAATTAACAGTGAAATGCGAAACTTGGTTAGGGATGGTTAGGCATTGCTTTGCCATTAAGTCTAATATTTTTTTGAAAATAGTTTTATAACTCTTTCTTTGTTTTTTAAAACATGGACCTGGTCTACTTATATGGAAAAAAACTTTATTTTGTTAGTGATGTTTAACTAGCTGATTCTAGAAAATAATTTGATGTTAGGCGAGGGAGAGCTGTTGCTCTGATATTAATTTAAAATATTGCACAATTTTAATAAAATGTTAACTGAAAATAATTTACTGCAGACAAACAGTGTAATGAAGGGGCATATTTTACATATTTTTATTTTGAAGAGAAAAGATTTGTCCTGGCCGGGATACGAACCCGGGGCGTCTGCATCTCTAGTGCAGTGCTCTAACCAAGACTAGAGAAGCAAGGGGTTCGAATCCCGGCCAGGACAAATCTTTTCTCTTCAAAATAAAAATATTTAAAAATAATCACCATCAAAAGAACAATATATAAAAATAGGATATATTTTACGTTTTACGTAACAGTTTTGGGTTTAACTTTTGATCAAATCAGGTAAAATACAATGTTTATTTTAATTTATACAACGTTATATGAAATGAAAATTATGGTCGTGTTGCAGTGTCTAAAAAAAAAAATTAGAAAATGTTTATTCCGCCCTTATGTTTTGGGATAAATTCAGAGTAAAATATAAGATGATAATAAAATTGGAAAATTAATAACAGTGAGGTTAGGTAGCAGTAAATTATAATATGTGCATTGAATTATAATATAGGGTATTATAATTATCACTTACAATAATATTTATTTTATTATTCAATTATTATAACTATTAATACTAATTTATATTATTACGTAATCTATTAAATTATATAAAATGTTTTCAGTTAGTATAAAAACTGGTTTTTTGAACCGACTTCATTAAACATGATATATTTTCATTGTGTATTTTATCATTATTACAGCCAGATATCACCAGTTATCCCCTGGAATATACATGATTAAAATACAAAAAAGACACCATAGAAAAAAAATTGGATCACACAAAATGAGTCCTTTTATATAATATAAATAATACAAAAGACTTTTCAGACCTTTCTATAAAAGGTTGTTACAATCAGATGCTCTAAAACCTTCTAGGGAGCTTTTTTTCTTCTTTTTTAATCAAAGTGCCATAGAATATGATACAATGACGTATCCATATAATATGGTACAATAACGTATCCAACAGGCTATTTATTTCTATATATATAGGTGTGATTATAAATCTGAACTAGAAATAAAAGAATTAAATACACTGTTGATTAAGTCATTGGATCTGGAGCACTACCAGTGAGGCAAAGATTAAATGAGAGTATATTTCATGAAAAATTAAAAATGCTGCAATGAAACGTTATTTTCATGATCTTCCTGAACACAAAATGACAACAATAAGGCTTGGCGAACCCAAAGATTCGATGCAATTACTACCAATCTTTGTTAACAAACTACCGTCCACAGACCTCAACCCAAACCTAATCTTATAGATAACTTTTAATGCAATCCTCCCACTTACAACACGGTCTACTCCTCAGACGTTAGAATTCCCGCGTTGCTAAGCAGTAAAATTAACTGAATATATGCTCAGCAATCCCGCATTGTGTAATATTCTAAATCTTCTAGTACTATCAACCTTTTTCGGACAGAACAAAAATTATTTCTACGCAATACCTTGTTTTTGGACAGCTTGTCCCATGTCAAAACGGATAATATTTTATATTTTGAATCATTAATTTATGCTACCTAATGTTGTGTATATAATTTTATGTAAACAATTATATTTTACTCCTAATATCAGATGGAATGTATTTATTGTCCTGATTTCTGCAATCCTTAGCGATGTAGTTGACAAAATAATTCAAAACCTTGACAAATGTAAGACCGTATCTAACAAATTACTTGATAAATGATAACTTGGAAATCTGTTCCGCATGTTGTCGCTTTGAATTGAGTTACAGGTTTTAACTGTTTATTCGTTTCGTTCTTAATATTTTCCAAAAATAGAAGTCATCGTGAGCTTTAGTATGGAAAAGATGATGTATTATGGAAATCGAATAGATTTCGGTAACCATTTCATCATGAAATAAAAGTTCCAACTAACATTCCGAATAATAAATGATATGTTTATTAAAACGTTCATTTCTAGATGATATGATTACCGAAGTATACACATTCCTCATAATTGCATTCTCTTTTCCATAATGAAGCTCATGATAACTTGTATTTTGGGAAAATATTAAAAATAAAACCAATAACAAGTTAAAACTTGTAACTCAAACCGACAATCTGCGGAATAATTACCAAAACGTGTTATATCTCCATTAAAATCTGGATACCTCTTGGCTTAGACTCAAGAAATTAATTAAGTGGCCGTAATTCTCTTCTATAATAAATTATTCCATGACGTCATTCTCGAACCTATTATGAATGCCGATTCAATATAACCTAGAAATTTCAGATTTAAATGAAAAAGTCTGTATTAAAAGTATAGTTTAAACCTTGCATTCTTTCTTACCCGGAATCGACTTACGTGTTTTTTCTTGGAATGAATAAACTCGATATTACATTTATCTCTTCAACGTTTTACATGCCCTCGCCTCTTACTTATTTACATTTTACCCGCTCGAAAAGAAAACTCAAGTAAGAACGTTCCCAGTATAACCGTAAAGTTTCCTTGGTGAAATATTGAAACGGCACGTCAACCTTTCTGGCCACTGAGGGACGTTTCAAGCCCTGTCAAGAATTTAAATGATGCTTTTCCTCTACAATTTTTAAAATAAGTTCGAACCGAGTTCCCTTTAATGTTTATCAGAACGCAGGGACAACTTTGTTCTTACAGATCAAATGTAGTAGCTTCATAATTAAAGATAATATTGACTGATTAATTCAACGATGGGTGAGTAAACAAAGTAAAACAAAAAAAATATAGGGAGCAATGAGGACTGAATGTATTAAATGAATGATGACTGAATTATTTAAATTTGTAAATTTAAACTATTAACATTAGCCTGGTTTTCATGTATACTGACACTCCGAACAATAATTGAAGTTCTAAATCAATTATAGATTAGATTAGAATAGAAAAATAACTTTATTCTGGGATTAAGTCCTTTCAGAATGACAAACATGACAGAAAAAGAAACATTATATATAAATATATATATATATATATCTGGCTACATAATAGCATAAATCATAAAGTATTTAAAAAGTACCAACAAAAAATAAATAAAAAGTACGAAACCTGACAAGATAGTAACCAATTATAGAGAATAAATAAACTAATAACATCAGCATGAGATAGTGTGGATTTAACTGTTCCAATAATTTCTTTACATAATGTATATCCTCTTTACGAAAAAAATACAAAAACAACTAAGCAACAAAATCAATTATTCAATACTGATTCATTTAAGCAAATGACTAATCTGCTTAGAGAGCATATTTTTGGGAGGCTAGGAGATGTTGGAAAAGCGAGGATTTAAATGAAGGGAGTGAAGAAGAATGACGGATCATAGGAGGGATTGATTCCACGTTATGGTGTACCGGGCGAGAAAGGAATGCTCGAATGATTTGGTTCTGTGGAAACGAGTATAGAGATCGGAAAGAGTCTAAAACATAATTATAGTTTGAATGATTCCAACTTCAAATTTGTAAATTTAAATTATTGTCATTAGTCTGGTTTTCAATTATACTGACACTCCGAACTATAATTATATACATTTTCAAGTAGTGTATTTATTAATCAAAACATATGTTGGACTCCACAAGCCGAATACGAAATATCAATAATTTAAGTGAAATAATAATTAGTATGCAGTTATAATATTTAAACATTGTATATACATAGATGTTGTATATACATAGAACTTTATTTTCATTTTTAGCATTATTATCATCAGTCGCCCAACAATGCTCATTATTAACTATGACAAATAAAATCTTTTAGGGGAAACGAAAAGTTCAACTAGTTATTGATGTTTTAATTTAGTTATTATCAGTATTAATTGCACAATTATTAATTAGGACCTTTTAATTACATATAATTATTCTTACATCAATAGAATTCTCACCTTTAAACTTAAGTTGATTAATAGCACATTTACTTGTTATAATAGCATTATAGTTGTAAATATCATTAAACTAAATAAAAAAAAAAAAAGTTGATTAAAAGAAATTTTATAACTCATGGATAGGCCGCTAGGTGTCGCCAGTACCGCGCAATACATCATGAGCACTTCGGTGTCGCAAATCCATAAGTTTTTCCCCTACCAAAAGTAGCTAAACGCGGCTAAAGAAGTTTACAATTAAAAAAAAAGCGAAAACATGCACACTTACATAAAATTCCTAAAAACACGTTCTTTACTTTTTATGTATTAAACACAATATATCATATATAAGGATATTTTTTTAATTTAACATATGGGATCTAGGATCCTCCTGGATCCAGCCCAGTCTCTCTAAAGTGGGTACCCAAAATAAGGGTCAAAATCTGGCGGTTGTGCATGATCTAGGAAAAATCACCTCTCGGCATGTACTGAACCCCAGACCCTTTCAAGGGTTGTGGTGGTAAAGGTTTTTTAATTATTTATTGTCACAGCAAGACTTATGAACTATTTCATTAGATGCATCTACTGAGCTTCCTAGCGCTTCCACATTTCCAATGGCATTCCGAATGGAGCTTCTTCAATTTGGTCACTCCTTGATCCATTCTCCAATAGCAGATCCCATTCCTAAGCTGTACACTCTCCTACAGAACGGCTTAATTAAAAATCCCTTATCATTCGTTCCTCTTTCTGCTGAAACTCCTCGCCCATCACATTAGTAAAACTTCATCGCTCACTTAAAAACTAATTATTTCTCCACTTCCTTCATAATCAACAGTCGGAGAATATGCAAAATTAACAATAAATAAAGGCCATTTTTGTAAATAAAAAAGATCTAAACTGACGTATAATAATTTTTTTAAGTAGAGGTAAAATGGTCGAGGTAGACTTATTTAGACAAGTTGGAATCTTCATCCGTCTGCCCTACGGATGGCCTAAAACATAGGTCAAAACGTAGGCACAAATTAATAAGACTATTTTATTTTGTGTAATTTATTGACTCCATCCCCTTAGAATTATCCAGTCAATCATTTCCATTTGTAAATTAATTGTTTTACTCCCATGTTTCGCTAGTTCGGTCGAGAAATTTTGGCTAACAATACAATGTTTCACATTCTTTCTCATTTTTTGTAGTCCGGTTCTGAATCTGAATTTTTATGAAGTCCATAAAGACCGAACTAGTGATAAAGTAAATTTTGAAGTTATCCGCTTTTAATCCTCAATACATCGTACATTAATATAGCTTTAACTAGGCGCTTATTGGAATAAAAATACCTTAATAATCGGTTTAGAAAGGTTCATTTTTAAAAATCATATCCAGAAGCAACTACGCCACATAAACTGGCCCTACAATAAAGGGGTATAAAGGGAGTGAAGAATGGCTTAATAATATTTCAGATATAGAATTGTAGGCATTAGTCTCTGGCAAGGACCCAAGAAAGCGAGACCCAGAAAATAGAAAGAAAATGGTTCTGCATGATAAATGAAGTGACCTGGGTTCGTAGCTGGAAAAATATGAAAGCAAAAGAAAAATAAGGATTAGGTTAAAGAAACTCAGAACTTTAATTGCCTAATATAACTAATGATTTAATTGATAAAGATATACTGATGATTAATACACCTCTTCTCAAGTTTTGTTTTGTGTCATTTTTTATCTAGTTCCTAACGTATTGTAAATAATTGTACATTAACTAAGGTCAGGCATTAAAAAAACAAAACAATTTTGGTATGAGCCAACTATTAAATTGTTTAATGAATAAATATACATTTATTTGAATATAGCAAGGCTAGCGGTTATTGCATGCTGCATCCATGCATGGTGATTCCTTCAGAGGCGCACAGTCGAAGACACATGATTCAGCGAATTCCCAGGTGGTATAGAATAAAATTCGCTGATGTACGACTTCGAAATATCTATCGGCTGCAAGTGGACCGTACAACGCCATTTGATGGAGTATTATTAATCTGTCCTTCTTGTCCTATCATCATGTGTAGAGAGGGAAAATGGGGTACTTGTGTATTAACCGGTACCCATGAAACTTACCTCCTTATCTCGTGTAACCTCTTCTTATGACTAGTCTCATTTGAGTTATTTGTATGTGTGTTATTAATTTGTTTTCTGCATTGTTTTTTTTGTGTGTTTTCTAACTAAATTTGTTTATTGTCTTTTAAAAGTTATGTGTGTTTGTCTAACTAAATTTGTTTATTGTCATTTAAAAGTTATGTGTGTTTTGTCTTATTCCTTGTGCTATTGCCTATTTTAAATGTACAGAATAACTATTTGGGAATTGCCGCTTGTAAAAGAAGCTGAGAAATACTTCCAGAAGTTTGGAATAATACCAAAGATGAATATGTGTGAAAAAGGTCATCAAATGGATTTTAAAAAAGACAGAAATGGATGTGTTTTCCCGGGAATGTGGGAAAACATTTATATAAGAGTGACGTGGTCTAGAATTAGCCTTTTATAATTACATTTTGGACATTTGAATTTCCCTTGATATGAATAAGGTGTTACCAGTATCAGAATTATCCGTGTTCAGGTTATAAACAATGGCGGATAATAGTCCCTGGGTACCGGCTAATACACAAGGAACTAAAATATCAACATAAATATGAAATTATGTTATTATTAAAAAAGAAATAATTGCCTGTTTCATTATAGCGAGATGGAGGCCAAGGAACCATCATTTGGATTCAAAAGTGTCTTTCATACATCCCACTAATGAGGATTTTAATTAAGGGAAGATAGTAATCAAAACTTAGTTGCTACTTCCATGACAAATACAATAGAGTCATCTAACTCAACGTTCTCTTAAGCTAAGATAAAGGATTCACGATAATTCTACGAAGATTCATTACAATGAATGTTACAACATTCTACTGGCAATAATGAATAATGCTCTCTTCATTCATTTTTTCCCCTTTATTGAACGACTAATATCATGCTGATTTTTGCTATATATTTTACATTCATTCATAATTAGCAATTGTATCCAATGCCTAACAATGGTTGTGTAGTCATATACTCTTAAGTTCACAGTAGCTTTGAAAATGGTCGTGAGTACAGGTATCAGTAACATTTTAACACGAAATAATTTATTTTATAATTTCTTATATTCTTGCTAAGGTTCTACATAAAGTTAGTTAAAAAGAAAAGAATAATTGCAGAAAATCAACTACCCATTTACTAAAAAAAATATTCTTTACCAAAATCACGGCTCGGCAGGTGGCCTTAGAATTTTTTAAAGATAATAAAAAATCGTGGTTATGGGGACGTAAAATGGTGTTCCTTAGCCTCTGCGTTGTCAGATACTCGGTAAAGATTTCTATCCTACTAATAATAGCTGGATAGACAAAATTTAAGGCACATATTGTAGCCTCACCCGAATAGCCATATTAGCATAAAATGGATTTAAATAAATAAACAAACAAACCCTTGTAAAACTCATTTCAATAAATACAACGAAGTCGGGAGTTTTGAGGATTGAAATTTTGGAGTTTTAGGTCTAAAGTCAACACATTCACTTGTTATTTATTTATGAATTTATTCATTGGAATTTACAACTGTAATATAACAATACAGGAAGTAAATTTTAGGAATGTTACATAGTGGCACGGATAAAGACAAGTAGAGAAACGACTCATTGGTAGTATTCAAATGTAAAATGAAGAAGGTCACGAGGCCATTTTTCACTTGTTATTAAACAGGATATGTTCGAATAATTTCAAAATTTTCATTTTACCTTTTTAAATAAGTGTTACGAATCAAATTATTAATATTTTCCTTATCGTCATGTGATATATCTTTATAATTTTATATTAATCCTATAATTTATTCTTAAAATTAATTGTCCAAAAATGGATACATTATCTTTTGATAGAACTCTCATATATTCTTTTATAGTTTCATTATAATTCTGTTTCTTCAACAGGGCAGGTAGAATTTATAGAAAAAGAAAAATATGAAACTTTTTCTTGAATAACAATGCATTTGGAATCTCATGGACGATTAAAACAATGATTGGTCCACTAAAAACAAAAATAATTGATTGAAAACGGATGGAAATATGCAGATTATTCCAGTAAATTTAATCTTCTCTTCGTGATACTTTTAAATTGTAAGTACTTAGATAACTTGATAAATCCTTTTGATCCCAATTTAACCAGGAAAATAGACTTTATTTAATTTTGAGAAGACCTTAATATCTCTGAGGGAAAGATTTATTGAATGATTGGACAGTATTTTTAGAATCTTTTCCATTGGGTCCCCGTCAACCCTGGTCCGACCCCTGTCACTGCTCCCCGATCGAGATTAAGAAAGTAATTAGTTTCTTATTTCAATTTCTTGGCTTACTAGAGCATAAGATTGTCCGACAGGAATTCATAAGACGTTTTATCAAGAAATCATTTGATATTTCCTCCGAAGTTTACAATCACTTAGCCATCACTTAAGGAGACACAGTTACAAATTACAGAACTGTAGGAAGATAATAATTGATAGCTACAGAATAACAGAAACTTAGGTTGTATGACAGAACTATAAAATTTCAAAAATAATGTGATGTTAAGATGATCAGAAATAAAATAATTGTGACACAAAAACGTATCTACGAAATTGCCACTTTTCACTTTCTTTTATTTATGAGTGAAAACAAACAATAGTAAAAAACACAAACTTATTTCCGTGGCAACGCATAAGATTTAGTAACTCTAAAATAAAACATGAAAAATATCATTACATTCTAACTTATTCTAAAGCGTCAATTACTCTATCTATCTATGGGCCACCAACGAATTTAGTAGTTTCATGTTAGTAGGTCCAAAGACAATCCAGATTTCAGATACTGAGCATTAAGCTCGAAAAAGAAAGAAATATATTTTTAATCATGGATTCCCAGTCCATCTTTTCCGGACTCACATCGGGACCCCTCCCACAACCAGGCAGCCTTAAAGATGGACCAACATCTTAGGTAGGCATGTTGGACACAATAAAATAAAGTTTTCTTATTTGGTTTTATCTTTGACTGTACCCCTTGACCAGGGAGCGGAGAGGCTCAGTGGTAGAGCACTGAGTTGCCATGCCACCATAAAATCCTGGTTCAAATCCCGCTGCAGGCATGGCTTTTATTTAGCATGTTTGCAGCCAGAGATGGATCATATGGGATATAGCCCCCCCTGGGGCTCACCCACCCTCTATAAAATGTTATGAAAATAGCCTACCCAAAATACGGAGGGAAAATCTGAGCGTAATCTCGGACAAGAAGTCACCTCCTTGCAGAACCGTTGTCCAAGAAACAGTCTCTCCTGGACCCCATACCAGTTCATATTGGGCACAAACTAAAAACTTGATCAATAAGCAATTGTTAAAGAAAATAAAAATAAAAGTATGTAATTTATGTACCTTATAGACTATAAGTCTAAAGGCTATACTTACCTACTTGGCAAGTATGTAAATTGCAGTAATATAACACTTTACTTTGCCTAGCATATTAGAAATTATTACATTAAATATTATAAAGTGTAAAAATTTCCATAATATTATAAAGTCTAGTTAAAGTATATATTAGGAAATTACGAATATCCCTACCCTATTTTTGCGCAGTATGTTTAAATATATTTCAACTTCATTCTTTTTTCTTTTTTAAATAAAAAAATCTAAATTTACTATTAATTTATTTGTAAAAATCTGTCAATAGTAATTTGTAAATAATGAAATCAGAAAGTTTTAACCAGTTTGCTAAATATTTGGGGCTTAATAGGATAATAAAAAAATAGGATTTTATAATAATTACAAAAATAGTACTTAATAATTATTTCGTTATTATAAGTAAAGATAAAATACCACGTTGAGCATTAAAGAAAAATAAACGAAGCAGGGTGACTAGGAAAACTTACTAATGAAGAAACAAACATTAAGATAAATTAAATGAGAAAATTCTGAGATTAAGCTTTAACTAGGGAAAGATTCCCGGGAACATCTGGCTAACCAGTAATGGAATTTCGCCTGTGGTGCAGTACCTCGTCTACCAACTCTCTCAATTTCTTTAGAACGAAAGAAGGGTGAAGAAAATGGAGATAGAAAAAAAAGGAATTATATTCCTTATTGGAAGTAACAACCAAAGACGAAGTAGCCTCTATCTAATTACGGAAAAAACCACTTGGAGTTAAGTGTGTCGCCAATCTAGATCCACTCTGATTCTCCCTCCCCCTGATCTCTTAAATCTTTCACTACCTTAAATTAACTGCAATAATTTCTTAGGTTACTGAAATATTTATGTTTTATATATTAACTCCCATCCTTCAGATATTTTTATGACCCTTCTTCGTTTTATAATAATATGCCAACCAATAAAATATGCCTTGAATATCTTTCCAGTTTCGCAATTTTCTTCATAATTTTTCAAAATGTGATGAAATAAAAAAACAATAAAAATATAAAAACGTTGTTAAAATAGTGTGAATAAGAAAAAAAATGCGTTATTTCCACATCTGGAAATTAACTGTCAAAATTATGAGATAAAACGTGATAAAATCGTTATAATTATTTCAATGTGATTTTATGTTTATATTTCAGAATAATTCTTAACGAAATTACAATTCTCCTGAGCTGCCGTGTCGAAGGTCCCAGGTTCAATTCCGGCTGTAGCAGATTTGTATTTAATCTGTCAACAGCCAGGGATGGATCTTAATCTCCTTATTGGGGCTCACACCTCCTTACAATAAGTTCCCTTGGGAGGGAAAACCGGAGTTTTGGGCGTGATTTCTTTCCTCTTCCCTCACCGAACGTTCGGTAATGTTTTCTGCACCTTGGAATGCCGAATGTCCCAAGTTTAATCTCATAAGAAAAAGAAAACTTACGAAAATTGCAAGTTTGCTTCGACGATTCGATGGCATATTAAAAAATGTTTGTTTTATTGCAGTGATAGTAAATATTATCAGAATAGAGACGATTGTGTTTGAGTGTGATTTCCTACATCTTCCTTCGCCGAACGCAGTGGTAATGTTTTCTGCAGCTTGAACTGCCGAGTGTCCGAGTTTAATTGCAAAAAAAAAAGAAAAATTACGAAAATCGCGTGTTAATTTGAAGCATTTAAAAAAAACGTTTGTTCCATTGCAGTGGTAGTAAATATTATCAAAATAGAGAGGATTGATAAGAACACACTACAATCTGTATGCATGAACATATAAACAACAGAAGTCTTCTAATTCCACTTAGAATTTCATTTGGAACGACCCAGTATTCATTCTTTTTAAGTTTCCTTAATCCTTACAACTAAATTCTGTCACATCACATCCTCCATCATCTTTTATAAACACCGTTGGTGATCAATATCTTTCAAAAAATCACCGACCCCTTCAAGATTATAAATGGTTTATCCAAAAGGTTCAATAAAGGGGACCAAACCTCCGGGGATGTAATAAGGAGAAAAGATTGATCATGAAGGAGCAGGGCCACCCACTCAGCGGCAAAATATCCCTTGTATTATCCCTTTAAGGATCGGGGGAGAGCAAAATGCGAAAAGAACTCGCCCTTAAGCCCTTCGTATTAGCCAACTCTTCACAAACTGCATTTACTCGGACAATATAAAGAATATCGCTATATTTATTTTCTTACCGAACTATAAATGTTATTGCGGTTAACAAACGGTGGACGACTTGTAAAAAAAAAAAAAAACCTAAACCACTACAACCCATGAAGGGTCTGGGGTTCATTAAATAGTAGAGCCAATTCCACTATGAATTTCATATGGAAAGACCCAGAATACATTCTTTGTGTTCCCTTAATCCTTTCAGCTAATTTCTGTGACATCACATTCTCCATCATCTAATATAAACATAACAAAAACTAGTGATCAATATATCGCAAAAAATCAGAGATAACACCCAACCGCCAGATTTTTTAAATTATTTTGGGTACCCACTTTATAGAGGTTAGGTGAGCACTAAGAGGATCCTAGATCCCATAGGATTCATCTCTAGTCGTTAACAAATTAAATTAAATTTTTCCAGCGAGCGGGATTCAAACTCAGGACCTTCAGTATACCAACTCAGCGCTTACCACTGAACCAGTCCGCTCCCCAGGACGACTTGTAAGATAGGTGTACACCAACAAAACAACTTTATTTGCAATTTTACATATACAAGCAGTATTTGTGAATACATGTTCCGGACTACCTTTACATGTTTAAAGACAGAGATTTTAATTAATTACAGTTACCTTTTATAAATAAGTTTCACAATAGCAGGAAAAATGTAGAAAAAATCAGCTTAAGACAAAGATAGGTGTATGTTTATAATGATATCGAGCGCATGGATATAAAAGAGAAATTCTTATGTGAACTAACTAGATGACTTTTTGACACTTGACTATCATTATAACTTATTGACTACTATAACTCTAACTTATCACTACTCTCTTACATACTATAAATTATCCCTCTTCTCTCTAGTTCTTGGCGGAAGAAACTACCGTTTCTTGGGATAAGAAAAAATCCTGAAGATCCTCGGTCGGGATAATGAGACAAACTTATTAAAATATTGTAGAGTCATTGATCCTCGTGAGGTGTGCAAAGTTTCAATTCAATTAGATATTTTGAAGTTAAAATTTTTCCGATATAAACAAAATGGTATACTATTTTTTAATCAAAATAGCAGCGAAAAAAATATTTTTTGACCGTTCGTATTTTTTTGTTTCTAAGCCTCCTTTATTTGTATTAGTATAATACCATTGCAATACATCCATAATAGTAATATAAAATTACAATAACAGAATATATACATAAAAATATTACAAACTTCTATTACCCGAAAGTATGTTAAGGAGTCACATCATAATATATTTTTTAATATTTTTAGACCGGGCGCACCTTGAGACGCAGTCCAACGCAGGGTAGTGTAGCAAAAAGTTTTGTGATAGATTGGTTTGAACGAACGAGCGTTAGTTGTAAGGCAGGCCATGTGTGAACCACCTTCACGCAGTGTTTGTGACACAGATTACTGCGAATGTGTTAAGCAGTTTTTGTTAAAATTTATTTTATTTCAATATTATTTCAAATCACATAATATTGTCATTTCAGCATTACAGACTCCTGAATAAATTTTATCATGGACAAGACTAAGGACTTCATTAAATTGGTTACGATTTAAATTGTTGAACTGTTTGTCGGAAAATTCCGATGTTCTAAACAAATTGGCCGTGACTTTTTCTTTTCTTCAAATACATGCTCTTCCATGTACATTTATTTCGGTTTGATAGTGAATACAAAAGTAAAAGTTCATCCATTTGTTCGCCTGAATCAGACTCGGAACTTAGGTCAAGTTCGTTTAGTTCGTCCTTTTTTACGTTCGACGACCGATTATATACAAAGATGACAAGAAACTGCGTTTAAATATGCGGTCATATGAGTGGCGCATCTTTTTAACTGCTCTAATCTGCCTATCCTACAGTACCCTGCGTTGAACTGCGTCTCAATGTGCGCCCTGCCTAAGGTACTTCATCAACGTCAAACTGCTAAGTGTTATTTCTGACCCTAGAAATTACGCTAACAACCATTCTAAGAAGAACATGTTAGAAATTTTAATTAAGATTAATTTCAATAAATAAACAAAAAAAACGGTGTTGCAATAAATTTATTTAATATATTTTAAAATGTATGTGATATTTAAAGGAAAAATGATTAATTTTATTCAGTTCATCCTGCATTTGTTAAAAGGACTAATGATAAATAAATCTTGAAGATCAGTCAGAACTAGAAAAAAATTATAGTTTAGAAAATTAAAATTTTATAGTGAATTATCCAATCACCGAACTTCCTCGAGCGCAGTGATAGCAATAGAGATTCCCACAGTATTTTCTGATTCAAATAAAAAATCGGACAATGTATATTTGAATAGCCATATTAAACAAATGATAATTTCTGAAATAGAACCTTAAACTGTAAGATAGCTTATCAACTGGATTTTTTTTTACGATGAAACTTGGCGAACCCGAAGGCTCGATGCCAACACCACTAATCTCTGCTCACACACTTCCGTCCATGGACCATTACCTAAGCCCAAATCCGCCAGGTCACTCTTTACGCATTCCTCCCAACTACCTTTATTTTTTAAATGATAAATTCATGTAATCATGTATACAAAAATTTAGTTTTTGTTTCATGTTCTGAGGTAACACAGAACATTAAAGGCGTGATAAGAGTTTATTAAGATAATTGAGTGTATTCGCCCAGTTATTCTTCCATCCAATCATACTGATTCATGTATTCATCTATATTCCGATCAGGATTGAGTCCCATACAGAGATGTCACATGTCTTTAGAGATTGTTTTATTCATGCTGACGATGTTGGCCTCTTTTTTTTGCGATTTTTATAGTCTCCTTAACTTTATAATCATTGAATAATTTTATATTGAACTTAAAACTATTTTTTTATGATTATTACAATGTCCCATAAAGGATAACAAACCTAAAATAATTTTAGGTAATTCACTATTCTTGTAACCTTGTTTTCATATATTTTTTATTTGTATTACCTTATACCTTAATTTGTATTACTTTCTTTATTACCCCTTCTTTGTAATTATTATAATACCATATTCTTCCTTATTAATTAATTTTAGCTTTTTTTCTTTTTAATTTATTTCCTGAAGAATATATTACAATACTTCTTGTTTAGTTACATGTGCATATTATAAAATTATCCATCTGTAAATTTCTAGAAAAAATTCATTTTAGTTTTTAACCCTAAAAACTCTTGTGCTGAGTAATGATTTGGCCAAGACCACATTTAGCCACGCATTTTTTTGGCAATTAAGAATTGAATAATAATTTTTCAGTAATTATTCCGCAGGTTGTCGCTTCAAGTTGACTTTCAAGTTTTAACTGTTTATTAGTTTCCAAAAATACAAGCTATCACGAGCTGTAGTAAGTCAAAGAAAATGTAACTTTCTAATTATGAATAATAAGTAGATTTCGATAATCATTTCATCAAGAAATAAAAGTACTTCAAATAAAACTTCGAGGTATAGATGATATATGTTAAATGAAATGCTCATTTCTAGATGAAATGATTACCGAAGCCTACCCATTTCTTATAGTTACATAGTCTTTTAGCTCATAATAACTTAATGTATCCATTTTTCTGCTAGGTCATACCCAGGAGGGTCAACGAATCCCACAGTGTGTATCTATGATGGCTATTATGTTAATTAATTTATCTACCAAATCCAGACTCAAACCCGGGACCTACAGCAATTTAAAGGAAAATAACTATATATAGAGGTTTGTTTATATTCTACTTTCACCTTACCACTACCTGAAGTGACATACCAGTCGTGGGTAGGTGTTTTCACCAGCCATGTCATAACAAACAGAAAGTGAATTCACAATACTCAAAAGATTTTTTTTTACTAAAGTGATATCTATATTCCATTTCTATTAAGCGTTCATCGCTATTCGAAAAGGAATGTTGATAGTCGGGAACGAATTCTTACTTTCGCTTAACACAGTGAAAACCACCTCGGTTAATCAATGTGTTCTGAAACAATCGTCATGAAAGCAAAAGCGGAACGATCGTAGGATTTCTAAGGTTGTTGTATGATTAAAGCCATTAGGAAGCAAAACAACAATTAAATAATCTATAAATAAATAGAATTACTTTATCTAGACCTAATTAATCTAACTATATTGGTTGACAAGAATGTATATTTAGGGTTCGATCTATCTATACTGTATTGTTTATATATATATATATACTACAATAACAACTTTGTCATTTAATTGAATTATATATTTTTATATCTTGTTGATAAAGCCATGTATCAAGGCAATATTTAAACCAATTATCAAATACTCTATAACTAGTTAGTAACATTTAGTGTGTTCACTATCAATGTAAATTAAAAAATGCAACGATAAATAAATGGACGGTCCCTAGGTACAGAGCTAAAATAGAGGTTATCGGAAAGCGTAATGAAAGTTCAAATCACTCTTCATTACGCTCTACTATAACTTCAATTTTTGACGTGTAGCTTTGTCCGTAGGGACCGTCGAAATAAACATAAGCAAAGTAACAGAAAATGGAATTATATAATGATACACAAAATATGAATATACAAAAGCATGGATATCTACAGCATATACTTGCACATATCTCATTGCAAACATTTAATTTGGGCCTACTACTTCATTACCATTTCAAACATGCATAACAGACAATAGAACAGTCATTTGATGTTACAGTATTTTTTTTTTCCGCCTATCTACCAGCAGTTAACTTATTAGCTAAGGCCAATGAGGTATAACCTCTTACATTATAATAATAAATAAATAAATATAAAAAAATTAATAAGCTGTTGTTGGCGTACTTTTAAATTGCCACTACAAATCCAGAAGAATATTTACTATGCAATATATTTTTAGTACACTTAATTCATTTATTTTTGAATTCAATATGTGTGATTTGGCAGTATAATTAATTTGTTTTATTCTTAAGATTCGAAAAATATTTTTTTCTTATCAAAAATTCAGAATGAAATTCAAAATATAAACTCATTTTCTTGAAAAAAAATGTTATAGGGAGTAATTATTCAATATCATCATCAGAAATACATTTGATAAGCAGGACATAGTTATGTTCGTTGAAATATACACTCTTTAACTGGTGTATTATGTTTCTATATCTGATAAGTAAACATTTCTTGATAAAATACCATTTATAAATTATGCATTATTTTTTAAATTTTATTATGCATTGTATCTAATTATAGATTATAATTTATATATTAAATTGTATAATTTTTGATTTATTATGTATTATTATTTCAACGGATATTAATGTATTCGTTATTGTAAGAGGTATAATAATAATATATACCAGTAATTTCACATTATTTCTTTCTACGATATATATTTAGTTCACACTGGTTTTCATGAAAAAGAAATACATGTTTTATTAGATAATTAAGAATTTTTTATTTTTTATATAATACAATACAATACAAACGTATATAATTTTATACAATAATCTCTACTGTGTACTTGATATTTAGTATTTTCAATGTTAATAACTACGATACTCACATATTAGTCCTATTTTAATTATTATGTTCTTTAAAAAAGTATAAATATTCAAGAATAATTAATTTAAAACATGAAACTCTCCTTAATCCACCAAGATTTTCATAGGATTAAAAAATGTATTTTAATATCATGTCTTAATATTTAATATTAGTGTAAATACACTTTTTTTTGTGTTTATTAAACATCTATAATTTTAATGGGAGATCGTTTTGCGGCTTTGATTAATATGGTAAATAAAAGTATTTTTTTATTATATTAATTTCATTTTAAGGTGCAGTTAAATCTTAAATTCATTTTATTGTTTTAGATTTAGATTTAATTCGACTTCGCTTGTATTCCATTTTTTTTTTTTTTTAAGACTGCAAAGTAAGAGACCTCGTATCTATTTTATGCTTTTAACTTATTTAATTTTTACTAAACAGAAAATATACTATTGCACGATATATTAAGCAATGCATTACAAAATTAAGTATTAAGTAATATATATCTCGGGGCTAAGTTCAAGCTACTGGGCGGGTCCGCGAGTGGTGGATAGCGGGAAGGCCTACCACCTCGGCTGGTCAGCTGTGAATATATTGAATAAGCAGCCCCGAACCAAGAACGGCAGCGTTACCAGGGAGGGGGAGAGTGGCTGGTTGCGCAGCCACTCTCACAAGTACCCCAGGAGCCCAATGACGACGCTGTGACGAGGCGAGTATGCACCACCTCTAAATAAGTGCAGCCTCCCCTGCAGAGCGGGGGATGCCCGGGCAGACAGGGCCCGTAAGCCAGGGATGGTAGCCAGTCTAAGGGAAGGTGACCCCGACAGAAAACCCCAGGTCCTCCAGGTTGGGGCTTTCTATCAGGTCAGCACCCTGTTAGTGGAAAAAAAAAAGCAACCAGCTAAAATAAGTCAGAGAAAAGAAAAGCCGGACGGAAATATTGGTAAACGGACTTGGAAACGGAAAAGAACATTACAAATCGGAACCTGGAATGTGCAGAGTCTCACAAATAAAAAAGCAGAGGTATTCGCGGAAATAGATAAGTCAAAACTCGACATCGTTTTGACAGAAACAAAGGTGAAAGGGAGAGGTCAGGAAAGGATTGCAGATTTTAATTTACATTTGGAGTGGAGTGGATAAGGGTGAGCGGACTGGGGCTGGTGTCTCCATTGTGATCCGGTGGAAACACAGAAGATGCGTAAGCTTTTATGAAATGATCTCGGAAAGGATGATAAGATTGGATGTGAAGATGTTTGGCTACAATGTTTCAATTCTAGGAGTCTACAGCCCAGATAACAATAAATTAGCAACCGAGAAGGACCGTTTTGAGGATGGTCTCAGAGGCAATCTGGAGAAGATCAGGCACAAAGACCAAGTGATTATGATTGGTGATATGAATGCCCGAGTTGGAAAAGGAGCAAAAGGAAATCCGGTAGTGGGTACATAAGGGGAGGAGGATATAAATGATAATGGCTTCAGGATGTGATATCTGCGAGGAATTTGATCTTAAAATAAAAAATACTTTCTTCCAACACAGAAAGGAGCATCAGTTCACTTGGAGTAAACCGGGATTCAGACCTTCCATCTTGGATTAGTGTATCACCAAGCAGCCTAGCCTCCTACCAGTAACCGATGTAAGAGTCCTACGCGGCATGGAATGTGGTAATGACCACTTTTTGTTCAGAGCAAATGCATAGCACTGTGGAAAAGAAAGCAGATGGCATCGAAGCAAGCCACATCCACACACTTAGATGTATGCAAGTATAAGCTTCACCTGCTCAATGATGAAAGCATAAGTAATCTCTACAAAAGCCGCCTGGAAGCCAAAATGAGCGATAATTTGGAGAGTAATACTGTAGAACTGTATGAGCACATTAAGGAATGTATCCATGAAGCAGCTAGTGAAGCCTTAGGGGAGATAGAAACTAAACCTCCAGAAGAATGGTGGAACATGGAAGTAGAAGAAATGGTAGGCAAGAAAAAACGGATCTTCAATAAATGGTTATCTAGCGGAAGCCAAGAAGATTGGAGAGAATACCGAAGCCTTAACACACAGGTAAAGCGCACTGTCGCAGAAAGCAAGAACCAAGCATGGGAAGCCTGTTGCAGGAGGATTGATAATACCCTGGGCTACAATAAGATACGCGAATCATGGAGATTACTGAAGGCGCTCAGGATTTGATTCCTCTGATGGGTGAGAAGACCTGGGTGGACCATTAAGAGAAACTACTCACTGAAACAAGGCCAGAATGGTCCGGTTCATATCCAACTGAGAATGCACAAGGAAATGTTATTGTAAAAGAAGATGAAGTTCTTGTTGCACTAAGAAATGCAAAATGTGGAAAAGGTGCAGGACCTGGAGGTATTTCAGTAGAGTTGTTAAAGACAGGGGGGCCTAGATTGGTAAAGGCCCTTTCAAAGCTTATAAATCTGATACTAAAAGGGCAAGAGTTACCAAAGGACCTTAAACAGGATTTCTCACACTTATTCATAAGAAAGGAGACAGAAATATAAGCCGAAATTATAGAGGTATTTGTGTCCAGAGTTCGGTATCAAGAATAGTTGGCAGAATTCTGAAGCGAAAATTAGAAGAGGAGTTTGTCACCCCAGAGGAACAGTTTGGTTTCACTCCAGCCAGGTCTTGTACAGAAAGTATATTTGTCCTAAGGCAGCTCATAGAAAAGCGAATGGAGAAAGGAAGAGCTGTACGTTCATATAGCTTTCATAGACCTAGAACAGACTTATGACAGTGTGCCAAGACATAAGATGTGGGAATCCCTTAAGAGTGCAGGCATTAGCGATGCCTTAATAAATGCCGTGAGATGTCTGTACAGAGAAGACGTGTAGGTTATCTGAGCCTTTTTCTACCTCAAAAGGTCTTAAGCAGGGATGCAGTATGTCCCCAACCCTGTTTAAATTAAATTCAGATATGTACAGTTGTATATATTTATTAATATGCTTAAAGTCTACTCTTAATCATCAAGAATTTATTTATGATCAACATTTTAATAACACAGAATAATATTATTGTCTGAGTAGTTATCATTTGTTCATCGAATATGAAAGGATGTCTTAGTTTTAATTATAAAACTATATAGCTGCTATGTTCTTGAAAAGTAAGACGGTTGTTCTGATTTTTAAAGTTGCTAAACGTTTTACAATATAGTTGAAGGTTTTTTTGTGTTAAACATATAGTGTAAACCAGAATGTTACATTATGAAAAAATCCTTCGCTACTCCGTCGAAAAAGGTTACATTGAATAGCAAGTGGTTTTTGTATGTAGGGCAACCAATCAGTAGTTCATGTTAGTATTGTAAATAGATTTATTGAATATTGTACAAAATCATTACACAATGGATTTATCATTCAATATTATTGTTTATTAGTAATTATTAACAACGGTATTCAAAATGTGATTTCAGTCAGATCTGAAATCATTACATAGCTAAGGCATTGCCGAATCAAGATTTTTTTATTTGCTTGTCACAACTTTTAAACATTTACATATTGAAGCATAAATTTAAACAATAATTTAGGTTAATTTTCGAATTCGCAACTAAAAAATATCGAGTTTTGATGATTATTTTTTCTTGCGAAGGAATATGAGGTTGCTATATTGGTTTCTTTGCCCAAGCTATGATCTCAAGAAAAAGTCAGATCCTTTGATCTATTATCGTTATACTTAATATAATATATCAATTCTATATCATTAATTAATAAGAGAGATGTACCTCTCTTCTCCAAAGATTGACGTGGTTGACTGGCCAGGAGGTTGTTTATCAAAAAAAGATCCTTTTTAATTTCATTAAATAACATTATATTTATTTGTGGTGATCATGGTTACAAGATAGCTTACAAAACTACATACAAAGAAATGGAGAAGCTATGTGTGACTGGCTATTGCTCGACCATTGCTTCATCCAGTTCCTTACATCTTGAGTTGACCGCTCCTTCCAAACTACTGTTTCCCTATCTTAAGGGTAAATCTAATAAACCCTAAGGGTATGCCTATTACCCTTTTTATCTAGGGTACTCCTAATAGAGGCATAATATCCTATTTCTGCATTTCCTAGATATAAGTTTTTTTTTTCATTTTCATTGTTTGTTTTCACTAAGAAACTAGCGTTTCATTCATTCCTGAAAAATTGCAATTTTTTACATAGATTTTTGCGTCACTAAGGCGACGGATTGGTCCTACAGTGAGAATTCTAAACTTTTCCACCCAGGTTTAATTATGATAGGGATTTTTAAGGAGTACCTGACATCGTGCAGGCTAGGGGCCCCGTTTAACATCCCTTTTCGAAAATCCTAGGACCACCTGCTGGGCTACGAACCAGCAATCTTGGGGTTAGTAGGTTGTTATGCTAACTTTGGAGATCTCTCTGGATTGGTTTCCAATTATTTTGGTGATGAAGTTCATGTTAATTCAATTTTATTTGACCTAAATATTTTTTATTTACATTAAATCTTCTTAATTTTTATGATGGGTTCTTGCGTCATTTTAAACAAAACATGATACACAGATTTTTTTGTGTTTAAAAAGAGATCATTTTTGAATTTTTATTTAATTTATTTTAATTCTAACTACACTGAAAAAAAAATGAACCGTTGTAAAAATGAATTTCATTCTACAAATTTAGTCCTACCTCACATCCCCGTTAAACTTAGATGTGCAATTGAAATTCGCTATTACAAATGTTAAAATTTCCATAACAGAATAATGTTCTGAGTTATTGGCTTATTCGCCCAGTACCTGAATTTACCCCAATTTACCCTTAAACAAGTACCTATCTACATAACAAGTATATATATATTTTCAAACCATAATATTTATATAACCCATCCCCATAAAATTCTTTCGCTTACATAAGAAATAAGGAGCCGAACTCGTATGTTATCTCCTCTACTGGTAGTTGTGTAGCGTTGTATTGTACTGCATCTCATAATCAAGCCAGCTTTATTCTTGCAAATATATGAGAACAAATCTATTAGCGATGAGAGTTGTGAGTAACTGTGAAATAAGACATTGCAAACTCGATGGAGTATAAACTGCTAGTAAGAGAGAGGACTAAATGTTAATTAGGTTTACTGAGACGATTCAAACTTGCGTTCCAAGACTTTCGAAGTAGTCGCGAATAGCCTTAAATAAAATAGTATTCGATAGTACTAGTATACTCCTGAGTCTTTAATGGGCTGCATACATGGACTGGCTCGGTGGTAGAGCACTAAGAAGCCATCCCGAATGTCCTAGGTTCAAATCCAGCTGCTGGCAAAACTTTTATTTAATCTGTTAGTGGCTGGAGATGGATCCCATGGGATCTAGTCCTCCTACCCAGCCTCTATAAAGTGGTTACCCAAAATAAGGGGGACAATCGTGCGGTTGAGCGTGAACTTGGATCAATAACCTTCCTGCACAACCGTTGTCTAAGAAACAGTACAATCTCTACCATGTACCGAATCTCAGATCCTTCACTGGTTGTAGTAGTACAGTTATAAATAAATAATAAATAAATAAATATATATATATATTTATATATTTTATATATATATTTATATATTTTATATATATATATATATATTTATATATATTATGTTGGTTTCTACTTATCTTGACTGTTGTAGGAATATATTGTTTATGGTTCTCGAGTTTCAGTCAGTTACTTCAACTTCTTAGGCGACGTTTCGAGACTAGGTTAGTCTCATATTCATGCCCTGACAGTGAAAAAATGATCTTTTAGTGAAAACATTAAATAGCATACTAAAATTAATGTAAAATGACACGTGTAAGTATAATAGGATAGGGTGTACTTACAAGTTCCAAAGAATTGATCAATTTGTCATCAATCACTTACTTCGCTATTTAATGCTTTTAATGTGTGCTATTTAATGTTTTCACTAAAAGATCATTTTTTCACTGTCAGGGCATGAATATGAGACTAACCTAGTCTCAAAACGTCGCCTAAGAAGTTGAAATAACTGACTGAAACTCGAGAACCATAAACAATATATTTCTACAACAGTCAAGATAAGTAGAAACCAATATTTACTTTAAAAGTGTATATTGATAATCTACAGTGATATACGAGGAGATGGGATTTTACGACGACATTAAACAGACACACGGTACACATACATGCTCACTGATGAAGGGTTTTCAAAACTCATATAAAAAACTAGCCGCCGCTAAAAATAATAGAACATTTTTATTAAAATGCCGGTCAGAACAACTACTACCACCACACATTGATAATACATTCAAACGTATAAATACAACTTGTAAAATTGAAAAACGATATTTAATAGAATTCAATAGAGCCCTCTATAGGTTTAAAAAACACATTCTAAATATGGAAATAAAAAGCTCAATACTAAAAGTAGACAAACTAAACAAAGACATTGAAAACTACAAAACCGAATTGCGTAAAATAATACCACAAAATATCTACGAACATTTTTATAATACAATCAATAATGCATACGAAAAAACTTTTAAACAAATAAAAGAAAATCAAATAAAAAAGATATCAAAAGTAAATAAAAAAAGATCGGCTAATATAGGAAATGATAAGTGGTTCGTTAATCTTACTAATACCTACAGTATTTCCATCAGACGTAAAACAGTTTTTATCTCTCGGCCCTAAATATTGTATAAATTATGAACCAAATCAATTACCCGTAACATCTCTCATTAGTGACATTGAATATATAATACAAAATAATGTGATAAAACTAATCGCGATGAAATAAGAGGCAAATGCTTTTAATATAATTACAAATTACAAAAATAATAAACCTAGTAATAGTAACAAGAAAGATTTTAACACAAATAAATTGAACAAAAAAGCCAAACAATTTTTAAAATCACAACCTAATATAATAATCACGAAAACAGACAAAACAAACCAAACTGTGGCGATCAACAAAGACGAATACATAAATAAAACTCAGTTGTTACTAAATGATGTCCAAACTTATAAAAAGGTCGGTTCCAATCCTACACATAAATTGATGACAGATACTAACATAACTCTAGGATTATTAAAAAATAATAATTACATTGATATAAAAACATACAGAAAACTCATTACTAATTCCCCGACTTCCCCAAAATTATATTCGGTTATAAAAATTTTTGTTGGCCTGTGTTGCTGCTATTTCTTGAAACAAAAAAATTGCATAAAAGTTAGAAAAGATTGATAACGTATTAACAATATAAAAATATTTCAAATTAAAGTGCAACAACCTGTTATATAATAATGAACCTATTAGTCATTTAGACATCAACAAGACTCCAACATAAAAATGCAAAGAAAAGATAGCACATCTCCTATTAGCATATTAAAAAGTAATAATTAGGTAATGGCAAAACACCATTCCACAGCTACCCAACATATATTGTATAAACACACTATAAAGTAGAGCATTGGTTATCCGAACTAATGTCATCGGGTGTGGTTCGGATAATCAAAAGTTTGAAATTCACTTAAACGAAGACTAATGCCAGACAATTTATTTTATTGTATACTACGGAAGATGAACAAACAAATGCCAATAAAAATAATACGTACATAGTAAGATTTATCTAGGTTGTGAAACAAGGAAAGTTGTAAGTAATATAAGTTTGCTTCAATCTTGACTTCCTCTTCATAGCAGGTAAGTATCTAATTATTTCAAGTATAGTATTAAGTAATAAGTAATAGGTAGAAAATAAATTAATATAAAATATTAAATATTTAATTATAAATATTATTATAATTAATATTTATTAAATATTAATATATAAATATTAAATACGGTTTCTCACAACTGGCCATTTATTTAGATGTCCCACAAACAAACATAACGTCGCTATGCTAACAGGTAACGTCCGAAACAGATACACCACAGGAAGATACATACACTACGAAATAAACATTTTTCTTTATTCTAATTTTATTTTTTTACGGATGAGTTAAACTAAGTGACTTTTTTATTGAGAAATAGTTAGTATTAATGTTAAAATATAAACGAAAATATTCTGGAATAAAAAAAAGAAGCGAACAACAGAGAATGTCTTTAGATGTAGTGTTGTATTGAAGTGGAGTATAGCTGCAGTTAATTTATTTATGGGTTCAGTATGTGTTCGAGACGGTACTATTTCTTGGACAGAAGTTGTGCATGGATTGTCGTAGATCACTCTCAACCGCCAGATTTCCCCCCTTATTTTGGGTACCCACACTATACAGGCTGGGTGAGCTGTTTTCTTTATTGGGGTAAATATTAACGCTGCCATGTTAATAGCCAACTTCCGAAACGGATTAGACACAAGAAGAAGAAAATACGTATTACAGATTTTAATAGTTCGTATTATTAATTTGGTTAAAATTAAAACAAAACATCATTAATCCTATACCACTGTACTGTAATTTATGTTTATCTGTGAACGAACATACAAGGAATTTGTTTATTTGTATTCATTTACTAAGCGCTGTGCCGACACGGAAGCGTCTGAGTGATAGACCGAGGCGTAGGTGGGAGAATCGCTTTAAGAGTGACCTGGCGGATTTGGGTTTGGGTTGTGGTCCGTGGACAGAAGTGTTTAAGCAGAGATTTGCGATATCGGCATCGAGCCTTCGGGTTCGCTAAACCTTATTATTATATTATATTAATTTTTTTTTTTTTATTATCAAATAATGGACACTTATTGCGCAGTAAATAATTATCAACCATATACTGCTTTCCTTAACGGTTCCACTTGCAAGTATTTTTTAAATAATACCCGGAAAGTCATATATAGTTTCCAATGTCACGAAAAACCAATCCTATAGGGACAGCGGCCCTTCCCTTCATTGAGGGAGTTTTATTGTGGCAGTAATGGACCGCCCTTGTTGAATTGGATGGCCTTGGTAAGGTCACTTCCAGCAAGGGTTTATTGTGGGCTACTTAAACCAACCCACACAAAGACACCCAAGGGTGAATGCCGGCTGTTAATGAAAACATACTGTGAAGGGATTCCGCTTTTCAAGTGTTTTACCTTTTTAGCTGATTCACCAGAACAATCAGAATACAATAATGTTTATGCTATTGTTTTTAGGGATAAACAAATTAAAAAAAAAAAACTGTACAACTACAATCTATAAAGAGTATTGGGTTCAGTTCACAGTAGACTACACTGTTTCTCGGACAACGATTGTAAATCGGGGTGATTTGTACAAGATTATGCCCAAAATCCATGTTATTCTTACTATTTCGCCGACTAAATAGAGGCTTGGTGAGTCCCAGATCCCCATCCTTAGCTGTTAACAGATTAAATAATTTATCCGGCCACAGCCGGATTTGAACCCGGGATCTTCACCACAGGCACTCAGCGTTCTTCCATTGTTTCCTTAATTTAAAATTGAAAGAAACAAACTTTCCCATTCATCCTAAAAAGTATGTGTATAAAATATAGACTGCGATACGCACATTTACTATCAATATACTAGCGACCCCTGGTAGCTCAAATGGTAAGAGCGCTGCCACGGAGAGCCGTGCGACCCGGGTTCGAGTCCCATTCGGGGCAAATCTTTTCTCTTTAAAATTAAAATATGTAAAAATTAAAAAAATTAATAAAAAACTATTAAAAAATTATAAATAATATAATTACGTAAGTCGACAAGATCCTAATTAAAGTGATGTTGAATGGACATTCGTCCTCGTTACAAAATACATCGCAAAATTGCGGGAACACGTGGATATGGGATCGGTGAAGAGAACAGATTTGTCCTGCCTGAGAGGCGGACGACCTGGGTTCGAATCCCGGCCGGGGCAAATCTTTTCTCTTAAAAATAAAAATATTTAAAAATTAAAACAATTATTAAAAAAATAGAATATTTATATCTTATGGGGAGTAGCCGTTAATAAGTTAATTTAAATAAGAATAATACTTTTTATATCCCCAGAATGTTAGTTTTATTTTAAAATACTACAAGAAATACGTATCTATGAAAATATTTATATAAAATATGTTGCCTAATCATTTGATTGATAGCATATAAATAATGAAACTTAATCAAAACTCCTGCTGACTGTTTATTATAGGACAGGTTTTATACTTTGATTTTTTAAAATAATTGCCAATGTCATCAATTCGGAGCTTAGTCATTTTAATTAGAAAAAATTTGGAGTTAATAACAAATATTTAAATTAAACATTTTAAACATAAAATGCCTAAATTGCCGCATAAGAAGAAGGATTAATTGAAAAGAGGGAGTGAAGTGGCTCAGTGGTAGAGCACTGATTTGTTACGCCGAAGATCCTGGGTTCGAATCCCACTGCTCGCAAGACTTTTATTTAATCTGTTGGCAACCGGACATGGATCCTATGGGATCTAGGACTCTTCTAGGGCTCACCCAGCCTCTACAAAGTGGGTACCCAAAATAAGGGTGGGGAATCTGCGTTATCTAGGGCAAATCACATCACTACACAACCGTTGTCTTAGAAACAGTAAAATCTCTACCATGTACTGAACCCCAGACCCTTCATGGCTTATAGTGAAACTGGTTTTAATTTTTTTAATTGAAAAGAAAGAAATCAAAATTTTAATTTGATTAGCCATTGTGGTAAATATTCAAGGTTTATGAGCTGTATTCGTGTTTAATTTTAATCGCAATAATAAAATACAGCATCCGTTTCTAACACCTACAAAGGTACACAATATAGTGAGCTATAAGAACAAATTGTTGTATGACAAAAATTCCTGTAACATAAAATGAATTATACTGGTATATTATTAACAACATAAAGATAAAAAAATGGAACTATATTCATTGGGATACTGAGCGTCCCTTTATTTAAAAAAAAATTTATTACACTATTCCTCCTTAAATTAAAATTATTAAAAAAATATTTTCACAAATTGAATTGTCATTAAACAGAAAATATCGTTTACAATAATATTTATAATATAAAAAAGTCACTATAATTCAGGTTTATCTGTGAATGAACACATAGAGAATTTGTTTATTTAATTTATTATCACTTGACTAAAAAATATGTATCTGTTTGGTGTTTATCTGTGACAAGCAGTGTTACTTTCCAGAACGGCTAATTTTTGTTATCAGGATGGTGGTGCCTGGGACCATTCCCTGCCTAGCCATGCAAACCAGGGCACCGTTCTTCGTAATTTAAAACAATTTATTTCATCCCCAATCCCCAGCTACGAGAAGAATATTTATTCCAGACTAATATATTGCATTTCATGTTACAGCAGTTTTTATTATTCACCAGTTTATTTTTACAGCTATATTCTCATTTCAGCGCGTGTTAGGCTAGAATATTGTGTTTTATTATTAAGATTAAAATAGAACATGAATGCAGCTACATATTTTCATGCTACATACATGCATGAACCCTACATATTTTCCAAGTTGGATAGAGGTATATATCATCGTAAATCATGACTTCTTGAAATATGTTAATATTTTGATTCTTCTTTTTTTAATTTGCTCTTCGTTTTATTAAACGGTGTGTCTATTTAGTCATTCATAGTTTAAAAAATCTTATTTCTCAAATTTATGTCTACTTTTCAGGGATGTTCTCCCTGGTCAAAAATAATCCCTCTCCGACAAACAACCCCTACAAGGTCTTGAGTTCAGTACATGGTCTCTACTGTAGTTCTGTTTCTAAGATAACAATTGTTCAGGGAGAAGATTAGTCCGAGTTCAGGTTCTACCCCTAGGTTTTTCCTCCAATTAAAGCAGTTGGGGGAGCCATAGAAAGGTCTTAAATTTCACTAGATTCGTCCGTAATTGTTAAAAGGTTGTTTCCCCATTACCAGGACAATTTCTATTTTTTTGTAGATTATCTCCTAACTAAACCCCCATCTAAACCCCTATACGGTATACGGGGGAATAGGTCTATAAAGTACAGGGAACGTGAAAGTGAGGTTAGGTTGACAGTAAACAAAACATCAGCTGTTACCAGAAAAAAGAATCAACCTTTTTTGGCCAGCAAATGTGTTCAGCAGTGCTACCAACTTCATCAACACCTATAGAGCTAGTTTTTTTGTTATTTATTTTAAATATTAAAGCTGTCCAATTCTTTAACAATCGCTTAATTTAATGAATTTAACTACAAAATGTGAAGATATCATGCTTGGATTCAGCACCCTAAAAACTGTAGGAATAAGGTATTTTCAGAACAAAAGTTTTTTCATCGTTGGCCTGTGTAATTGATAAGGCTGTTCAGGGTGATTTGTCCAAGTTTACGTTCAAGCCCCAGGTTTCCCCCCCAAATAAGGGTACACGCTTAATAGAGATTGGGCGAGGCCCAGGAAAATCATGCGATTCTCAAAGATTCATCCATAATTGTTAACAGGTTGTTTTCTCATTACAAGGATATTTTTTGTCTAATTAATCATGAAACTATCTTAATAAAGGCTTCTACGTCATTATCTGTTCATAAATGTTGGAATTTAATAAGTATACTATGTAGCTAAACGTTTTTGTTAAAAAATAATATTCTAATGTTAATACTGAAGAGAAAAAAACTCATACACAAGAGACATACACTACATGTCAGGACATTAGTGGAAAAGTCCAACCAAAAATCCTTAAGTCTCTAAACTAAAACAGGTAATATAATACTACGTCTAATCATAATTATGCATTAGCTATTATGCCTAATCGTACAGAATAAATTTTCTTCAATCCAATTTCTTGTTTTTTAAATTAAATAGGCACCGAATCTCTATGCAATTTATACCAAGTATTATTTTCAATTTATTTATTATTACCCAATTAAGCATAGTGGATCAGTGGTAGAGCGCTAAGTTGTCATGTCGAATATGATGGGTCCAAATCCCTCTACCGGCAGGAATTTTTTTTAAACTGTTATAAGCCGAAGATGGATCCTATGGGATTTAGGACTCTCCTGGGGCTCACTCAGCCTCTATAAAGTGGGTACCCAAAAAAGGGGAAAATCTGTGGGTTGAGCGTGATTACCTAGTTGTCCAAGAAACATTACAGTCTCTACCATATAAGAACCTCAGAACTTTCACGGGTTGTAGTGGTACTGTTTTTTTTATTAATATCCCGTTTGGGAATCCGGAATTTATTAGCGTAGACAAGTAGTCCGTTTACCCTTGCAGCTAGACCTCAAGAGCTGGATGGATGTAGTGAACTTAATCGTGCGAGAGAAATGGGCAATTCCATTTTAATTTCTCCTCCCGCCCTCAAAGAACTAACTTGAACCTTAATCCTAATGTTCCGACTCAGAAAGATTAATTATCCCCCTAGTATTCTTTCCTTAAAACGAATTCGTAAAGTTTTAATAATTTATGTCCACTTCGCACACATCTCATTATTAATGATGGGTAGCACGAAAAATAAAATCGGTTTGACTTGAGGAAGGACTTAGCGCTTAATTTCATCTCAAAGCGTATTAGGGTAAAGGAAAATGATACGCTGATAGTTCTTTATTTAAGAATAACGTAAAGCAATTAGTATACTTCCGCAGCATCGCAGAGTGCCGAATCCCTATTCTGAGGAATAGGGATTCTGTATATCCTGTGGGATATACAGACTCTTCTGGGGCTCACCCAGCTGCTATAAAGTAGTATAAGGGGTAGGGGAAATATAGCGGTTGAGCGTGATCTCTTACAAGTCACCTCTCTGCAAAACCTTACTTCTAGAATAGTATAATCTCTACGACGTAGTGACCTTGGCTGCACTGGTACAGGAAAAAAATATGAGCCCATTAACGTGCGAAGATCAACCATTTCGGTTTTTATTTTTATTAAGAGGATGGTAGCTTTTGGTAGCACGAAATCGATTACTGAATGGAACAATTGCAAACAATTTTTATATATCATTCATATAAGAGTTATATATTCAAGTTATTATTATTTATTGTGGCTACGTATTAAGCTGGGACAAGGCCTATAGGCCAGCGGCTAGGTGTTTGAAGGTCGCTAAAAATTAAAGAGAGCAGCATTTTGGATATGTTGTAAGTGGATATCTGAGAAGTGTAAAAAAAAAATGGGAAAACTTTTGGTGGCCGAAAAACCTCGACACTTTTGGCTTTAATTCAGTTTTTGGCCTTTATCTCCTAATCAGTACATTTTTAATAAAATATCACTAGTGACCATTTTTAATGTAGATTAAATTTGCTAGAATTTGAACCCAACCGCAGCTCTGTAGCTCTAATAGATTCTGAGTTACTCTTTGAAAATTGGTTATTTTTTCCAAAAAGACCAAATTTTAAGTTTTGGTCGACTTTCGCAAGGAAACCGGCCGAAGGAGTGATCCTAGGATGAAAGTCATAAGGAATGAAGTTGTAGTAAATTTAATCAACTTTAACTTAAGCACAGACCGAGGCCTGTAGGTGTAATATTCTGAGTTATGCCCCTTTGAAAATGGGTAATTTTTTCAAAAAAGTCCAAATTTTAAGTTTTGGCCGATTTTCGTGAGGAACACCGGCGAAAGGAATGATTAGTTTCTGGGATGTTTAAAGCAAGGATTAAATATTCGGTGTCGGTATTAAAAAAGTTGCGAACCATTTTTCTCTCTCCCCCGTATCATTTTTAACAACTTTCTCAGCCTCATCTTTAATGTATCCAGTTTAATAAACATCTACTTATTTAAGTTGTATGGCGAAAACACTTCTAAGCAGTGACGAACGTAAGAGAAATATCTTGTAGTCTGAGACATTTTTTTTTTTGAAGGATTAGGAAGGAAAAATATATATACATGAGTTTCTTCTTCTTCCTTCCGTGAGGGGACTATAAACTTTTCTACCTTCCAGCACCGTGGGTTTTTTTTTTCTTTCCGTAGCTTAACTCAGATCTCAACAGTCTCAACGCCTGTTTCTACTTTTTTCTAGGAAGTATTCCGTATCGTTTTATAACATTAATATTCTGGCATATCACATTTACCTTACAATATCTCACGAGTAAATGTATATAAATTATTTATTATAATTTCTTAATCATTGCTTTAATTTTTAAATATTTTTATTTTGAAGAGAAAAGATTTGCCCCCAGCCAGGATTCGAATCCGGATCTCTGCCTTACCGTGGCAACGCTCTAATCATTTAGCCACCGGGGTCGCTCCCTACCTGGGACAAATCTGTTCTCTTTACCGATGGTTAGAGCGTGCGAGAACACGGGGGATATGGGATCGGTGAAGAGAACAGATTTGTCCTAGGTGGGGAGCGACCCCGGAGGCTCAAATGGTTAGAGCGTTGCCACGGTGAGGCGGAGATCCGGGTTCGAATCCCAGCTGGGCGAAAATCTTTTCTCTTCAAAATAAAAATATATGAAAATAAATTATGTTTACTTCCGAAAGTAGATCCATAGAATCTTTAATCTCCTTTAATATTTTTTTCATTTTCGATTTTCTGTAAAATTGTTTTTCTTTTTCATAAGAGGTGGAGAATTTATTATGTTTACGTTTCACTCGATGTTGTATTGAGAATTCCTTCTATTCCTAAATTCTGAAAATAGCGATCTTATAGAGTTCTAACATTTATTTTTTTTCTATCTGATACCCCATGTGGTAATAAACCTTATTCTAGCAATAACAATCTTTTTTATTTTGCAAATATTTATTTTTTTCTAAAAATAATCTATTATTTAATGTCTTATTACTACCACTTCTATAATTTCTATTATTAAACAATATTTACGATATTATCTATATTTATGATCTATCTCGTATATTCTATTAAATAGAAAAAATATATTACTATTATTCCTATTGCTTATCTTGATTAAACTGAATTTTTTTTCCCTTACAATATCATAATAAACCGTTTACTATTGTTTCCTCTTTCTGGAGATCCTTTTATTACAAATAATGATGCAATCAATAATTTATATCGTAATAGAAATAATAATATAATACCCTATTCCTATCATTTATTATTTCTATTACTAATATTCAGAGTACATTTCTGTAAATTTTATCGTTTTTTAATTTTCCTTTGTAATCAGAAAACGCCGTTTACTATTGTTTCATCCTGATTCAATTCCCATCCTAATTACGACTATAATTTTAATTTTATCCAATATCTTAAGGATATGATTTAAAGGAAGAAAGATTACATTCAAAGTTGAAAATAATATTCGGAACAATGTGATTCATAAACTTTAAACTTAAAAAATATTGCAGCCCTAGGCAATCGCGACATCTTGAACTACTTTGTTGAGTGGAAAGAAAGAATAGTAATTTTCAGACAAAAATGCTGCCATAAATTCAGCACTCTGCATAATTAGAATCTAGAACAGGGCGCACAGTTTCCGTCGTATAATCGTTCCCTCTTCTCTTGTTATCCATCGCTTACATAACCTGCTGCATGTTCATTACATATTTGCATAATAGGACTCAATGTTAATTGAATTTAATTGTTTAAAAACTTATAACTTGATGATCGCGCGACATCGTTAACAAGCAAATCATTTTAAATATTTATTTTTTTCATTTAGCAAATCAGTTTCTAAAAATTAAAAATTAATTATTATAATTAATTACTTATACTCACAAGGAAAAGTGTATGCAGTGTTGGTCGCCGATTTGGATTAAAATATTTTTGGTTGATTATGTATGGGAATGGGGTTGTTCTGTAGAATGTTGAGTTTCTATTCTGAAGGTTAAGGTTTCAAATCTGCCTGTGACAGATGAATTATTTAATCTCTTAACATCCATGAATGCATCCTGTGGGATTTTCAGACATTCCTGGGTCTCATCCAGCCTCTCTAAAAAATTTCATGTTCGTAAATAATATCTTAAGGTTTCCATTTGAATTACTTTAAAACTATGTGCAAACGGGCAAATAATTTTATCGTTTATCACTTAGTGAAGATTGATGCTTGAAACCCTCCTAAATTTTATTATGAAATAATAATTATTAAAATAATAAACGATTTTAGTTAGATCCGTATGAACATTTACCTCTTTCAAATATAACTGCTCAAATAATGTATCTGCCACAGCCGGACTTGAACCAGAAAGGCATAGCAACTAAGCGCTTTACCTACTTAGCTACTCCGCTCTTCTTACTATTATATACTTAATTACTAAACTGAATTTAATACTCTATTCACCGACTACTCATCGGGGAATATAAAAGCATGAGACCATTTGAATATATTGAGGCCGAAGACACGAAGGAATGAAGAAGCCTTAGCAGAGAAGCCAGAGAGATGCTGTAAGACTTCCGGATGGGATGCGGGGCCATCACTTCCTGCCTTTTGTCAACCACCGCCACCAGAGTTATATCAAACCCCATCCGTTACTTGATTGTTTTTTTCCTTTTTCTCTTTATTGTATCTTTATTGTTATATAGATACCTACACCCTACTTCCTTCTATTGTTTCCTGAGAAGGTTTGTATACTTTTATCAGAGATTTGGTACTTGTGTATTAGATGCACCACCAGAAAAGGCCAATGTACGCATGCGCAAGCAGTTACAGTTTATAACAGTGACAATCACATTGTTGATTTATTCTTCTTTGTTTCTTCCTGTGTTCTAGGGTTGTTGCTGTATCCAAAGTTTTGTTTGTTATTTGTTTGGTGGTTAAGGATGGTTAGGGGTGGTTTTTATTGTTAAATTGTTGATGATATATTCCATTATTTCTTTCTATTTAATGTTTTTCTTCTCAGCATTGCTGGTTGATATATCTTAACCGGACCATGGTCAAGGTCAAGCTTAATCGTCTTATTTATCGATATTTAGAAATTTCCGTACAATACTAGCAGTTCCCAACAACACTGCTTTTTGTAGTATTTCAACTTCCTTGTTCAATTCAAGGATTTTCAAGGATCTTATTGTTTCCTCTGGGATAAGTCCATTCGTAGACACTACAATTGGCAGTACTTCAACCCTCACCAGTCCATAAAGATGCCTCAACTCTTCGCTAAGCTCCTGATATTTCCGAATTTTTTCTCCTATTGTTTTGTGCACGTTATCGTCGGAAGGAACTCCTATCTCAATAATCTGTGCTTTCTTTCTATTCTATTATTATTCTTTCTTTCTATTATTATTATATTTATTTATATTACATATTTCATTATTTCTACAGTTGTTGTATCCTCATTTTTCTTTGTTGCTGATTTGTTGTTTGTGTGGTGGTTAGGGGTAATTAGGGATGGTTTTTATTTTAAATCGTTGGTATATTCCATTATTTATTTATATTATTATTATATTTATTTGTATTATATATTTCATTATGTTGTTATATATGTTGTATATTCAATTATATTATTATTAGTTCAGTTTATTTATTATATATATATATATATATATATATATATATATATATATATATATATATATATACATATATATACATATATGAATAAAAAAATTAAACTTTAACGGTTATCCACGGAGGTGATTTATCTGGAGCGCTTAAGTCTCATATGAGAATATATAAAAGATAAATATTAGGCAAAGTTAAATATATATATAAAGAAAAGTGGATACAAAATTTCTGTAATATGACTACGGATGTCGAATGGCATAGGAATCCATCATCGATCAACGGTAAGAATTCAGCAATCATATGTACATTCCATTCCATTCACAGACTGGTCTAGATGTTCCTATCAGCAAATATTGATAGGTGAAGCGTGTGTGCCCTATCCAACGTCTTGACGGTATGACTTCTTGCAACCTTTTGTTTTCTTTGCGAAAAATTAAGAAATCGTTAATATTAATAGCTTAAAAGACAGCGGAATATATGAAGAAATAGATTTGCCTTTTATTTATCTACATCATAGCGAATTTTATTCAAGTTTAACAACCACATTATAAAGTACAGGTAATTTCAGTAACAGATTAAAATTAGTAAAAATAGAATTAAAAAAAATTGAAATTCTGAAAAACTGTTTAATTTTTGTCCTTAAAAACTAATTACTAAGATGATGAACCCGTAAACTATGGTTTCCAATATTATTTGGCTGGGTGAGCCCCAGGAGTGTTATTGATCTCACAGGGACGTTTTATGACTGCTAACAGAATAAACAATTTACCTCTCTTAAACTCTATAAACTATTGAATGTTCACCATAGAAACTCAACAATCTACACAATGAGGTACCTATTTCCCTAATAATATAATAATAACCTTTAATTTTGTACTTTTGAATATTGTTAATCATCCAATAAGTAGGCTGTCCTTACCGAATGTATTATGCCATTTTAAGGCATACTAGACTGATAACAGTACGACCTAGTGGTAAGCATAACAAAGTACTATATCGTTAACATAACCATCTAAGACCAAGATCGCGGGTTCGTACCCCGACATGTGACCCTAGAATTTTTTTTAAAGAAGTAAAAAATCCTTGGTTGTTCCGTCCATCGGAGGTGACGTTAAACGGCGGTCCGAGGCTGTACGATGTCGGATACTCGTTAAAAATCCTTATCCTAATTAGATCGTCAGGGAGAATTTAGGTCTCCCACTGTATTGTCGTCAGTTTGGCCATATAAGGATAAAGTGACGTTAAATAAATAAACAAACATTTCCGCTATGAGTTTATATGCTTGGATATGATTTATAGTTATTCATGATTGAGCTGAATTTGTGTAAACGTTCATTATGAGCTTATATGACTTGAGGTTAGTCCTGTTCATCCCCACCAGTTTCCTCCTGGAGCACTGAGGATAAAACAATGCGAGTTCAACAATGGCAAACTGAATCCACTTTCTCCTGGATTTGCTTTTCTCCTCGTAGGGGTGAGGTTTAATTTGATTCAGTGAGAGAGCTAACGATGATTTTATACAACTTGTGTTTGGTGTGGAGTTAACGTTAAACTTTAGCAGTACACGAGAGGATAAGAAATTGTTCTTCCACGACTGTGATTTTATACATGTATAATGTATGAATCGTATTTATATATCATGGTGCATAAATTATACAGCTGCAAAGACTAGGTTTATATAATTTGTAGTATGCTTCGAAATATTTATATGAATCTTTCAATCTTTTTTGTGCTTCTTAAATCTCATGATTTTCTCTCCAATCATTTGATTTATAAAGAGAAGAGTTGTTCTAAGATATAACTAAGGCGAATAGATTTCTTATTTGTTTAAATTAAAAATCTTGATTGTAAGAAATTAAGAATGATACAAACTGAACAAATATATGTGAGTATTCTCAGAATAAGAGCTAAAATGAAGATCAGACAGAATGAATGTATAATGGAAGAACAGGAAGGAGAAAATAATGAGAAACCTTAGAAGATCGGAAAGAAATCGACTTAAGTGATCTAATGCGCAGTAATACTAATATGAAAAATATCAGTTTATTCTTCCGCTAACAAAAAAAACCAACTTCAACAACAACGCACGAAGGGTTATGGCCTCAGTACACGGTAGAGGCTGAAGGTTTCTAGGAAAATCTGTACAGGGTTCATCAGTTCATGATCAACCACCCGGATGTTTTGCCAATTAAAAAAGTAAATAACATTTACGAAAGATGGATATTAGTGATTTCATATTGATATTTTTTAATAATTTTGGAAAATGTACTTTAAAGTATAATAGAAGCAATATTCATTTTGCGCCGTATGACAACGATGATGGAATATAAAGACATTTTTAACATATGATTTATTTTATATGAAGCAATATGATATATTTTATAATTTATTTGTATTAATTGTTATTTTCATTGTAATTATTTGTAAAGATTTGCCCTGGCCGGGATTCGAACCCGGTTCTGTTCGTCTACTTCTCCGTAGCAGTGCTCTGAGCCACTGAGCTACCAGGGGTCGTATCCAAGTCAGACAAATCCGTTCTTTTCACCGATCCTATACCCCCGTGTGTTCTTGCAATTTTTGCGATGTATACACGGGGAAGAATTTTCATTGAACATTATTTTAATTAGGATCTTGTTTACATACCTCAATATATTATTTATAATTTATTTTTATTAATTGTTATTTTTATGATAATTATTTTTAAATATAGAGTTTTGAAGAGAAAAGATTTAAAAACAATAATAACCATTTTGCGCTGTATGACAACGATGAAATATAAAGACATTTTTAACATATTATTTATTTTATCCGAAAAGCAATATGATATATTATTTACTTAATCACAGGAATAAAAAACACTTAAGCCCGTAACATATAAATGATAACATAAAAATGACCCTTCATAGGTTGGAATCTAATTTGAGCAAACTAGTTTCGAAGCGTTGTCAATACATAAATAAAATTTATGTACTTAGAAAGAGTTGTGAATTTCAAGGAACCAAAAAAGAGGAATTTAATATATGAATAACAAGATTTCAGAACCTTTATTTCAAAAAATCGCTACTCCAATATTTCCTCCACATATATTGGTCTGTTCTATTTTACCAAATTCCTGAATAAAAGATGTTTTAATGTAAGTTTTCACTATCTGTAGTTTGCAAAGGATTCAGAAAATGTGAATGGATTTCCTAAATGAGAAAAATACTGTTTTAGTCTCTGCTTTTTTCTCTATTTATTCTACGTAGTCGGTTCCATATTCGTGTCAAATGATACAGGAATACTCAAACCCAAACATTATCAACTTGTGCAACAACTATTTAATGCAGGTAATCTCGAGATTTTAATTTTTTCTTTTACTTTATATGCGAAGCTTTCATTTTAGTGCTAGTTTGCATGCATAATGACATCGCCGTTCAATGTATTTATACTTTACGATTCTTTTTATCTTTTTTCTCATACATTTGCTCTTCCAGATCTCTGCTTAAACCGTAGATTTTACTCTTACACGACAAGGCGTGACCACATTAACACCAAAGCATATTTCACTTTTATTCTATAATAAATGTAAAAAATTAATAGCATAATAAAAAAAATTCTACCACTACAACCCTTGAAAGGTATTCGGCTCAGTACATGGTAGAGATCCGACTCAAACACCAGATTCTCCCTAATCAAGGGTACCTATTTTCTGGAGCCTGAGTGAACACCTCTCCTACTAGGTACCTCGCATCCTTAATATTAGCATAATGAATAAAAAAGGCATTACAATTTATTATCACTAAGACAAGAAATAAAATTTATAAACGAGCCAAGTTATCCAGATATATATCTTGGTTTTACCGATAATATACTATATTTACTTTATGTTGTCCTCTTCAAACAGCAGAGTACCTGAGTGTGTAGAGTGCTGCGTTATTATGCTGACGGTTTTGGGTTCAAATCAATGAAGATGATATTAATAAATTAAACATTAACTAATCAACTTTTTAGCTTTGATTAAAGTTTTGGGAGCGGGGAAGTGTAGAGGTCTGAGTTGCTACGATTCCGGGTTCGAATCCGCCTGCGGTAGCTAAATTATTCTCAGCCAAGCATGGACCCTGTGGGATTTATAGACCCTCCTGGGTCTCAATCAGCCTTTTTAAAGTGGGTAATCTTAATTGAGGAAAACCCTGGAAGTTGAGAATTATCTTGGAAAAATCGCCCCGCATGCACAACCGTTACCCTAGTAATAGTACAATATATAAAACTAAAGCGAAGAACCTTCATGGGTTGTAGAGGTACAGGTTCAGGTTTAGGTTTCACTATTTTTTTTTTTATCAAACAAATATTTCGATCATAAATTTGCTTATACCAAGACAAATTTTTGTCTTGAACCGTTTTCAAAGTAAGTCACTTTGGCCCTTCGTCTTGATCTTTCAAATATGTCCGGGTAGAGGTCAAGAAAATCCTCTTATGTAGGGACTTATTGGCAAGCCAACGTTTCTACCCACAATGCAGGTCTTTTTCGGGGCTAAATATACAAGATACAAATGCAATGTGGCTCGAAACGTTGGCTTACCAATATGAAGTTCTCCCTATATAAGAGAATTTCCTTACCTCTACCCGGACCATTTTCTTACTGATCTTACGCAAAATTATTCATTAATTTAAAAGTTAAATGTGATGAAGCCCTCCATCTAATTTTACACCGAAATGTCGGTCACCATATTTTTATACAACCTTATAGAAACTAAAAACAGAATATAAACTAATTGAAATTTCCTTTTTAGTATATAGGAATAAGAGAAATCAGAGGGAAATTGAACTCTTAATTATTTTATATTGGTTTAAGGTACCAAGTCCAGCATGTTTTCAGTCTTCTTTTAAGTTTATGATCTTGCAAAGAGTTCAACTTTACGCATCTATTTATTATTTTAAAAGTTGTGAGGTATGAAGCCTTCCAATAAATTATTACTCGAAATGTCTTGTAGAAACTATAACAGAATCTAAACTATTTGAAAATTCCTTTTCTCGAACAGTTAGAAACAAGAAAGAAACACTATCACGTTCGTAGCTTAAATATTTCCTCGATTCCCGAGAATGGTGGCAAGATAATCAGAGGTGGCCATGTTGATGTTACCTGGAAGAAGTGGGTGTTTGGCTGCAGTCCTATCTTCTGGCTACGTCATTGCAGTCCTTTGTTCGGAGAAAATTATTTTCCCTCAGGGGTTACTTTCCTCTAAAATAAGATTATTTAAAACCGAAAGTAGAAAGAAGTATATAAATATATAATTTTAAAGTAAAGAATGTAAAAGACAGTAGTGAGCAATTGTATTAATTTTTATTAGAATTATTAATATATATATATATATAATATTTTAGGAGCAGGGTAGCTAATCTATCTAGTGAGTAGAGAGCTGAGTTACTATGCTGAAGGTTCAGACCCTGTTGTGGCAGATTAATTATGCAATCTAATGACCAGGATAATGTGGGATCTAAAGACCATCCTGAGGCTCACCCAGCCTCTATAATGTAGGTATCCTTAATTGGGGGAAAACCGGGCGGTTGATAATAACTTCCTTCCAATTATTATAGTTGTTGTTCGTTCATTTAAAGTCACTTTATGCTGCTATGGCTAATGGGACGATGATACAGTGGGAGTACTAAATTTTGCCAATCCAGGCTTAATAAGAATAGGGATCTTTAACGAGCACCTGATATCGTACAGGCTAGGGACTCCTGTTTGACCTCCCTTCCAAAGGACGACATAACCAAGGATTTTTACTCCATTCAGAAAATCCTAGGGCGACGAACCCGCGATCTTGGGATTTGTCTGATCAGATCACTAGACCACATGCCGCCCCCAATGGTTATAGGTATCCCAGAAACAGTACAGTCTACCATGTACTAAATCCAAGACCCCTCATGGATCCCATGTTAATCATGGGAACACTTTAAAATTATATATACCACTGTATCCAATGTGTCCGTTACCCTATTTATCAAGGTACTCCTTAGGTTCCAGTTACTCTCACATATAGCATTTTGTTGAAACGTTAATTTCTTGATATAAACAATTCCCATAATTACACTCTGTTTTCATATTAAAACTCATGATTATTTTTTGGTCTTCGATTATATTAAAAATAAAACGAATGTTAAATTAAAACTTGTGACTTCAATCTAATCGACAACCTGCGGATCTGATATCAATACTGCTACAGTGGGCTGCAAATAATGAGCTTAAGGCGAAAATTAATTTAGAAACTAAAGCAATACAATTAAATAGAATCATAAATATAAAAATCGTTAAGTCAGCTCCTGGAACTAGATTTGGCAATTGCTGCTTTACTATAAGCACATTCCCAATTCCTTTAAGGCAGAACAATCGTGGTGTAAATTGTTTAATATTTTTATAGTGTATATTGTATTGTATACTACATACAGTTTTTGTTAAATATCATACATAAGATAAAGGTTTTAACTGGATATCAAGAAATATTTAATAATTAATCATACCTCGACCTCCGAAACTCAAAAGCTAGCCATTGCGCTAGATTAAACTGTTTAATATTGTCGCATTTAGCCAACTATTGTAATGCAACCGTCTGGAGAAAAGCTGAGATGTATTGCCCTGAGACACAATCGCCACCTCCGTTGCATAAATATTACAGAGTTTTGTAAAAGTCGCATCATACGGTAAAAACATTAATAGTTAATTAACAGTTTTGTTGATATTTACCAATCAATATTCCTTCACCGTATTCCCAAGAGATTAATGAGTTTCCCATCAGTTCCGATCCTAACGACTTTAAAACATTTCTAATGAGTTTTCAACAACTCTAAGTAATCAAAACAGGGACCTTCCTTTTCCACGGGGATTCGACGAGAAAGAGAAAAAAATAAAAGAAACCACAGCTCTCTAGAATACCTGTATTTTTAATCATTACGTTTAATCTTCTATACTTGACTTTTATATAAAGCACTTGCAAAGAGCTAAATTAATCAATATCTCAAGTAATATTCCCTTCTTACATTAACAGTTCAAAAAGTTGTTAGTAAAGCCATTTAGAGAAAGGTTGTCTCTCTGGTAGTAAGAATTAAGCATTCGGACCTTTCCAGACAATATGTACATCGTGTGTGTCAATCACTTACATAACTATAGTAATTGATTACTATAGTAATATACTAATAACACCATACATACCAATTGGCTGATGTCAAAAATCATAAAAATAATACTTTTATAATACTTAGGTAATTTTCAAGAAAGAAGGCTGTTTTCGTGAGGATTTTCGTGAGGGAACATAATTAGGGTTTTAATTTAATATTAGGGTATTTATTACAATTTTTGTAACATTTAATGTCACTTTATGCCCTTTTTGGCTAATCTGACGATGTTATAGTAATCCAAAATTTTGCCTATCCAGGTATAATTAGGATACAGATCTTGAACTAAAATCGCGCAGGTTCGAAAGTTCCATTTTTTCCGTCCCGACCCAAGGGCGGTGTGACCAAATATTGTTTACTCCCTTTGAAAAATCCAATGGCCAACTGCCATGATGCGAAATCACAAACAGTCGGTTTTATTTTTTTTTTTTAATGGCGTTGGATACTTCCTTACAGCCAGATATATTTATTTGATTATTTGGTAAGTTTAAAGAGATGCCACCAGCACACGGGTTTTCCCAGGCGGTCACCCATCCAAGTACTAACCACACCCGAAGTTGCTTCGGTGATGGGACGAGAACCGGTGTGTTCAACGTGGTATGGCCGTTGACAACAAAGTAGGTTGTGATGCTAACAAATGCATCTCAGGTGACCATAATTAGTTCATTTGAAACGTGTGCAATATGCGTTTTTAATTTCGTTTAGATTTTTCATATTTATGTTACGATATTGAGTCTTACCACTGCGTGTTATACCATTATATTATCTTGTTGTATTCTTACAACACAGTTGTAAATTTCAACGCATAATTTTTAAAAAAAAGTTACGATTTACTATTTCAGACACCACTTCATTAATAGAAAAATAATCAGAAATATAATTAGAGAAATATTCGAACACACAATAATTGTTAATTAAAAATAAGGTAAGGACAAATAAATAAAGGCTTCGCTTTTTCTTGTATATATGAGTATATAGATTAATGATTACCTGATTAAAAACATTTCAGTTTCAATACTTATTAGATAAAATCTTAAATGTCTGCTCTCCTGCACTCCTTTTTTTAATTAATAATAAATAATTTTTAAATAAACACTTCTTATATTGTATTTTTATTCAGAATATAATCTGGGACGAATTATTACAAACAAAAAAAATCCAAGAAAAAATAAATAGTTTGAAAACGTTTTATACACATCCCTTCCTCGTATAAAAAAGTCTATCTGAGTTGAAAGGGTTCTGATATAAAAATGGCAGATTATATCATTTTACAACGTGAAAGTGTTGATGGTTCTTGGTAGCTCTTTCTTCCAGCTGGATTGCCCGTAATCGTGCATTGTTCAGGCCTGACCGTTTATAGCTAAGTGAGGGGCAGTAGAAAACGCTGGATATGTCGGCCATGTATTTATGCACGCTCTATTTCCACTTGTTACACTTCAATCAGCACTATGTTTTAGAAAATAATCGAAATAAATTTAAATAATGAGAATAATAATAATAAGACTTAGCAGGACGAAGGCTCGATGCTGATAGCACCAATCTCTCCGTCCATGGACTCAACCAACAAACCCAAATCCGCCAGATTACTCTAGTTACTTTTCATGCACTATATTGATCACCAATGAATAGTATATGATAATAAGAGACATATTTATAGGTTATTAAACCAATATCTTAAATTCCTAATTTAGGATCTTTATTCTCTGCTTGCCTTTAACTCGTGCCATTATACATCTTTCATTATATTTACTTGATGTATTCTATTATAAACTTGTTTGGTCTTATGGAAAAATATTTACAGGAGATGGGAATTACCTGTGAGGATGTCTTGGAAAGCAACCGTCTCAGGATGAAATTAGATACACATGTGGGTTTTCAAAAAAAGTCCAAGCTGAGGAAGGGAAAGAGATGGGCAGAAGAAAGAACAGGGCAGCACGGCGATGTACTGGGCCAATGTCGAAAAGAAAAAAAAATACAGTTGAAATGACGTGGTCCTTGGTAGGCCAATACGAAAAAAAAATAGCATATAAAAAAATAGTACATGAATAGTAAAAATATCTAACACACAGGATAAACTTTTTCTTAAGCTATCCATACATATTTATAAAACATAAAAGGCTAAATGAAGACTTACCCAATTATAGAAATTTAACAGAAACATACCTGAAATATAAATAAGATGCATTAGATTACGTGTAATAAAAGTATTTACTAAGACTAAGTTGGAGAATACAAAAGAAAAGGGGAAGTTATGAGAATATTCGCAAACCGGTTTTATCAAATGCAATTTAAATAGCCATAAATCCCAAAGAGGTTTTGGTTTCCACCTTCCATAATTTTTCACTGTCATCATATTTCGTATTTTACAGTGTTATCAGTGGTGGGTGCGAATAGGCAGATAAAGTTAAATAATTCATTAATAATATAAACATTTAAAAACAATTATAATTCATAAAACATTTCATAATTTTTATTAAACAATTCAAATGTAAATTAAGATCATTGCTGATGAACCTACCAATCACAATGAAGTAAAGAAAGTTCATATAAAACACAAAAGATATTTTTTTGTTGTATTTTATCTCGGTCCTGGAGAGTGTAAGATGCCTTTTTTTATATGAAATAATCAATTACCATTATAGCCTAATGCAGTAAAAAAAAATTAATGTGATTTAAACCGCCATTCCTTCATGTACTCAACAAAGTACAACAAACAAATTAGATCCAGATTTCAGTTAATTCTATACAGAAAAGCGTTTAATTACATTTAAGAGACATTTCGGAAGCAAGAGAATACTATACATGTAAATCTAAAAATCAAATTTTTCATTACAGCCCATACAGGTTCAGAACTGTTGCTAGAACAACGGTTGTGCAGGGAGGTGATTTGTCCTAGATCAAGCTCAACCGCCAGGTTTTTCCAAAATTTAAGGGTACTCGATTTATAGAGGCTAGCCGAGCTCCTGGAGGGGCTTTCAAATATAATTTTTTTACTTGATACTCTCTGTGTATTCATGATAATTGTAAGTTGTGATAAAAATATTCACTCAAGGTACTACTAGGACAATGCAAGAACGCTAAGAATCCTGGGATGGATGATCTATGTATCTAAGGAATGAATATATGAGATCACTAATTCCAGTTAAATGAAATAAATTCGCTGAGACGAGCGATAAGAAATGCTCAAACTTCGTAAACAATTCAAAAATAAATTAAATCTACCTAGGGTTGAAATTTGATAAAGTTTTTATTGTAATTATGTAATATATGTTATAATTTCTGTGACTTTTCCCCATTTCTCCATGTGAAGACATATTGTGGTTCTAAGAATTTTATTAACAATTCGAAATAGTAAGTTTAAATATATCTCAAGAATTATCTACTCTCTTAAAATGTCAACTAAAGCAATTAACACCATGAAGGACGGAGAGTAGTTGTTTGAAAATTAATATATCTCTAATAATCATTTGCTTCAATAAAAAATTATTCATGTAAACTCCTTATTGATGATGATGAATTTGGAATAGCACAGAATATAAAAAAATATTTATTCTTTCTCATAAGAATAGCATTGTATTAAAAAAAAACACGATTTTCTAGCAAGGAATATAAACATTAAAAGAATCAATAATATATAAAAAGAATAAATAAAAAAGGAAAATATTTCTTGTGAAAGATTGAAATAGATCTAATTGTAGATAAAACAAAGAGAACAAAAGCTTATCCCTAAGAATATATACAACTCATTAAAAATAGAATTACAAAACATCTAAAATCAAACCGAAATAAAAAATTGTATATAATTTTTTTTTATTAATTGTTATTTTTATGGTAATTATTTTTAAATATTTTTGTTATGAAGAGAAAAGATTTGCCCTGGCCGGCACTCGAACCCGGGTCGTCTGCTTCTCCGTAGCAGTGATCTAAGTCACTGAGCTACCAGGGGTCGTATCCAAGTCAGACAAATCCGTTCTCTTCACCGATCCTATATCCCCATGTTCTCGCAATGTTTGCGCTATATATATATATACACTGGGAGAACTTTCATTGAAAAATTAAATAAAATTACGATTTTGTTAGAAATCAACATGTGATTGCCTTAGTTACTGAGGAAATAGGAAAAATAGACAAATTAACATTTTAAAAATTAAAACTAGGACAATCCTTGTACATTGAAAAACGAACGTAAAACATTTGAAATAAAATATGTTCCAAATCTGAAAATTCCTATGTTAAATATAGGCATTATGTAATTTAATTATTCGGTATATAGGTTGATAGAGTTGCGAACGAGGAAGCTTTATGATGACTCACAAAAGAAAAAGAATTAAACATTGAAATAATTATCAGAAAACCAAATTACTTGGGCCATAATATGAGAGAGAGGATATATAAAATACTGCAGATAGTACTGCTGGGTACAATTATAGTAAAGCACAGAAGAAGATCACATATATTGCTTCGAAACCTGAGAAAATGGTTTAACTGTTCATCAGACGATCTCTTCAGTGTAGCATTTAACAAGATTCAAATAACCATGATGATCGCCAATCTTCGGCAGTAGACGGCACCTTATGAAGATGTACCAGATATCTTTAACCAGCCTTTGATTGGGATATGAGCCGGAATTCGGTTTGGAGAGTTATAAATGTTTAAAAGGAAGGGGCATGACTGAGATTGGGAGGAAGCAAATAAAAAGAAAGAACCAGAGAGAAACAGTTATAAAAGAATGTTGGGAAAATTAGCGGACGGAGATCTTGTAGACTGGATGTTAATAGTGGACTTGAACTGGTGGAGATTTAAACATGGGGAGGGTTTTGGATGTCAATGATTTGACAAAGGATTGTGCCTAACAAATACTGTTACTTCGCTAGGAAACTGGAGAATGTTTCGTAGTCACAGTTACAAATCTTACGAAACTGTTCATAATTTTTCTCACTCTGTGTCGAAACAAATATGGGGATATTTACGAAAAATTTCCAATTGGTAGTGTATAATGCATAAAATGTATTGTTGTAGCTCCCGCACAAATCATTTTGAACTAGAAGTAAAATGAAAAAAAAAATTTGAAAGCTCAACATGAACATGAACACGAAATAAAATCTTTTTTTTCCTTTTCCATCTCACGTGGCTTTTAAAACTGATATATTTTATTAGCTAATTTATGTATATAATTTGTTGTAAACCTTGTTCTGACAGATAAAACTCCAGTTAGCATGCATTGCTTTCTCTTATTTATTCCAGCTTATCAATCACAAGTGGTAAAGGGTGTTATGTCTAGATGTTTTAATGTCTAGGCCCAACAAATAGTAGTAATCATAATATTTTTTAGAGAATGAAATAATGCCTTCGGTTTATGTTACACTTGTATATCTGTGCCCTGGAAGTAAAGGACACGAGGTTCACACAAGAGATAATATTGTGGGCAAATTTTCATAAATAAATGCAATGAGAAATACTTCCAAATACTTTTCAATGCCAATAACAATGTGAATAACTTTCTTTAAGCTGTTTTTATAACTAATGAAATTTAAATCCATTAAAGTTATTGAAAATTGGCTGTCCTTAACAAATAAAAAAATTACAAAATGTGACATGGTTTCTTTTACCTTCGGGCTACATATCTGTATTTTTTTATTCCTAGCAATGCCGTAAATATTATTTTTCAGGATCCCGAATAGATCTATCTAATTTCTAATTTTATGATTAGAATATAATTTCTAATTCTATATATATAATCTATATAATTTCTAATTTATGATCTATCTATTTTCTAATTTCTTCTAATTTCAGGATCCCAAATAGATCTATCTAATTGAAAATTTACAATCATCAATTATATTTCTTCCCAAGTTCTTTTAAAGTTTTAACACAAGTTATCGGTTCTGCAAAAGTTCAGATATGCAAGTCGTACATCTGATTATAAAATACAGGTACGCAATTATTTATATTTATTCGATATAAATAATAATTGCTGAATATTATAGCGTAAAGTAATCGAATGATATAGAGACAGATCATTCTTACAGAGACGTACTAAATTATGGGGGCCATTCAAAATTTCTCCCGAAAACCGCAATTGCTCGGTAATCATTGGCCCGATCGTTGTGATTTCTCTAAGGACCTTTGTGAAAATATCTCGGTCATCAACATTATCTGTAAACATCTGGCAGCTATCAGTAGAAAGATTGTGACCTTTCTCGGCGCACAAAACACAAACTCTATCTGCTGTCGAAATAAATGCGTCAAACTAGAGTTAGAGTTTCCCTCACGTCCAGTAATTTTTCATAAAGATGGAAACCTCTTCGGTTTTACGTTTATTGAAGAGAAGTGAAAGTTGTAAGCGCTATGTATCCGTATAGAAGATAATAGAAATAGTACTTAATTTGAGGATACATGTCATTCTTTCAAAAGAACAACTACATATCTCAAAAATTGGCAATTTTGAGAAAAGCGTATAGTATCAATTTTTTTGATTGAAGCTTTTCAATTTAGAAATCTGATATTCCATTTCCATGATATGCTATGATGACGATTTTTTATTTTTTTAATAAAGTCATATTTTTAGTTGTATCATGCTTGAACCTGAATAGCAATAATGACATAATTTAAAAAATAATCAATCTTTTAAAACTGTTCATATGATTAATAAAAGGATTTTAATACCATCGTTCCGACTGGAATCCTTTGCCTAATCAGTACCTACAATTTTATTATTTGGCACATCTGGTTTAATTTTGACAAAAAATGGAAACTTTAAATACCTGAATTGAAAAATTATTTGTATTTAGTTATGACAATGTTCTTTTGAAGGAGCGATATTACCTCAAAGAATAAAAATGTACAGAATAGATAAATGCAAATAATTTCCTATGAACAAAAAAAAAGAAGTCTATTTGACCATATATAGAAATAACTATATACATTGTCGCCTGAAAAAATAATAATCCTAAGGAGTTACCGAATACAAGGAACTGGCCGACAGATTTCTTAACATGGGAGTGATGATAGAAATTAAGAATCAATCCCATATTACAATTTAATGAGACCAATATGAATTTTCTTGGTGAATTGTCGAGCCACAGGAGATGTACTGGTTTTTGTATTTTTGCTGGGAATTTGACGTTGGAAACATTATCATTAAAACTGGAGAGCAAACTGAGACAGTCGATTGATAAAATATACTCGATTGAAAAATAATGCTTTAAAGACAGATATAATTAGGGGAGAAAATGGTTCGGGTAGGTCAAAGAATTAATTCCTTAAATAATGATAAACTATGAATTAGAAAACCGACGTCTCGTCCCACAATGGAGGTCTTCTTGAGGTTATTTCTATATAGAAATGATACTGACATATTTGTGTATCTACCTGTGTATTTTTGTATCTTGGTTATCAAGAGAAGAAGATGTTGGTCAAAACGTCGGTTAAAAAAAAATTATTGGCCCTCAATAAATTTATTATGATCGCATTAAACAAAACATACAACTTCTTTCTTACATTTTTCGTTTTTTTTTTGGGTGGCCCAGCAAGAATCTAAAAGCGGCTTAGAGAAATGTTTCGAATATCCAACTTTCAACAGTAATTGTCAACATAAATAAATCACCAAAATTAGTGTCAATCGATCGAAATAAAGCCCTTTGTGCCATTAATATCTATTCAATTATTTCCAATGCAATGAGTTATATTCCACTAAGCAACATTATAGCACAAGTCTTTTCTTGTTTTTGATCTGAAAAAAACATAAAAATGTATTTGCTATTGGATTTTCCGATATTATAGATACTTGTGGTTTTATTTTTTTTTTAATTTTCTTATTGCTTTCAGATAATAATTATATGTCACTTCTTATGTGTTTATGAATTTTTAATTATATAGATGCGTGATTGTAACTCAGAAGGAAGATATTCATTACATTCGGTTAGGAAAGAACGAGTTATCAGGATTTGGTAGGTTACACAACACGGGATTTCGGAGCATGGACTTTAGTAAAATAATTGAAGAGATATTATTCAAGATTGGGTCGGGCTTATAATCTTTTGGCACTTACAGACCAACGAATTCCTAAAAACGTTTGTTAGAAAGTTACTGAAGTGCTGTGTGGTAAACGTTCGTGAGGTAGAACAACACTTAGTTGAGAGGATTGCGTTAAGGGTGATGTTACGGATTTGGGTTTGGGAGGTAATCCTTGGAGGGAGGTTTGTAAAGAGAGATTACTGATATCATTATCGATCCTTTGCCTTCTCTAAGCCATTGTATTTATTCCCAACTGTTGTAAGTATGCAACCTTCGTACATATTGTATTTGCGATGATATTTATAGTTTGTTGTATATGTTATTTGTTTGTATCTATTATTAAATTACACTCGTTTTTTTTTATCCAACGTATGTTCGAAATTGAATGGTAGAATGATTGAAACCGATGCTACCTATTTTAAAGCCTATTCGAAGACTCTGGAAATAAAGATAATAAATAAATTAAAACAGGATCAACTATAGAGTAGTGGTCACCATATTCATGTTCTATGCCCTAGATCGGGGGCAAGCAGCCAGGAGGGAGGCCATCAGTTTTTTGTTTGTTTTTTATTCAGAGTTTCCTCAAAGTTGACGTTTTCTTCAACCAAATCTTGACAGTATTTTTCAGGTATTCCTGTCAAGACAAACTTATTCATATAGACCGTATCCTGCCATGTCTTCCTGGACGTTAATCAGTTTATGAGAACCTTGGTCGGCCTCTTCTTCTTCCTTTAGGACACCAGGTTCTGGTCATTTTTTGTATTATTCTACCTCCCATCCTCAATTGGCGTCCAAACCACTTCAATCGCTTGATGGTGATTTTTTCGAGAAGTGTATTATTAGTATCCATTATCTCTTGAATTACAGCATCGTTTGGGTATCCTGTACCGTCCTAGGACTTTTTAAAGGGAGTAAGAAATCCTTGGTTATGCAATGCTTCTGAAGTGACGTGAAATTGGGGTACCGATCCTGGCGGTGCGAGGTACTTGTTACAGATCCTTATCCTTATTATACCTAGTTAGGCAAAATTTAGGTCCTCCGCTGTTGCTGATCATCCGATGGGGCATAAAAAGTGGCTTTAAATGAATAAACCATAATCAACATTATTATTTATTCACTTACTCCACTTTCACTTGATAATACCTTTTCATTGATGGCATATTCAAAATTTTCAATAGAGATTTTAATGACCAAGGTAATTTAATGTTTCTACTCCACTTCAATGGAATTATGGTCCGAGGGTATGTCGGTGTAATCGCATCACTCGAGAGTTATTAGAACACTTTAACTTAATCAGGGCAACAAGCCACCATGATTAGCGGATACTATGCTTTATATTCCAACTTAGCTAACTTTGTTAAGCGGGGTTTAAGTTTATTAACGGCTTAAGTTGTATCCATAGCCTAGATATTAAGTCCCTTCTAATTAGGCGCTTGTGGAAATTCCCGCACGTGTGTTCTATATCGGCTCAGCAAATTAGTACAATGAATTTATTAACTATTTTTATATTCGAAAGCATATTCTTATTTAGTAAAAATATAATCGAAAAATATTTATTGGAATCTACAACTGGTTTATAATTATACAAGTGATAGAATGAATAATGTGTAATGGCAAGAAATAAATGCAAATAGAGTAACTACCCATTGGTAGTACTCAAATAGCAAATTCAACTCTGAAGGTCACCAAGCCATCTTCTTTTCAGAAACCTCGGAATATGGAGAAATAGCTAGGTTTGAAACTAGTGGGTTTAAGTTGGAATCAAGTTTGTCATGAAATGACTAGTATTGGGTTTGGGCCAAATCAGCAGCAAAATTAAGGTATTTTATGGATGACTATATCCTTTACCAAAGTAGCATTGAGAATTTGACGATGGATTTTGTATTGTAAGGATTGGATACGAGAGGAGTTTGATGGCTACGTTGAGTCCCAAAGCTCGGCTCCCACGCTATATATAATTTCATTAAATATTTTTTTTAATTATTGACCATTAAAGCTGAAAGGGACGTTTTTAATCAACAAAAGACATAAACACTCCAAATGAATTTACCAAATTCCAAATAAGGCATAACACAGCTGTTCACTACAACGATGTCGAACGGAATGTTCTATAATAAAGGCGATATACTTACTTCTGGGACACTTGCATTGGAAATGTATGAAGGTGAAAAAGATTATCTGTTTCAGTGAGTATTCTTCCTTTCACAGTTCCCTCCTTTTTACCTGCCAAGATACACTTCGCACAGATTCAAAAGATTCTTGGAAGACGGCCTCATCCTGGCTGGTTGCCTAGTTTCTTTCTCCTTCATGTTGTTAAGACTTTAGTATATATTATATATTATATTGGAATAATGTGCTGAAGATTCCCGATTCGAATCCGGCTGCGGCAGATGAATTGTTTAAACTACCACTGATTGACCCCGTGGGATTTAAAGAAGCTCCTAGGGCATACCCAGTCTCTATAAAGTGGGTAGGCCTAGTTAGGGAAAAAACTGGCCGTTGAACGTGACCTCGGACAAATCAACTCCATGCAAAACCGTTGTCCTAGAAACAGTACTTCGGAGGAAATCTGTTGACCAAATAACAATTGTCAATAAAATTTTATAACAATGTTCCAGAAACAATCATTTTTTCCTTATGAATGCCCGTGTGGTTCGTTCATTTCGCGAATAAATTAAATTAAAATTTCAATCAAAACCCTATCTATTTATTAATAGCTTGTCTATGAAGGGCGAGTTTATTTTTGTCCTTGCTTACGTGTGATACGAAACTCCATTAGCAACCGCTTGCTTTAATCAGACAATCAATATTCATGTTTGCACAGGTTTAGCTGAACAGCTTGAAATAGTTGCCGTAGTGTACACGTGGCCTCATCCTTGGGCTCCTGTGGTGTCCCCCGGTTAATTCGGTTTAACCGCAACTTCCCACAGCAAATAACCTCCGCTGTACATCAAGATGACAACCGTTCGTCCCAATTTCGGAAGTGAAACGAGCTCGTGGGAAGCATAGAAAGTGTTAGTTACATACTAATTAACCGTTAACTATAAAATTTAATTAATCTATTACCATTAACACATCAAAAGAAAAACGATATAAGGGTCAATTTAAAATCAATATTAAAAAATATTGTCACTTTCTATCATTTATTCAACTTTATTTCTCCGTTAAAAGTGCTAATTAAGAAAAAAAAAACTAAACTTGCTGAATAAAATACACATCTGAGCCATAAATACTATGTTCTCAGATTGTGCGCCGCTGATAGGTGAGAAAAGTTATTCAAGTTGAGATCACAATTTTGGCGTGTTAGTTACTGCCCCGTAGTTACTTCCATTGTTTTAGTTTCTAAATCACTTTTAAATTTTCTTAGTCTTACTACCGTAATTATTATTTTGAAGTGGACCCTTCAAGCCTCACGACAATACAGACGAAGGCTTCTCTACAACCCATGATTATCTTGGTCTCAGTGCATGGTAGTAACTAACTGTTTCTATGACAACAGCTGTGCAGGGAGCTATTTTTCCAAGATCGCCATAAACTACCACCTTTTTCACTCAATTCAGTAAACCCATTTTATGGGGTCTGAGCTCCCATAAGGCCCATCATTGGGTGTTTACATATTAAATAATTAATAAGCTGGATTTGAACTCAGAAACGTCATCTACTGGAACAACTAAAGGAAACATAATCATGGTATTTCGTATAGGTCGTAGGATAAAGGAATAACTTACAGTTAGGGGTGTCTCTTGCATGAGACGAAACCCACACTTTCACTATGTGTTAAATCTTAAAATTCATTATTAAAAAAAACATGTAAGGCTAGGAATAGCCGATCTGGAAATAAAGAGAATACAAAAAAAATAAAGGAATAACTAAAAAATTAGTTTCGAATGATATTTTTAAATAATAATAATCTAAAATTCAAAAATTATTCCAAGGATTGTTACTGAATGAAAAAATACCAACGAAACTCAGACATTCAGTTGGAAAATCCCTAAAATAAACGTGGAAACTCTATTTAGGGGAAAAAAGTTGATTTGTGTATGGCTGAACTTATGGTTGAAAAATCGAGAAAAAAATGTCCAATCAACTCTGCTAGCTGAAAAACGCTTTCCCAATGGAGATGTAATTATATCTTTACACTTCTCTCATAACTCTTATTTGCAAAGGGAATCTTGTCACTGAAAAATCGACAGTCTGGTGTTGAATAAACTATAAAGAAGAAAGAAAAAAAAATGAAAATCTGCTCCATACAGCTATGGATGCTCCGGCTTTGTGTAGGTTGTCTCTTCACATCCATCAGCTCAAATCTCGCCCTCTTGTTGTTTATGGTCTTAAATATTCGTGATTTAATGCTGCGAGTCATGTTATTTTTTCTTATTCTCTATTTTTTTTTTTTTTTTTTTTTTTTTTAGTATTTAGAGACAAATTAATAAGTTATAACTAAGTAAGTAAGTATTATAATTACAATTAAGGGCATGGGAAACAGTAGAGTTTTTTTAACGCTACTTTTTTTAAACTATTTTTTATTTCAATTTTTAAGCTATTTAGAGTCTTTAATAATCGTTGTTCAATGTCACGTATCATGTTTTTTTCGTGTTTTTATAATTCCCTATTTGCTTTTTTGAATAAAAACAGTAAAAAAAAGGATAGTGGTAGACAGTAGAGTTTTATTTGACTCTTTTATTTGTTCAATTTTAAAATAATTTAGAGGTTATTTTAAATTATCTGTTTTAAATTTGTTTTTCTACAGCCCCCAATAATTAAATATCTGTTATCTCTAATACAAACCCATTTTCAGAATTTAGTGTTTGATAATAATATTATATTTTAATAATTTAAAAATAATAATGAGTCATTATTACTACAATTGTGAAGGAGCTCACAGTGTACTAATAGTGTGTTTTCATTCCTGTTCGGCACTGCCATAAATGAAACATTCTTTTTTTCCCCGGCATATCCGACCGAAAACCCACTGTTGTGAATATACTCTTGTATAACTTCATTTTTTTATATTGGGATTAAACGAAAATGACCCATTGGTTCTAAAGTTCCATTAAATACGACTTAGACATTCATTTATGCTTGGACTAAAAAATATACAACCACCTTATTTCATAAAGAAGAATTAAGTATCATTTTGGTCTTTAGAATAACTTTTATTAAATGTAGTTCTTTTTTTCATTAATTATGAAAAATTTATAATTTTTATTTTTAACCATAAATTAGAAATGCAGGGATTAAACGTATCTTCCACAGTCGGATTTGAACCAAGTGAAAATCTATCTTCTACTACATCTTATGTAACAAAACTTTTTTTTTGTATTTTTACCAAACTAAATATACCATATTTTTTTATAATTTATTAGTTAGTTGTTTTAATTTCAAATATTTTTATTTTGAAGAGAAAATATATGCACCCGGCCCGGAGGCAAATCTTGTCGAGGCATGCCGGAGGACCCGGGTTCGAATCCCTGCAGGGGGATCTTTTCTCTTCAAAATAAAAATAAATATACCATCACTCATTTTATTTTATTTTTTTATTAATTGTTATAATTTTTAAATATTTTTATTTCTTATTTTACTTGTCTCTTCCATCTCCGGCTGCAAACAGACTAAATAAAAGTACTGCAGGAGTTCCGGCATGGCAACTCAGTGATCTACCACTGAGCCATTCCGCTCCCTAAATTTCAAGTATATCTGAAATTAATTATTTTCTTTAATAATTTTTTTCAAGAGGTTCAAGTATTGAGGGTCTATAGCATTTATAAAAAATGAAATTATCGAAAAGACAGGAAATGTTAATTACTTATCTGTCGCAACATTACAAAGCTTGCGACAAAGGGACGAAATTGAAAAATTAGATTTCATAAATTATTTCTTTCAAACTGTTCTTTATGAGTGTAAAATATGGTAGATAACGTTGAAAGTATACATCCTAAAAAATGTGAACTTAAGGTTTTACATAAAATATTCTGTCCGAAACTAGGAGATTAGGCAACGCGAAATTGTGGAACATGATTCGGTAAATGTTACTGAAGTGATATATTGCATCACGAGGGTTGAGAATGGCTTATAAAATACGGCTTGGCGACGAAGGAATTCCTAATAAGTTAATAAGCGCTGATCAGACTGGCATACTCCCGGGGGGGGGGGGGGGTAGACATGGGGGATGGTTACCTTAAATCTTAATGATTTGGATTGGGGAAGTAATTCGAGTATGGAAGTCAGAGATTGATGATAACGGTATCAAGCCTTAGGATTCGCTGTGCCTTTTTAACGTCGCTTCGACTGCTGGGGCCATTAGCGACGACTGCTCTTATATTTCTTGGATTAACCTTATGAGTTACAGGTACATCAGAGCCCTCTGTAGTTAATTATCATTTTTGAAAGGTTGGCACGTTTCAATGTCCAAATTTGTTCTTAGTATTTGATGCTCCTTGCATTCAAATAGGTGCTTTACGGTAATTAGTACAATATCACAGCTTTGGCAGGTTGGTTGGTACTGCCCTTAAAGTAGGTGGAGATGTGTCAGCTTAGTATGACCAATTCTTAATCTGCTTATTACACTGCACTCTTTAACTCGCGTTAGGCCCATTGGAGGGATCCAAGCAGTGTTTTTCTTTTATTTGACGGAGGGGGTTTTGGGAAAGGCTTTCCCATTCCTCATCCCAATTTTCTTTAATTTTATTTCTGATCACTGCATATTGGTTGAATATGATTTCACCGTATCTATTTTTTGTGATTCCTGGTGTAGAGTTCTTCGAAATTGGTAATGGTTTTTTGCAAATTATTATTAATAGTTTTTTCACAAATTATTATTCCGATCATATATCATAATGAATTTTGAACTTTAATATTTATAATCACCGAAAATGGGGATATTGAAAATAGCAGCAGAAAGGATTTATTAGAAATTTTCAATTAAACTAAATAAATAAATCGTAAAATAAGCAACATTACTGTCTACGATTAATAACACGTTAATAAAGTAACGCGGAATAAAATTGTTTATCGTTGCATCAGTCTGGAATTTCTTGATAAATTACCCGCTTGACTTGAAAAGATTATTTATGTGACCAAATTATTAATTGAGGCTTGTAAGACATACGACAGGAATATTTACCGCATACAAGATGCATTAACACCTGAACTTTAACCTCTATTTGCTTTGACAAACTACATGTTAATATATGCAATTAACATAAAATTATAATAGTTATTAGATAGAGTGTTTACAAACTCTGGATAAAGGTCAGATAGGTATAAAAAACTGACTAGATAATAAAAAAATTGTCCCGTTAATGTAATAAAAATGCAGACCAGGCAAATAAATGTTTTTACTATGGATAATTAAGTTGCGCTTATTTATACCAATATAAGTGTACATTTATTTATTTAAATTAACTCATATACTTCTATATCTGGTGAATTGTGTGTTTAATTAGAATATTGATATATTGTATTAGAAGAAATATTAAGGATTATATAAGATCTAGAAAGGCACCTTTGAATATTTTTTTTTCAAACTTTAATGTACTCTTAAGAGGTATATTGACTTATTATATTTTCTTTAATAAATAAAATAATAATAAAATAAAATAAAAATTCCTTTTTTTATTCTCTTATCATGTTAGTACCCTAATTAGAAATGACAAAGTATTTTGATGAGTGATAATATAAATAGTAATTATTATTAAAATAGTTATAGCTGAAAACGGATAAAATGAAATATTGATATTATGGTAGAAATTTAATCATCTATGCAAATGTCTAATTGATTTTGAACGCATTTTCATAATATTTGATATATTTTATTAACTGAGAAATCACTCCAGTAAGTAAAAATATTTGGTAACAGTAGAAGACCAAGATAAAGTAATGTCATTCGTTAAAATATTTGAAAATTTGTTTCTAAAAACCGTCATTAATTTATTTCTTCAGTTACATTTCACCAGAATGTTGCATTGCACCATCAGGTTGGTTACATTCACGCCATAAGGCGCTTCTATCCAGTATACAAAAAAACGCTATTATTATTTTTTACTAACAGCGTTTCTGTATTAATCTCATTGTGACATCATATTTAATAATATTTTACATACATTTATGTCTCTTGTTCACGCCTGTGCTAAAAACAAGCGTAACCGCCATGAAAAATTCTAAAACATCTGTAGCAACAATGAAAGGTCTTGTTCTCAGTCTACACTGTTTTTAGATCAACGGTTGTGCAGGGAGGTGATCAATCAAGGTGAGGGAGGGTGAGTAATGAGGGGACTCAATTTATTAAGGCTGGGTGAACTCCTGGAGAGTCAGCAGGTCCAACAGGGTCCATCCGTGGCTGTTAAACGATACAATAATTTATTTGCCACTGCTGGATTTGAAATGAGCTACCCCACTATGGAGATAGTACCTAGTAAGATTATCGGATAGTATTTTATAAATATTATTTAATTTTTAGGGATCATAGACTTCATATTACAATTCATATTCACAATGATAAGAATCAGACGATTGGAGTACAATAGAGAACTAAAATAAGCGACAAATTAATTGATTCTTCCGTATTTTTAAAAAGAAATCTATAACTCGAATCGGCAGGTCAACAAACGAATGGAAGGCAGCATTTTCAAGGGAGATACATCCATATCTTGCGGAAGTGGTTTGGATGGTCTTGAACTGAGTAAAGTGAACCCAAAAGTGATTTAGGGGCATTTTTTAGTACTACCCTTTTACGACGCATTCGGGTGTTAATGTAGGGACAGGTAATAATGTTCCTTGTAACTTAAAAGTATTTCTTTGTTGTTTTGTTTTTCAGGGATACCAAACAGAACATAATGTGTTCCTTAAAAACAAATATGAAAAAGTACCTACATTTTACACGGATAATAAAATTTACCATAGGATTGAACATATTCAGTTAATAAGCCTAAAAGAATGGAATAGTATTTGTAAAAAAAAAAAGGATAAAAAACTTTATAACTATCAAGGCAGTAGAACGTTGAACTGGAACTGTGTCCTTGGAACTGTTTACCGAACCTAGTTGACAATTCCAGAATTTATCCCCATAAATGTATAGTGGAATGGAATGGTTATAATAGATACCAGGAAACACTACTAAGATGGATTATTTATTTTTCACTTCAACAGTTTAATGGGGTATGCAAATTGATTATCAGCATGGCAGGAGATATTTATGGCTAAATTGATCATTAAAAAAAAAACACGACTTAAATTTTACAAGAGCCATTACTTCCTATTGCTCATTTAATATCAAAGGTAAAACAATAACTTAAAGTATAAAATTAAAATTTACATGAAATAATGAAACCCGATTTTTGTTGGTATACCAAATAATGATGAGTTATTGTATTTTTGTCAATTCTTAAGTCCATTTTAAACATTTTATTATGTAAGTAAGTCATAAAATACGAAAAATCATACTAAAAACTAGATATCTGGAAGAAAATGGTCCAGGTGGAGGTCAATAAATTTCTCTTAGAGGTGGAGAAATGTTTATTAATTAGCCAACGTTTCGACCTACTTTGCAGGTCTTCTTCAGGGCTAAAAATGCAAAATACAGACAGTTGAATAGTAAAAAATTGCTAAGCATGGTAAATATAAATGTTAAAATGTATGACTCAACTCAACTCAACTCCTCATACATTTATATTTAGCCCTGAAGAAGACCTGCAAAGTAGGTCGAAACGTTGGCTAATTAATAAACATTTCTCCACCTCTAAGAGGAATTTATTACCCGGACCATTTTCTTCCACGTATATTATCAAGGCCAACTATTATCATTCAAGATAAAAGCAAGATAATTGGAAATGAATTTTAAGAAGTTCAAAAATAAAAATACACGTTATTCTGGATATTACAATATTACAGATTTTATTGTTATCGCAAAATAATGCAACAAACATTTTTAAGAATAGAGAAAACTTTACTCAAACAGTTTAATTAACAACTTCGATTTTTTAAAAATTCCATTTATTAAAGTTTACAACTGTATTATAATAATACAACAAGCAAATATTATCAATGATGTAGGTGTAATCACACAGAAAGAAGGCAAGTAGAGAAACTACCCACTGCCATCATGAAACTTAGATTTAGATATTTGTATTATATATTTTCCATCTCAGACTTTATCCCTTCAATTTAATTCCAAAGTTACACATTCTTCGACAAAATATTTGATGAAACAAATTTTTTTCTTGTCACTTTGCTTTTAATGTTTTGGTCATCTTTACAGATATTCATCGGTAATAATTATTAGACTTCAATTATATATATTTATTTGTCAATAGCAGCATATATTTTATTACTATACAGGTAGGTTATGAATGACGTAAGAAATATAACTAAAAATTAATAGATTAAATGTTAAATAAATAAAAGTTAATAAAATTAATAATTTTATTTTATTTTATATAATTTTTGTATCTTCGTTTCTACAAAATTATCATGAGAACTTGTATAGGGGGTATGTTTAATCCTTAAAAATATAAAAAATAAGCTTTTAAAAATTAAAAAAAAAAGATAAAAGCCCAATAGTGAAAGTGGAAATATATCATTAAGATTTAAAGGTTTAAAAATGACCCTAATAAATTATTGGAGTTAAGAAAAAAAAACTTGACTAAATTATCATACCTACCCTATATTTCATTGAACCCGGCAAACGCTAAATAAAATAAAAATATGTGCCATACTCATAATTTTTTTATTCCCTGAGCTATTTACATGCAATTCATATTCTACCTTTAATTATTGGCCCATTGTCCCTTGAATAAAAAACCGATAACATATTAATAGCCTTTAAAACATCCTTCTTATAATCTGGACAGTGTTAAATACAACCTCAGATTTACGCATTGGACGTAAAATCGAAAATTTTATTGTCTTTTATGAACCTAAAACTATAAATCATATACGTATGTAATTTTAAACAATTAACCTAAAACCAAAACGGGTAAGGAATGCGGAAGTGTTTTGATGTTAAAAAAAATTCTCACGCGTTTCTGCCATTTCATTAAGTCGAAATGTAAATGCGTATTATAACGGGTTGCATTTATATGTGAGATCTGTTGTCTGTATGTTATTTTTTTCAAAATAAAAAATACACATTCTGCATGTTATTAATATTTAAAAAATAAATGTGGGATCCCATAAAGTGTCTACCCTTCAATAGGAGGAAAATTGGGCGGTTAAGCCTCACATCAGTCATCATCTTCTTACACCACCTCCCTGCACAGCCGTTGTCTTAAAAACAATACAGTCTGAATCAAAGACAGGCCAATTCCTTTCATGGGTTGTAGTGGTACATAGTTTTTTTTTTTTATTAAGGCATCATATGCTTCATTTATCATGAACGATATAAAATCCGTCAGCCATGACTCAACTCATTGACCTGAATTGACCTAATTACAACTAGTTCATACATCACCGAATTTTATTAATAGCGATTTTTTTTTTTAGAGAGAAGAAGTGAAAGATATTTTAATTTTTATTCCTATAAAATAATATTTCTTAGAGATTATTTCTTCGGTACCGAATTATTAATAACTTAATAACCCCAGAATGAGTTATTTGTACTGAGGCAAGCTGAATCGTCTGGGATGGAGTTATGGCTTATATTATAACCCCATTTCAAGCCAAGGCCTGACTTAGCCACTTATCCAGGAGAATGATACGAATTTACTTTTTAGTACAATTAACTCATTTTAGACAATAGTCAACTTAACCACTTATTCGTAAGATCTACAGATTTATAGTTGGAAATAATACTAAAGCTCAGAGAGCCCGTAGCCTTAATGCAAATACCTCCAATCACTGCTTAAGAACTTCCTCGGACTACTACTCGAACCCAGATCACTTTTAAGGCAATCCTCCCACCTACACCTTGGTCTAATCTTTGTGCATTTACCGGTCATTACATTGCTTATTACATTTTATAAATCCATTCGTTACTAATCCCAAAAACTAAGCTCACATTAATCTTCGCAACGATATCCAAGAGTTGACACATGTCACCAATTCATGTAAAGTTATGTTTTACACATTAAAGACAATTTTTAGACTTTTAAACCTAAAATGACATTTTAAGAACTTAATTATTTGTCTTAAATTAAATAAAATTGCGTTATTTATTAGCCATTATCACGTGACTGCGAACACCAGTCAGAGCGCATGACATCATCATCCTGTGAAGCTGTCATAAACCATTTCATAACCGGTGTACAGTGAACTATTCCTCTCGATAATTTGTTACAACAACGGCAATATCTACGATTCTATCACAATCGAGACTGGATTCATCAAAGGAAGTAGTTGTAACTTACCTAAGATTGATTCTTTGATGGTGGCAAGTTTTTTTTGCTAGAAACGACTTTTGTGCTGCGGATCTTCGAAGCTATAAGTTTACACTGATATACTATATTTACCAAAGAAAGAGAAACTTACTCAGTCTACATTCTATTAAATCATATTTAGAACTAATTATCATCTATGTCAACCAAATAAAAATTTAGGTTATGTACAAAGATGTAGTAGTATATTTACGTAGTATAATTTATTTATTTCAGATCTTCAAGAGAATCTCTTGAATATTTGATTTAGTGTAAATTAAAACTTTTCATCGATTTAAACTTATGTATAATTATTTTTTCTGTTAGGAACATATATCAACCAATGCTGACAGAAGAAAAAAAATTTAAATCTTGATTTTTTAAATTAAGTCAAAGGTAGGAGATTCATGCTCTGCAATTTTGCCTTATGTAATATCCTAAATTCTCCAATTTTTGGTTTCATCCTTTTTCGTAACCCATATACTACGTAATAATTTAATTTTTGAATACCTTAAGACATTGTTCATCCTTCAATGTTAACAGCCAAGTTATAATTGAAAATATTGGATTATATAAAATTAGATGTCTTCCACAGGATGGTTTAAGGGTGTCCTAATCGTCTTTTTCCTTTATTCTTTTGTTATTTATTTTAATTATTACTTTATTGTTTCTTCTATACTTTAGGTCTCTAAGACCATTTTCAATCACCATCGTTAATCGTAATTTTATTATCTTTGTTGTTATTTTGTTCTTTATTTATATTGAGCCAGGTCAAGAACCCAGACAATCGATATAATGGTTGATTTGATATCTCGCTTCCCCTTTGATAACAATGAAGGAGATCCATTCATTCATCATGACTAAGATAAATTTTATAGTGAATTAGATATTTTTTACTATATGCAAATAAATTTTGACTTGAAAATTCGAATACATTTGAAGTCAGATGATAGTAATATCTTAAATATATCATTGTGTGCATAAATCTACCAATGTAAAAGGACCGTATTAGAAAATTTTCTACAACTACAACAGTAAGTAAATGTGAGGTAGAACTTTTTTTGCTTTTTGAACATTTTGACGAATTTTCACGAAGCCGCATCTCGATTGCTGTTACAAATTTTAAAACTTTAACGCTGTTTGAGATCATTAATGGATTTTCCGGTGGATTTATCATCATAAAGGATTTTAATGATAAATACACCGGAACAAAGTTGCCAAGGGCTTGAAAAAATGCTTCTTCTTAGGTTTTTTTTAATTTTTTTTAGATGGCGTGAAAAAAAGAGTACCTAGTCCAAAATGATATCTATATACAGCTAATGTGCCTTTGAGATCGCAAGATTGAAAGGGTGTTGAAAGCCTTGGAAATTCGGTCAAGTAACCCGACCGAATTTCCAAGGCTTATAACGAGGGGACACAGAAACTTCAAAAGCTCAAAAAACTTTTATCTCAAGAGTTTTTGTCAAGATGAAATAATCGCCACTTCGATCATATAATCGCAATTATAACACCACTGTAAAATTTTGCATACACCGACGCAGAAGCTTTCGTTAATTTGTTATATGTTCCAGGTTATCCAGGCTCTCGCAGGTTATAGGTTGTAAGAAGTTTTAACTGTTTATGCGTTTCATTTTTAATATATTCCAAAAATACAAGTTATCGTGAGCTTTAGCATGGAAAAGAGTATGGAATAATGGTTAATGAATAGATTTCGCTTATTATTTCATCTAGAAATAAAAGGTTCAACTAACATTTTGAAGTATAGATGATAGATGCTTGTTGAAACGTTCTTTTCTAGATGAAATGAATACCCGCTTTGACCGAAATAACCACGCCGGGTGAAATTTTACGATTAATCGATCCCAATAAGCTGGATGGATCATACTGGAATTCTCATATCTCCGATTTAGTGGTATATATGGGTCAACTGACGTCATACACACTAAATTTATTAGGCATGATCAAATAATACAACACTCAAGAGAAATGGAAAGTTCCTTCTACATGGCTTTAGGAAGTACAAGTACATCCGGACATAAAACGGCTAAGCATTGCTATCATATACCTAACCAATAAGAGTGGAACAGGACAGGATTTGGAAGGAGAGTTGCAGGAGTAAAGGATTTTCCGAAAGCAAGACCTATGCTTTGTGCAGAAGAACGATTTCGAAGGAGTAAGACGCTGAAAGATCTCTTTCAGAATTCTAATTGTGGAAAGAACACCTTGAGGAAGAAACTGAAAGGTTTATGTGTGTATTTGAAGTCCATAGATAGCTATATCAAATAACAATAATATAAACTATAATTAAGATATAAGTTTTTTTCCCTTTTTTTATCGCATCAACGATGAATATTTTGTTTACAAGAAAACCTTATTGGGCTTTCATCTTCACATTCTTGCAATTAATTCAACTAACATGTTATAAAGATTATTTTTAATTTATACTTAATTCAAATATAATGCAGTATATCAAATTATAGCGAGATAACTCATTTGTTTTTAATTTATTGGAAAGTTGATGCGATTTTGCTATTCCGGATGTAGATGCAGATAATTTATTTAATCTGTTAACAGCCGAGGATGGACCATTTCCAAGATCTGGAGAACCTCCAAAAACCTGATGGTTGAGTATGATACAGGACAAATCATGCACTACCGTTGTCATAGAAAGAGTAAAGTAACTACCACGTACGGAACCCAACAGTCATTATGGGTTTTAATTCAGGGTTTTTTTTATGAAATTAAATAAAAATGATGTTGACAATGTAATAAAAATATAATAAATTACTGCTCACATCCTCCACTCCATCTTTCTGCTCCTCGTTAATTAAAAAAAATTAAGAAATATTTACATATAGGATACAATATGTATAAGACCATTCGAATAATCATGTTAATCATTATTTAAAAAAGAAATGAAATAATTTTTAAATCATTATCGACATTTTTTAATCGGTATACTAAAATAGTTTTTCCGCTTAAACGATTTTTTAGAGATGGAGGGGGTGTATCCTTTTCCTTTCTTTTTTTTCTATGAGTGTTATAAATCTTATGAGTGTTCGTGTCCCACGATTATTAATGCAATACGAATGATCCTGGAGAAATAGGAAAATACTTTTTAATAACAATACACAAGTCTACGTCCAAGGCAAATAAGTCGTACATTACCCTTAGAACCATTAATAAAATTTGCCTTCACAAGATAACTCAAAGCAATATCCTAATTAGAATTTTCTGATTAATTGATTGATTAACTAAAACTCCAGTTATCGATAAATTTTTCAGGTAACATTATTCAGGTATTAAGGTATATAAATAATACCCAGGTAGTACACCTTTAATCCAAAATAGAAAATACGTAAACATGTACGTTCCAGCCAGGATGAAGGAGAAATGGTAGTTATGACATCTGGAAAAGAAACTCTATTGACAGAGGACGCCGCTGGAGCGAGCAACTTGACCTACTTTCTTTTATTTTTGAAGTGATAACGATCCACCAAGAAAAGCCCCCTGCTTCAATTTTATAGTATTGCAATACAACATATTAATGCAAATATAATTAATTTATTTAAGTTAATGAAATAAAATTAAATGTTTCAAGAACCTGTCAGAGTTAACTATTCATCTTATCAACGAATACGCATTCGAAAAAAAACACTGTACAACTACAACCCATGAAGGGTCTTAGGTTCGGTGCATGGTAGAGACTGTACTGTTTCTACTAATACGATTGTGCAGGTCAACTACCAGGTTTCCCCATCCTTCCCAATTAAGGGTATCCGGTTTATAGAGGCTGGGTAAGCCCCTGGAGAGTCTCCAGATCCAATCGCCGGATATAACAGATTAAATACTCAAATCTAATTGGATTTGACCCCCGGACCTTCAGCAATGCAACTAAGCGCTTTAGTTAGTAACAAAAATAACACGAAATAAGAAAAAAACTTATTTATTCTAAGTGCCGACGTTTCGGCCTACAATGTAGGCCATCTTCAGGGCTAAAAAGGAAAAGAGAAAAATAACTATAAGAACATTGCACCACAAGGAATTATAGAATAATATATAGAGTATAGAAAAGTGGAGACATATAGCATAGGATAGTTTATGAAAATAATTAAGAATAACAATATGACAAAATGTGTGAATATGAAAGGTGATAACATAAAGAAATATAAAAAGTAAAATAATTGAGAGAGTAAAAAGTAGGATACGAAATGAAAAATACCAGTTACAAATGTAAAACTGGTGAGACATACAAGTATGGAAAACTAGTAATAAATGTAATGATATAAAATGAATGAAAATAACGCATAGGAAAGTTATAAAAATATGAATACATATTAATAATGGGTGGGACAAAATTCCCGCTACCAGTTTGATTGCGCGTCATCTTGGTTATGTAACGTTTAGCTCAGTTTAGCATTAACCATTGTGTTGTGTAGGCGTCCAAATCAAAATGGTAGCGGGCCTTTTGCCCCACCCTATACTAAGTAAGATGTAAATGTATAAATATAGAAGAAATTAAAGAGGGTAATGTATGTAAAATTACGTAAATAGGATAAACAGATTTCAAATTTTAGATAGTATATGTGTGGGAGGTAATAAATATGAATACACAAATATGATGTTTATGTAGAAGAAATGTATAAGAAGTAAAGATAAAAAAACAAAAAAAAACTAATATTTAAATGATGATAAATTCAGATAAATAATAATATTGGACGCTATTACATGTGATGGATGCCATGACGTGAAAGGAGAAATGGGTGTGAGGAAAAGAAAAAGGGGAAGGTTGAAGGGAAGAAATAAACATGAAAAAGGTACGAACCAAAATAGGAGAAGCGGCTAGACGAACTGTCAACTATATATTAAAATATTAACTAAAATACTTATTTTAGTAAAATATTTGTTCTGATTGATGACTGAGAACGTTCTTTTTTTTAGAAAACTTGACTAATGTCCATGGACCTGAAATTTCGCCAAAAATATTTTTATTTAAAATCCTCTTATAAGAAATATGTAGAGACAAAACTTACAAGCCTTCATTCAAGGCAAACAAATCATAAATTCCCTCATTAAATAGTAATAGAACGCAAATTAGGATTCTGTTTTGTAGTTGGATTTGAGTTTGCTGATTAATTGATAAGGTATAAGGAGTTTTTTCAGTCTCCATTATTGAGGTATTCAGTAATAGAAAACAATAATACAAAACCTCTAATACTACAATCCATGAAAAGAGTCTTGGGTGTAGTACATGGTAGAGTCAGTACTGCTTCTTGAACTACTGATTTTGATATAGGTAATTTGTCGTAGAATATGCCAGGTTTTCCCCTGCTTTATAGAAACTTGGTGTGCCCCAGAAGGGCCTCCAGATCCTATAGGGTTTATCTCCGACTGTTAATAGACGAAATAAATTATCGGGCACCGCCAGTTTTGGACCCGGGACCAACAAAACGGCAAGTTAGTGCTCTATACCCTGCCCCTTTATACAGGAATATAAGATACCATAATTATTATCTACGTTTTAATAAATTAAATGTAAAAAATAAATATATGTACTCGTTCTCGCTTTCTTAATAATGACTATAAAAGCTAAAGGGAAAAAGGAAAGTGGATAAAAACAATAGGGATAATGTAAAAATAAAAAAGAAAGAGGAGAACAATTAGCATTATGCAGATTATGAGAATTTCAAGAACTGACCATCACAAAATTCCCACATTATTACCGGCGTATTTTTAAAGGCTATTAAATTAATTATGACTAATAAACAATGATTAGTAACATCCGACAATTCTGAACAGAAAATAATAAAATTATGCGAATCATTCACACTTTTCTTTACAATTACACCATAAAGGGTAGTTTCCATCTTAAACGCCCTTTCTCTCCTTGGTTTTTCTTCTTGCAATATTTTACGCGGTATAATACTCATGAGATCCGACTTTAATCAGTATACTTAGTATCGGAAAATATCCCAGCAATCTAGACAGCTAATCATTGGAAAAATGGCAGCTTATATTAGGAGTAAGTACAAATCTTTAAATAGTTATTTATGCACCTAGGGACTAAAGAAGATCATTATTCCCTCAGCTGTAAGTTTGTACCCGAGCGAATGCGAGGGAACAATCGAGTTTATTCCCGAGCCGAGGGAGTAAAGTATTGCTGGGAATAATGATCAATTTAGTCCAGAGGGGCATACAAGATTTTATCTCCAGATGGGATGGAAAAAGGCAAACTATACGATATAATATTTTATATTATATGTTTTACAATAAATTCAAAAACTGAAATTAAATGTTCTTACAGGTATTTAGTAAAATAGATATTAGGTCTTATAGGTATTTAGTTCTTATAGGTATTTAGTAAAATAGGTATCAGGTCTTATAGGTATTTAGTTCTTATAGGTATTTAGTAAAATAATATAGAGGAGATAAAATCCTACCTTTGATGATTCATTGAAGTATGCAAGTAATACATTTTCACTTTTCACATTTTCTTTACCCACTATTTTTTGAAGTCATCGTACTGTTACGGTCAGAGCGGAAAGTAGGACCGGCTTCTGATCTGCCTAGAGCGGATTAGGCAAACAATGGGATTAAGCGGAAGGGATTATAGAATGGCGTAGAACCTTCTAGATCGGTCTAGGTGGTCCTCGTCCGTGTTCCGAGTAATGCCCCACCACGACCTACCTTGCCTATATAAAAAGGACAGCGTTTTCGGCCGCGGCAGTCAGTAATAAGCAGTGAAGTAATAAGCAGCCGTTAATTAGTGGCAGTGTGTGTGAGTTAGTTAGTCTGTAATAAGTGCTTAGTGAGCAACAGTGACAATTAGTGGCCGTGTAATAAGTGTAATAAACTGTGTGGCAGTTTGTCATATTTGGAGTCTTACGGTCGGTGGACTTAAGTTAGCGAACTGTAAGTGTTAATTTGTTATTGTGAACTATAGTGTAATATTATTGTATTTGTACAAATTTATATATAAATAGTTTAGTTATTTAGTATTAGAAATATCTTATATTGTTTGTATATTATCTTAGAAATTAGATAACATTTAGTAGAATATTGTTATTGTAAATTGATGTTAGTTTAATAATTTAACTGTTTTAAATAATCTCATTGTATTCTTACTAATTTGTTAATAAATATTAGATTATTGAATTAAGTAATAGTTTAGTCCATATTACACCCAGTAACAAATTGGTGTCAGAAGTGGGATCTTGTGTAATTGTTATTTTGTCTAGCATTTTGTAATAATTGGGCTACTGTTTGAAAAATGGCTTCTCAAAGTCTTAAATTGATGGATTTAAAAGTTGCGGATTTAAAACGGGAATTAGAAGAACGTGATCTGGATTCTTCCGGAAATAAAAGTGTACTGCAACATCGCTTGCGTCAATTTTTTGTAGAGTTAGGGGAAAATCCAGAGGACGTTCTGTTTGAAACTGATTTAAGCAAGTTGTCTGCAACTTTTAAAAATGAATTAGGCAATGTAGAAAATAAGCTAGGTAATGAATTATGCAGTGTTAAAAGTGAATTAGGCAATGTAGAAAATAAGCTAGGTAATGAATTAAGCAGTGTTAAAAATGAACTAGGTAATGAATTAAGCAGTGTTAAAAATGAACTAGGTAATGAATTAAGCAGTGTTAAAAATGAACTAGGCAATGTAGAAAATAAGCTAGGTACTGTAAAAAATGATTTAATGGATACATTAGAGTCTAAGTTAGGCACATTAGAGACTAAGTTAATGGAAAATGTAGATAATAAGTTAGCCGATGTAAATAATAAAGTAGCAGATGTAGAATCTAGGCTAGGAGAAAAAGTGAACGAAATTAGGCTAAGAATGGAAGCTCTCGAGGGACGTAAGAGCAACCCACCGACGAACGACACCGACCGTACCTGCGAGGGCAGCCATCGTAATAGCATTCTACCCGCCTATGCTGGGGCGCCGCCAACTCACAATACCATTCCAGTATTCGACGGAAAGACGCCGTGGGAGGACTACATGACTCTCTTCGAGACAGCGGCTTCGATCCACGGGTGGTCACAGGAGACCCAAGCTTCAGCGTTGTGCCTGGCCTTGCGTGGGGACGCCTTGAGAGTGCTGCAGGGGATGCCCATGTCGGAGCGGCCCAACTACGTGAAGCTGATTAGAAGACTGGAAATGCGTTTCGGACACCGCCACATGGACCAGATATATCGCTCTCAGTTAAGAAACAGGGTCCAGAAGGACAACGAGACGCTGCAGGAATTTGAAGCGGATATTGCCCGGCTGGTGAGGAACGCCTACCCATCGGTCACTGACTATGTCTACGAGAGTTTGGCTGTCGACAAATTCCTGGATGGACTTCGGGACCCAGAGACACAACAAGCAGTGAAGCTCGCCCAGCCGAAAACGTTGGGAGACGCATTATCTCAGGCCATGGAGTTTGAAGCTGTCAGGCTGTCTGTACGGGGCAATGCGCGAGTTCGAGCAGCAGGAGCAGAGCCTAATGTGGTAACCAGCGTCGAGGACATAGTGACCAAAGTGTTGGATGCTCTCAGGACCCATAAGAAGGAGATACGCTGTTGGGGCTGCGGCCAGCTTGGACACCCTAGAAGCAAGTGTCCAACCCGTAACGTCAAAGCCCCCAGGAAGGCCATCAGAGTTGCGTCAATAGGAAGCAGGACAAACAGCTTCTACGTTGATGGGATGGTGAACGGGCAGCTGCGAAGCCTTCTAGTGGATACCGGCGCGAGCATGACAATCTTGAACTCCAAGACACTTCCAGCTGAGAAGATCTTACCAACAACTTGGGCATTACGGACTGCAACAGGACAGCCAGCCAAGGTCTACGGGGAGACAGATGCCACCTTCCACATCGGGGATCAACATCTGCAGCACCGCGCTCTCGTGGCAGAGATCGATGAAGATGTTATATTGGGCATGGACTTCATGATCGCATACGGGATCAAGCTGGATATGTCGAGAGGTGTGATGACGCTGGGAGACGAGGAAGTCATACTTCGGCAGGAAAAGGACTTCTGCGCACGAGTGCTGCTTCCAGAAGACACCACTTTACCGGCACGGAGCCAAATCGTGACGCATGGGACGGTCGAAGGCCATCTACCCGCGGGTCAATGTGCACTACTCGAACCTGGAAGGCACGAAGAACAAGAGATCGGACGCGGCGTACTGGTTGCTAGGTCTCTCATCAAGGCCACCACTCCAATCCGGCTAATGAACCTGAACAGCTTCCCGGTAACGCTGAAGAAAGGAACACCGGTCGGGGAGTGTACAACCGCTACCTCAGTGGTTCGTCAGCTGCAACGTCGTCCCACCGAGCTCCTAGGACTGCCAGAAGAACTAAAAGGATTTGTTAACGAGTCATGCCGCGACCTTTCACCTGAACAGAGCGAGGAGGTGAAAGACATGATTACCCGATGGCATGACGTCTTCGAGATCGGACCAGGACCACGGGGCAGAACGGATATCGTCCAGCACAAGATTGACACTGGGGATGCGAAGCCCATCCGACAGGTTCCGCGGAGGCTGCCGTTAGCCAAACGGGAGGACGCCGAGGAGATTATAAAGGAGATGGCGGCTGACAGTGTCATTGAGCCTTCGAGTAGCCCCTGGATGTCTCCTGTTGTATTGGTGAAGAAGAAAGACGGCACAACGAGGTTCTGCGTAGACTACCGTCTTCTGAACAATGTCACCAAGAAGGACAGCTATCCGCTTCCCAGGATTGACGATACGCTGGACACCCTAGAGGGGTGTAAACTCTTCTCTACTTTGGATCTCCGCAGTGGATATTGGCAGGTTGGATTGGCACCTGAAGATAAAGAGAAGACGGCGTTTTCAATTGGCACTGGGCTCTGGCAGTTTACAGTAATGCCGTTAGGGCTTTGCAATGCTCCTGCCACATTCGAGAGGCTGATGGAAAACGTGTTAAGAGGTCTCTCTTGGGAAGTATGCCTGGTTTACCTAGACGACATTATTGTGCTGGGAAAGTCCTTCGCTCACCATCTGAAGAATCTGGAGAAGGTCTTCGAACGACTGCGTGCAGCGAACCTAAAGTTGAACCCGAAGAAGTGTAATCTCTTCCGAAGGCAAGTCAACTACCTGGGGCATATTGTGTCAGACAACGGAGTTGCTGTTGACCCAGAGAAGATAGCAGCGATCACCGACTGGCCAGTACCTCGAGATAAGCACCAGGTGAGAAGTTTTCTCGGGCTCTGCACCTATTACCGGAGGTACGTGAAAGGATTTGCTGACATCGCAAAACCTCTTACCAGGCTTACCGAGGAGAAAAGGACTTTCCATTGGGACCACGAGTGCCAGGCATCCTTCGAGGAGCTGAAGAGAAAATTGAGTAGTGCTCCTATTCTGTGCTATCCACGTCCCGAGGGCAAGTTCATACTCGACACAGATGCCAGCAACATCGCCATTGGAAGTGTCCTCTCTCAGCTCCAAGACGGAGAAGAAAGGGTGATTGGATATTTCAGCAAGGCACTCTCAGCTCCGGAGCGCAACTACTGTGTCACAAGGAAAGAGCTTCTGGCAGTAGTAAAATCTATAGAGCACTTCCATAAATATCTATACGGAAGAAGGTTCCTGCTGAGAACGGACCACGCGGCTCTAATGTGGCTGCTGCGATTCAAGTCACCGGAGGGACAAGTGGCGAGGTGGATCGAGCGCCTTCAAGAGTATGACTTTGAATCTGCACATCGTTCTGGAACGAGCCACAGGAATGCGGATGCACTGTCAAGAAGACCTTGTGATGAAGGCTGCAACCATTGTTCTCGACAAGAAGAGAAGCAGGCAGTGGTGTTGAGGACTACAGTTGTCATGGACAGTTGGCAAGATGCAGAGGTGTCAAAGGGACAGGACGAGGACCCGGATTTAAAACAGATAAAGGAATGGAAAATATCGGGGCGAGGAAGACCGGCCTGGCAGGATGTTGCTCCAATGTCGAAGAATGTAAAAACGTACTGGGCCCAATGGGACTCCATTCTAGTGGACAATGGGCTGCTGAAACGGGCATTGGAGAACTCGGAAGGAGATCAGCGTAGGCTACAGCTCATCGTTCCAAGGAATAAAGTGCCCGAAGTGCTTAGGGAACTACATGACGGTGTAACTGGCGGCCATCTTGGAGTTCACCGTACATTGGAAAAAGTTCGTGAACGCTTTTACTGGGCAAACCTTAAGGACGATGTGTTGGACTGGTGCAGGCGTTGTGCGACTTGTGCGGCTTCTAACGGACCAACAAGAAGAAAGAAGGCCCCTATGAAGAAGTACAACGTGGGAGCACCGTTCGAGAGGATAGCGATTGACATCGCTGGCCCTTTCCCTGTGACGGACGAAGGCAACCGATATATTCTCGTGGCCATGGACTATTTTTCTAAGTGGGTGGAAGCGTATGCCCTTCCGAATCAAGAGGCAGTCACGGTTGCAGACGTACTTGTGAAGCAGCTCGTCAGCCGGTTTGGAGTACCCATGGAACTTCACGCTGACCAGGGAAGAAACTTTGAGTCTGCAGTCTTCTCCGGAATGTGCTAAGCACTGGGGATACGGAAGACCAGGACGACGCCTCTTCACCCTCAATCGGATGGCATGGTGGAGCGCATGAACAGGACAATGGGTCGATATTTGTCTAAAGTGGTCTCCGAGCATCAGCGGGACTGGGACCAGTATCTTCACTTGTTCCTGTTAGCCTACCGCAGTTCAGTCCATGAAGCAACGGGGCAGACCCCCGCAAATGTGGTGTTTGGCCGAGAACTTCGTTTGCCTTGTGATCTGAAATTCGGGTTCAAGCCTAATGAGGAAGTTGCCGGAGAGGAGTACGTCACGAATCTACGGAAGCGGATGGATAACATCCACGAGAAGGTTCGTGTAAACATCCAGGGAGCCAGTGACAGAATGAAGGAGCGTTACGACATCAGGGCAGAGAAAGGTGGATTCCAACCTGGAGATTTGGTCTGGCTACACGACCCTCGAAGAAGGCGAGGCTACTCACCAAAACTTCAGAACTCCTGGGATGGCCCGTTTGAGATCATCAATAGGATAAACGACGTCATCTATAGGATCAGAAAGCAGCCAAAAGGAAAACCCAGGGTAGTCCATTTTAATAGACTGGCCCCATACAAAGGAGACCATGGCCCGACAAAAGACCAGCAAGTCAGGTACCTCAACAACGTGGAGACCAGTAAGGTATCAGTTGCACAACCTAAGGTACAAGGTTCCCGTGGAGTAACTCAGACAGTATACAGAGATATCTTCTCGTTACCCGCGGACTATTCTCTGGCCCATTGTGTCGCCGAAGATCTGAGGACTTCCCGAGGGATTGCAACGGTCTTCAGGAAGAAGTTTGCTGGAACTGAGGAACTGGAACGCCAAGGACCAAGCGTCGGGAAAGCACTCCACCATACGCACGAAGGACGACACCTGTTCTACTTAGTCACCAAGTGTGCTACTGATCAGAAGCCCACATATGACGCACTGCGGCGAAGCCTCGACGACCTGCGGAGTAAGCTTCTGAGACTGCGTGTCACCAAGCTCGCGATCCCTAAGTTGGGCTGTGGATATGACGGCCTGGAGTGGAGGGTTGTCAGGAACATGCTTGAACAGATATTCGCCAACTCTGGAGTCGCCATATTGGTGTGCACGTTCAACCCCTGGAAAGGAAATGCGTCTCCATCGAGGGAAGCTCATGACCGCCCGATTTCTCCGGACTATGCTCTGGGGCAGAGCACTTTTAAGGAGGGGGCAGTGTTACGGTCAGAGCGGAAAGTAGGACCGGCTTCTGATCTGCCTAGAGCGGATTAGGCAAACAATGGGATTAAGCGGAAGGGATTATAGAATGGCGTAGAACCTTCTAGATCGGTCTAGGTGGTCCTCGTCCGTGTTCCGAGTAATGCCCCACCACGACCTACCTTGCCTATATAAAAAGGACAGCGTTTTCGGCCGCGGCAGTCAGTAATAAGCAGTGAAGTAATAAGCAGCCGTTAATTAGTGGCAGTGTGTGTGAGTTAGTTAGTCTGTAATAAGTGCTTAGTGAGCAACAGTGACAATTAGTGGCCGTGTAATAAGTGTAATAAACTGTGTGGCAGTTTGTCATATTTGGAGTCTTACGGTCGGTGGACTTAAGTTAGCGAACTGTAAGTGTTAATTTGTTATTGTGAACTATAGTGTAATATTATTGTATTTGTACAAATTTATATATAAATAGTTTAGTTATTTAGTATTAGAAATATCTTATATTGTTTGTATATTATCTTAGAAATTAGATAACATTTAGTAGAATATTGTTATTGTAAATTGATGTTAGTTTAATAATTTAACTGTTTTAATTAATCTCATTGTATTCTTACTAAATTGTTAATAAATATTAGATTATTGAATTAAGTAATAGTTTAGTCCATTTTACACCCAGTAGCCCGTAACAGTACCTTTCACTGTAAATCTGACTTGATTTAGCTGGCAATAAATTTGAAATAACATTATTTGCATCTTGTAAAATATGTGGTGGATCCATAACTTACACAACCTGAACTTCTGTTTATCAGTTTTGGTGTTTTGAAACAACAGCTGATTTTAATAGCCGGTGTGACAGGTATACCAACCTAACCCTGAACTTAGACAATATTACATATACTACATACAATAGTACATTATTTAGACAAATTAGGTAAACTCTGATTATTCCCTAGGGAATAAAGTTAACTTTTTCACTCAATTTCTAATGTACAGGGAGAAAAGACGTACTTTAGTCCTAATTAATTCAGGCAAAACACATGTTTTTGTACCAACTGGAGATAAAATAAATTTTTTCTTCGTACCGTGAGACCTTACAGAAATATGATATAGGGGAGAGTGGGGCAAGACGGGGTACCGGGGTAAGATGAGGTAGATGAGCTCCTGACCTTATAAGTAATGTCACTTAGCGGAGAAAAGCAGTATTAGTAGTAGGGTATAGTAAAGAAAGCTACCAATATGTGGGGGCCAGTTTGAGTGAATAGTTTGTCTTGTACACATGTTTTTGTGCCGAATGTTTAGAATTTCATCATAAAGTAGTTTTGTTCAGTCCCAGATCACTTTTAATTACAGGTAAGCAACAACAACTTGTCAAACTATTTTATGTATCATTGGAAAGTGTACTTTTTAACCGTTCAATTTCATACGTTCTCAAATCTCTAAGTCCAATCCTAACCTGAAACGAACCACTTAATGCCAAAAAAGTATGAGTGGGGCAAGATGAGGATATATCAATGGGGCATGATGGGGTTTACCCCATCTTACCCCATTGTTTCCCTATTATAGTATTTTCTTTTTTCAGGTTAGGACTACCTATAAGAGATGGTTCAGACGTACAAAAATAAGACTAATCGAGGGGAATGGAACCCTGAATCGATGAAAAATGCTATAGATGCTATTATATGGGAGAAAATGGGCTATAAAAGAGCAGCAGACTCTTTTCAAGTGCCGCAATCTACGTTAGAACGACGTGTAAAACAGACTAGGGAACAAGGCGAAAAAACTGATGATGTATTGACAGTAGGCCCAAGCGGTACAATTTATCCACAAAATAGTAATCCTATTTTAGTTAAGAACCTTGGGCCAATCACAACGGTTTTCAGCGCAGAGGAAGAAAATCTATTAATCAATTATTTATTTAAAATGGAGGAAAGGCTGTTCGGGCTTAGCTCTTATGATCTGAGAATACTTGCATTTCAATGGGCGGAGAAGCTGGGGAAAAGCAAGTAGCTGGAAAAGACTGGCTAATTGGGTTCAAGGCCAGACATCCCCAGCTATCTCTTAGGAAACCAGAGCCCACTAGTGCGGCTAGGGCAGTAGCCTTTAACAAACCTAATGTTACTAATTTCTTCACTCTGCTAACTCGCGTCGTGGATAACCATAAGTTAACTGCTGACAGGATCTACAACTGCGACGAAAGCGGCGTTACTGTTGTTCCCATACATAGGTCAAAATCACTAAAGGGTAGAAAACAAGTTGGTGTGCTATCATCTGCTGAAAGAGACAACACAGTTACCATTGAAGTGTGTTTTAATGCTGCTGGTTCCTATATGCCTCCTTTGTTTGTATTTCCAAGAGCTCGAACTAACGACCAGCTCATGAATGTTTGTCCACCAGGGGGATGGGCCGCTTTCCATCCAAGTGGTTGGATGCAATCAGATATTTTTTTCACATGGTTTAACAAGTTTGTGGAATGCAGCAGAGCTACGAAAGAGGGACCTGTCCTCTTGCTTTTGGGTGGGCATTTCACTCACACTAAGAACATGGATGTAATTGATCACACAAGAGCAAAAGGGGTGATTTTGTTATGTTTCCACCCCACTGCACCTATCATTTGCAGCCGCTTGACGTGAGTTTCAAGAAACCTTTAAGTTTTTTTATGACCAGGAAGTGTCCTGCTGGCTGAGATCGAATCCAGGCCGAGTTGTTACACTTTACCAAATTGCCAAGTTATATGGAAACGCTGTTGTAAGAGCAACAACTAAGTCAACGGCAATCAATGGTTTCCGGAAAACTGGAATTTGGCCGGTCAACCAAGGAACCTTCAGTGACCATGACTATGCACCCTCAGAGACTACAGACAGGCCATTGGTTGAAAATTCAGCCTCACCCCCAAATCAAACAGATTCACCTAGATTTGCCGCTGCACCTCCTACGCCCCAACCAGCTTCTGTTCCTGGCACACCCAGATCCTCCGCTGCTACTACTACGCCTGGTTTGGTTCCTGACCCACCCCAAACTGGTTCACCGGTCGGGAACTTTCAATCGTCTGCTCTTCCCGTGAACAACACTCTAGCTAATGAAAATAAAATGACTAATACTAAATGCCTAACTCCAGAAGATATTCTTCCCATTCCATCGTGTAGTGGCCATCATTCAAAGAAGAGGACCAGAAAACATGGCAAGTCTGCTTTTTTGAGTGAGTCTCCGTACAAGAATGAGCTGCAAGCAGAACTTAGATTAAGGGTCGAAAAAGAAATTAAGAAAAAAGAAAAAGCTAAGCAAAATTTGGCTAAAAGATTTGTTCAACAGAATAAATCTTATAAAAAAAAAATTAAAAGCTTGCAAGACACATCAACCCACGATAAGAGCAAGCAAGAAAAAAAATAAAGCTAAAGTGACAAAAACCAGTCCTAAGTGGAAACGGAACAGTTCATCTTTATCGGAAGCTTCAGACGCAGAATGTCTGTACTGCGGTTATTTATATTCACTGTCTTCTGAAGGCTGGATTCAGTGTTCCGTATGTCATCGATGGGCTCACTGCTCTTGTGCAGGAGAGGAAGATGAAGATGACGAATCAGTTCATGTTTGTGGACATTGTCGGTGACTAACCCCATCTTGCCCCACTGGAAACCCCATCTTGCCCCACCAGGTGGGGTAAGATGAATTTTTGTTTTTTAAACGGAAAAATATTTCTAATAACACTTACCTTCATGGGAGTATATTTTTTTATACTGAAATTTGTTCACTTCTTATGTACAATTACATCTTTCAATGTGTATTTCATGAATTTTGAGTTTTTTATTATTTTATTGACGTCTAAATGTTAAGTACCCCATCTTGCCCCACTCTCCCCTAGTAAAAATACTAAATCTAAGAATCCATAAACGACTCAACTTTTACCATATATCAAAAAGTTCCTCGAAACGTCATAGATCTATTACAAACAAATTTCTCAAAGTTGTACAGCTTAAAACTTTCTCTCGTAAAGCCCCTCTGGTGAGTTTGATAAAAGGAAAATCTAATCGTTTAAACTTCATAAAGGCTTCGCCGAGAAGGGAAATAAAATAACCTCTCTTGAGTAATTAAAAGTATAATATCATAAAAAATGGGACTTCAAACGCGAGTTTCTTGTACGCCAATAAGCTATGAATGGAAAGCCAAAAGTAGAACCTGATTTTAATAATAATAGTTATAATGAAAGGCTGAGTGAACCCTGAAGCCAGATGCCGACATCATCTATCACTGTTTAAAAACCTACTCCCACGGATTACCGAAACCCAAACCTCAAGATCACTCTTGAAGCAATCCACCTACGCTCCGAACTACCCCTTAGGCTACACCTACATTGGATCCGATTCGGTGCGACGTGATTCTATCACATACGATGCTGGGGTGTATGTATACATTAAACATATTTGACTATACATTATAGTAAAATATAAATGTATTAAAACTAATTAATAAATAATCTTAATTTTATAAATTTAAAGTACCAAATGTTATAACTCTCGATATATTTTAGTCATTTGGTTTGCTAGCGACGTCTCATCGTATCACATCGGATCCAATCTAGGTGTAGCCTAAGACGTTTACCAAACGGCTCAGCGCTTATAAACTTTAAACAACAAGGTTTGTTTGTTTCATTCATCGAACGTTACTTGATGCTGATATGGTTAATCGGATGATACTACAGCCAGAGTCCTAAATTTTGCCTATCAGGGTATGATTAGGATAGGGGTCTTTAGCACCTACCTTATTCCACACCTGCTCGGGACCGCCATTTTACTTAACTCCTAAGGAAGGCAAAAACGAGGATTTTAATTCCCTTAAAAATCCCTAAGCTCGATTGCCGGGCTGTGAACACGCGATCTTAGACATCGAACATTATTATGCTAACAACCACAATTGGAAAAGGCTTTGTATAGTTGGTATAGCGAGTTTTATGCTGTAGGTTCTGGAATCAAATCCGGGAGTGACGGATTAATTATTTAATTATCTAACAAGAACGGAGGGATTCTGATAGGACTAGCACAGTTTCTACAAAATCCCTTTAATTGGTGTACTGACCTCGGGGTTGAACGCTATATCCGACTAATCACCTCCCTGCATAACTTTTGTTCTGTATTACTAAACAGTACGGAGGCCACCATGAACCTGAACCCAAGACGCTAGATGATACGAAGTAGTACCTTTTTTAAAGAAAAAAAGTGACTTATTTTTTCCGTCTGCATACCTTGTTGAAACGATAAACATGGAAGGATTCCTAGAGGCGGGGAAGATGCCACTCAATCCCAACATACTCTGCCCTAATCTGTTCCGCAATACCCAATTCCACGAGATTAGATTTTAAATTACTCAGGCCGCGATGTCTTGGTCTGCTCGAGAAGGCGTCACCAGCATTCATAACTTGTTTAGTAATCCCATCTCCAATCCTGGGATTGGCTCAACCCGGCAGCTCTGCAACTCCAACGACTAGCTGGGGCAACATTTAGGGGAAAAAAAATGTATTTTTTACCCCCATTCCCCACACAAAACAAGAAACTCATTTGAAACTCTGAACCATGAATAATTTATAATGTAACGAAACTTTTTTTTCTCCCAGATCATCCACATTATACATTATTGTGGTAGTCGTTGGGAATTTCTTTTTCCAGTATTACTTGTACAGAATTTTTCACAGTCCAAAGTTTTAATCTTTTATTGAAAAACCTTTGAAAAATTATAAACGAAAGTAATTATTTCTAACAATTGAGCTATTATTAAGGAAAGCAGTAAACGGTCGTTTTTAATTTTATTTCTTATTATCGTAATTATTTAAATTTTTTTATGACAGCTTAAATTAAATAGAGTTTAGAAGAAACTAACATATTATAGCTTACCGTACTATTTATATATAGGTTTTTATAGGTACTGCCTTTCTTTTCCCTAATATATATAGAAGGGGGCGACTATCCGTTACTAACGCAAATTTACGGGCAAATAGAAAATCTCTTAAACGGCTTATCCCAAATACTATTGTCCATGCCTCCCGCTCGATAGAAGGGTATTTTGTTGAGCTGCACTCAATACTTTGGATGGATATGCTATTGGATGGGCAGAACCATCAGAAAAAAATGAGACAGGACACAACCAACGGTTATTGCTGAGGGATCTATTGTTAACAGAACCGGTAAGCTTGGAATAAAAATGTCTCAATACCGGTTTACAAGTTAGAATATTTTTAACTTTCTGGAATGCTTTTTGGCATTTACTGGTCCACAAATATTTTAAATTAGTTTTGAGCAAATCATACAAGGGTTTCAAAATTTCAGATGCCTTGGGGATGAATTTAAAATGAAAAGGCCCAGAAATGATTTCAGTCCATGAACATCTTCGGAATCGGCGCATCTCTGATAGCTTTTTTTGTGAATCCATTGGGTGAATTCCATTTTTATCAAAAAGGTGCCCCAAATATTCAATATACGGTTGTCCAAATGAACACTTTTCCCTTTTAACTTTTAAGTTTGAATCGCTTACAATTTTCAATACTTCTTGTATTGTCGTTCATTATGTTCTTGCCATGTTCTCCCTGAAATATATATATATCATCCAGGAGCGACCCCACTCCTTTTAGAAGTTGATCAATAGCTTTTTGAAATCCTCCAGGAGCACTGGTCACACCAAAACACAACCGAGTGTACCGGAGTAGTCCTATATGAGTGATAATGGTGGTAAGATTTTTGCTGTTCTCATCCAACAACATTTGTTGATAAGCATCTTTGAGATCTATCTTCGAAAACACCCTAGCTCCTTCAAAGTTAGCACAAATATGGTGGGGTAACTGGTATTAATCATCGATTAATGAGGGATTAGTCTCGAATAGTAAGGCGGTAGTCTCCACAAATTCTGACTCCCCCATCTGCCTTAAGCACTGGCACAATAGGAGTTGCTCATTAACTATTGTCTACTTTTTCTAAGATTCCTAAGTCTAAAAGGCGATTTAGGTCTATTTCTATTTTTTCTTTTAGTGCCAAAGGTAATGACCGGGCTTTAAAAAATGTTGGGGGAGTTTCAGGCTTAAGTTTTAATGAAACTCTGTATTTATTGAAAGTGTCCATTGATTCTTCAAGAACGTTGGGATATTGTTTTAATATTCCCTGAATGTCCTTAGGAGCCTTATCTTCAGTGGTGTTTAAAAATAAAGGAAATACCTGACTGATTTTCATCTGTTCCACTCCTCTTCTGCCGATTAATGGATGGCCCCCATTTTTAACAACACAAAGTTCCAGTTGAAATTTAACCTCCTTGTAACATACCTTCAATTTAATTTTTCCTATTGGAATTACCTACATAGTCTGACAGTTTAATATCATTAGGAGCTAGTAAAATGTGTGGAAAATTAGTTTTACAAAAATCATCAGAAATGACATTATGTAGATACCCAGTATCAATCTCAAATGTAAAAGTTTGATTGTCAACAATCAAATCCACACCGTATTGGGAATTATTCCCCTTATCTTGCCTGTTGGAAAAAAAATGTATCATGTAAGCTTGCCTCATTTTCTGAGAGAACAGATTCTGACTGAGAACTTTGGTCTTCTATCAAATATTGCTGAGTCCTTTCCTTCGCGAAACCCGATTTTTGAATTTGACACATAGGAGCCAAGTGTTCTACTCGTTTACACTTATGGCAGGTTCTGTATTTGCATTTATCTGACACAGGGTTGTTTCGTCCACAAACTTGACATTTATTCCTGTGTTCCTTCTGTCAAGTATGAAAAAAATCGATTAGTTCTTTCTTTATAATTGCCTCCGGAATAGCCTTCAATAAGCTTCTTTTGATCCAGCAAGCGTGACCATTTTTGTGAACGTACAACCTGTCTCAGACGGATCTTCTTGAAGTCTCTCCCTTATTTTTACATTGGAAATTCCCAAAACATAAACGTATTTCAACACTTCATTTAATTCGGTGCCGAATGTGCAGGGTACTGCCAGAGAGAAATTCCAGTTGAAAACTCGGTCGCTGTTTCTTTATCTTTTTGTTGGGCAGTGTGAACTCTTTCCGGGCCGCAAAAGTTGATTTGACGGGCGCAAAGTGGTTGGTTAACAGAGCGATAATTTCCTGGAAAGTCTAAGTTGCCGGTTCAGCCGGAATGCAAAGGGGTTGCAATAAACCCCTAATGAGGCATCATCCCCTAATGAGGCTAAAAAGTAATTTTTATTCGTATCTTCATCGGTAGTAGATGTTTAATTAAATGTACCCACCATCTTTAGAAGAACGTCCAACATTGTTTGTTGTCGAACAATATAGGCGTCGTTAAAACAGTTTTGTCAGTCATTTGTTTTCTCTCGTCGCCAGTAGTAGAAGAAACTAACAATTCATATTAATTGATCTGTTATTTTTAAAAGTGGTATACGTTTATTTGGATCGAAAAATGAATTTTAATGATTGTTATTTGATAATCAAATTTATAAGGTGTGTAGGGTTTTAAACACCGGCGGAAACCTTGGAAAACTGGAAACCTTTAAATACCGCGAATATCAAAAAATAGAATTATACCTCTTTCAAAAATAACGGCTTAATTCTGTATGCTAGTTAACATTACTTATGCAAAAACATATCATTTTTATCATCATCGATTATTCATTGACAAAAATAACTCTGAATCTATCCATGTTTTATTACTATCAACAATGATGAAACGTTCCAAATGAACAAAATTATAATACTCTGTTTCATGCTCAACGGTAATGCAGTGAGGTGATTTGTCCTAGACCATGCTCAACCCCCAGATTCCCCCACATTGGGTACCCACTTTAAAGAGACTGGGCGAGCCCCAGGACGGTTCTAGATCCCAACTAATCCAGCCATGGCCGCTAACAGACTAAATAAAAGTCTTGCCTGCAGCGGGATTTTGGCAGTGCTATATCGCTGAGCCACTCCTCTCCCTTAAAATAAGCATACATATAGTTAAATATGTAGACTACCAAATCGGAATCTTTCTTATAAGGATTTGATTTTGTTTTAGGTTTTTCACAAATACTCCATTTTGAGAACCTTTATACAAATACAGAAAAAAATATTTATACAAAAAATAAATAGGGAAAAAAGGTTTAAGTTAAAATAGGTCTTATTAAATTTTCGTTGATCCGCTCAACATACGGGAGTATTTACATTACATTATTACTCACTTTCCTACACAATCGTTGTCCAAAAAACAGTAAAGTTCCTACCACTACTGAGCCCATGTCCTTCATGGGTTGTAGTGGTACCGGGTTTTTATTATTTACATATATATCTTTAAGCCATTCATTCTAACAATAATAAATAGCATGGACAATAAAGAAATAATAAAAAGACCATTATTTATTTATTATTTCTTCTTACCAATCCTCCTCTATGGGTTTGCCAGTGGTCGTATTTTACACGAAAAGCATGCATAAACCAACACCGGCTTGAAAACACATTAATATTTAGTAGGCCTCTCTTGTTATTTAGGTCTCAACATTGCCTCCGCTTAGTTAATTAATAAATATCGATACACCCAATTGGTGTTAATTACACTCCCATCCATTATTCACTGCCTAAACCAGAATGCTTAAGATTACTTTCACGAATAATATAGTAATTAACAATACATGAACTCTCTTTATATTTAACCTTAACCTGGACCACCATAACCCATGCAGGTTCTTGGATTCAATGCGTGGTAGAGACTATACCGTTTCCAAGGCTACGGTCGTGCTTGGCAGGGATTTGTCCGAGATCATGCTCAACCGCCAAGTATTTTCCTTATTAATCTTACCAACTGGAAAGCCTACTCCATTTAAACTTCTTATACTTATATTAAATCTACATAGTATATCGCTTTGTAGAGTTCAGAGTTGCTAAGCTGAGAGTCCTGGATGGAAATTCAATAGCAGCAGAATAATTATTTAAACTGATAACAGCTACGAATCGTTCCTGTAGGGTCTACAGAATTTCGTATGGGTCGCTCAAATTCTATAAAGTGGGTACCCTCAATTGGGGGAAAACCTGTCGGTGGAGAGTAGTGGAAGACAGATCATATGGAAGACAGATTGCGTTTTCCTATAAACAGTGGATTCTCTACCATGTAATGAACCTAAGACCCTTCATGGATTAAGATACGATTTTTTTTTATTATCTAGCATTCCGAGAAATTAAGTTCAAGAAAACAATTATATTTGAATGAACAATGATATAAAAGTAGATCTTTATGAGCCATAAATTACTACTCATTGCTATAATAAAAGGATTCAAAAAATTACAGTTCATCCTCAAGTATACATAGGAACTAGCGGATGGAAACTGATATGACCACCATAGTGTTTCCGGTATTAGTTTACAATGTGAAAAAAAAAATTCCTCAGGGATGAGACATACTAACTTAGCATGTCCTTCAAACCTAGGGCCTTGAATAAGTAATAATTGTGTAACTCATATAAAATAAAAAACGACTTTGTCATGCTTTAATTCAACGCTGCAACATGCAGAACGAGCAACTTTTTACCGTTACGCAGTTTACATAACATCTTCACAATAATTATACGCCAAGCGATTGTAAACCTGGAGTATAATTATACTTTATCTAGTGATGAATTTTAATTGGATGTTAATTTACAAAACAAACATTATAAATTATTAAGTCATTTCGAAATAACTAATATGGTAACATTAGTACTTATAACGTATATGTATAAAACATACTCTTATAAAACAATGTTCTCTACTTAATTATAAATATTATATTTATTTCGTGTTTTAGTTAATTAAAACTGTTCGCTTACAGTTTTTTAATTTTAATTTTAGCCCACAGGATAACTGGTAGTTTCTGTTATGCATTATTTTTCCCAAAAGCATACATTATTAAGCAAATATTTAGAGAATATTTTAGTCAAACATTTTACAGTTGAATTTATTAGGAACCCATTAAAGTAGCCAAATCGTTACATACTCATTTATTCAACATGTAAATGTTAAATAAATTTTAGGATATATTTACACTCTATAAATGGTTGGCAATGTTTATTTCATATATAAAATATATATTATGTAATATATAAATATATATTATGTTAATAAAATTTATTATTATTAAGTGACAGATTCATAACCTTTCAATAGTTATAATATTCCGATAATTAAAAAAAAAAAAATTATATATTAATATCCATAATGAAGTTTACGATTATTTTTCACAAGAGCATACATTATCAAACAAATATCTAAAGCGCGTATTCTTGTAAAATTGTACACAAAAATCTACTAACACGTGAAATGAAAAATAATAATTACTAAGGAGTAAGCAATCATTAAAATTAAAAAGTCGTTAAATTTTAAAATTAAAACTAAAATAAATTTAAGACCTTATTAATAATTCATAAATGGTTGGAAGATTTATACTTATTTAATGGTAGGTTCTATAACCTGTCAATAATAGCAATAATTAAAATAATTAATTATTTTAATAATCAGATCAATATAATCTTCAGATTGTTTATTATATTATATAAGTATAATTAACATGAGCCTAAAAAGGATATGTTTAGTAGGAACAAACTATGTTGAATTTAAACTAGTAAAAAAAAAAGCACACCAATAAATATCAACGATAAGAAAAAAGTTATTTTGAAACTACTGGAACGTAAAAATTTAAGCAAATACTGTATTAATTAAAAATTGGACCAATAAATTATAAATAAGTGTAATATTTAGCCACAATTATCTAACGCTAGAACATCTCTAATCTCTAACATAAAAGTGTTCAAAATTTAAGGACATATTTACAATTCATGAACGGTTGGAAAATAAAAATTATTTAGTCATAGCTTCTAGAACATGTCAAAAATAATAATAATAATTAAAATATCCGGACCTATATAATGTTCAGAACTTTAATAAGTAGTCTTTAATAAGTAAGTCCTATATATGTAATATAGGAAAAAACTATGATATTTTTTTTAAATAATTTTTTATTAATTGTTTTAATTTGTAAATATTTTTATTTTGAAAAGAAAAGACTTGCCCCGGCCGGGATTCGAACCCGGGTCGTCCGTCTCTCCACGATTGCTGTCACGGAGAGACGGACGACCCGGGATCGAATCCCGGCCGGGGCATGTCTTTTCTCTTCAAAAAAAAAAATTATATTTTTGTTTCTACTAAAGTATGTTGAACTTAAAAAAGTATTAATAAAATACCAATAAACAATAATGTCAAAAAATGTGACATAATAAGCAGGCTCACTAATCTCCATCTATTTTAAGGCTGTGCCAGCCAACCTGCCAAAGCTGTGATAATATAGAATTTATAGTGAAACATCTATTTGAATGTAAGAAGTAGGAAGTAGAAAAAATAAATTTGTATATTGAAAAGTGTCTACCGTTTAAAGAAAATATTATAATAGAAGACGCTGATTTATTTTAAACACACGATATTAATTCAAGAAATTTAAGAAGAGGAGAAATTAAAAAAAAACATATTTTAAAATCACCAGAAAGTTAATTATTGAGCAGATACTACATTATTTGGATGGTACATGGATGTATAAATTATAAATAAGTATAGGAGATAGCCGCCATCTACTACAGATAGCGGACCTATTGAACGTACCCTGTGGATTCCATAGCGTATCGCTGAGCAATTCAATTGACCTGGCAAGCCCCATCGAAGGCAGCGCCCATCCAGAAGTCGGTCCCACTTGACTTGGCCGCTACACTTAGGCCCTATTACCGCCTGAGGAAGATCGAAAAAACAGGGAGTTACGCATCGGAGGGCACACTTCCTCTCTCACACTGGGACAGGATTCACGCTAGATACCTTGCTCCACCGTCGGCCCGGCCTGCAATTTCAATGGCGTGCGAGTCCCTGGCAATGAGTCAGGTGAAGAGGATTCTCAGGGTAATTGTCCCTTAAGGGGAGATGCAACATGTGTTTAGAATTGGTGTCGAGTAGACCGGTCGGCACACGATTGCATAAACGGTGTAATCTTTATAATTTTTTTTAAAGACTACTTATCATATCTAAAGTAGTAATGTCGGGAATAAAGAGACAGGTGCCGTGGAAAGGTGGCTATCCGCACCGTTGGCAAGTGAGAGTTGGAACAGAGGTTTCAAGTTCCAGACGCGTTTTGGATTTCAAGGATATATCAATTTCATATTCAAGATATACCGTAACATGATTACATTCACATATGTTACAATGTAAACGACCAAAAGAACAATGTCATGAGATAATTTCAAGAGTGCAGAATATAATTTTGCGAAAACCGTTTTAGATTTTTAATTTTTTTTTATTAGGAGCGAGTGACATGGCGAAGGTCATCCAGCTGTTGGCAGATTTTATTTAAAGCGTCATCAGCTGGGGATAGATACTTTGGAATCTGGGGTCCTGAGGATCACCCAGCCTCTAAAAAGGCTGAAAATCTTGCGGTTGAGCTTTATATAGGAAAAATCACCAGCCTGCACAACCGTCGTCCAATAAACAGTGCAGTCTCTACCACGTTCAGAACCCAAGACCCTTCAAACATAGTAAGGGTACATTTTTTTTTTTTATCGCAGAAAACTATCAACGTAAATGAATCTTTGTGTATAGTGTACATAGATTATAATTTATATACACACATTATGTTATGGGTATATAGATTATAAAGCGTAGAAGTACTTTTAGAACTTGTGATTTAACAGGTGGCCATACAATCTACCTCCTTATGTCGTATAACTTCTTTTTATCACCCGTGTGCGTAAATAAATTGTTTTCCGCATTATTTTTTAGTAATTTGTCCTATAGACTTTGTTATTACCTAATTTAAATGGACAGAAAAATACTTTGGGAATTGCCGTGGTCGGAAGAAAAAGCTGTGAAATATTTCCACTGTGAATTATTCCAGAAGTTCGGAATAATTTTTAAGATGAAATTATCTTTGTCCGATTATAATCATAGAAATTATAGAAATTATAATTTCATCATCTTCGTCGAACTTGTAGGAAAAACATTGCTACAAGGAGATGAACTTGGCCTAAGGGATCTTTCATTTCTTCATACTTCAATTTTATTACTATAAGTAATAAGATAGATATCATCATTATTAGAATAATCAGTGTTCTAAACAATGGCGATAACAGTCTATAGCGACCTGCTAAATCACAAGTAATATACTTTTTATTGTCATATTTGAGATTATAATAATTCATTACATGTACTGAAACATTGTTTTTGAAGCAAGAAAATGAAAAATGAATGCAAAAGTTAAAAACAGATCTTTACAATCTGGACAAAAAAACAGAAAGCCGATAAGGAAAGAAGGGGAAAGGCAAAATATTGGTGATGCCATTTTCACCCCTGGTTCTTCCGTAACTCATGTTCTGCACAACCCATGGCCTGGATCAAGTAGGAACTTGTTTTCCTCTAAAGGAAGAGCTGTTACCGTAGAATACGAAACAAGCCACTACTCTCTTTTTCCTCACTTATGAAGATTGTGATAAGGATTTGGAGGTTATCAAGCCAAGTGATGGATGTCAGCTAGACCATAAAAATCTTAAAACCTAAACCTATGGTCATACTCAACATTAAAAACCTGTAAGACTGTAACCCAAGAAGGATCTGGGGTTCAGTACATGATAATGTCGGTTCTGTTGCTTGGACAACGGTTTGTGCAAGCAGGTGATGTGTTCTAGATCACGTTCAACCGTCAGGTTTTTCCACCTTATTTTGGTTACCCACTTTATACAGGTTGGGTGAGCCGCAGGAGAGTCCTAGATCCCATAGGATCCATCTCCGGCCGCTATGAGCTTAAATAAAAGTCTACCAGCGAGCGGCATTTAAACCTAGTACCTTCGGCAAGGCAACTCAGTGCTCTACCACTGGGCCACTCCGGTCCTTACTCAATATAGTCAACTGGACAGTGATTTTATGGTTGGGGTGGCCATGGTGGTCCATGATGAAAATACATTTTACAAAATGTATTATTCAAGAAACTTGGTTAAATTTATCTGAATACCATTTGTTGTAAAATATGAAGTAACATTGTAGCGAAAACTAATTCATAATGTATTTTCAATCGGTATTACTTCTGTTACACAGTTACCTGGATTGATTTGAAAACTTTGTGACAAAAAATAAAGTTGTTGGCTCCTTGAGTTTGTCAAATTGAAGTTTAATCGTAGAATAAATAGAAGCCCTGACGTAAGGTTGATTGAAAAAAAAAAAAAAAAAGTTCAACGAGAAAAATAAATTATTCTGTAGTCACTTGCGGTGAAGTGGTGAGCATAACAACTTACTACGCCCAAGAATGTAGTTCGCAGTCCTGGAGGTGGCGTCATGACCTTTTTAAGGGAGTAAAAATTCTTAGTTATACCGTCATTCGTTGGAGACGTAAAATAGCGGTCCCAAGCCTCTGCTGTGTCGCGTACTCTTTAAACATTCCTTGCCTAATTATAACTCAACAGAGAAAACTTAGGACTCCAACTGCAGCATCATTTGATTAGTCATATCAATAAAGTGACGTTAGATGAAAATATAATAAATTACTGAGTATGCCAAATCTTGAAAACCTCATGATTAACAGCGCTTAAAATTTCAAATTATAGTAATATAAATTTAACAAAATCTAATTTAGTTTAAAAAATTCAGTGTTATTTTTTAAGCCCTATCTGACAATAACAGATTAATCAAATAATTTAAAAATTATTTCATGGGATCCTTTTTTATGTTAGGTGAAGAACATTAAATGCTCATATTTTAAATTATTTTCCTCATTATTTTTTAGTGATTTGTCCAATACACTTTGTTATTAGCTAATTAAAATGGACAGAATAATACTTTGGGAACTGCCGCGTTCGGAAGAAAAAGCTGTGAAATACTTCCAGAAGTTCGGAATAATTCTTAAGATGAAATTATCTTCATCATCTTCGTTGAACGGGTAGGAAAACATTTCTACAAGGAGATGAACGTGGGCTAAGGGGTCTTTCATTTCTTCATATTTCAATTTCATTACTATAAGTAACAAGGTGTAATATATCATATTTTATAAGACATGGTTTAAGAATTAATTTTAGCTGTGGTAAAAAAGTTTTAAGTAATAAAAAAAAGGAACATTTCATCACTTTTTTCACAATCGCAGGAGTTCAATAGATACAGACAGCATTGAATGTATTAGATATAAGATATAATATCAAAAAATTATAAAGAACCATTAGAAACATCATGAAATTAAGTTATTAATTCAACTATTGCTTTCAACTAAATTTTAATAATAATAATGATGAATCGAAAAATTGGCTGTTGACAAGAAAAATAAAAAAATATCTTAAAATCTATTTTTACCAACATATCCCATTTTTTAATTTCCTATAGTAAATACCTTACAATTTAGTATTCCATGGAGTAGCAATTAATAATCTTATTGAAATAATGGATGGTGTCTGAAAAGATCTAAATTCTTACAGGTTTTAATTTTTTTATTCTGTGTGTCATTTCAAAAGCATTTTTATAATATGTTTAATCATGATTTGCATATTTTTCAATAACTGAAAATTCAGTTTTTAAAACGAATTTCCCAAGTGAATTCACAGCTTCGATGGGTTAAAATCTGACAGAATGTCGATGATGAAGATGAGTGACAGACATTCTGATATTCAAAGCAATAGAAGAGTATAATTCTATTATCTTAAAACCGGATTAACAAAATCGATAGTCAAAAGGTCGGACATAATCAATGTATGAATATGCGATTTATTCATTAGTAATGGTGTCATTTAAAATTTTAGTTTAAATCAATGTTTCGATATTTTTTTTAATTTTAACACAAAGAATTATGCTAGTAACTAGTAACCACATTTTAGTATAATTCCAATCTGTAAACGAATATCGCTTTAAGACCAGACCCAGAATTAAAAACGGATAAAACAAAATACTGGAATGTCAATAATTTTTTTTAATATAATGTGAAAAAAAGCCTCAAAAAGTTCAAATGGTATAATGCACTGTATCATGCTATTAGTTATTTATTAATTACGTTTGGTTTGGCTTAGTCTGCTTCCAGCGGGAGATTGAGACGTAAATACGTATCATAGAGGATCTAGGGACCCTTCTGGGGCTCACCCAGCCTCTATAAAATATTGCAAAAAAAAATAGTTTACCCAAATAAGGGGAAAATCTGGCGGTTGAGCGTGACCTAGGATAAGTCACCTCCTTGCAGAACCGTTGTCCATGAAACAGTACAGTCTCTACCATGTACTGAACCACAGACCCTTCATGCGTTGTAGTTGTACAGATTTTTTTTTGTTTGTTTGGCTACTTTGAATAATTATATATAATCTTCGAAGCAGTACAACATGAGGAGGTTAGAAGCCCATGGCTGCAAATGACAAATTAATAATGTTGTTAAATGGATTAAAGCTAAAACATTTTGATAAAATTGTATACTGTTAAGTTGATAGCACGCTCATATTATTGCTCTGTTTTATAACCCTTGTAATTGAATAATAAAAAAAACTCGATAGGGTCTATTCGTGGTTAACAGAGAAAGTAAATTATTTGTCTACCACAGCTGACTTTGAACCAAGGACTCTCAACAGCTCAGTACTCTTAAACGCTGATCTACAGTCAAACCTTATAAATTCAAAATGAATAAATCAGATTGAGTAAACCTATTAGATTCATAAGTCAAAACAATTAGTACGATTTTTACTTATGTTAAAATATTTCATATCCACATAAGTAAAATCTCCTATTTCCCTTTCAATTTTTTATTTACTTAGGCGCCTGACTGATTTATAGTGATACCTTTCAAGTGATTAAAAATAGAATTCTAATAATCAAGAGTTATATTTTATTTATGAGATCGTGTAATTTATGTGCAAAGTAAATGGAGTAAAAAAAAACCACACAGTTTCTGGGAAAAGGCATAAAGAACGGTTATATAACACCAATAGTTCCTTATTTGATTACAAATTTAAATTATAGCGTAGAATAAATCTCGTGATCGCATGTTATTTTCGAATGAGCAAATTTGTTATGAGATTACCCACCATCAGCAAAATAACATACAAATTTATAAATAAATAAATAATAAATGAAAAGACTTAGCGAACCCGAAGCCTCGATGCCGATACCACTAATATCTGCTTACAAATCCCCGGACCACCACCCAAACCCAAATCCTTCAGATCACTCTTAACGCAATCTCCCCACCTACGTCTCGGTCTACTCCTCAAACTTTTACAGGTCCGCAAAGAGCTTATTAAGTTTTTAGGAATTCGTTCGTTACTCAGTCCAACAACTTTATAAGCCCATCTTAATCTTCGCGACGCTATCACTTGAATAATATTAACCGGGTGCATGTTTCGCAATTCCGCTTGGTTTAATCTCCTAAAATCTCCTGTGGTCTCATCCTTTTTTGGACCAAATATTCTGCGCAACTCCTTATTTTCGAATACCTTAAGACGTAGATCATCCCTCAGCGTTATCGGCCAGGTTTCACATCCGTAAAGAAGACACACATGTATAAGTATACATATATGTTGATACAAATCTATTTTAGCATATATATTAAGATAAATGTTATAAATTATTTTAAATATAACCTCCAAAGAGCTTTTTCAACTTTAATAATTAAGTTTTTTTGTTCTCAAGTCCGTCTAGTTTTCTTTGGTCAAAAACCACCTTATTGTTCAACTATGTTGTTGTCTTCCGTTAAATTTTATGAGGGAGTGGATTTACTACTGAGAGAAATTTGTGCTGAAATGTGTAGGGTGCTGAGTTGCTACGTTAAAGGTTTCGGGTTCTAATCCACCTGTGGTAGATATTATTTAATCTTTCAACAGCCACGGATGCACCGAATGGGATCAACAGACCCTCCAGAGGCTCAGATAATATTTCATTAGTTTTAGGGTAGCCAGCCTCTATAAAGTGGATACCGTTAAAAAAAAAAAAACTGGCGGTTGAGCGTGATCTCGGACAAATCACTTCCCGGCAATACCTTTCTCCTACAAACAGCACAGTCTCTATCTTGTACTGAATCCGAGGCTCTTTAAGCATTGTAGTGGTTTTTAGGTTAATCATTTTATAGATAATAATACTGGGTTATATACTATGACTACCAAATAGTACAAAAATATAAACCTTCCATTTATATTATATATTATCGTTTCTGCAATTATTTTTATTAAAAAATAAATAAATTGAAGGTTTATACTTTAAATGGTGTAAAATGGAGATTGTTTGGGAATATCTTTATTTTCAGACTGCCGGCCCCTCCAAAAAAAAATTATCCCTGGACCAACAACTGTACACTACAACATTATTAACTACGTTAGAATAGCCTCTAACCTTGGAACACGTAAATAAAACGCGAAAGAAACTATTTAAGAAGAAGGCACAAGCTCTGTACGTGACCCAGCTCCAAAATGTTAACAGTAAATTCAAAGGGCCTCATGTTTTACTGAGCTGTTTCCCCATCGGTTGGCACCACCTGCCTCTCTTTGTAAAATTATTAAAGCTAAGATTGTTCGCTGAGCTGCAGAAAAGTTATCAACACAAAATACTGCAAACGTATAAAAAAAACAGGAACAGCTGAAAATTTATTTTGTCAGAAAAATGATTTTAAAAAAAAAATGAAAATGGCTTATTCTTATAGTTGTAATAGAAAAATATTTTATTGACGTTAGCAATACTTAAGGGATGCGATAAATATATTATATGATTATTAGAAATGTTTAAATATAATTTAGGAATATTAACAAAGGCGGAAGATTTTCTTTTTTAAACATGATTGTTCATCATATATCATCGGACCAAAGTTATAGTACATGGAAGGTAAAATTTATTTATAACTGCAATAATCGGAATAAAAAAGTAAAATGTAAAAACTATTGGAATATTCAAGATAATTTTAAATTTATATTTTAAATTTCTTCTATTTACATGACAGTTATCAGACCATTTTGGACATACGGAGTTGAGCTTTGGGGCTCTACTGAACCATCCAATTCATCTCGTATCCAATATTTACAATCCAAAATCCTTCGTAAAATCCTCTATGCTCCTTATTATGTCACAAACAAACTCATCCATCATGATCTTAATATCCCATATGTTACTGATTTGGCCCAAACTAGATACCTATCCTTCCATGACAAGCTCCATACACACTTGAATCCGCTAGTCACTCAACTTGCCTCCCATACTATTCCTAATAACCCTCCGAGGCGTCTGAAAAAGAACTTTATTGGAGTGCTACCGATGTGTAGTTTCTCCACAACTGTTTTTCATGTCATATTGTACATATTAGCACATTTACTTGTTATAATAGCATTATAGTTGAAAATATCATTAAATTAAATAAAAAAAATTACTTCTGCATTAGTATCTTTTTTATTTCAATTGTTTCCTTTTATTATTCCTACATCTGCAAATTTAACTAAAATTTGGGTTTATACTGCAAATTTTGGGGTTCTAATGACTTAATAATATCTAACACAATATTTTACATCACTAATCAGATGTCTTATAATTAAAATTAAAAAATTCAAATTCAAACCAACGTTTCTGCGCTCAAAAATTTTTAGATACGACTTTGGTCCAACGGTATTTTGTTTCCGAAATATCTTCTCAGTCAAATATTTTATTCATTATAATTAATTATGAGTAAATATACTATTTAATTTATTTATAGCATTTACATTTCAGTTTGCTCTAGCGACAGTTATATTAATTATATAGAAATACTTTATCTAATTTATACAATAATATTAAACGAAAAAATAGCCTGTACCACTACACCCCACGGAGGGTTTACATACTACAGACTGTACTGTTTCTTGCACAGAGGTAGTGAAGGGAGGTGATCACTCTCAACTGCCTGATTTTTCTCCCAAAAAAAGACTACCCACTTTATAAAGACTGGGTGAGCCCCAGGAAGACCTTTAGATACCACAGGATCCATTCCTAGCTATTAACAGATTAAATAATTAGTCTGGCATAGCCGGATTTTAACCCAGAGGTTTCAGTATACCTACTCGTATTGTAAACAAACTGAGCAACACATCAACAATTAAATAAAATATTAATTTAAAATAAAATTCTGTATGCATTTCTTTTTTTTTTTAAACGTTTTATTCGGAATTTCATTGTTACACATACAATTACTGCTGTACCAAACCAGTCTATAAATTAAAAAGCAATAACGTTACACATAAAACTGTAATTATTCTTAATACAAAAAAAAATATATATATATCTTTTATCCCATAACTATAATAAAATAAATATAATAACAACGATTAATAATATTATTATTACACGTATTACGAATTTCACTACCTTGTAATTGTATTATGTTTATATCGATTTATATGTACAAAACTTTGGATGCTCTTAGGTTTATTATTTATCAGATATTTTTTACAAAGCGCTACGATAGAAATCAGGCGGTATGTTAAAATTTGACAGAGGTAGATTGGACGTGCACGTGTCGAACAAGTGGCTTTGTAGGTCAATCAGCTTTTGCGGCCGGTTGTCAGAACGTTGGTCATTAAAACTGCTTTAATGCTACCCATAAAAAGTAGCTATGGCCCTAAGCTAGGTTTATACACTTTTTATTACTAATTCCTCTCTTAAATGAAATATAAAACGTTGATAAATGGTGCATTCATGACTATTTAGGTAATGATGATCATGATGGTGGTAGTTCAAGAAACGCACCTGTAGAACATTTTTTGTTTGCAGAACGGAAATTTCAAAGTCTTAAAAGTAACAAGTTCCAGTTTACTCTATGAAAATCACGGATTGTATTTTTTATCTTAGTTCATTATTAATTAGAAAGCTATTGGAAAAAAATAAAGCCTTAAGGCAATAAAACAATGCAAAGAAATTAACCAGTCAACGTCTCGCCAATTCAGGCATCACCAGGACATACTCAAAAAGAAAAATCACACCAAACAAAACTAAGTTTGGATGATACGAAATGTCTGGATGATACAAAACGTTGACAAGTTAGTATTTATTATGTATAATTGATGTATATTTTTGAGATTTGTTCATTTCTACTTATTTTCTGGATACTGCATATCCTATAATTTTTGTTGACCTGGGAACACACTACGGTGAATTTTAACGCTATCGCCATAAATTATTAAATTATCTCTTAAGACGGGAACTTAGTAACCAATGTTTAAATATTTCCCATTTATAAAAATTATATAAGTTCTCTTTCTCTCTCTCACACATACATGTATATATGTATTCAATATAATTATTCTAATAGGAAATTATAATATATAATCATACGTAAATAAAACATTTCGTTTTGCAAACACACATCCTTCATGGATTGAACCAAAATCACAACAATGGAAGCTATTAATTAAAAAAAAATAGATAATTTAATTTAAAAATTAATAGTAATTTTAATCTTACCACATTCTTCTTCGATAAACAAAAGTTTGATGTGGAAAATAGAGTTTATACAAACCTGCAAAGAAAAAACGTGCATATAACTAATTATAGCAACAGAGTTATACAAATGTGCTAAAACAAAACTGTGTCAAAAAATGAAAAAAAAAAAAAAGTTCAATATGAAATGTCTGATGTTTGTTTTAAATAAGTAGACATATTTTATTTTTACAGTTTTTGTCGTTGTTTTATAGAACTTTAGTTTTAGAGTACTGTTAACAGCATCAGAACTTTTTATATACGATGCTCTGTAGCCATTTTGATATAAATAATTTTGACAAATGTAGTTCTAATTATTTAAATAAAATAGATAATTAAATATTAATACATACCCAGATATTAATCAATAGTATTTATCAAATAAAAACAAACGTTATACGTATAGATTATTAGTAAAAGGAAAGAAATACGAATATTAATAAATTAAACAATTATTATATTTCAAAAATTAAATGTTACCTTAACCCGCAGTAAATCTACTGCAGTCAAACAACCTGTAGCATCCACCAGCAGCAACCCTAGTCACAAAGTTAAGGCTCCTAAGGACATTCAAGAAGTAAAAGAAAGTAAAAAATACGATGACCCGGTACCACCTCCTATATTTATCACCAAAATAACAGATTTTTATAATTTCGGAAGAGAAGTAGCGGATTTGATCGGGCAGCCAAATTTTACATGCTACTCTCGAGTAAATGACATCAAAATCAATACCATTAATAAAGAATCTTACAAAAAATTAATAAATCATCTCAATAGCAACAACTATGATTTTCACTGCTACCAGCTAAAAGAAGACAAATCATATAGGGTAGTTTTAAGAGGGCTTCACTCAACCACGCCTAAAGACGCTATCAAAAGAGATCTTGAAGAGATAGGCCACACCATCAGAAACATCTCTTCAGTGTTGCACCCCACTGAAAAATATCCCCTTCCGTTGTTTTTTGTCGATCTAGAACCGGCTAAAAATAACGTTGAAATATTTCAAGTTACCAGACTTGTCTACTCAACCGTAAAATTCGAGGAGCCCAGACAGAAAAACACTCTAGTGCAGTGTGCTAGGTGCCAAAACTTAGGTCACACCAAGACCTATTGTCGCCATCAAGCCAGATGCGTCAAGTGTGCTGGCTCACATCTTACTGAAGCATGTCAGAAATCCAGAAACGAGCCTCCGAAATGTGTTCTTTGCGGTGGGGACCACCCGGCGAACTACAAAGGTTGCTTGGTCTATAAAAATTCATTACGACAGAGAACACACAAAATACAAGAGAGAAGACTAGAAAATAACGTTCCTCAGCCACCAGAAGTTAACAATTCCACTATCTTCCCGGAATTGCCAAAAACACAGAACAGCTTACAACAACCTACCACCACAGTTCTACCTCCGGAAAAGGAAAGCAGAACAATTAACCAGCACCAGCCTCAACATCAGGCGCCTCAAACCTCCCAACATAAACCCCAGACTTCCTATAACAAGCCCAAAAACTCCCAACCTAAACCCCGAGATGCTCGACCCAATCCTAAAGTCCAAACTCCACGTCAGCAAATATCTCTCCACCCTCAAAACTTAAGAGTCAATCTTCCACCACAACATCCGAATCCTGTCCCTTCCCTAGTTCAACACACGTTGAAAACAGAACCAGTACCTCAGGCTCAACCCCCAACCAACGCCCCTATTTATGTAAATTATCCACCCCAACCTCCAGATCTATATCCTATCCAAATGCAAAACCCCAACGACATTAATTCAATCCTAACATCATTCCTTAAAGATCTTCAAGAAACCATAAAACCGCTGATCATCCTATTGACAAGAATCCTAACCGAATTCCCACTTAATCGTCCACAATGAGCATAAAACCCCTAGTTGTCCTATTGTGGAATGCTAATGGACTGAATAATCACCGTGACGAACTTGACATATTTCTACATGACAAACAAATTGATATTGCTTTACTGACTGAAACACATTTCACACACCGCTCACTATTCTACATACGTGACTACATCACTTACAGATCAGACCACCCAGATAACACTTCACATGCCGGATCTTGTATTCTCATTCATAAAAATATATCCCATTCCCTGATTCCTTCCATTCCAACTGATGCTATCCAATCAACCTCTGTAAACATAACGACTCGTCCATTCCATTTCACACTTTCAGCTGTATACTGTGCTCCCGGTAGTTCCATTTCCCATAACCTTTTAGATTCCTTATTCCTATCATTTGGACCGCGCTTCATTGCTGGAGGAGACTACAATGCTAAACACCAACGATGGGGTTGTCGAACATCCAACTCCCGTGGAAATATTCTATCTTCCATCACATCCTCAAAAAGCTACTCAATCCTTGCCCCAAAATATCCTACTTATTGGCCTACATCCCTCAAAAAACGTCCCGACATCCTTGACATATTTGTTACATCCCAAATTTCCCCCGCACATGCCAACATTGAATCCTTGGACGACCTGTCATCAGATCATAGTCCAGTCCTCCTTTTCTTACACTCAAGTTTTGCTCCCAAGCCTCCCCCTCCCACACTGATTACAGGACGTGTCAACTGGGATGATTTTTGTTATGACTTGGAGGACAAACTGGACTTAAAAATTTCACTGAAGACAAAACAAGACATTGATACAGCCATAGAGAAACTTACAACTTCAATCAGAAGCAGTTTACATGATAACATCACAAATCATACAATTATTAACTATCAACAGACTGATTTGCCACAGCATATTCGAATCTTATTAAGAGAAAAACGCAGAGCAAGATCGAAGTGGCATAGAACTCGATACCCAGCAGATAAAACTATCTATACAAAATTAACTAACAAACTAAAAGCAGAAATCAAGAAATTCAAAATTCAAAATTTAATTACCTGGACTGAAAGTCTTACAACCACCGACAAAACATTATGGATGACCACTAAAAAACTCCTAAAGTTCAAAGAATTTAATCATCCACTCCTTACTGAATCAAATAACTGGACAAGATTTGACGGAGAAAAATCACAGTTATTTGGTCAATACCTTTCCACAATCTTTCATCCACATCCTGATATCATTAACCCAACTCATATTGAATATATAAAATCAGTCCCTTCCACCCAAAGCATTCCATCCTACAGAAATATCCAACATTATTCACAGATTACCTTCCCGCAAATCTCCTGGGCACGACCTCATTACAATTCATATCTTAAAACATCTTCCTAGAAAAGCCATTCTATACCTTACCTATATATATAATGCTGTACTCCGCTCCACATATTTTCCTGACCTCTGGAAATTATCCATTGTAAAAATGATACCCAAACCTAAAAAAAAACCAGAATACCCTTCCTCTTACCGTCCTATCTCTCTTCTACCTTGCATGGGTAAAATCCTAGAAAAACTCATCCTCAAACGATTGTACCCTATCCTTGATGCAAATCACATAATACCAGATCACCAGTTTGGATTCCGAGCATCCCACTCCACTATTCAGCAATGTCATCGTGTGGTGGATGTAGTCTCCTCTGCATTAGAACGTGGATCATATTGTTTGGGCGTCTTTCTTGATGTGGAACAGGCATTTGACCGTGTCTGGCATCCGGCATTACTCTACAAACTCCGTCAATTCCTACCGCCTACCTACTTTCTCATCCTTCAATCCTATCTCACAAACAGAACTTTCCAAGTAAACCATAATAATGTCTATTCATCCCTCTTTTCCCAATCTGCTGGTGTTCCTCAAGGTAGTATCCTTGGCCCAATCCTTTATACAGTTTATACAGCTGACATCCCAACTCATCCTAATACTATCCTTACCACATATGCTGATGATACATGTGTATTATCAGTCAATACCAATCCAGTTATTGTATCCCAAAGCCTCCAATCCCATATCACTGATCTTGAAGAATGGTGGCAGAACTGGAGAATTAAAATAAATTCTCAAAAATCCCATCAAATCACTTTTACCTTACGTCGTAAACCAATGACTTCCTGCCCTTCAGTATCCTTTAATAATATCCCACTTGTGCCTGTAGAACAGATCCGATACTTAGGGTTGCATCTCGACAAACGATTAACCTGGAATCCTCATACAAGACTGAAAAGACAAGAAACCGCTCGACGTTTCAGGCTACTTCAACACTTACTAGACAAACGCTCTAAGCTCCCAGTTAATTACAAAAGACTCATCTACATGACCATCATACGACCTATTTGGACTTACGGAGTAGAGCTTTGGGGCTCCACTAAGCCATCAAATTCTTCTCGTATCCAATCCCTACAATCCAAAATCCTTCGTAAAATCCTCAACGCTCCTTATTTTGTTAAGAATAAAGTCATCCATAACGACCTTAATGTCCCATTTGTTGCTGATTTGGCCCGAACCCGGTATCTATCCTTTCATAACAAACTTCATTTCCACTCAAACCCTCTAGTTTCAAACTTAGCTTCCTCTTCAATTCCCGATAATCCTCCGAGGCGTCTGAGAAGAAGATGGCCACGTGACCTTCTTAGTTGAACATGCGATTTGAGTACTACCAGTGGGTAGTTTCTCTACTTGTCATTATATCATGTCATTATGTATCACTCAGCCAATTTACTTGTTATATTATTGTAATATAGTTGTAAATATCAATAAATAAATAATAAAAAATATTTTTATTTACTTTATTTCGCTTATTAATTACTGTAAATGTCTTTATCTTAATATATAATTTATCTTAAACATTTTCTCAAACATCTCCAAATTAAGAAGCATATGGAAAAAAAAATGTAAAATGGGCGACCTGTGGTCTAATATCATGACGACCTACTAAGCTCAAGATTGTGGGTTGGTAGCCCGGCAGATTTTTTTAAAGTGAGTAGATAATCCTTGGTTATGCCGTCCATCGGAAGGGACGTTATACGGGGGAACGATGTGAGGTAGCTGTTAAAATCCATATCCTAATTAAACCTGGATAGGCAACATTTAGAGCTCCCACTGTAGCATCCTCTGAGTAGTTATAGCGGGATAAACTGACGTACAATAAACAAAAACAATGATAATAAAAATGAGTGAATGTGAAAATTATATCTCATCATACCAATAAACAGAATTAAGATCTATAATCTTATTCAAAATCCATTAGGTACGGATTATTCAAATAGAAGTTGTTTTGAGAAGTAGTCTAACAACAAGTGAGTGATCCCAGAATTGGCTAATGAAATTAAAGCATATATTTACACAGAAGAAAAGGGAATTTGAAAGGAAGGTTATTCCCGGCTCAAGGTAGTAGCTGTTTGATGGCTCGACAAAGGTATATATATACCACTGATTACAATTGAACTCCTACCATCTTTGAGTACAAACACTGAGACAGTACAAACAGACGGGAGTCAAAGGCCTGATGGGGCAGATTTATTTATCCCAATCAAGGCAAGAGGCAATTAGGGATAGTGCGGATACACCAGGCTTGTCACCTAGCAATTAATGTTCATTCAGACATTTTAGAATTAATTACTACTATAGAGTAATTAGAAATATATATATCCATATTATGACGCCTTTATAAGTACATAATGAATAAGGAGAAACATAATCACGTAGGTAAATTGTAAATAATTTAAATATCAAATAAATAAAAACCGAAAAAAATATGCTAAAAAAGAACCTGTGCCACTACTACACATGAAGTGTGTAGTAATCGTGTGTCAAGTACATGTTAGGGACTGTACGGTTTCTAAGGCAACGTTTGTACAGGGTTGTAACTTGACCGAAATCACGCTCAACCGCCAGGAATTTTATAAAAAAATTATGCTCATTTTATAGAAGCTTTTGAGCCCCATGAGAGTCTGTAGATACCACAGGATCCATACATGGCTGTTACCAATTTTTTTTCTACCAGACTTGTTCCCTAGTGATTAATGCTTATTCATACAATTTCAGAATTAATTGAGACTTATATAAGTTCATATTATGATGCCATTAAAATTATTATTCGTGAAACCTATAGAATGAAACCTTCAGAATTACTAGCAAAACAAGGGGGAGCGGAGTTGTTAAGTTGCGATGCTGAAGGTTCAAATCCAACCGTGGAAAATAAATTTAATTTCTCCCTCCCCCACCTCTATAGAGTGGGTACTCTTAATTGGGGGGGGGCTAATCGTTGAGTGTGATTGCGGACCTTCCTGCTCAACCGTTAAGTTCGGTGTCAACCCTATACTGAGCCCAAGACCCTTCTTGGGTAGTAGTGGTACATTATTAACTTTTATTAAAGATACCAGAACACACTAGAATATTATTTGTGAATAGACCCCTGGTAGGTAAGTCGCTTAGAGCACTGCACCGGAGATGCAGACGACCCGGGTTCGAATTCCGGCAAGGACAAATCTTTTCTCTTCAAAACCAAAATATTTTAAAAGTAATCACCATATAACAATTATAATAAAAATAACAATTATAAAAATATGTTCTCTGTACAATTGTTTAATAAATTAATTTAGCGTTTTACAGAGTTGGTCTGTGATCTAATAGATGCCTTAGATAAATTACAGGACTTCTACGTCTAGTAAAATCACCATTCAGTTGATGAACAACCAGGAATCATGCAAAATTACATTCACCACACGATACTACCTTTATAGGTTCCAAGTTCCAAGAACGTTTTTTTTTCTTTTATATTCAAATTTGTAAAAAGATTAAAAAGATTCTTTAAGAGTCTTTCTTATTAAATCGACTTTTATTGTTCTCTAAACTGTTGCACGATGCATATCCCGGACGAAGCACACAATATTCTCCACTAGCAAGTATTTGAAAAGGGGTGCGGAAATGAAAATGGATAAGTTAGTAACATAGGTTAAGTATTGTTTTGAGGAATAGAACGGGTAAGACAGTTTTGTGTTTGAATGATAAATGCTTGATAAAGTGATGATTTATAAAAAGCTTGGTGATTAACTTGAAAAAAGAGGCTGAAGTAATACGTAAAAAAAGTAGTTGAGATTCAATGGTATAAGTAACACAAATACATGATTCATTTTTAGGACTCCATTAAAGACAAGACCTAATAAAACTGGAACATACAAATAAATAAAGCGAAAAGAGCCTAGTGAAAAAACATTTTTCTTTTTCATAGCAAGTTGAGGCTGTTACCTCCGAAAATAGATTTTTTTTACACAGTTTTTAATTGCTGTGGTAATGAATCTTGTTCCAGTTTTAATTACTAAGCCGATTCGACTTCACTTTTATGACTCAAGATCGCTTTTATTCCGCTACGCCTACGATCCACCGTAAGTGCACGCATTGAATTAATTGCCCCTATTCACTAACTGCCAATCCTTCATACCGGTTGTTGAGACCCATTTAACCGCTATCTATCAAACAGTTAACAACAATAATTAGAGCAACCTTTCTCACTAGTTTCGAGATCGGCCCAATGGAGCACTCGTGTAGTTCGGGGAGAAGAGTGGTCCCTCGAGTGTTAGAGTCGATATCCTGTTCCTACAACTTCATGGGAGAGTTCACACAAGTGGTCTATATCCTATTTCCCTCCGTTTATGTAAAGATGTTGAAGACAATAGCGGAAGTGTTTTAATGTTGATGAACGATAACAACCATCTCAATATAACTCTCCATAGGACAATACAATAATTTCTTCCTGTAGTTCAGTAAAAAAAAAATCAGCACCATTACGACCCGTGAAGGGCTTTAGGTTCAGTAAATGGTCTTTTCTATTCCTACAACAAATGTACAGAGAGGTGATTTGCTCTAGACCACACTCAACTCCCAGGTTTTCCTCTAATTAAGGGTACCGACTTTATAGAGAGTATCCAAACACAACCTGGGACTTTCGGCACGGTGACTCGGCGCTCTACGACTCAGGTAACCCGCTCCCATTGGATGAATTACAGGATATCACTATTTCCATTTCGATACTATCATGAAGCTAGCTGGTATATATATAGCTAAGATGGTCGAGGTCAGCTTATTGTTAAACATTTATGTTTTCTTTTATTGGTCGGGAGTGCAGTAAATAAAAAATAACTCTATAACAAGCAGAATTTAATTTTTATTGTGTGCCGGCGATTCGTTCAATGATTTTGGGATGAATATAGAACAATTAGTATAAATAGTGGCGGTTTATAACCTATATATCACTCCGAGTAATTATAGTTTAAGATAATTTGAGCTATTATTATCATTATTAAAAGAAAAGTACAGTACCACTACAACCCATGAACTGTACTGTTTCAAGGACATAGGTTGTACAGGGAGCTGATTTGTCCCTCATCAAGCCCAGCGTTAGGTATTCCCCCGGTTAAGAGTATATCTCCTTTATAGAGACTCGGTGAGCCCCAGGAGGGTCTGCAGATCTCACTTGGTCTATCCTCAGCTTTTGAAAGATAAATAAATTATTTGCCATAGCTGGATTTGAACCCGGGGTCTTCCGCACAACAAATCGTTGACAAGTTGAGCTACCCCGCTCCTCCCATTAATTTTTAAGTACTTATAATAAGTAGTTTATCGAAATTCAAGAGGAAATAAAGGAGCGAGTAGGGGGGAAATTCTTGTTATTATTCGGTCTCGAAATTACTAAGCTCGCGTCTTTTGTCCCGAAATCTAAAAATCAGAATTTATAAAACAATCATCCTTCCGTGTCTTCTCTATGGATGTGAAACTTGGCCACTAATGGTGAAGGTTGAACATCGTCTTCAGGTATTCGAAAATAAGGTGTTACGTAGAATATTCGGTCCAAAAAAGGATGAGACCACTGGGGAATATAGGAGATTTCATAACGCGAAATTGCGAAGCATACATCCGGTAAATATTATTCAGGTGATAGCGTCGCGAAGATTAAGATGGGCATGTAAAGTTGCTGGGCTTAGCAACGAACGAATTCCTAAGATGTTAATAGGCGCTGTGCCGACAGGGAGGCGTCTGAGGGGTGGACCAAGCCTTCGGGTTCGTTAAGCCTTTTATTTATTTATTAAAATAAGTAGTTTAGTAGTACCTAATTAAAATACTTTAAAAATGCTAGCTACGGTAAGATTCTATAATAATACAGTATCGTATGAAGTCAAATTGAACAAAACGAATCGATAACGGAAAATTACTGGATTGATTGGGGGATATTCAGTATCAATTCTGATACCATCAGGAAACTAGTTGGTATATAAATAGTTAGGATAGTCAAGGCTAGCTATGCGATTCCTCTACCCATTTTTCCACTATGTTTTTCTTTTATGATGAATACATAGATCGCAGGTTCGTAGCCCAGTAGGTGGTCAACCTTCATAAGGGGCGTATAATGGGAGGTCTCAAGCCAGTACGATGTCAGGTTCTCATTAACGAGCTCTATTCTAATTATACCTGGATAGGTAAAATTTAGGACGCCTACTGTAGCAGCGTCCGATTAGTATTCATTATAAAGCGACATTAAATAAATAAACAACTGGTAGTTTATACCAATGGCGTTAATAAAATATATTAACCAAGCAAGTGTGTTTACAAAAAAATTCGAGTAAACGTGTAAGTTCAAGATGTCGAATTATGAATATCCATTGGTTGCTTATTATAGTAAAAAAAAAGGAATTGGAGCAGGTCTTTCGGTTAGTATTTGTTGCCTGGTCAGTATTTTTCCAGTATTTACAGACTCGAGGCTTGATTTTTTTAATGTTTTCCAACTGCATTCTTATAACTATGATGTATATTATCGAGTTTTAAACTTCAATATTTATTATCATTGTTTCGTAGGAGACACTAAATATTTATATAATAATTATTTTAAATGTATTTAAAAAAAAAATTATTTATTGATATTTACAACTGTATTACAATAATAAATCAAGTAAATAGGCTATGTGATACATAATGACATGAGTTAATGGCAAGTAGAGAAACTACCCACTGGTAGAACTCAAATCACTATTTCAACTAAGAAGGTCACTTGGCCATCTTCTTTTCAGACCCTTCGGAGGATTATCGGGAATTGAAGAGGAAGCTTGGTTTAAAACTAGAGGGTTTGAGTGGGAACGAAGTTTCTTATAAAAGGATAGATACCGGGTTCGGGCCAAATCAGGAACAAATGGGACATTAAGGTCGTTATGGATGACTTTATTCTTAACAAACTAAGGAGCGTTGAGGATTTTACGGAGGATTTTGGATTGTAGGGATTGGATACGAGAGGAATTCGATGGCTTAGTGGAGCCCCAAAGCTCTACTCCGTTAGATGGTATTGAATCACAAACACAGAATAGGGTATATTCTTTGGTCCAAACTTGCAAGTCTTAGGGGTGGCCTGTGGTCTTGTGGTTAGCATAACAAACTACTAAACCCAAGATTGAGGGTTTTATAGCCCAGCAGGTGGCCCTAGGATTTTTAAAGGAAGTAAAAAACCCTTGGTTATGCCGTCCTTCGGAAGGGGCGTTAAACGGGGGTACCGATCCTGTACGTTAGGTACTCGTTAAAAATCCCTATCCTAATAAAACCTGGATAGGCAAAATTTAGGGCTCCCACTGTAGCATCGTCTGATTAGCCATATCAGCATATAGTGGCGTTCAATGAACAACCAACAACCTTCAAGGTCTTGGGGTTAATACAGGTAGATTTGTCCGAGATCACTCTCAACCAACGGATTTTTCGCCCATCATGTTTACTCATTTTATAAAGGCTATGTTAAGCCCTAAGGGGGTCTGAAGATCCCACTGGGTCTATCGAAGGATATTAACCGATTTAATTATTTATCTAACACTGCCAGATTCGAACCCGGGATCCTCACAGCACAGGAATGCATACTGTGTGCAATATTATAAATACTGAAATATCCAATACAGAAGTATTTTTATTAGTAACAATAAGAACAATTTTCAATGTATTCATAAATATGTTAGAGGTATTAGATAAACCTATTCCAAAATAGAGATATTCATTTTCTTTATAAGATTTTACTTATATACTGGACTCAATCTTCTTGATTTATATAATAGGATAGAGAAGAAAAAAACATATTCCAGTCAATATTTGTTTTTAAACCTTACAAATAATTAAAATAAATTTTTTTAATTTTTAAAAAACAAATATTGACTGGAATATGTTTTTTTCTTCTCTATCCTATTATAAAAAAATAGAAATATTTTTCAGTAGGTTAATGATAATTTGTATGCATGCTTATCCTCTTTATATGGTAACACGGATATCAATACAATCTCAAAACGTTCTAAGATATAAAATAATTCTAACAGAATCACTGCTTTACTCAATCCACAAGCTGGAAATATGGTGACTCAATAGTTACATTTACATATAATTAGCTACGGAGTAGAGATTTAGAGCACCACTAGGCCATCGAATTCCTCTCGTATCCAATTCTGACAATCAAAAATCCTTTGGAAAATCCTCAATGCTCCTTACTTTGTCACGAATAAAGTCATAATGACCTCATTGTCCCTTTTGTTCCTAATTTGGCCCGATATCAGTCCTTTCATGACAAACTTTATTCACAACTTAATCGACTAGTTTCAAACTAGCAACTACTTCAATTCTAGATAACTCCCCGAGGCGTCTTGATGGTCCTTCTAAGTTGAATCTGTTATTTGCATACCACCAGTTTCCCAACTTGATTTTTTCTCATTCCATTATTTATCATTGTTTCTATTGCGTGTGGTATTATTATAATGCAGTAGTAAATTTCAACAAATAAATATAAAATGAGCACTTAGTAAAATTCGCTATTCAGTTTTTCACCAGGTAGCGAAGTGTCTTAGCGGTAGAACGCCAAGTCGCCATCCTGGATTGAAATCCCGCAAAACTTTTATTTAATCTGTTAGCAACGGAAGATAAATCATATTAGATCGAGTACCCTCATGGGGCTCGCTTAGCCTCTATAAATCGGATACCCAAAATAAGGGGCAAAAAACTAACGTTTGAGCGTGTTCTAGGACAACCGTTGTCCAAGAAACAATGTAGTCTATACTTTGTACTGAACCCATTTTAGTGGTACAGCTTTATTTTAAAAAAATTGTATCCACTTACTCACAAACTACTTCAGTTATTCAGTCGTCACTAACTTCTAAGAAGAAATATCCGAAATATTGAACATTTTTTGTTACGGTATTTGGAACGATGGCTAACGGAAGAGTAGAAAACTTCTCAGGACCTAATCTTCCAACTTCAATTGGATCATCCACCATGTCTGCTACATTTCTTGAAGATTGGAACTTCATACAGTACTATCCGGGGGCGATTCTCAATCTAAACTTAGGATTCGGTATGATCTTTTGACGTGGCTGCTAGCACGCTGGTGATGGTAATCAATGGATCAAATGCCACATGGAGGTGATCAAATATACTGTAATTATCAAATCCGATTTTTTAATTTATTTATTGATTTATATGTTTTAATGAGAGTGAGAGAGAATTTATTTTTAACAGCAATAAATCATTTTTCACCTAGATAAGGTGAAATACGGATTTCAAGTTAAGAAACCAATGTTTAACAAAGAATATGTAAACGATGGAAAATGGAAATCGATACGGTAATGGGAAAAAAGTAGAGCAAAATAATAATGAAAGTTTTTGATAATTTACTTGATTTATGCTATTACGATCAGATGTAATCGATTAATCGAATTGAATATAACATTGATTTTATTTTATTTTTTTAATTTCTTATTTATCCTCAAGGTAGTATCCTTGGCCCAATAAGAAATACTCATTGGAAATCGTGCTTCTTCGGTGTCACAGTATAAATCTAAATGCAATAATGAAAAGATTAAATAATTTAAAAAAATTAATTAACTCCAACCTTAGTTGTATCTAGATCTTCAGTTAGTTTATTTAATTAAATAAATATAACATTTTCTTCATAAACAAATTAAAATTTCTTAAACACATTAAAACATGTGCAAAAATAAAAAATAAAGAATTCTGTTCATCATATAATGATAAGAATATAAATTAATCTTAATAAGTAATTTCAGATTGAATACTAATCTAAGGCCACATTTTATTTTTATATTTTTTTTAAATACTTGTTTAGAAAACTACTATTATTCTCAAATAACAAACATTGATAGTTATGATTACTTTTGTTTGAACATTAGGACACAAAAATGAACATCGTCTTTAATTTTTTTATTTATTTTTTAATATTTTAAAAGTTCCTCAAGGTTCAATCCTAGGCCCAATCCTTTATACAGTTTATACAGCTGACATCCCAACTCATCCTAATACTATCCTTACAACGTATGCTGATGACACATGTGTATTATCAGTCAACACCAATCCAGTTATTGCATCCCAAAGTTTCCAATCCCATATCACTGATCTTGAAGAATGGTGTCAAAACTGGAGAATTAAAATAAATTCTCAAAAATCTCATCAAATCACTTTTACCTTACGTCGTAAACCAGTGACTTCCTGCCCTTCAGTATCCTTTAATAATATCCCACTGGTGCCTGTAGAACAAACCCGATACAAAGGGTTGCATCTCGACAAACGATTAACCTGGAATCCTCATACTAGACTGAAAAGACAAGAAACCGCTCGACATTTCAGGCTACTTCAACACTTACTAGACAAACGCTCTAACCTCCCAATTAACTACAAAAGACTCATCTACATGACGATCATACGACCTATTTGGACTTACGGAGTAGAGCTTTGGGGCTCCACTAAGCCATCGAATTCCTCTCGTATCCAATCCCTACAATCCAAAACCCTTCGTAAAATCCTCAGCGCTCCTTATTTTGTTAAGAATAAAGTCATCCATAACGATCTTAATGTCCCATTTGTTGCTGATTTGGCCCGAACCCGGTATCTATGCTTTCATAACAATCTTCATTCCCACTCAAACCCTCCAGGTTCAAACCTAGCTTCCTCTTCGATTCCCGATAATCCTCCGAGGCGTCTGAAAAGAAGATGGTCACGTGACCTTCTTAGTTGAACTAGTGATTTGAGTACTATCAATGGGTAGTTTCTCTAATTGCCATTAACTCATGTCATTATGTATAACATAGCCTATTTACTTGATGTATTATTGTAATACAGTTGTAAATATCAATTAATAAAATTAAAAAAACAAATATTTTAAAAGTATTATAATGATTTAATTACGACGCCCTGTTACACTTAATATAATATATATATTTACATATACACACTTCACAATAATAGATATTTGCTTATCATAATAGTCTGTAACAATTTTCGACAACTTCACAGCAGTAATCATTTCTTTTTGATTTGTAACAAACATTTCTCCTCTAAAATGTTTGTATTTTAGTTTGTAGTTTGTATTTTAGTATGTTTGTATTTTTAAGTCATTTCTCCTCTAAAAAAACCTGTAAAACTACAATCAAGGAAAGTTCTTGGGCTTATTATTTTTTATCTTATAAACCATTTGTTTATCTTTTCTTTTTAAAGTTTATTCATTGAATGAAAATATGTTTTCATTTTCTATACGAATGAAAACCTAGATATCTAATACTTATTGATCCTACTACAGATTGTATTATTATGCTATCCTATATTGGTTTTCTAAATATAATTCCGTAAAAATTGCAACTGATGAAAAATTTATGAACGTATTAAGGAAGAGTGCAATATGTACGATTTTAGCATGAAATACATTTAGGAAGATTGTTGGAGAGGTGATTCTAGCGACGATAAACAATGATCACATCGTTAATCCCCTGGATGACGGTGAGGCAACCATTTTTACGACCCAGGGGTGTCGTTCTACACAAGAATCAATCAGTCCACGTGTTTGGGGGAGAAAAAAGATCATTTCTATTTATAACCCTTTTTTTCTTACCGGTCTTATAGCTAGATATGTCCTATATAACATTTTTGTTGTTCGTTAAATTACAATAAAAAAATTTCTTATTTCGTACCCCCCCCCCCCGTGAATCAATAAAACTATGAGTTCACAGTTCTCGAGATACTGAATATATAGAGAAACATAAGTTTCTTTTTTTATTTTAGAATAGTTAAATATAACTGAATACAATGCAAAAATTTTAATTTTAGGTTAGTTTTATAGATAAAAAAATATAATTCGCAGTTTATACGAAGAACGTCTTACTTTAATTTCACTGCATTCTCAGTATTGAAATAAATAAAAAACCTGTACGATTACAACCCATGAAGGGTCTTGTGTTCAGTACATAATAGAGAATGTACTGTCCCTTGGAAACGGTTGTGCAGAAAAGTGATTTGTCCGAGATCACGCTCAACCGCCAGATATTTCTACCTAATTTGGGTACCCACTTTTTAAAGGCTGGCTGAGCCCCATGAGGGATAATTAATCGCCGGTCGCTATTAGATCAAATAAAAGTCTCCCAGCGAGTGGGGTTTGTACTCAGGCTTTACGGGAACTCAGAGCACTATCACTGAGCCTCTCCGCCCCCGTATTTTATAGTTTATAATAATATATAACAATTTATAAATAAAAAAACATTAATTTTTGTTAATTTATTTCCCTCGTTATATTTGGTATTTTTAAGTAGCGTCATTAATTATAAAATAATCTGTTTTGTCTGCATTTATTTTATTTAATGTTTGATCTATTTGAAATACTTTAAGACATATTTTTTTTAATTTTCAAAGAATATGAGCCGTTATCTTTTAAAGTGATGAATGTATCATTATATGAATCGAGATATTGAAGGGTTTGCATTCTAATTAATTTATGGATATGGGCAAACTTTGTTTTTGAAACTTAGCCCTGAGCAAAGAATGATGTTTTTAGCACTATATGCCTCTCAAATTTTATTATGAAATAATAATCTTATTTATTTCAATAAACTAGTTTTTAGATCCAAATGAGTTTATAACACTTTCAAAAATAACTAAATACGAAAAAAAACCTGTACCACTACAACCCGTGAACGGGTCTGGGGTTCAATATATGGTAGAGACTGTACTTTTTCATGGACAACGGTTGTGCAAAAATAACTGCTCATATATTTATCGATCATAATTTATCGATTCTCTCTATTTATTTATTTTTTAACAGAAACAATTCCAACTTTATAACTTCACAAAACCCACAAAATGTATCTGATGGATATCTGGAGCAATGGAGTTACGAAATAAAAGGTAGAAGAAGCCTCAGAATTTTCCTCACTAATTAGCATCATCCCTTGGTGCAAAGGTCGCTCTAATAACCCGGATCTTCCGCAAGAGTTTTTTTTCTTTCAGCTTCTTGCTTGTCTGGAGTTCGCAATGATCTCGAGTAGGGACTGCGATATGAAAATATGAATACAGAGATAAATCATTCTAAAGAGGAAACTAAGTTTTCATTAGCCCATTTTAATTCGAAATTCCGCTCATTTCAGAACCATCGTCCAAACTAATTTTCACTATATCAATGTCAGGTTTTAATGAGATTCCTTTTCGTTTGAGTTTCTATTCTCGAGACAGAACAGATTTCATTTCGAAATTAATTTTCAATGAAACAATATGTCATAAAATATTTATACAAATCGAGACGATATTGGTCTCATTATCATGCCCTAACATTGAAAAAATGACCTTTTAATGAATTATATTAAATGACACAATAGGCGGCTTAAGGAATCAGTAACAGTGGCTTTGCGAGTTGCTAATTTTTTTAATTTTCTTGATCCACCATGAAAAACAAAATGTATTTCCTCTACAAGTTGCTAGGCAACACCGATAAAATATATCACTAAAAACTTTTTAATATAATACAGAGATAAAACATACTGTCACACATGAATTCAATCCCTACAAGATTAAAAAAAACACGTATTTAAGCCTTATTATTTATTAAGTAATCCAATCAGGACATTTTAAAGCCAAACACCGCGGTAACCTGCTAACCAGTCCTAATCTATTTTAATAAATTTGTTATACTCCAGGATTAGTATATCTGTTTTATAATTACAAAACGCGATACGGGTGTTTTATCAGACCACGCGGAGCATTCCTAACTATAATTTTTTCCTGTTCATCCAGGATTCTTTTATACGTTCACTAATTCACTGATATTACTTCCCACTTGTACACCTTGTGTCCAAAGACGTTTTTGTCCGTGATGTCGTCTGAGTCAGCTTGGGCGTTATCCAAATCAATTTTAACATGATAATGTGCCATCCTGGGTGTAGTAGTCTTGAGCCCCTTTATGTATAGAAGCATTCTGTTGATGAGTCTGGTTTGTGGAAGACTGTTTTAAATTGTATACACCTATTGATGTCTGAAGCGAGGTAGGAAAATTTCTTTGTGGTGTCTCAAGAGTGAAGCCTGTATCCTTCGTCTGTGTGTTTTGATCCAACAAATTTTCTGATTATTTTCTTTCACCTGTGATCTTTTCTAGGACTTTTAGAATCTATTCTAAGTAGTCCTCAGTGAGTAAGGTCAATATCGCACTGGTACTCAGATACCCAGGCAGCAGAGTCCTATCAGACAACATACTCATTCAAGAAATAGGAAATTATACAAAAACAACAACACCAAAATACAGACACAAACGAACAAAACACATTCTACTATAAATAATATATATATTGAAATGAGTTCTTCCTTAAATCAATGTTTTATATGCTATATAATGTAGTATATAATAATAATGTTGTATATAAAAATGTTTTGTATGTACTATTATAAATGTATATCTTTTGTATAAAATCCTATGTACTTCTTTTTTCTGTTGGGTTTTTTAAATTTTTACCAACAACAAAAACTTATTAACCAAACAACCATGTATACAAAATCATTCTCATTGTAAGGGATTATCCCACCAATGTTTAAAATGTATGTATATAATTTAAAATTAAATAAAAATTAAAATCTCAAAAAAAAGGCAGCAGAGTGTTTGCCCAAAAATAATTCCAAGGTTTTTGACGATTGGGTAGAATTTGATAGGATTATTTTAGCTTATTATCCATTGCCCATCGACTTACTCGATTCAGATCATCTTGGAGTTTTTCCGTGGCTAGTAATAGATGGGAAGGGGAAAAGGATAGGTATATTTGAAAATCATCAGCATAGACATGATACTGGGAATGTTGGATAAGAAGTGGAAGGTCGTTTATGTAAATGGAAAATAGGGTGGGGATAGTGATGAATTATGTGGGACACTACAGGACAGCGGAAGGAGGTTGACCAGGGACCAGAGCATAGTGGGAGCGATCTGAGAGGAAAGACTTCAACCATAGAGCACTGTTGGATAGAGGTAAGTTTCGAAGCGTGGCGAGGAGGATATTGTGGTCTACTGCGTCCAAGGCTTTGGAAAAATATGGAAGGATCAGAAATGTTTATTTTTGTTGGTCAATTACAGTATGGAGACCATGGCTGATTGAGATGAATAGCCTGGTCGAAAGCCGGATTGGAGAGGGTTAATGAGGGAAATCTTGAAATTTGGTTTTGATCTAGGCGTTCTGATGGTTTTGAGAGGTTAGAGAGAACGGAGATAGGTCGGAAGTCATTTGGAGAGGAGGGATTTTCAATTTTATTTAGCGGGTGCACTAACGCAGTTTTCCAAGGAGTGGGAAATACGGAGTTTTGTAGCAAGAAATTATAAATAGGATGTAATACGAGCATTATGACAGGAAGCTTTAAAGGAATATTATCGGGACCATAGTCATTGCTGCGGTATTTCAGAATGGTGTTTAATAGTTCGTCATATGATGGGAGAAAAATAAATTATCTGGGTTAAAGTTTATATGATCAATGTCGATAGCGGAAGAGCTTAAAAAAATGTTAGTTAAATATTCTTATTTCAAGAATTATTTTTCTGTCATATTTTGTTAGAGAATGACTGACCTTACATATTAGTAATTTTTCAGCATTTTAAGTTAAAGAATAAATATACATTGAAAATAAAGATTGAAAATAAAGATAGAACCCGCTTAAAACTAGAATAATGTCACAAAGTTACCCCATTTTACGGCAATAATATTATTAATTTGTTTTAGATTTTTTTTTTGTTGATTTGTTTTTAATATTATTAAATTTTTTTAAAGGTTTTTATTTTTCTTAATGATAATATTACACATGATATATGAGTTAGTTCTGAGAAAAATTTCAACAAATAACGGAATCTTAACGAATATTTCATTTCAGTATTCTCTGGCATTCCTGAATGTTACGCATTAGCATGACTCAGAGGAGAAGTGACAGTTTATTACCTTTGAAAACCATCCTCGCAACTTACGATCCATCGCCTGCGATAAAAGTGAGATAGAATAAGCTATAGGGAGAAAGTGGGACGGCCGCGCCTTTTATAAAAACAAAATAGAAAATAAGAAATCTCTCTCATCTTTTTAATTTCAGAAGATCGATCTCGCGCCCGGTCCTCGAATCTTGACTGGTTGCAATTCGCACTTATTAGTATTTCTCACTAATTAGATTTGGTATTTCCTGATCTCAGAGCACGTAATGTTAACTAGGAATGATTCTCATGAGGAAATACGCTGCCGTAATGACAATGTTATATGAAAATAGATCTTGTAGATGTGGGAACAGGATGGAGTGAAAGGCGGAATCATAGATTCTCTCGTCAATTGACATGTAAACTAATATGTATATAATTATTTATTATACTATAAAACTTTATAGCATGTTTATGTATAACTAATTAACAAAACTAAGATAACTAACTAGTAATTTTATTTATTTAATTATGGAGTGACAGGTTTTCAGATTAAGATGGGTATGTAAAGTTGCTGGGCTTAGTAACGAACAAATTCCCAATAGGCGCTGTACCGACTTGGAAGCGTCTGAGGGGTAGACCGAGGCGTAGGTGGGAGGATTGCTTTAGGAATGACCTAGCTGGTTTGGGTTTGGGTAGTGCTCCGTGGACGGAGGTTTGTAAAGATAGATTGGTGGTATCGGCATCGAGCCTTCGGGTTCTTTAAGCCTTTTATTTATTTATTATGGGGTACATTTCAAATAGACCGAGGTTCCCTAATATTTTGATCTCACTTGTTCTTGATTTCAATACAGTGACTCAAAAATTAGGTGAAGTTTTATTTTTTTAAATATAATAATTCGTATTTTGTATGAAGCGATAAGCAGAGGAATATCTCAGAGGGTAAGATTTTTAATTAGCCAGCAACTAAATTATTTATTCTACATCCGTGGATCGCCTCTATAGGCTCAGAAGACCCTCCTGGAGCTCACCAAACCTCTATAAATTCCAGCCCTAATTGGGGAAAGACATAGTTGGTATCGGCCGAATCACCTCCGTGCACAACTGTTGAATTCGAAACAATATTAAATTAATTTTCACATGATACATTTAAAAAAATATATCTTGAATAATATTAGTTGACCTTATTTATATGAGGAAGAAATTGGTCAGGGTGGAGGTGAACAAATTCTCTTAAATAGGGAGAGAAAACTGGCGTTTCGAGCCACATGGCAGGTCTTCATCAGGCCTTGTAGGATCTAGGGGTTGACACTAGACTGTCATGACCCTAGAAGACCTGCAATGCTGATAGAAAGGATTTTTCATAAAAAGTCAATAAAGAAATAGCAAAATTTTAAATTGTTTACAACACGATTTACCATTGAAATCATTTTTTTCAATTAAGGACGGTTAATAAAGGACTCTAAAGCGCCTAAAATTATTTAAACAAACTTAAAATCCTTAATTTAATAAGAATTGTTACTTATTTATTTATACAATGATGTAATTCTGAATTCCAAACCAGATGATTGATTTTCTGATTATTTAAAAAAATCACGTATTTTCAGTTAAAACAAATGTATTTTATTTTTCATATTAGTTTATTTATATAACTGTAGGATTAAGACCAATTTAATAAATTAACCGATTTAAATTAGGTCAATGCCAGGGCTTAATTAATGAGTTCATCTCAAAGACACCGCTTTCTCCGAACAATTAACTCAATTGGTTTTCTCTCTCCTAACTATCGCTCAGCGTTCCGATGCAGTAGAGATCAGAACAAACTTGTAATGCTGACTAAGATCGGAGATTTACTACTAATGGCACTAACACTTATGGAGAAAGCGAAAGCGAATGGCTACAATGCTATCACCCAGAGATTCTTGCAGAAGCACATATCTTGAATTACGTGGAAAATAGTTGACTGGATAGTTCTAATAATGTATTGAATTGGTCTGGAGGTCCAGTCGTTAGGTGCGAACCACAGGCAGCCCTGAATACGGTCTACATCTTCGGCCGAAACTTTGGCCATTCTAATATTTTTTACTACTTACTGTGTATAGATTAAACCGACTTAAACATACTGTTCAGGTTATGTCATCATCTATACTTCGAAATGTTTGTTCCTTGATGAAATTATTACCGGAATTTCACATAATTACACTCTTTTTTTCATAATAACCCATGATTATTTTTATTTTCGAGAAAATTAAGCGAATGAAAATTTAAAACTTCTTGGGTCTTTACTCGAAGCGACAACCTGTACAACTGATACTAAAACTATAAATAATACAAACGGTAGTTTCACTGACTTTAGAAGTATTTTACTCTCCCCTCTCTAAGCAGTGACAAATTATTCCTTTAATTTGAAACATGAAATAAGCTCTTGAGTCCCAGATTTCTAATTACTAGCCAAGCTGTTCCAATTTATGGCAGAATTAGCAAAGACCTATCTCCAATCCCATTAATCATCTCTCGAGGTCATAAAGACCCCTTGGATAATGCTTGAGTTCTCGGGGTTGGAGCAATCCTTTTGACTGCGAGCCTGCATAAATTCAATTATAAATTGTCAAATCTCCATGATGGTTATATCACATGTTGGGATTATAAATATTATAAATCGTGATTATAAATATTATTATGATTATTAAAAAAAAAAGGATTTAATAAATGATTGTATGGAAATATCTCTATTTTTTCAAACATGTACACATGTATTTCCTAAAATATTGCTGTGGAATAAGCTCAAGCTCCGTAATCACTAATAACCTTTCATATTCCCTATAATATGATAGTGATATGCTATATATATGCTGGACTTGTAAGTTGTCAACTCGGGCTGGGACAACCGAACGAAAAGGGTTAATAAATTAACTACCGCTCGAGGTTTTACGAAATAAAATATTGCCTAAAATATTTTATCATCACTTAGAACGTAGAAAGATCGGTCGACTGGAGAATGTACGATGCAGAAATTCGGGAACACTGTTATTCTAAACTAAAACTTTGAAACTCGAAAATACACTACCAGCTTCATGGAAACATTTTAGACAGGATAAAAATGACAAAGAAAATCGTGATTATAGTAAATCTTACCAAGTCAGTGAAGATTGTGAAATTCAGTACGGCGTTTGAAGGTCTGCGTGAAACCAGGCACTTGTTAGGGATCCATTACATGGCTCCGATGAACATATCCCTAATCTGAAACAGAAATGTTACATTATTAAAACCAAAAAAACACAGCTAGAAAAAAATAAGAAAATAAATTGAAATATATTTTTAATATCATAAAGTTTTCCTGTAACAAATCAAAGAGAAAAACAAACACTTGAAGCAAATTTTCTGGAGGGGCAATTGCACAGGTGCAAATGAAATTTATAGAATAACTTTAAATAACTGTTTTTAAAAATTGTGAATATAAGAAAATTGTACAGGATTGAGAACCTATTAGTGAAACAGTATGTATATTAATATAATATAATATAAAATACAACAGAAAATGGAGGGAGCATATAGAATAATATGAGAAATTTTAAATAAGACATGCATTTCCACTAATGCTAAGATGAGGTACATCTGCACAGTAATTAAACCCGCAGCACTACATGGAAGCGAAACACTCACACTCCACACAAAATGTGACAGAAAAAATACTAGAAGAACAACGCAACATTGTGGGAAAAATTTTAGATCCAAAATTAACTGAAGACGGATATCGATTACAATCAAGAAAATATCTCAAATCAGGCATCAGTCATAAGAAAACGACGAGTGAAATTTCCTAGGCATATTATTAGACTTTCCCCAACAAGAATCACCAATAGAACTGTTACGTACCTAAAAAATGTATTGTCAACCCACCATGGATTGCTTAGATTTATAAAATATTTCACTATTTTTACTTTTTGTAAATTGTTGGGTTGTTATGGGCAAAAATATAATTGGAAACAAGGTAGAACAGTGGATAGTAATATCAAGTAGAAGCTTTGAAGAAACCAGGAACAAAATGGATGGAGGAAAGAAAAAGAATACATGGAGAAAAGATAAAGCAAGTATGGAAAAAACGTTAAATGTTTTGCGTGATCCTCCTAGGTACTTCAGCAATAAATTATAATTATATTAAATAAATATATACTTTTATAAATGTATGTTTTTATATATTTTATACTATTCTCCTCCTGTCCTTCAAGGAACAACTCCATCAATTTAAAATTGTGAAGCTCGTAGGCGTCGAGGCTCGGGCCCACACCTTTATGTTTGAGTCATCTGTTCCTTCTTGCGGTTGCATATCTTTATAGCAACATAACATGGATTGAAACCATAGTTGGGATTTGTAAGACCAACAAAGAGACTAAACCAGATCGGATTACTTTCATTATATCTGCTCCAGTTATGCTCTCATATATTATCACTGATGCAATTGAATCTCTGAGACCTTAAGTGAAACGGTGAAAGTTTTGAAGGATTTTCACAATGATTATTTCAACTGCGATTAACCAAACCGTCAATTCTTTAAAAAATAAAAATAAAAATGTAAATGATATTGTTAGTAATTTATTTAATTCTTTAATTTTGTATTTTTTTTTCAGCATTACCCAGCTTGAGAACACGCTTATTGCACAGCTAAAAATTATTTCAAAGCGATCTTAGTCACTGTTACTTTAGGTATTTCTTTTTAATTATAAAGCGGGCCGTTTAAAATATAGAAGTTTTTTTTTTTAATATTTGATATTAAAATATAAGAACTGGGCACATTATTTTCTATGTTAGGTTTAAAAAAAAGAAAATGTTTTAAAGAAAAAGTCGCCAGGATGGATCTGTGGTATCTGAAGACCTTCCTATGTCTCGCCCAGCCTCTATAAAATGGAAATCCTTAATTAAGGGAAACTTAATGTGGGCGTGATCTAGGACAAATCACCATAGTCAGCCTCTGAAACGTGGACATTCTGAATTGGTGGGGGGAGGGGGGCCTGGGAGTTGAGGATGATCTCAACCACAGGAAAACTCACCTTCCTCCACAAAAGGTATCCTAGAAACAATATAGTCTCTACCATGTTCTGAACCCAAGAACCTTGATGGGTTTGTAGTGGTACAGTTTTTTATTTGTTTTGTTTTTTTGTCATCTTTAATTTAGTAATAAACTGTCGAACAGAATATTGTTCTATGTACATTATTATGTTCGATTAAAAACTGGACTGCCGGCCTCCGAACCCGCGACCTCGGTTATAGAAAGTTTACGAATAAAGTTAGTTATTGAAGCATTGTAGGAAATTTCAATTAAATGCAAGATCAAGCTTTCAATAACAAGAAACCATTTATAGAGGCTGGGTGAGCCCCAAAAAGGTCTTCAGGGCCCACAGTGTCCATATATGGCTGTTCTCAGAAATTAATCGGGTGTATAAAAAAAATGACAGTTTTATCAAGTTTCAGAGTTCAAAAGTCTGTAAATATTTTAATGCTATTTATTATTTACCAACACTTAATAATCCCGTTAGAACATTCTCTAAGCTTGTTAACTAACACTGGACATCTTAAAAAAAAGCCTCAGTTTAGTTACTTAGTTCAAAGAATAAACATTACAGCGTCCTACGAAATTCTCGTAATTTTAAGACATTACTGGAAAATCAATTTCACAGCCGCTGAAGCAACTGGTGAAATTATTAAATATGAAGGGGAAGGTGTCCTTGACTAGCGCACTGCGTTAGAAAAATTTAGCAGTGGAGATACGACGTTGGAAAGGAAGAAGGGCTCCGGGCGATCATTAATGGATATTGATGAGGTTCTGAAGGAAGCTGTTGAGTCAAATCCGTCCTCGCGAACTTGCCAGGGAGTGTGGTGTGTCGAAAGATACTGTTAGTCCCCATCTTCTCTCCATGGGGAAGGTGAAAAAGGCCAGTAAACTGGTTAAAAAACGGTCATTTTTTTTATAGACCCCATTACTTTAATTAGTTAATTACTTCATTATAATTTTTAATCGGAGCTTCTTCTAATATTATCCAATTCATTACGCTAATGTTTTTCAAAATCAATGGTACAATAACCCATTCAATTCCAGCCTCTAAACACTTGGCAAAGAGCTACCTAATGCTTCCACAGCTATCAATCAGCCAGGAATGATATTGACCTAAGAATGCCACTTGGACAAGAAGGAGGAACAAGTTGAGCGTGACATTTCCGATCGGACGAGCATCCATTGAGGACAATTGAAGCGAAATAATTCAGAGATCCACCTAGTTACAGAAGTCTCCGTCTCTTGGAAGTGGCAGAGGAACAGTCCTCGAGTGATTTTCGATCCGTCTCAAGAGGAACATTCAACCATAATAATAATAAGTAATGGGTACTCCAACCCCCTACGCTCTCTAGGATATCTACTCCCCACGAGCCAATATTCCATTTCGATATCTTCTACTAAAAGGGATACTTCGTTCAATATTTTCTCATAACCCGACTCGTTTATCTAAAATTATCCATTCCAGATTTGTTTATACCCTCAAATCAATACGCCCACAAACTCCTTCCACCCTATCCCCATAAAAAATAAAGATGGAGGAAAGCATGACGCTTGTACAGCTGCTACAATGAAAGTACTTATCTTACTTATTATATAAAATTATTATAATAAAAATCTTCGTTCCAACTAGGTACATAATGCATTCTCCTAAAGGTTTACAAATAAATATCATGTATTATTAAATATTTATTAAAAAATCTGGTTTGAATATATAATCACAGGAAAAGACATAATAAAAACTTAGCCTGAAGACGAAGCTTGCAATTATACAATTATCTATATATGTAAGTAGGCTTAAAAGAAGGTCTAAATGTGAAAAGTGTTGTCGCAATGAGATACTTAAACATACTATACTTGAATGCCCTGCATACATAAAGAAAAGAGAGGTAATACTCAGGGATTTAAATTTGAAGCGAAATATCAATTCTCATGAAATATTGAAATTATTCCCCTTAAAATGTCTGCATTCAAAATAAGGATTTGATTGAATTCATATAAGATTTTCTATTTTATAAAAAAAAAATTTATCATCATCATCATCATCGCATGGCGCTATGGTCCATGGAGGACCATGGCCTCCTCAACAATTCTCCTCCACTTTGAACGATCTCCGGCTGCTCTTCTCCATGTTCTATACCCCCCCCCCTCCCAATGTTATTTTATGTATATATAAATATATATATATATATATATATATATATATATATACCCAAATATTTTCAAAACACCAATTGCTGATATTCTATCAAGCGATGAGGTCAATGTAAGCCCAATGAATAATTTAAAAAATGTTTGATTAATCTTACGAATTCGTAGTTCGTACAACTTACGAATTAATAGTAGTAAGAATGTGCCGAAGAATAATGTGAAATATGGCGTACAAGTTAATTTGAACTATGGCGTTGTGACATGACAGATTTGTAAAGCAATTACACATCGGCAGCTCTCTAAACCTTATAAAAAAACTTCTCGAGACAACTTTCTTTTCAACCTATAGGAGCACTATCGGAAATTAAGTAAAAATAAGTTTAGAAAGCCGTAGGTTTGAGAAGATCTGTGCTTTGCAGAAGGATAGATCTTTGTTTCATACCAGTTCTGCAGCTTAAGGAGCAAAAAAGTCTTAATGGATGGATTTTTTTTTTTTTTAAGAGCATGGTCTTTAAATTTTAAAGAGGATTATTGGTTGTGAGAAACGGGTGGAAATTTGTTAGTTTAGTGGAACTCAGAAGTTCAACTTCATATGAGCAAATAAGTCATATTTTGGTCATGTAAATAAGCCTTTTATAAACAGTTGGCTACATAGAAGGTTGTCTGTCTGACTATAGATCCTTTTTAGTCGCAATGGTCTCTCAATGCATGTTTTTAAATGCAGACGGAGCTCATAACACCAAGAATAAAAACAAATCAATTTATTATTGTTACTAATAAAAACAACAAAAACATCACTAGCAGGGTTTGTGAAAAATGAGATGATTTGTCAGAGATGAAAGAAGTTTTTTACCGAGATTTATAGGGACGGAATTAAGGATAAAATATGTAACTTTCTGAAAAAGCTAGATATTTTATTTGATATATAACTTCAGCATCGCTCCTATCGATAGTAATATAGTTCTTATTTTTTTTAAATCAAAAGAAACTGGACCGCTCACTTATTCGTAAGTTGAATAGAATTAGTGTACATCAAATACAGTAAGTAAATATATTTCCTAATCTAAACGCATGAAAAGAAGAAGAGTTTTAAAGAAGGATAAATGTATAATACATCGTGCGCTTTAATGAGAAACGTAGGCGAGAGTAGAACTTAAGAACTTAGAAGTTCGCTTTAGATCTTAGGAACTTAACCAATGATATTTCGGCCAGCTGAGGAAAGAGTCAGTGACTGGATACTTGTGGTGTAGTGGTTAGCATAACAACCTACTATACCCAAGATCGCGGATTCGCAAAACGACAGATAGCCTTACGATTACTTTAAAAGGGAGTAAAAAATCCCTAGTTTAGGCGTTTTTCGGAGGGAACGTAAAATTGTTGCCGTAAGCCGGTGTGCAGACAGTTATTCGTTAAAGATACCTATGCTAATTATAGTATTGTATACCTGAATAGTCAAAATTTTCTGTAGCAACGTACCTTTAGTACCATAAAGTGGGGTTAACTGAATAAACAAAGAAAGAAATTTAAATGGAGAGGGTTTTTTAAGAAGCTCACAATGGTTTAGTTTCACTTATAATACATGGGCGACTATGGGAGTGAGAAAAGTGTGTAAGAACAGTCAGCGATAATGTTCTAGCCTTCGTTCGTTTATGCAGTATATAGATTTTTTTAAATAAAAAAAAAAAAAAACCTGTACCACCACGACCCGTGAACGAGTCTGGGGGTTCAGTACATGGTTGAGACTGTACTCTTTCATGGACAACGGTTCTGGAAGGAGGTGACTTGTCCTAGGTCACGCTCAACCGCCAGGTTTTTCCCCCTTATTATGGGTACCCTATTTTAATAATATTTTATAGAGGCTGGGTGAGCCCCAGGAGGGTCCTAGATCCTCTATGATCCATCTCCAGCTGCAAACAAACTAAATAAAAGTAACTGCCCGCAGCGAGATTTGAACCAGGATTTCCGGCTTGGCAACTCAGTGCTCAACCACTGAGCCACTCTGCTCCCTTTAAATACAATATGTTGCAAATAATGTCCAATTTGAAGACGATTTGAAGATTACTCAATATCAATTCTTTTATGACAAAGTTTAATCCCATCTATCTCACTAGTTTCAAACCTCTTCGATTCCCGATAATTCTTGAGGGCGTCAGAAAAGAAGATGACCTCTTGAAGCAATTTGTTATTACTATCAGAGGTTTCTCTATGCGACTCTATCTCATAGCATTCTTTTTACTCACTTTTGTTATTATTCTAATGCAATTGTAAATTTCAAGAAATACATTAAATTGAACAATGCAAGTGTTCACTACACCAATTAGTAATCATGTACTGCCCAAAAAGAGTTACTTATCAGTTTATTTATCGTGCTTGACGTAACTCATTGCTTTTTTATTTATAATATATTTCTTCCTGAAAACCCAAACAAAGCCGAAATAAACGCTTGGAAAGGAAAAGAAGGGAGTACCGTCCCGACTTTTCCTAATCTGGACATGGGTGTCCCTTATTAATAGGAGCCCTCAAAGGTTCTGAGAAATTCGATAAAAAGGTCGGAAGTGAAAAGTTCCTCATACAAGGAACTTTTTTCCCTTCATCTTCGCTCTAATTGATCCTTTCAACTCAATTACAAAACCATTCAATCATTCAATGGAAATTCTTCGAAATGAATATTTTTTGTTGAGGTGAATAGTTAATCAATACATCTCGATAGTATAGAAATTTAATAAAATATACTTCTGCAATATTATATATATATATATATTTAATTTAATTTGAACCACTACAACCCATAAGAGTCTTGGATCAGTTCATGGTAGAGTATGTGCTATTTACAGGACAACGGTTGAAAACAGTGAGGGGATTAGTTCGTTATCACACTCTACCACCAGGTTTTTCCTCCAATTAAGCATACTCGTTTTATTTGGTTGGGTGAGCCTCGGTAAGGCCTCCAGATGCTAAAGAGTCCATCTGAGGCTGCTGACAGATTAAATAACTTGTCTGCTTCAGCCGGATTTGAAACCGGCACCTTTTAACGCAGCGCTCTACCATTAAGCTATCCCACTATAAATATATATTTACTATTTACTATACACCTGTCTATGCCCCGGTGTTAAAAGGCACCATATCCAAAAAATATGTAATATTCTAGGTGAATTGTCATGAATAAATACTATCATCAACACTTCTAATTATCAATGTTAATAAACAATGTGAAAAAATTTCTATAAGCTGTTTCTACAAGTAAGGAAGCAATAAATTTCAATAGCTATCAAAAAATTGGCTCTCCTGAACAAATAAAAAAATGCGACATGATACCCTTACAATAATGGAGGGAAGAGGGGAAATGGAAACTTTAAAAGTGGACAAAAACGACTTAAAACTTAATGTCGAAAAATAGAAGACGATTATAGCTACTTTTAAAGGTAACAGTTGAGTAAGAACAGATTAACAAGTAAGCGGACGAAGTCTCCAAGTCGGGATCCACATCGGCTTAAGGGTTAGAGTCTTAGAGAAAAGGAGGGGCTGTATTAAGGTCCCGAGGACTTGACTTAAAGATTATGACAATAAAAAAAAATGAAAACAGTTTCCAGTTAAAAATAATCGGGCTAATTAAAAAATTCACTATTAAATATATGGCATTTAAATTGAATCTTCCTTGACATATGTCTAGATTTGTGATGACGTTTCAGATTTTCCCCTCAATTAACGGTACCCACATTATAGAGGCTGGGTGACCCCAGAAGGATCTGTAGATCTTACAGGATCCATCCATGGTTGTTAACCGATTAAATAATTTATCTGCCACAGCTGGATTTGAAACTGGAACCTTCAGGATAATAAATCAGCACTCTGTACACTGAAAACTAATTAATTCGTTTAATTAATTAATAATTAATAAAACCAATTCTTAAACAGCTGAAAAATTCCGATTGATACTCAGAATATGAGAAGCTATTATATCCTTTATGAAATTTGTAAGTAGCAATTGAAAAGTTTCTTATTTCTAGTGCTTAAAACCACATGTATGCTTATACCGATGTGGCCATATGCAAATATTTACGGATATAAAGAATAAACAAAAAATCGACAGAACTCTAAGGAGCAAACTAGAAATCATGGGCAGATTTTCATTCAATTAGAGTAGTACAGTTTAAAATCAGGAGAAAATGTGCATTATATAATTCTAACTCTTCCTATTACCGTCATCCATAACGACCTTAATGTCCCATTTGTTGCTGATTTGGCCCAAACCCGGTATCTATCTTTCCTTTCATAACAAACTTCATTCCCACTCAAACCCTCTAGTTTCAAACCTAGCTTCCTCTTCGATTCCCGATAATCCCCCGAGGCGTCTGAAAAGAAGATGGCCACGTGACCTTCTTAGTTGAACTAGATATTTGAGTACTACCAGTGGGTAGTTTCTCAACTTGCCATTACTCATGTCATTTTGTATCACATAGCCTATTTACTGGATGTATTTTTTTTATTATACAGTTGTAAATATAAAAAAAAAATAAAAAAAATAAATAAAAAAAACAAAAAAAAAACTCTTCCTATATCAATTTTATTTTTGTTTTTATGAATCGAATCGTAAAAAAACAAGATCTCTATGAAAATTACTCTATGAATGAACATTACAAATCACCGTCAAGACATAAGTTGCGTGGAAGAAGGGTCTCTTAATAATTATTCGCTAATCTCCTCTCATAGCGAATTTGCCAGTCGTGAATTTAATGAAAAACCAGATAATTTTTATTGGGTGGCAATTTCACCAAATACATATAATTGAAGCTATAAAAGGAAAGAAAATGACTTAATCAAGTAATACAAATAAAAACGTCCAAAAATGAGTAAATGATAAATATATAATGTAAAAATACAAAAAGCACAATTACAAAAATAAAAAATAACTATCGATACCCGACAAGTGGAAAAATTCCAATGTTGGACAATCCATTTATGTATACATAGGAACTATCTGTTTTAACCATATGGCATATTATGTGTAACATTTTGAGTTATGTTATCATTTCCCACTTTTATAGATATTGTTAAATATAATAAAGTTTCATAAAACCATGAGCTTTTCTCTGGTCCTAATACATCAAAACTTAGATTAACATATTTCGCCCATTCAGGCATCTTCAGGACAGACAGAGAATAGCCATGGAAAACCCTAATAAACCACATCTCAAAATAAATTATTATTCTCTTTCTGTCCTGAAAATACCAGAATAGGCGAAATATTGAAAGGTATTTTTGTTTCCTGTTTTTAGTTGAGCGACTTCGAATCTTTTTGTTTGGAATTTTTCTACTAATCTGTTTATTAGTATTTATGCCTATTTAGAGTTTTTTCTCTTCTATTTTTATCATAACTATGATAACATCTGTAATTCTTCATCTTTAAATCAAGCTAGCCTTAACTTCAATAAATTCAAAATGATTATGCTCCTGGATAAACTAATTCAAAACAGACTATATTAAAAATTCCGAACAACGGTGTAGAGCACGTGATTAATCGACATTTCAAAGATGAGATTTCAGAATTTTGTAGGGCGTGCCTTACTTCCAAGAGATCACGCCCGTACTTACCGTTTTCCTTAAAATTTCTTCAAGAGGAATCTAAAAAGGGAAAATAAAACCAATGGGGAAAAAACAAATGAAAACCGTGACGAAGAGAGTCTGCCAATGAATCTGTTAATTCCAATTTGGCACGGTTGTTGTGACTGCCAGCTCCAAACTGATCACGTATTGATGCTGATTTGAATCTTGTTTCTTCAGCGTTGATAAACTGGTTACGAACTCCATTACGAAACAATTTTTTTCTTCTCAGGATTTTTTTACTCGTAGATAAAGTAATTTAACTCACATCATAGTTATAAATTTAATGACAATAGCATTGTCTGCCCAACTATACAATATTCCATCCAATTTTTATGCGTTTCGTGCGCACATTTTTTATTTCTAATAATTTTTTTATCATACTGTATACGTGTGATATATCATATCATATCATCTATATTAATTATAAAAATGATAAAGCATAACTCGATATTTTAAAATACCATATATTTTAATAAATGTTTAATCTTTTAATGTCACTTTATGCTGCTGTGACTAATCGTACAATGCTACCGCCTCGTATAATAAACGGGACCGCCATTTTTCGTCCCTTCCGAAGGACGACATTACTTGGGATTTTTTACTCACTTTGGAAATTCCTAAGGCGGTGACCCCTTACGTTGTCAGGCTACGAACCCGCGATCTTCAGCATAGTATGTTGTTATACTAACCCATGGTATTTTATTAAATATTTGATTGTCAATAATAATAAATTATAACGTGACATTAAGTAAAACCACTGCCCCTCTATTTTTTAATTATTTTTCGATTTATTTTTAGTGTGACGGAATTAGATATTTTGATATAAAAGGTCAAAGAGTATCAAAGATACAAACTTTAGTGCTATAAATAGAAAAAAAATATACTATCAAAACCTTTTACATAATATTAAAAAAAATTATATTAAAAACTACTGGTTATACATTATTATTCAATAACGCATCATTTAATACTTTGAAGAGTGAAAAGAAAGACTTTTAAAAAAAAAGTAAGTTTTTTTTCCTTAATTACGAAAACAAATATTCGTGCATTAGGACATTCAGTGCTAACAACACTACTTCAAGGCATTCTCAGTTCTTTAGTGAAACTAAAGAAATGCGGAGAACATTTTTTATGAAAATATTTTGTATAAATTTTATTTATAAAATGAAAACAAATAAACTGGATGTATAATAACAATTATAAAACTTTCGAGGATTTTTTCGGGGACCACAAACTACTTACTAAAGACATTAGTATCTTAAATTACAAGGCCTAAGATTGCTTTTGGTGTACATAATTAATTAATAGAAAATTAATTTTAAATTAGTTTGCGAAGGAAAGGAAAGGAAAAAACTTTTATTAATATTGGTCCTAAAAATTAGTATGTACAATCGATCGCTATGTCCAGACTATCCTGCTATCACAAAACCATCTCAGTGGAGTCTATAAGGTGTGTCAGTATACCAGTTCATTATTTTTTACCTTCACTCTGTAATCTAGGAGAGCAGGTATACGATCCAAGGTCCTAAATGTTTGTAAACAAACTGGAGTCTTATGTAACCTACCTAGCCGTTCCTCATCACCGTATAGTGGGCACTCGGGGCTAAAAAAACCTGTAACACTACAACCTAGTTATTTTAGATGTAACGATATACATATACTTGATATAGTTACATTACATGGTAGAGACTGGACTGATTCTAGGAAAACGGGGGTGATTAGTCCGAGATCACGCTAAACCACCAGGTGTTTTCCAATTCAATCTATAGGAGCTTGGTAAACCCCAGGAGGTTCTTTACATTCCGCAGGTCCATTTGTCCATTAGCATATTAAAATAATTTATCTGGCATTGCTGGAATTAAACCAGGGACCTGCAAAACAATTCAGCAATGCACACACAGATCTACTCCTTTCCTCCAAACAATGTTAATAAGACACTATTTAAAATATGTCAATTAAGTGGTCGTAACTGCTATTTCCAAGTTTAATACTTTTTAGTATATGGTTTTCCATATAAAGTCTAAGACTTCATGGAGGATCTTCTAACAAGGAAAGGATTCTGCAGTTGTCACTAGATTTTATAGAACTTTTATTGTATAATCTAGGTCTTAAATTATTATGACTAAAGTAGAGCATAAGGTCCCAACCAGCCATAGTAGTTACGAAAAAATCTGGACGTGTATATTTAAAAAAGACGTTATATTTTGTACCTCAGTTTAGACAATTTAGTAACAAAAACGTTCCTGTTGCGGAGCAAAATATTAACCAAATAAAGCATAGAAATATTCAAGCACCATGTTAGCTAAGAATACCAAAGCTTAAAAATAACAAACTCAAAATAAGGTTTCGGAGGACGAGGGCACGAGAGAGTGAGTCGAAAACCGAGGACAGATTTTCTAGTTTACAAATTTTTATTTCTAACATTTATGAAAAAATAAATAAATTATTTTTGTAATAAAAACAACCAACCAAGAATATATATCTGCAGCCCCGGTGAATACTTAATTTAATCCGTGAATACGTGTTCAAGTCAAATTTTGTCAAGGGAGAGTTAACTGTATTGAAGTAAGCGGAATTGTGTCAAGCACGTAGGTTTTTACTTAAAATGTAGTTCAAATAAAAGCAATAACTTCATTTTGAGTCAATGCATAACTTAGATATTTATTCAGTATGAAAATAACACGATTCCGCTTCTCTAACTTCTAGAAAATCATTTTGTAAAAAATTCGACTTTATCACTTAGTAGATATACCCTTTGAGGTTTTTTATAAACATGTTTATAAAATTAATTTAGCACTGTAATTGTAACTAGAAATACTGACAGTAGTTATTTTAAAAGCTTCTTTTACAGAGTATCCATTTAATAAACGAGGGCACTACTGAAAAAAACGATGGAGCATTTTCATTACAAACACTATATCTAAGGCTATATTTAGAAGGAAAAAACAACTTTTGAATAAATAGCAGCAGAAACCAAGAGACCCCTTCCCAATTAAATTGAAGTTTTCTTTTTAAACTCCAATATGACTAATTCAGAAACTGTACAAACTATTTCATTAAGTCTTATAAGTCTAATAAAAAAATCCGTAAAATAAAGTCGTGGTATTATTGTTGGCTTCGTGGTAGTTTATTTATTTTCATCTCTACCCTTGAAAGGCGTTCTCTTAATAAAACTCGATTTTAGTATAGTAGTTGATGATAATAGCAATGAAAGATCTGCCCAACAACAATTATTGAAGGAAGTTTTTCTTTTATCTCATTTTCCAGTGCATAAGCATAGTTTACATCTTGCAATAGAGAATGCCAATATAATATACCATAATACTAATATAATATACTAAGGAAGAATAACAGTTTATATAAACATTTTACAACACTCTTATTTTTTTATAATAATGAATTAAAAAAAGAACTCGAAGAAAATTCGAATCACTAATGAAGAATATTAGCTTTACAGAGCTCTGTTTTTCTTTAAAAAAAAAAGTTTTGTAATTTAACTGAGAAGATTAGTCTCAAATCTAAACCAAGAAGTGATGGTTTTACCAAATGCTATGGGACAACCGTCTACTTTAATCCGAAGGTAAGTGATATAGACTCAGCCATTTTAGGTCAAATAGTAATAATGCTGGTTTCTGGAAGCTAGTTACTGGTCGTAAAATACATCTACAAATTGAACAGAACCACTTATACCGGAAAGGACAAGCACCAAAAAATACTCCGCATATATTATATTGTATTCTTATTAAGTAAATAAACTTTTGAAGAGGATACTGCAAATGCTTTAAAAAAAAATAACACTAGCACCATAGAACACCCAAAACCCAAAAACCATTCATAGAACAACGACCACGAATCTCAGCCTAAGGACACTAGGAAGTAACTAAAAAACAGGATGATGAGGGATCTGTTATAATAAGAAATTAAATAAAGGTTCTCAAATCATTTTGTTTTATTTTACTGACAGCCAATCTGCTTATTTTGACAGGTGTGGATACAAATATAAACAGGAAAAAATGTATCATAAAGATGCGTTTCTATTCAGATAAAGTGTTGAAAGGAATAAAGATAACAATTTTTATGCATTGGTTAAACCAATAATAGTTAACTATCGTATTTGTTACTTAAATACAAACAATTTCCGAATATATGAATCCTGTATAACTTAGGTTTCAAATGTTTCGGCACTGATTTAAAAAAAGACTTAAATACTCATTACCTGTTGCAATATGGGTTTATCAGTGTGTTCCGTCAAAGAGTTTTTTTGATATTTCTGTTTAGAAATTACATTAATGACAAACTGCACAGATTTTCCGCAAAATTACATAAAGGTATTATTATTTTAGAGAACAAAACACTATTATTGCGGTTTAATTTCTACAGTTGAGAATGTACATGAATCATTTTTATCAGTAGGAGACTACGTTATAATTGCATATATCTAAGCAGTCTTCTGATTCATCATTGTTATCGTAAAGAGGCAACAGATATACCCTATTTATTATTTACTTCTTTAAAAATAAATATATTTTACATAGCTGGAAATAATTCAATCATTAACAGCCCTATTTATACGTACAAAATTGTTACTAAAGACCCCAACTAGCCTATCCATTTCTTAACGTCTTTATATTCCTATGAAGAATGAAATTACCCTCAGAAGTTACCCGCTTTATAGAGGCTGAATAAGCCCCAGCTGAGTCTACAATATCCAACAGATCGATCCATGGCTGTTAACAGAATATGTTATTTATTTGGCGCATCTCGAACATGGGGCATATAAGTCAGTAATTCACCCATCTATACACAGAACTACCCCGCCCACTAAAAAAATGTAAAAATTAAAAATACAATCAACATTTTTAAAAATATATTAATTTATTACAAACCTTAGGAGAAACACACTTCAACTGGCTTGCTATGCACAGACAGTATTATAGGTTGCATCATTCCTATACAGATAGAATATCAGACGCGTAGATGGAAATATCCTCAACAAAAATATGAAGCTTGTTTCCAGATAGATGCATAAATATATAGAAAAAGAACTTTGTTATTTATACTCTTATATATTTTCCTCAGAGAATCTTGTCCCAGAATAGAATTCTTTTACATACAAAACATATCACTCCTTCAAAAGAACAACGAGGTACTCAAAAATTGTCTTTTTTGGGTTAAGGCTATTGTAGCAATTGTATTGGTTGAAGGTCTTTAATTCAGGGACGACATATCAGATATTCCATTTGCATGAGATGATGACGTTCCTTTTTTTTTTAAATCATATTCTGACTTGTATTATGTTTGAATCTGAAGTTTTATGGGAATAATGGCTTAAACTAAAATAAAAAAATTGTTGATTTGAAAATTTAAAAAATGGCTTTTAAAAATTGTCAAATGGTTAATGAACGACTATTACAATACGAAAGCTTTGCTTTTTCCAATATCCAATTTTTTTTTTTTAATTCACATGAAACTTTCAAATACCTATATTGAAAAATTAGTTTTTTTGAAGGAGTGGTATGTTAGCCCATACTACAGTAGTTTTATACCTCTTTAAAACTTTCAACGTAACAACGTCTCCATCTTTTTTTAAACATTCACCATCAAAAGAACAATATAAAAAATAAACTATAATTTCTCCGTCTATTATTCACTAAAATCCTCCAAAACGATTGGACCGATTTTGATGAAATTTTGTGTGTGTGGTCAAGATAGTTAAGGATATTGGATTAAATTGTGAATCCAAACCATTCTTTAACTATATTGACCACATTATATTTTTGTAATTAATTTATCCTCATCTTTAACGTTTGAACAGGACAGCATCTGTCGCTGTATCTTTATATATCTATAACTAATCTTCTGTTCATATGTGTGTCACTGACCTCCTCCAACTGCATACTTGTTGTTTTTAAGTATTTTAATGATTTTTTTAACAACAGATGTTACAAAAATACTAAATAATTAAAATTAATTAGTGTATATAAAGCTGGACAGTGATCAAGGTTCAAAAGTCTCTCCTTAATAGATTTGATACATAATACATGTATTATGTATTTCGTAATTAAATAACCACTTGAAAGTGAAGAAATAAAACACACATGATCATGACACCTTCACTGATGACGGGTTTCAACATACCTTACGTCATCAGGTAATCCAAGACAGTTAGGGCAGGATGTTGCACTTAGTGCTGAAACTTGAGGAAAATGACTTGGTGGCGACATCCAAATAGTGTCTCTTGTTTATATATATTTCACTGTTACGAAAGATATCACATCACGCATAAAAGTTTTCATCAACATCTAATGCTATCGAATTGATGATTTCAGTGGGTTACCTGAGAGACTGTAGAATAAAATCTAAGAATTTGAAAGACAATATAAAACTTGGCTGCAAAAACGTAATGTACGTTATGAATGGTGTATTTTAATAATAACAATAATAATAAAGTCTTTATTTATTCTGGGACAAGTTCCTTTAGAATAACAATAGTAATAATAATATATAAGTTATTTATGTCTTTAAGTAGAATATAATTATCGTTATTTAATTATTACTATTCAATTAATAAATTAGAAATAAATTATCAAGAAAATGAAAAAAATGCGAGTTACCACCAATAAAAATATTTAATAAAAAATGTTTAGTCTACTTTATTATAAATTTTTGTTTCTTTGGACATTACACACTTTTATTATGAATGGACCAATTATATTAAGATTCTAAAAAGTGTTAAAGAACGAACTACAAAATATTATTGAGTATCTAAGGCCATGGTTATGATTTTAATTTAGTTTTCTGTTTAAAATTCGCTTCCTACAAATATCAGCATCTTCCTTATCGACCTTTAAAACTCCACTATTAGAATATCTGCTCATTGTTTTAGTAATTATTAACTCTTTTTTAATCTTATGCAAGAATAATTTTTATTTTTTTAAATCTGTGATTTTCATTAATTATTTTAATGGGTAATGTTTTTAGAAAAGTGTGTTTTTTTATTGTAATATAATAAAATTATTATTAAGGGACATTTATTTATATTTATTAATTATTTCACCTATATCATTCAAGGGTAGACCCTTTGCGATCTACAAACTTTCTTAGGACTCACTTAGCCTCTATAAAGTCTCTTGATTGAGGGAAAAACAGACGGATGAGGGTGGTCTCCGACAATTCATTTTCCTGCTCAGCCGCTGTCATAAAAACGGTTGTGCAGGAAAATAAGTACAGACTCTACCATTTACTGAAGCCAGGATCTTTCATAGATTGCAGTGATATACATAAGTTTTATTTATTATATTCTAAAATACACGTAATTTAAATTATTCAATACCAATAAAAGTCATCATAAAAGATTGGTATGAGAGAGAATCCTTCTAGAAGTCATTGCCACTGTAGCTATAATAGAAATTAATTTTCAAAAGGTCGAGATTACGATTTTTTCGGTTATTTAGTTAATTGATATTTTATAAAAAAAAATCATCAGCTTTACATGTTTTTTGGTGTAAAAAATGTTTTTCAGTACACAATGAGGTTTACTTTGAAAATCATTCTAAAGGATCTGATGAGACAGGATGATTCCTCCGTTTTCTGGCGTGGAAATCAATTCTACAAGGCTTCCATTTTAAGCGGAACTAATACAAGGTTAAACAGTTAGATTAAGTTATTCCAAGTATAACTGGTTTGGAACAATGGTATAAACAATTTACCATCAATCATATCTAATGTTAGAAATAATGCAGAAATAATGTAATGAATTTTCTTGATAATATTTCAATTTGATCCGTAAAAAAATTATTTAAAAAATTAAACTCAGATAATAAGCAAATCAAAATAAGTTTAGCTGATGTTACGTATCAGATAAAAAACATATCTTCAAATTAATTTCGCAATTATTATAAAAACAATTCCATGTAAGTATTATCCATATTATATCCATAGATAAATAAAATTAAACTTCATATTAAGTAAAAAATTTAATTTATTTGTTTATTAAATCATCAGCAGATTTAGTTATTCGTTATTAGTTCCAGTAAATTAATTTTTATCAATATCTGAAATAATTATGGTTGAAAAATCATGAAATAATATCGAATAATTATGGATACCTAACAAAAATTAAAATATAGGTTTAGTTGTCAAAAAGGTTCTTAACATTACGTTAATAAATTCTTACGTGTTTATTTAAAATATCTAAAAGCCATCAATAAAAATTACTTCCACCTCTCACTTCTCATTTGTCAGTAAAATGGTAATCTTAATGTTAAGGTTCTCAGAACATAATTATTATCACACATAATATATAATATATTTTTATAACGACGTAATGAGTAAATAAAGTATCTATGAAGTGCAATTGACAAATTTCCGTTTTGAACTTACAGGTCTGAACTATACATAGTCACTAAAACTATTCAATATAAAATTAATCGAAAATCTTTCGAAAAACTAATCTAAAACCATAAAATAAGATATACCAAATCTCAATATAATAGTGTAACGTATTAATTTCACATAATTTTGTAGGCTAAATCTAAAACGAGGAAATATACCCAAAATTTCAATATCTTCAAGATTTATCAATATCTTGAAAAAATCGATAAGAAATGGTATATGAATAAATGTGTTAATTTTAAATTGTTACTGTTGCAAACTTAGGATTATTACACTATATATTAATTTATTACACTTATAAATTTATAAAATTATTAAACAGTGGTCTATTCTATTTTTGAGAGTAAAATTTGTAAACCAAAACTGATAAACAGGGAAGAGTAAACATCTGTCTGGGGGAAGTAAAATGTTGAAGTTAGCAAACAAGTAAACTACAGAGACAGACAAAAATATAAGGAAATTTTATAAATAAATAAGAAGGGAATTTAGAAAAAAAACTGTAAAAAATGGATCGTTGAGAGAGTAAGAAAGAAAAATGAGGGTAACTGTTACTAAGACTCTAGCATTTACTACAAACCAAACTAAAAGAAACGTAGAAAACAGCGGGAAAAATAAATGGAAAAAGTTTCATGATATAAACAATATTTACAATGCTCTATTGTGTAAGGTCCGTAGGAACGAGTAGTAAAGACTTCCCACAAAGGTATCTAAGACGTAAAAAGGGCTCTCCGACGTGACAGTTTTTAACACGACTAACTGGTCTTAGATATTTTCTATTTAAAGAAAAAAAAAGTTTCCAGTATTTTAGGCATTTAATGGACTAACCAAAATATCATTTAATTTTAAAGATTCATCTTGGTAACCTCATATTTTACCAAGAATAAACTAGTTATATAAAGAAGGGGATCGAAGTCTCATCGCAATCTTTAGCCCTTTCCTTATCATTGCATCTCATATATATCTCAATATTGTTGTTATTATAGAATGTCAACAATAAAGCAAAGGCTTTTAAAACTAATTTAAATAGTTTAGTTAAAATAAAATTTTTAGTTCAGCATAAGATAACATTAATTTCACAATGGTGACAAAAGATAATAAGAAATAATCTAAAAAATAAGAAACAATAAAGTTCACTATTATTTAGAAGAAAATTGTGTTTTTATTTATTTTTAAATGAAATATTTATTTCATTAAATGTTTAAAATTTATTTGTATATATATATATATATATATATAATAATAATACTGAAATTTTATTTGTATTTCAAAATTGTGAATTAAAATAAATTTCAATAATCTCTAATTTTTTCTTTAAATCTTATTTAATAGTTATTATTTCTTTATTCTTGTATGCAAGATTATAAAGACAAGTGTGGTTTAATTAAACATTTATAATGATTTTGTTCAACAACTTATGAGCTTTAAAAAAAAATCTATACCACAACAATCCATGAAGGGTTATGGATTCACATGGTAGATACTCTTTCTAAGACAACGGTTGTGGTATTTTGTTCGAAATAACGCACAACCACCACGTTCTTTCTCCAACTAAAGGTATCAGCTTTAAATAGGAGAGTCCACAGATCCTGTAGGATTCATCATACATCATTCATACAGGTAAAATATTTTATCTGCCAGAGCTGGATTCGAATACAGAACGTTCAGCACTTCAATTTAACGCTCTACTCACTGAGCTTCCCCACTCCTTGCTTAAAGGTATATTAAATTCAATTCTAAGGTTCCTTGATGATCATACCATAATTAAAAATGTGTACTCTGTTTATTTAACGTTACTTTAAGCAGCTTCGGGAAAACGTACGATGATACAGTAGGAGCTCTAAATGTTGCCTATTCGGGTTTTAATTAAATTAGAGATTTTTAACGAATACCTGACATCGTACAGGCTCTGGACACCCATTTCAAGTCACATCAAAAGGACAGCATAACCACGGATTGTTTACTCCTTTTAAAAAATCCTAAGGCCACCTGCCAGGGCATAGTAGATTATTATGCTAATCAATACACAGGTCTCCCCCTAATTTGTATTCTATCGTTTTCTTGATTAAATCCAAATTATTTATTTATATTATTCTCGCTTACGAATCCAACCCTTGGATCGATAGGCAATTATGGTCTGGCCTTAAGCTCTACTTTGCCAAGCCTTCATAAATTTCTAATAAGAGAGACTTGATTACCATCCTACTTTAATGTAATTGATCATCAATAAAGTTAGTTAACCCTAAATCGAGATCGTAAATTTCATAAACTAGACGGGAGACAGCTAAACTTCAAAACTACATTTAAATTAACAATTATTCTATTCAACTTTGTTTTAATTAGTATACAATGACTTCACTTTAGATCGCGTAGATTATGCAGTTTCATATTTTTGATATACGAGTTACCCGATATCAATCCCTTTATGACAAACTGAATTTCCACTCAAACATACTTTTTTTAAAACCTACCTACCTCGTCCGTTCCCGATGATTCTCCGAGGGGTCTGAAAATAAGACGATCATCTAAGCTGAATTCGTTATTTGAGTATTACCAGTGGGTAGTTTCTCACTTCCCTTTAACTCATGTCGGTGATTATCATTCAATATATTTACTTGATGTATTGTTATAATACAGTTTTAAATTTCTAGGAGCGGAGTGGCTCAGTGGTAGACCACTGACCATCCTGGTTCAAATCCTGCAGCAGGCCATGATTATTATTTAGTCTGTTTGCAGCGGGAAATGGATCATATAGGATCTAGGACCCTCCTGGGGCCCACCAAGCCTCTATAAAATATTATAAAAATCGGGTACCCCAAATAAGGGGGAAACATTTGGCGATTTAGCGTGACCCTAGGACAAGTACCCTCCTTGCAGAACCGTTGTCCATGAAACAGTACAGTCTCTACCATCTACTGTACCCCAGGCCCGTTCACGGGTTGTAGTGGTACAGGTTTACAGTTTTTAAATTTCCATAAATATTTTTTTAGAAAAGATTTCATTCCAATTCAATATCGCGAAGAAAATGCACTGCGGTTGTCAGCCAGGAGAATCAAGTGTGAATTCTTACGTGCAGTCTACAAATTGAAATTTTCTGCATTGCAATGATAGCGCACATAGGTTGCCAACGTTTCTTCATGTATCATCGTCGATGTTATCTCATTGTCGACATAACTATCATTGTTGGTATGTAGGAGGTGAGCTCATGCATTATGGGTATTACATAGCACCTTTCGCAATGCGTATGAACCTCACCATTTCCTCGGTGTTTCGCAAGGCACGGAGCTAGACAAAATGAAGCTTATAAAAATATCAAATAACTTGAGTTTCAGTCCAGTGGTGAAATTCAAATTTATATCTAGACTAGGAATGTACAAATCCCTATTGGTTCATTCTTTCTTTCTCAAAACGCGTTCTTGGCGTTCTTTCTCATTCTTTTATTACACATTTTTTATTTTGATCAACCTTATATATTTATATTTTCAAAAACGCGTCGGAAACATTTGTTTATACAATAGAGAGAGAATTGTATACTCCAAAAACATCATCACTCAACAATATTCTAACAAATTTTTTTTTTTAATTTATTTATTGAAATTTACAAAAGTATTATAATAATACAACAGGTAAATACAATGCGTAATACAGTGGCATGAGATAAAGGCACGTATAGAAAGTGCCCACTGGTAGTTCATATACAACAGATTTAAAAGACTAGGTCTCTTTTGATTGACAAACATGAACAGGAAAAGAACCACAATTATATCTATACAGAAATAGAAGAAGGAAAACAAATATATAAACAAATTGCAATATACGTCAATATATATAACGCGAATAGAGGAAATATAATTGGGATAGAGAATATTTAGCTTTAAAATAAATTCCTATGAGACCATTTCTTTAAAATAATTAACTATTTCGTTGTTCGGTAAATATGTTAAATGTTATTTACCATATTTATCAATAAAATAATATTTTTATATTATTGATAAATATTTGTTTATTTTTTAGTCTATAAAAAGATTAACAACATAAAGGCGGAGAGTTGAAGGGGTGGAGAGAGAGATATTGGTGACATTTTCTTAAAATAGCCAGGCCTAAGTAGCTTTTCCGAATTATTTTATTTATTTATTACATCTTAGTCAATTATTTTTATATATTAGAGAGATAAAATCATAATAATGACCTTCCAATTCATCGATAAAGCAAGAAATATTTTTTTTTAAAAAGCAGAATTGCTCATAGAACGAAAGTTATCATTTATTCAAAGTAATGTTATTTTCCTGTTAGAAGTTTTCTAAAATAAAATGTTTTTTCGCTTCGTTATCATAATTCATTATTGACATTGTTTTCTGCTACTTTGGATCACTTTTGTGACATTGTTTTTCCTCTGTCTCCATGGCGGTCTAAAACGTAGACCATGACATCGACACGCAGTAGAAAAATAAGTTCAATTTATTAGTGATTTATTCTTCACTGAGCTTGTCTCTGAACCATTTTCTCATAATAGAAAAACCAAGTGCAATAATAGGTGAAGGTTAAGGGGTAAACAGAGTAATATATGTTAAAAATAACAATAACTTGATCCTCCTTACAAAGATTAATATCATATAGAGTTGAAGGCTTAAGTAGATTTCCAGGTAATAAATTTAAACATAAAACAGTTAAAGCCTACACCGCTGTAATTAAACCTTCATGCACATGTCGGATTTTTGTTACATAGTAGAGAGATAAAAGTATTCTAAACATATAAGTTGTTTATTCAGTTAACACCAGTTTATGTTACAATGGTTAATCCCATGATGATACAGCAGGGTCATGGATGGGTTCGTTAAAGGGTTACTGACATCTTACAGGCTCGAGACTCCTAGTTTACGTCCCTTCTGAAAGACAACATTACCAAGAATTTTAACTAGGCCTAACGGGCTTCCAACCTGCGACCATGTGCTATATATATATATATATATATATATATATATATATACTAGCTTTTGCCCGCGACTTGGTCCGCGTAGAAGTCGAAAATGGTTCTAATAGGATTTTTAATTGGTTTTTTACGTTATTAATTTTGTTATAACATATAAATTATTATGTTCAAATGTTTGAATACTTACAAAATATAACAATCTTTATTGAAAATAAAATAAAATTTACAAATTATAACAAAATTGTATTTTATTTTCGTTACATTTTGTGAACACGAAGCAGCTTTCCCTCAAGTCTATTACCAGGTTATTGATATCAACTTCGAAGAAAATCATCGCCAAAATAACTTTCTACCTCTTTTTGTTGCGTTTCCATTAGGGGATGAATTTCAATAAAATACGAAACACATTGTTTAGTTTAGAAAAGGTTTACAGTTATCCAGGCACGGAGATCGATTTTAATCCTATCGATATAAAAAACACCTGAACCATCACAGCCCGTGAAGGGTCAGGAGTTCCTCATGTTCCTCATCAGTACATGGTATTGAGACAGTACTGCTTCTTGGACAACGCTTGTGCCTGGAAGTGATTTGTCCTAGATCACGCTCAACCGCCAGATTTCCTCCCCTTATTTTTGTTTATATTACAGTGGATGTATGAGCCCCAGGAGGGTCCTAAATCCTATAGGATCCGTCTTCGGCTGCCAAAAGACTAAATAAATGTCTTGCCAGCAGCGGGATTTGAACCCAGGACCTTCGGCATTGCTGCAACTCAGAACCACTTCTCTCCCATCCGATATATCCGATCGATCTTAATCCTAGTTTAGAAAAGGTTTACAGTTATCCAGGCACGGAGGATCATGTTTAATTTAGAAAAGTTGTGATGGCCACGTTTATTTTAGAAAGGGTACATCATGTTAACGTTAAAGGTTGTTCCCAATACGGGATATGATATAAGAGTGGACTGTATATTTATGAATCAGATAGAAATTAATGAAAAGGCATTATAAATTTGCATATGGTATAATAAATGAAAGAACATAATTTTATATTACTGTTCATACATAATCTGCGAATGGCCTGTTTGTTCTTCTCTATGGTTGCTTGTACCTGATGTGACTGTGTTCCCTCCTCACCCTGCTGGCCCTATGAGTGGTCTACAACTCCATGATTTGTGAGCACATCCTCTTCTTAGCTATTCCTTGTCTACTGTCATGTTCTGTACTACTTGATATGGAGAGTGGTTGTTTTAGTATTGAACACACATCTTCCATCAATTCTGTTAAAAAAGGTTTTTGCAAAATTTGAAGTAGATTGGACCAAGGAATCACGTTATCCCATACAAACTTTGCCCTCCTTTTTTCACCCCCTTAGGTGTAGAATTTCGGAAAATTATTTCACATCGTATGCCCACGTCATACAAAGAACACACCCTCCAAGTTTCAGGTCTCTACGATCAGCGGTTTAGGATGTGCGTTGATCCGTCAGTCATTCAGGACAAAGCATTATATATGTATAGATATAAAACTATGCTTGTAATTATTGTGCAAAGACGGTTGTTGTGCTAACCCTCACACCACAAGTAATTCCTAAAATAAATATGTTCAGTTATGATTGGTTAACTAAAATTGGTGTTAGAGGTACATCCATTATATTTTAGTGGTATTGGTATATTCGATATCCGATCTTAATTTTATCCGATCGATTTTAATCCTATCGATATAAAAAACACCTGAACCATCACAGCCCGTGAAGGGTCAGGAGTTCAGTACATGGTATTGAGACAGTACTGCTTCTTGGACAACGCTTGTGCCTGGAAGTAATTTGTCCTAGATCACGCTCAACCGCCAGATTTCCTCCCCTTATTTTTGTTTATATTACAGTGGATGTATGAGCCCCAGGAGGGTCCTAAATCCTATAGGATCCATCTTCGGCTGCCAAAAGACTAAATAAATGTCTTGCCAGCAGCGGGATTTGAACCCAGGACCTTCGGCATTGCTGCAACTCAGAACCACTTCTCTCCCATCCGATATATCCGATCGATCTTAATCCTATCGATATATCTGCTTTTAATTTACCGCTATCACAAAATAAACTCAGATTTTCTCCTTATACCTTTAATTACGGTTATGATTCATCGGTTTGCGGTAAGAAGACGGTCGCTTAGCTAAACAAGGCTGGGCGATTACAGGCCCAATTTGATGATATTACGCTCCAGAAATCATTAATTAGGTACAGGTGGGATGGATGAGGGGGAGAGAAGGTATGCCGGGGGGTTGATAGCAAGGAGGAAATTGACCTTATAAATTGGAAGCACTTGAATCGATTAAATGCAACCATTCAACCCTACTTTAGTCAACAAACACTCCAGTTTAACGATTTCACGTTTTACTTACAATGGCTATTTAGTTTAATCTTCCCCTTTTCCGGCCGATTACAACCTGTTCATATATAATTTTTATTTAACCTGCGTTCAACCAGATATGCCTTTATTTTAATTGGTGGCCATGCATTATGTGGAAAGTACTATAACGTACCAAATGATTAACAGTAGAAGAACTAATAGTAGAAGTTACGTGAGAAAACTTTTCTTTTTTTTATGTTTATATATAATACATTAGTGGGAGAAGGAAACTGCGTGGTCCTTATTAGACCTGATTAAAAAAAATAAACATTAGTGGATAAATTCCACACAATAAGCCTTACTTATATAAACTAAAACAGGAAACAAAAATACCAATCAATATTTCGCCGACGTTGTCAAAAACGCGAAACAGAAACCGACGAACCGAACAGCCGATTTATTAGGCTCCTGTTAATCGCGTAGGAAAACTTCCAAGAAAGCTTTGTTACATATGCCTAAAAAAATGAAGAAAAAATCTTTCCTTTGTGCCAACATGAAGTGCTCCAAGAAATTAAATGTCAAGTGCTTGTGATAGTAATAATTTTAATTTTCAAAAGTATTTTTAGGGCCATTAATATTTTTTTAATAGGTTAAAATCAAAATTAAATATATATCGTAATTAATTTGCTGTAAATACACAAGTTTTAAAACATATAGTTCCTAATTTTAACTATTTGCTGTATAGATCTTATTTATTTTTTGTTCACTGCAATTTGATAAAATATCATATATTCATTGATTGTGAGCAATGCTAGAAGGTTCGTGTAAGTGCTTAGTGTAACAAAAAATAAAATGATTACATAAATTATTCTGTTTATAGTAATACGTTTTTAAATGAAGTGTTCATTGTCGGGTGTAATTACTTAAGGGCGTAAGGAAGCCTATGTTAGTACTTAAAGTTTAAGAGACTTAAGGTTTTCGGTGAAGAATGTTTCCACAATCTAAAGTTTCTTTTGAGCTGCTCTTCTATATTAATTAAATTTCTATACTAACCAAACTGAAATAAAACGCTCAAGCTACCTTAATTTTTAAGAAAGGCGTTTAAGGTGGTTTATAGGAAAGTGTTACAGTGGAGGATGGAAATAGTTGGGGTGCAGTAAAAAATTTACACAATAAATAAGTGGAAACTTATTATTTTTTATGTGTGCCAACGTTTCGACCTACTTTGTCTTCAGGGCTGTGAGAAAAAACAGACAAAAAACAAAAATGACTATAAAAATACATAACAGTACTTAGAATAGAATAAAATAAAATAAAATTATTATAATAATGTAGACATGTAGAAAAATTGAGCGAAAAAAGTGAAGGATATATTATGAAAGGATATATGAATAAAGATGATTACATAGTAGATGTATAGAAAGGTGATAATGCAAACAAAATACAAAGAGAGAAATCAAGTTAAACAGAAGGTTACAAAATGAAAAGGATATAAATATAATGAGTGAGATATATAAGTATGGAAAACTTAGTTTAATAAAGATAGAATTGTGTTATAGAAAAAAAATTGTATGATAATAGACTCCTAGGGAGTTACATAAGTAAAATGAAAGAAAATTTATAAAAAATATGATGCCAAAGAATAAATACAGAAGAATATAGTAGAAAGAATAGGAATCTCGTGAATGACAGGCAGAGAAGTAAAATATAAATATAAGTATTGGATGTTATATAAAGTGAAAAATAGGAATGAAGTTATATTAATATATAACATATTTACATAGTTACATACTCCTCCTACTTCAGGAATTAAAATTAATGTTATAATCAATATATGTCGTTCTTTATTTTTAAAAAAAAGTGCTAAATTGTGTACTAAAAACGTTGAAATCTGGATTTGACTGAAGGAGGGGGCTTACAATGCGTTTAGAGGAAGGAAGAAATTCCACGGGGTTAGAATGATTTCAACAACTACACAATTAGAACAATGGGTCCTTTTATTTGTTAAAGAAACACGTCTCATTGTAGAAATATATAAAATAATTACTTTTCTTAACAACAAAAATGTTTACAATTATTCTAATTAGCCCATATAAAAATGAACTTATAACATTGCTACATATTTCGATGCACTCTAATTGTAATTAAATTCGTTAGATTTATGTATTGACAAATGTATATTAAATGAACCGAATATTATTTATATTTGTTGACATTGTTGTATAGATGTTTTAAAACTTTTAGACTGTTTATCGAACAACATCTCCAAACAATATTTTTAAAAAAATAATTTAATAACATTAATTAGTTGGTTAATTTGGCGAATTATGAACCTTTTCATACGTGTTGACTTTAACGAAAACACATTTTGAAGGTCCTTCTAAAAAAAAAAAGTAGGAGAGCTTTAAATGAGTATAAAAAGTAAGTGACTATGTTAATAGGATACATGATGAAAAGGACGTCATTAAAAAAAAATCTAAAAGAATTTTAAACAAAAATGTAGACTTCAGTCTTTATAAAGGCATCAACTAAGTAATAGAAGTGTCTTCAATGGTTTTAAATAATACTAACGGCCTAATTTTATTTTTTTTTCTAGACAGACATATTTATAAGAAAATTTTATTCTGTTGAATGTCGTTCATGGACTGAAGAGATCTTGAGTATCGATGCATCGATTCGAATGCCTATAATTTTATACTCGCGAATTTCCTTTTGCTTTTCCAGTGGGGAGATTTTTCTAAAGATTTTATTCTAATATCGCAGGTCAATCTAGGATCATTGATCCTAACTTGGTTTCAAAATGGTGGGCAATAACATGTTTTATATCCCAATAAATCTTGATATTGAATGAAGTTGAATAATATGAAGTGTTTTAAAGTATAACTTAAAAAACAAACATTATGATAGTCAATATGAAAAACTTTTTTTTTTTTTAATTTATTTATTTAGGCTATGTGATACATAATGAGATGAGTTAATGGCAAGTAGAGAAACTACCCAGTGGTAGTACTCAAAATATGAAAAACTAATTTAATTTTTTGTACATTTTTGGGACACTTCCCTTATCCTTTCTCTGCATATTACTTTCATGCTGTAGACTTGAATCGCTTAAATATGATAGTAAAAAATTTCACTGAAATTTTCACTTTAATTTATGCAATACTTATTTTTGAACGTTCTGATTTACTCAATCTTAAGGGAAAAACATCGATATTATTTTTTCAATCATGCAAATGGTATATTCATTTTTTACCGTACTTCACAGTTTTTATTTTACTTTCAAATGTATTCAGATTATTAGGATAGAGGAAGTGAAAGTTGTTTAGATGTGTCATGAACTCAGCAACACAAAGAGACAAAACAATTATCGCATCCTGTATGAGATTTAAATCGGGTCGAGCTGAAATCGTGCTTATAACATTAGTGTGGAAATCTTAATGACGATTGGGTTAATGTATTAAGATAATTATGTCGTAAATTTTTCACCTTAGATTCTACCTAGACTCTAAAGAAAATGTACGAACCGAAATAAGGTTAACTTATTTATTATAAGTGCCGACGTTTCAGCCTACAATGTAGGCCATCATCAGGGGAAAAAGGAGACGCGGCTGAGCGAACTGTCAACTGAATTCAATTTATTATTAATTTGTTTGTTTGTTTCATATAACGTCACTTACCTAAACAAAACAGAATTATTTGTCCCTTGGATTGTTTTTTGTTCGATTTGGTTTTTTTTTAACTCCCCTGTGTTTTCCGTGATAAATATTATAGTTGACAATCGAAGAAATCAAAATGAGAAGTGAGAAAAAAATAAATGAGTATATTTCTAATTTTGAAGTATATACTTTAACCTAGCATTTATATTATTATATATTTAATAGCTACATTAATATTTAATGTAGTACAATTTCTAATAAATTTTAATGCTTTTTTATAATGAAAATTATATTAAAATACTAGGAAAAGTAAATACAACAAAATAGTGGGATTTTTGTGCAATTTAGAAAAAATATAATAATTCACTTCTTATTTTTGTACTTTGCCATAAAACAACAGAAAATATATAATTGTTCTTAATATTTTTATTACTACGTATAATTGTAATGTGTAAAATTAAATTATTTAATTAAGTACAGTTAGTAAATTAGAATATATTCTGCTACTTTGTTCTCAGTGCTACTCGAGCTATGAATCGATTCATATGGAAGCTATTTTACAGTAAATCATTATATTATACATTATTTATTCTAAATTTAAATTATCGTATTTAACAATCGAAGAAATAAAAACACATTTAATCTCGGAAGTAGAAATGAGGTAACAATTCATGTCTTAAATATTCAAATAATAATTCGTGCTTGACAAATCAACTTTTGGTAGACATTAAACCATGTATAATGTCTTTAATATAAATGACTTTTCAGTTTGTTTAATTAACTACAATACATAAAATTAAAAGTTTAAATTCGTAAAATATATTCCTTAATTACAAAAGACAATCATTAGACCCATCTGGACTTACGGAGAAGAGCTTTGTGGTTCAAATGTCCCATTTGTTACTGATTTGGCCCGAATCCAATATCAGTCTTTTAATGGGAAATTTTATTTCCACAAAAACCCACTAGTTTCAAACCTAGCAACTTCTTCAAATCCTAATTATGCTCCGAGGCGTCTGAAAAGAAGATGACATCATTTGAAGTTGAATTGGTCATTTGAGTATTTTAAAAAAAAATATTTATTCCAATAAGCCACATTATATTATCTCCACTTTGAGCATTGGAATTTAAAGTACAAATTAAAATGCTAGGATGACTTTTTTTTTAGCTGATACTGTATTGAAAAAAAATTATACAATCTAAACTATAGAATACCTGTAAAGAACATTAGAATTTGAGCAAGGAGTAGTACAATTAAATAGGCAGTTGTATAAATTATAAAACGGAGATTGGTCAACCGTTAGTTTTTAAAAATGAAATTATAAATATTATTCTACAATCAAAACAGGGGAAACGTAGTAAATAAAAAAATAATAAAAAAAGCGAAAAGAACTGCTCAGAACCCATATTTATAACCGATTTGTTGGAACATTTAGCCAGAATAAAATAAACCATAGGAGAGCTGCCTACGGTAAATGCTTTGAGCATGTAAAATAGAGAGAATAGATTTCTAATCGAGGCAACCCAATCAACCCCTGGCCAATTCCATTCCGATCCTAACTCATGTAACAGGTGTTAAAAAGGACCGGCAAGGGAGGTTTTTTTTTTGTTTCTCTTTCCCTCTAACCCAAACCCTACCATTACTGAAGCCACTCGCCTAAAAATATTATTCAGATTTTTATTTTTCTCTGTATCAGATAGGTAACCAGTTACTTACTGGACAATAATAAAATAAACAAATGAAATATTTGTTTATTTATCTATTCATTTAACGCCAGTTTATGCTGACAGGGTTAGTCTGGCGATGCAATATGTAATGGGGTGTATGAAAAAAATTGACCGTTTTATCAAATTCCAGAGTTCAAAAGTCTGTAAATATTTGTATGCTATTTATTATTTACCAAAACTTAATTATCCCTTTACAGCATTCTCTAAGCTTATTTACTAACACTGGACTTCTTCAAAAAAATCCTGAGTTTAGTTATTTATTTCAAAGAAGAAACATGACAGTGTCCTACGTAATTTTAACACATAGCTGGGAAAAAAAATTCACAGCCGCTGAAGCGACAGAAATTATTAAATATGAAGGGGGAGATGTACTTGACCAGCGCACTGCGCTGCGTTGGTTTGAGAAATTTAGAAGGGGAGATGCGACGTTGGAAAGGAAGAAGGGCTCCGGGCGACCATTAATTGATATTGATGAGGTTCTGAAGGAAGCTGTTGAGTCAAATGCGTCCACAAGTTCTCGCGAACTTGCCAGGGAGTGTGGTGTGTAGAAAGATGCTGCTAGTCGCCATCTTCTCTCCATGGGGAAGGTGAAACGGTCATTTTGTTTTTATACACCTCATCATTAAGTATAAGCAGAACTATATTACTAAACTGTGCGTCAAAATGTAGATTAGAGTATTGGCCAAAAAATGTAATTACTTACGTACTACTCTTGTGGATGATTTATATAGAATAAAATAGAAAAGTAATTTTAGGGCTCAGTTTCTTAAGAATAACAAACATGAACAGAAAAAGAATATATGGCCAGGAGACTACATAATACAAATCATAAAGTATTAATAAACTGTCAAAAAAAGTAAATAAAAAGTGCGAGTCATGACAAAACAAAAGCGACTAAGAGAATAAATACATTTATAATAACCAATAAACAAAAGAACAAATTCCATTATTCAATCCTGAATCATTTAGGCAAATGATAACCTGCTTAGGGAGCATCTGTTTGGGAAACCAAGAGATGTTTTGAAAAGCAAGGATTTAAATGAGGACAGGACAGAAGGAAGTCGGATGATAGGAGGGATTGTGTTTCACACCGTGGCAGAACCAACTTGGTACCAAGAAAGGAACGTTTGTATGTTTGGGTTCTGTGGGATCGAGTATAGTGATCGAAAAGGCGAAATCTTGTTCATGGTGCTGGACTGAGGATTTGATACAATAATGGGGGTGCCGTCAGTGATTACACAAATAAGAATGATTTATTTTATCATGCTTACGTTTCAGCCTAAGATGTAGGTCATCTAGTTATTAGGCGAGCTTAATGTAACAACTTATTTTCCGGATAATTATCGGAAGCGACGGTAAATTAGATACTTTAAATTTATATTATTAGAAATTACTTAAGTATTGAATCCCATACCACAAACTATGATATGCTATGTACATCCAGGGCTCTTTATTCTGTCCATACAAGCTGTAAAGATCGTACCAGTACATCATGAATACAGAACTCGAGGTTAAAACCGAAATAAAAATAAAATTGGATTCGTCATCGATTTGTTACGGTTTAAGGTTTTATGTTCTTCGACGAAGGCAAAAACTGACAGTTGCCTTATATATTGCAAGTGAACCCTAGCGAGAGGGAGAAGATTTTGAAATTCTGTCACAAAACCCAATATATGCTTGCCTCCGATATGAGTTTTGGTACTATTTTATAAATTAAAAATTTATTTAGCAGATTATCATCGATTATATTAAATACGAAAAAAAAAATTGAAAAGTCTGGAGGAAGAAGAAATACAGCTACATTTGTTCTCCATAAATTTTCAATATCATTTGAGCTGGTATACATGAAGTAGAGCTTTAGGGCTCCACTAATCCATTGAATTCCACTTTATCTAGTCCCTACAATCTAAAATCATTTCCTAAAATCTTCAATGCTCCTTATTTTTTTCTGAATAAAGTCATCCTCAATGTCTCATTTGTTGCTGATTTGCCTCGAGCCCTTTCGATCGATCCTTTCATGACAAACTCTATTCCCCCTCAAACCCACTAGTTTCAAAGCTTCAATCCCGATAATCCTCAAAGGCGTCTGAAATGAAGATGGCCTCGTGATCTTATAAGAACTAATTGTTTGAGTACTACTAGTGGGTAGTTTCACTACTTGTCTTTATCTCATGCGATTATGTATCATTCCTTCTATTTAGTTGTATTAATGGGTGATTTTTTAAGAACTTTCGGGTTTGATTTTTTTTAAAAACACATAAAATTTAGGGAAGTGTATGAAATCTTTATTTTAGTCGAAAGAAAGATCTATATAATTCAATGTAAAAGATGATTTCATACAAATGTTGACCGCGGCTACGCCTCAAATGGTATATACGCTGGGTCCAATTTTGGCATACATTCTCCAACAAACCGGGCGGTATCTTACGAATAAAGTCTTCAATATTTGCTTCCATTGCGTCAATCCTTGTGGGCTTGAGTCTAAAGGCGGTGAATCGCACGATCTAGGCGGCCAATTGACCGGCCCCAAACGTGAAATAAACTGTTCACCGAACTCACTTCTCATATTTTGATATTAAAATTCAATAATCTGCAAGCGTTGTTCGTTTGTGAGTCGATTCATGGTTAAATTATAGACCAAACTGAACATCTTTAACAGTAACATGCTACACGAAAACATCTGAGCTGCCAGAATGAAAGTTGCTAAAATATCACCCTTTATAATGCAGATGTAAATTTCAATAAATAAGTTTGAAGAAAATAGAAGAGGATAAGCAGAACCCTACTGCAAGAAGACAAGAAGCAATCATTTAATTAAACTATGCGGTTGGGTCTGAAGACAGCCGTAAGACCCTGAAGAAGTCGATGAGCCCGTAGCCACTTAAGTGCAGTTCGCTTATCAAAAGAGTTCCATTGCGCGATCGAAGACGTAATTGAATTGCGGCTAGGGAGCACACACTCCGAACCTTCACCAGCTCCCTGATTTAAAATCAATCTTACAGATTTCCTCTTACAGATGGAACGAGAGAATCGCATTACCAAGACATATTGCATTTTAATTATTTTAAAATCTTTCTTTTTATCTTTTCAGCTGACTACAATCGAGGTATATTGAAATGGAGAAGCTTCAAACCCAATGTCAGTCGTAGTAGTTTTCTATTCGCTGAAACATTTTACTGTACTTTCCTCTATGAAAATAGTTTTTAAAAAAATGTCCAAATACTTCAGGCATTAATAATATTGAACAAAATCGTCTGAAGTTATTTTGTAGTAAACTATTTAAAGATACCTATTTGTAATCATGATATAAACATGATATTTATAAGTTATTCATGTATATTTATTTAATTATAATTTTAATTTCTGTAAGCTAGCGTAACACTGTAGCTGTAAAATAAATTAAGGCTAATTCCTTAAGCAGTTTAAGAGATACATTGTATTTAATAATCTCTTCACTGAATGAAACCTATTTCCAGTCATTTGTGCAATGCAACTTTATTATATGGAAACGTTTCGACTATATGTCATTTTGCATCCATCAAAGAACTTAATCTTTATCATCTTAAAGAGCTACAAGTCAACATTTCTCTGTAAATTATCAAATACAATCAACAACAATATAACAAATACACATTTCTTAAAATCGTCCATAGATAGAAGTATTATAGATACCTTTTTATTAATATTTGTCCTTTACTAAAATTTTTTCTTGGAGGTCCATTGTCCTCCATGGTCCTTTTGTTAATAATTTAAACTTTGGTCTCTATTTATACTATATTTTATTTATATTTACATACTAAATTTTTTTCGTTTAAATCTACCATAATTAAATTACAAATTAAAATTAAAATCTATACGTAAATTTTATTAAGTTCACAACATTATTTTATTTTTAATATATTTTTTTATCAGTTATATACGTTCTTAATTTAAATAAATCAGATAGGACTGAAAATGGGATATCTAGGTAACTGTAGGGAGGTTATAGTGCTAGGTTATCTCTCTATGTTTTCCAAGTAGAACAACCTATTTATTATTTTCTTTTTAACTTCAAGATAACTGATGCATATGATTTACTTATTTCTCCTCCCTCTTTAACGTTTCCATATAATAAAGTTGCATTGCACAAATGACTGGAAATAGGTTTTCATTCAGTGAAGAGATTATTAGATAAATTCAATCCAGTTTACATCCTTTCAAAAAGACATACATTGTATAATTAGAGCATTTAGATTTATGGAAGTAAAGGAACTAAAGCAAGAGGTTTTCTAGAGGTAGAAAAGGAAAGTCTAAAGGAGGAGGAATGAACACTAAAGGATTATTTATAGGAAGCAGGTTCTGGATTCGGATGTTCAACGATATTGTACCGTAGAGGAAAATAGAGTAAGGAGTGGGAGATTAATTGTTTCTTATGGGCTACTATGGAATAGTATCATCAACGCAAATGCAAAGTCTCGAAAGTGAAGAACAAGCCCTTTGAGAAGAGTGAAGGAACTGTCAAAATTCATTCAAAATCAGTGGGTATCGTCAAACGAAATTTTACCCAAATTATTCGTTGTTTTGTGCCTTTTAGATGACTCTACGTGAATTATCAATACTTATGAAATTGCAGTAGATAGAAAACGAAAAACGTGTTGTTTTTTTACATGCGATAAGTAAATTATGTTGCCAGGGTAGTTATGGCAACCACCTGAAGAAAATTGTTTACAAATTGGATTTCTAACAAGATAGTTTTGTCAATGTTTCTGTGTGGTCCTCTCCTCTTCTTTTAAATGTATATACATATTACTATCTCTTAGAGTAGGAGAGAAGGTAGAAGTTAAGAGAGTACATAGTAGAGATGTAGTTGTTAGTTAGTGTCTAGGAAGGCAGTCTCTAAGTTAGATGTAGTCCATAGCAACAAGTTATAATGAAAGTCAAAGTTAAAAACTATAGTAGTTAGTCCATAAGATCCTGTTCATCACTCAATAAATCTATATTTGTCTTTCTTACAAGTCGTCCACCGTTTGTTAACTCTTAGCATATGTTTTGACGATATAGCTATTAGTAGACCGAGGCGTAGGTGGGAGGATTGCGTTAAGAGTGATCTGGTGGATTTGGGTCTGGGTAGTGGTTCGTGGAAATTCGTGTAAGCAGAGATTGGTGGTATCGGCATCGAGACTTTGGGTCCGCTAAACCTTATTATTATAACTAATATAATATAAGCAGAGTTTCTTTTCAATTCTAAAAGGGGATGGGATATTATGATGACAATGATATGGAATACGATGGATGAATCAACAACAATGTTTTTACGTAAATTATAGACATAATAAAGATACAGCCGCTGCCAAACTGGATAAATCCCTCTGCGGCTTATGCTAACGTTGAGGATTTAAACTAATCTGTTAATCGGTTCTGCACAGCCATTGTTTGCCTTGGGACCGAGGGAGGGGAGGGTACGAGCTTTCCTGACTAACACGCTTTTGCGGGCAACCCCTCATGAAACTCAATCTACATACACTATCTGGGAATGAATTGCAAAAATCTGTGGTGGGACCTTTGAGAGGCCAAAAAAAAAAGAGTGGGATTTAGAATTTAAATATGTGTGTCTCTGAAGCTTTTTTTTCTGTTTGTTATTCCTCCTTCTTTCTATTTAATTCAGACGAAAAAATGTAGATTTCTTCGAGCTAAAACTACTTAATTAATGCTTAAACATGTTGATAAATTTTAAGCGTGGATAGCTACATATTAAAATTGAATCACAAGATTAATCACACATATTTTCAGGACAACGAAGAAACGTATATATCACTCCTTCAAATGGACATCAGTAGCATTCAGAACTATAGCCTTCAGCAGCAATTGTATTGGTTGAAGCTTTTTAATTTAGGAATGACATATGTGATATTTCATTTCCACCATGGCATTTTTTATTTTTTAATTAAGTCATGTTTTGAGTTGTATCATGTTTGAACTTGAATTTCTATGGAGATAATGGCATAATTTAAAATATGGTAGATGAAAGAATGTCAGTATCAGCATTACAATTGGAATTCTTTGCCGTACCAATACCCATTTTTTTTTAACTCACGTTGAACTTTCAAATACTTCTCTCGAAAAATTTAGTTTTTTTGAGTTACAGCATTGTTCTTATGAAGGAGCAATATAAGACGCTAATTAGCCTTGTTCTAACATACTCGTCGGAGTGCTAGGAAATGTCGAAAGCCTTAGTAAGATTTGAAAGGAATATTCTAAGAAGCATTTTGGGGCGTGTGTGTGATAATGATATATGGAGATAAAAACAATTCTGAGCTCATGTATCTCTGTAAAGATATAATGTAAATGGAGCTGGGTAGAAAACGCTAGGATTTAGAAATTGGAGAGCAGCACCAGAAAACAGAGAAAACTGGCGGCTCTGAGAGGCCTTGACTCTTCATGAGTTTTAGCGCTATCCAAGAAGAAGAAGACAAGGCTAATTAGATGTTTTAGGATTAGATTTTCGCTTTAAATAGTGTAAATTATAATATTTATAAAAATGTTTGGCCCGGGTTTCCAGAATCTCCAAAATTCCAAATTTAAATAAATCCTTAAGGATAATTAAATATAACTCAATATCACTTCGGTTTACTTCCTTAACATTAATATTCCAAACGCTATCCTCCCAACTACACCTTGGTCTCATTATTGTGGCTTGAACATCTCACCAGATTCGTTATTCATCCACTCCCTCTTATTGTAAATTGTTGCCGCGTAATACAATTTCCATTATCAAATTCGCATTCATAGGAAAATTTATTTGGAAAAATTATACGTGATTTGCGAAATTTAAGTCAAAATAATAATTTACCTTCAGGAACTATCGAAGATGGTCGCTGTACATTTAAGGGTTCTTCAAGTAAATAAAGTCCAAAATTTCTCCTAGAAAAAAAAAATATTAGTATATAAAACACAGTATGTTATTGTATAATTAATAATACAATTTTAAACATTAATTGAGAAAGGATAATAATTGTTCTATATCAGCTATTTTCTCTTTAACTTCCCTTTCCTCCCTCTTTAAAATTAAAAAAAACCGTTTGTCTAGGTAAATTTGGAATTCGCAAATGGTAGAGAATTTACTGTTTCTAGAACTACGGTTATGCGGAAAGAGATGAACTAGGAGCTTCTGTAGATCCACAAGGTGGGTGTTAACAGCTTAAATAATTTATCTGTCGCAGCTGGATTTGAAACCTTCGTCTTAGCAGCTGAGCACTCTACACGCTAAGCTAGCCCGCTCCGTGATTTAAATAAAAAATACTAAATAATTTGAAAAATATTGACCAAGGCTTTATATATATATATATATATATATATATATATATATATATATATATATATTTTTTTTTTTTTTCCCCCTTGGCTCTACAGACCTTGTAGATCTTTGACCGCCTTTACCAGCCTTCTCCACCACTATCCTGGGCCGCTGATTTCCAGTCTGCTACATGTAGCTCCGTAGCATCTTTGTTGACCCTCTCCATCCATCTGGTCTTTGGCCTCCCACGTGGTCTCTTGCCAACTATTGTGGCATTCATAGTTGTGTAGAGGCGTCCTGACGGATTACTTTGAGCTACATGCATCTTATACATCTTAACCTTCTTGCTTTCATATCCTGAGATATTGCCTGACCAGTTTCCGTGTGCAATTCTTTATTGGTCCTTCTCCTCCAAGAGTTTAGACTCTCCTCCCATACCGCTCCGGTTATCGTGCGAAGTATTTTTCTTTCACATCTCTCGATTCTGTTTTCCTGGGTACCGGTGAGAGCCCACGTCTCAGCGCCTTATATCAGAATCGGATTTATTACAGCATTATACAGGGTCCGGCAAAATGATTTCCCCTATTTGTAAATTATCTTTCTCCGACTTAAGTTAAACCAGTTTGCTGGGGACGATGAAGAGATGGAAGTCTGGTTTCAACGAGACGGAACCACAGCACACACTTCTCGGCGTTCTGTAGACATTTTAAGAGAGTTGTTTCCTGGACATCTTCTCTCTTTGAGGGGAGAAATTGCCTGGCTCCCGAGGTCACCCAATTTATCACCCTGTGATTTTTTTCTCTGGGGAATCTTGTCAATTGTACAAGCATCGCCCCACGACCCTGGAAGCAATTAATAAGCCAATTACCCGGGAAGTGGCTGTCATTCCACCAGAAATGACTATAAGAGTTATGGAAAACTTCCGTGAAAGTCTAAGTCAATGTGTCAGCAATGGAGGGTATTAACTTACCAGACACAATTTTTAAAACCCATTAAGGTAAAATGGCATAATATTTGTTATTCACAAATATAAGTATTTTTTCTGTATCTCTATTTGTTTGCCTATAATTACTTTTTAAAATAGGGGAGTTCATTTTGCTGGACCCTGTACACCCTTAATTTTAAATTTCTTAAAATGCTTCGGGATTTCAATACTCTTGAAAGAGCGAAGAATGCTCTATTTGCGCTTGTTACACGCTGGTCTATCTTAGTTATAGGTCATTCGTTGAGGCTATTGTGGAGCCAAGGTATTTGAAGGTATTTACTTTCGGGAACGATTTGCGATCCACGCAGATGCTGGCTCTGGACTTTACGGCTTACTATCTATATCTATATAGGGGATAATACTCTTCCTATCATTCAATTATTCGGATTTGATTAGAAAACTAATAAGCATTATATGAATATTTTAAATTAATAAGTTACTAATAAATTAAAACACTAATCTGTTTTATTTAATTCATATTCCCTGTGTTTTTTAACTCTCGACATTTTTAATACGTTTTTGAGGTCTTAAAAGCATTTTATAGTTTACACTGCCGAAATATATTGTAAAATAGACCTTCCCCATTAAGGAAACGTCTACCCACAGCCCTTCTAGAAAATCCCAAACGCCAGAAAAACGCCGTAGACGGTCGGGTTCTGGACGGCCTAGGGTAACAGAACCTCAAGATTACCGTTGACTTTAAGAATTTTACGAAACCGGCACCATACTTTTGTTCAAGCGATTCATCGGCTCGTAGAAGTTCGAGGCGTGCAAATTTCTGAACGTACTGCTCGGAGAAGATTTAATGAGCATGGATTAATGGCTTTTCCCCCAGTAAGAGGACCAGATCTTTAGCTCGAGAAGACAGCCATTGGACTATGGACAAATGGTGTGCTGTACTTTTTCAAGATGAATCAAGATTTGCTCATAGATGTCTAGACGAGCGTGAAAGGGTGTGGAGAAGAAGAAATGAAAGATATCCTGCCTGTAATTTTACCCAGAGCCAACCTTTTCAGCGTGCAAAAGCCAGCCGTGTAACTCTGTGAGTTCTGGTCAACTCTGGTCCTCTTGCGGGGGGAAAAGCCGTTAATCCATGCTCATTTAATATTCTCCGAGCAGTGAGTTCAGCAAGTGGTGAGCAGTAAGTGGTTCTGTTACCCTAGGCCGTCCAGAACCGGGACGTCTATGACGTTTTTCTGGTGTTTGGGATTTTCTAGAAGGTCTGAGGGTAGACGTTTCCTTAATGGGGGATTAAATATAATTAGAGATAATAGGAACGATGTTATCTATATCGAGCATTATTTATAACTTTTTCTTTATTATTTTTTAATACTTTTTAAAACGTATTAAAAACAAATAAATTATAATAAAATAAAGATAATACTCATTAAAAATGATAGACCAATCCAAAGCAGAAATATTTTTAGATGAAAACATGAAAAAATCAAGCGGGTGGAATTTTTTGCCTGTCAGTATATATATATATATATATATATATATATATATATATATATATATATATATATATATAATATTTTCCCACCAAGAAGATGAGCTTACCAATGCGATAGATATTGTTAACTAGGTTATGGTCAGGAAGGAAACCTATTATTTAAACATACTATTCAAAAAGACTAAAGAATATAATTTAGGTTTTAGTAGATGTTGGGAAGGAAGTGAGACGAAACTAAGTTGATATGCCTGAGATCGGCCTTCACGGTTCATGCTCTTAACGGCTTTCTGTCTTCACACTACAAACTTCTTTTATCATGGTGTATGCTTCGGTTAAACGTTTACTACCATCACTATACACAACTGAATATATTTATAATACCCTCATTTAAGTATTTGAGTTATGTTGAATAATATTAGTTGACCTTATATATAAGCGGAAGAAAATGATCCGGGTGGAGGTCAGAAAAAATTCTCTTCATTAAGGATAAATATTCATAAAGCCAAAGCTGTCAACCCTTGATGTCATTAGAAGCCCTGAAGAAGACCAGCAATGTAGGTCGAAACGGTGCCTTTAAAATAAATAGTTCTCCTAATTATGGAGATTTTTTTCTGTCCTCCAGCCGGACCATTTTCTTCCTATTATTCCATTTATGATTAGCAGTCAGAAGGGCATGAATTACCTTTTTTTAATACTTCCTCCTTCATTATTTTTAACCTTGACTATACTTTTATTAGCTCCTAGTTCAATATAATAGTTGATATATATTAATGATAATCTGTTATTTATTATCGTGTTCGATGAATCATTTTCGGTACCTCGGAGGTAAAGGACACCACGTCACACTTTTGTTCAGGAGAGCCAATTTTCCATACTTTGAACTATTAAAATTTGTTTCTTCTTTACTTATAGAAACTTCTTTACTTACCGTGCTTAAAGGAAATTTTTCACATTCTTAATACCATTAATAAGTAACTAGAAGTACTAATCGTAGTTTTATCATTAGTGTTAATATGCAATGTAAACACTTAGAATACAAGAATTAAATCTAGCCTTATTCTTATTTTTAATTCTAGGCTTCAAGTAAGATCATAAAACATTAATAGAAAAAAAAATTCTTACATTAGCACAGAAGTATTTTTTATAAAATTCACAAACGGCAGTCATATATTGTCATAAATTGTCCCATGGTAGGGTAATTTCCCATGGCAATCTGTTTACAACCATGGATGGACTCTGAGGAGTACCGGACAGACCCTCCTCGAGCTCACCCAGCCTCTTTAAAGTGGGAACGCTTGATTATGGAAAAAGCTTGTTGTTTGAGCGCGATTTCGGATAAATCACCTTCTTGTACGATCTATTAGGAACAGTACAGTCTCTAACATGTACTCAACGCAAGAACCTTTATTTGTTGTAGTGGTACAGTTTCCAAATTCGAAGGTTTCCAAGCCAAATGTACGGCCCATGAAATCCAGTTTTTTATTGATCAACACATTCACATAACTTGAAAGAAAAACACGTGAATACAAACTAATATATCACTACATTTATCAGTTACATTTGTCAGTTACCTTCTGCACCGAGCAGCCACTCCTATTGGCCCTGAAGATGACCTACACAGTAGGTCGAAACGTCGGCACATATAAAATACAATAAGTTTCACTACATTTATCTGTTGTTTCAAAAATAATAAACAATGCTGGTATAATTAACACAGCATTGCCCGTAGTTGAAGATTAAACAATGTTGATGACAACCTACTACAAGATAGCTCAGAGTAACATTACCTTCACATTATGATGAGAAAAAAAAATCTATGGGCCACACCCAGAGACGTTCTTAACCTGAAGGTGCGCAGTAGAGCGTATCTCTCGGCCCTTTATAACCAGCAAAAGCTTTTATAAAGAACTTACTCACAGTCGATGAGGCAGAGAAATTCGATAAGTTCTCAAAATACTTAATCATGATTTAGGCCAACGTCACATAAGTTCCAGATGTACAAGTAATTTAAAACTGGAGCATGACAAACCAATATGGTAGTATTGATGAGGAAATGGTTAACTGGAATTATAATGAGCAATGTAGAAAAATGTTCTGGGGTGTAGTCAATAAATTTTACAGAAATAAATACAACTATACTTTTATATAATAAATATCTAATAAATAAAAATCATTTTGACTTTCACCAGTAACATAGCATTCATTATTTACCGTAAAAAAAATATTTCTCATCTAATTTTACTATTTTATTCATAGATTTCTTCACTCTTTCAATTTTTGTTTATTTTCTCATCTATCATTTTATAATTTAATCTCAACTTCCCTGTATTTCATTATCTTTATTCTTATCATTTTCGTCTATAAAACTTTATGTTGCCTCTGGTATTGCAGTATTTATACAGTTGTTATAAATGAATATGATAGTATTTACACAATTTTGATTTATATAAGGATCAAATATTTAAAACTATGGACTTTTTTCTGATGACATGTCCGGTCCAGGTACACTTCCTTAAATGAACTTTTCCCATAATATCTGGGAGGTCAGTCCTTGATCGAATCCACTTATTTGGTTTTCGATCTTGCCTTGATATTCCGAGGAGGTATCGCTCCATACCTCTTACTGTTACTCTCAACTTGTGGCTAGTCTTCTTATCTATTATCCATGTTCAGGTCGTGACAGGAAGTACAGTGCTCATCCAGAGTTTCCTCTTGACTTCCAAGCTCACGCCGGGACAAGGAAATGAAGAAGAGCTGCGGTGGGACAGCCTGGAAGAGAGTAGCATTGGAAAGGAAAGAGTGGAAACGGATGGGACAAATACATTATTTAGTGTGGTTGCAAGAGTGATAAGAAGAAACAATCGTACTTAAAACCTCAGTTAATTTTGTTTATACGTGAATAGGTATAGGAAAAAAATTGAATGTTTTGTATATGTTTATGAACAAATAAAGGTTATTATTATTATGGACTTTTTAGTACATACTTAGAGTTTAATATTGTCATGAAAATAAGAAAAAAATCAAAACCGGTCATAAAATAATTATTATAACACAAATGGGAAAAAAAAAATTCCTAAAGTCTCTCATGTATCAGGGCAAACACCTTAACATACATACACCATACATTTAAACAAAAAACGGTCAGTGATCGGTTTGGACACTTTATTTATTTTGGTGTATGTCCCGATGCGATACCTGTGAAGAATGTTTTTTTTCTATTTTTCTAATTGCACTCTAATAGTTAACTATTATTATACATATCAATACTGCTATTTCGTCATTTAGGGGTATTTTAGGAATAGATGGCATTAGATCCGTGCTTTTCCTAAAGGATTATTATGGTATATAAAGTTTGGTTGAAGCTAGGAGAATTCGGGTAAAATAAACTCTAAAGTAATGATATATCTTTTTTACATGGACCTGGGATATGACATTTATTTATATTGAATTGACTGTATTTTTTAAACTATAGTTGAAGAAGATAAAAAAGATATATATATATATAGAAAAAACAATACCACTATAAACCATGCAGGAATTTGGGTTCAGTAGATGGTAGAGGTTAGGACAACTGTTGTTAATTTAGTAGATTGTCCAAGAGCATGCACAACTAGGAGGTTTTCCCCCGATTAAGGGAGTCAACTTCATATCAACAATATCATAGGGACAAGGTGAGCTCCAGGAGGGTCTATAGATCCTACAGGCCATCTGTGGCAGTAAACAGATTAAATAATTTATATGGCACAGTCAGATTTGAACCCAAGACTTTCAGCATAGCAACATAGCGCTATACACAACTCGCTAACCCCTTCCCCGAAGAGGGTAACATAACATTACAATCTTGCAAACGAACATGCTTTTTCTCCTCAAAGGGATTATGTCGTTTTATTTTTATCAGAGACCAGAATTATAAGTAAAACCGAAATAAGTATCTGGATTACGTCTCATTATAAAATAATTGCTTGTCTGAAATCCAGAGACTAACGAGGGTAGACAAAGGATCCTTTAATTTTATGTCTTCTCCAAATAAAAAACTTATCAGGGATGTTTTAAAGTAAAACACAAGATGGATTCTCCCCTTTTATTCAATAATTACAGAGAAAAATTTGGAAAGAAAATAAACAGAAATTTAAAATGCATTATTAAATAAGCAGGTTTAGTAATGAATGAAGTATTCCTGAAAGCATCAGGGGTCTCAGACCTGACCGAATGAAAAAAATATATTCAATTCATTAAAAATATATTTATTAATATTAATAAATAGTTTCACTGTTTAAGGAAACATTTACACCCATGAAATCAACTTTTTATTTATTTATATATCCTTTCATTATATATCCTTCACTATTTCGTTCAACTTTTCTATATCTATATATTATTATTATTTTATTTTATTATATTCTTAGTACTGTTATGTATTTTTTTAATCTGTTTTTTCTCATAGCCCTGAATATGATCTACAAATTGTTGGGGGGTGCAGTAAAAATAAGTGGAGTAAAATATGCACACAAAGTATGTCGAAACGTAGGCACAAATAATCGAAACGTAGGCACAAATAAAAAATAAGTTTCCACTTATTTGTGTGTATATTTTGACTGCACCCCCCCCCAACAATTTTCATCCTCTATTAGTTCTTCCAGTCAACTATTTCCTCTCTAACATGTATTTTTTTAATCAGAACAATAAATCATTGCTATCCAATAGTTCTTTTTTTTAAATGCTAGCGAATGAGTTATAAATCAGGTATTAAATAGTAATAGTGTTCGTACCCCGATATCACTTTTTTCCCCTAAACCTGCTGTGCAAGTACATTATTACACTCTCATGTCATGGTAACACCCACGCTAGCCCTGACATTTAAATTGTACAACATAATGAGGCTGGAAGGAGAGTAAATAATGAATATACACCTAACAATAAATAACAATGCAATAGAGCTCCGTTATTTACAATAAAATGATTTAATTCTAACCAAAAAAATACTGACATTTTTTTGTGATGCTATCTTCATTGTGAAATTTTCTTTCGATACCTAAATTTTAAAAATATGTCCCTGGAACAATCACCATCATATTCACTCAAGTTCCATATCGTTCAACCGACTATCATGAAAATTAGGAAACAACAGTATCTTGGAAAAAATTGAAAAACTTGCTTTGGTGATGTTAACATTTTTGAAAATATTACATTTTAAAAGCACTATGATAAATTTGAAAAATACTTATTGTTTTTTATACTTCACTTACGCAGTATCTTTAAACTTTTTATGTAATCTAAATGCAATCTGTCTCAAAAAAACATTGTAGAAATCGGACCAGTAATAGGGCTGATATACCCTAACCAGTAGAAAATAAAAAAATCTGACTTAATTTTAGTTATTTCTCTCATACCAGTAATTCTTTACCTTCAATTGAAACTTATAATGTTGTATCTTGTGACGGTAAAACTAAATGTTTTGTTTTCAATGTAATATTTATTGTTTGAAATTTATTGTGCAAAGAGTGGGCGTATTTAGGAATTTTATTTGGTGTGTTAGAATCAATATAGGGAACCACTGCCCCAAAGTATCTTGGGTTCATTATATGATGGAGTCTATTGTTGTAGAATAATGAAGGGAGACGATTTGTCCGAGACAATGCTCAACCGCTAGGTTTTCCCCATTATTATGAATGTAGAGGCTGGTTGAGCCTTAGAGTGTCTGCAGGTCCCAAAGGTCCATCTGCAAAACTTTATTAGGAGTGTAATGTTTCCATTTGCAAGCCATTAGATTACAAAGAGAAAAATTCACACAAAAGACAACAAGAAGAATTTTTATTTATATTATGAAACCACAACAAAAGCTGATCCAGCTGTAGCAATTAAAAATCAGGTGAGTCAGAGCCATTTTGATAATTGTTCGACAAGGCCTTCTTTAATTGGCCCAACTTCTCTTTCTTCTCGCGGTCACAACTTCAGAGAAGTTACCGTCTTCTATACTTATAGCTCTAAACTTATAGCAGCCCTATCAGAACCCTTTTAGAAACTTTTAATTAATTATTTTGAAACAATCCGTCTCTTAATGAAACAAGAATCAAGTTTTTTATTTATATTTAAACACATTTAAATTGTATATGCAATATCAGCTATGTGTTAGTTCTTAAAAACTTTTAAAATATTAATTCATACGTAAGTAAATACACATAAACCATCACTAATAACTTTGTTTGCAAATAATGATAGAATCTACTACAACCATTACGATGCTTGTATTTTTTTTTTTAATTCCATAGATTTTTTTATAAAGTACTTTATTTGTTCATTCAACGTCACTTTGTGAAGCTATGGCTACAATATACTACACTGGGAGTCCTAAATTTTGCCTATCCAGGTATATTAGAATAAGGAATTTTAATGAGTGCCGGACATTGTACAGGCTAGGGACCCCGTTTTTCGTCCCTTCCGAAGGACGGAATAAACAAGGATTTTCTTGGGCTAAGTAGTTGGTTCTGCTAACCACTAGACCACAGGTCGCCCAGGAGATTATTAAGTAGTGATATCTGCATTCGATTCTAGTTTGTTTATTCATTTAATATTCATATCAGTTATATTGTATTTTTTCAAATAATAATATTTTTTTATAGCGCAGAATTGCGAAGCATGCATATTATTTAAGGAAATATTATTTAAGTTTCTGGGCTTAGTAACGAACGAATTCCTAAGATGTTAATAATGCTGTGCCGACTCGTAAGCGTCTGAGGGGTAAACCGAGGCGTAAGTGGGAGGAATGCGTTACGAGTAATCTGGAGGATTTGGATTTGGGTAGTGTTTTGTGGACAGAAGTTTGTAAGCAGAGATTGGTGGTATCGGTAACGAACCTTCGGGTCCGCTAAGCCTTATCATTCATTATTATTGTAATAATATATTTTTATACTAATTTGTTTTAAAGATATTATGTATATGTTGTTCATGTATATTGTTTTCATACTAGGGTATGGATTTATTTCCTGAAATAACGTCTTTAACAGAAAAATTGGTCTTAACAATTTAAGTATTAACATCGATTACATCTCCCCCGGTAAATAAGTGCTTAAGTTGAATTTTGTCTTCAGTTATTTAATTGTATTAAGGAAAGCGGAATCGTGTCATTCTCATAGTTTATTAATTAAAAGGAAGTTACAATATAAGCAATAAGTTTCTTAGCCAATGAATAAGAATTCAGTAAGAAAAATACACAAGTCTGTTTCTTTAATTAAGAGAAAACCACCTTGAGAAAATTCGACTTAACAACTTATATTCACCGGGACTGTTGACGTATTCAGAATATCGTAAAGAATTCAGCATCAATTCTCTACATGTAATTTCAATCACGAATTGAAGAAGCTTAGAATTATTTTAGATTGAGATAACTAACTGTGAAGCTTCCGGTAGTTCCAAAACTGCTCAGTGTTCTTCCGGTCACTGTCCTAAAACAATGCAACGCTTTTACTTTTTAGTATGCTATTGTAAGAGTTTATTGACAGCAGGAACTCTCTCTCTATCTGCAATACCGTAAAATAACATTACAATATGCCAAATAACAGTGATTAGTTTTAGTACTCCGGTAGTTAAAGCTTCAATAATTTCCAGCAGACAAAACATTCCTACCGGGGAAAATTTACGTAATTGATTGAATTTCATCTGATAATTATAAAATATTAAATAAATTAAAGATCATAGTTGATGGTTCTAATATACACCAGTAGACCAAGTCGTTCAGCTTCAAACATTCAAAGCCAAGGTCCCAGTATTGATTAAATGGCATCCCATCGCATTCTACAGCTACTATTAATTTGGAAATACCTCGAACCATCCAGGCATAATTTTATTCTTTTACTTAATTTTTTTAAATAATTATTGTTTATCCACATAATGTACATATTTTATCATTAACTGTCGTTTCGTAAAACTTCTCCGTCTGACTTGAATGAACGCAATAAAAAAAAAAACCTGTACTTCTACAACTCATGAAGGGTTGGGATCACATGGTAGGGATAGTACTTCTTCTGAATCAACGGTTATTCAAGGAGGTAATTTGGCTAAAATCATGCTCAAACACAACACTAAATAGATTTTTTTTTGCATATTAAAAACATTTAATTATTTTTTTATCTACAAAATAGATATATCTTTAGTTTCATAATATTTATTTTTAGCTACTACTGATTATACACTGCACCAAATATTTCATCATTTTTTGATACTCTAGATCCGCCTCACAGACTAATTTTTAGTATAACCACACACCACAAAATAAATTTTTAAAAAACCTACCAGTAAATACCGTGAAGGATATTGAGTTCAGTACATGGTGGGGCCGTACTTTATCTGAATCAACTGTTATCCAAGAAAGTTATTTAGCCGAAATCACACTTAAACAACATGTTTTCCCGCTAATAACAGTACCCACTTTATGAATGTTGGATAAGCCGTAAAGGAGTATCGAGATACCGCAGGGTTGATTCAGGGTAGTTACTAAATCCAGAATTTAGTATCTATCCTACCTGGTCTCGTACTTCAGATAAAGATATCAGTAACCCAACTCCCTACTTAGCGAGATAATCCGCTCTAGAATTAGTTATGAGTTATTAACAATTTAATAACTACCTCAATAAAACAATAATTAATTATTGTTCTATTGCTAATTGTTTACTAAGAAGCTATTTTTTTTTCATTCTTAGCAGCTAGTAAATGTTATTTATATTTATAGTAAATTATAAAGTCGTAAAATAATTTAATGACAAAAATATGTAACCCTGATTTATTATTGTTATATTTACTTTCTACATTTATGTTAATAAATAGGAACTAAATGGACGTTTTTAAAACTAATTTAATATCTAAGCCTTTCAAGGGGTGAAGAAAGACTATTTCTTCTAGAAATTAAGGCAATCAATTCGTTGAACATCAATTTCAACAGATTGGAAAATATTCCAAAGAGTGCGTTGTTTATTGTCATTTAAAAAAATTAATTAAAAAAAACCTGTATCAGCAGAACTCGAGAAGGCCGCTACACACGGTCAGTTTGATGTGTTAGTTTGGTATGTTCACATCGAAAAAGTGGACTGACGGATTGATGAAAATTCATCATTTCACCGTGAAATACCGAACTGACAACAATCCGAAGTGAGCGTGTGTACCGTCGCGTCAGTTCAGTTGGTCACATTAGTTATCTGAGCAAGCGTACTGGTGTTGTTTGGATACACATCACCCTTTCATCAACAAGGCCACCCTTACAATCGCTTTTCCAGACCTCGTCTGTATACCTTCGTTTTGTGTGTTTGTTATTACTGAATGATAATATGGTTAGTTGGGGCAAATATTTTCTTTTAGAATATGTAGAACTGTTCAGAGGGGAGGAATGTTTGTGGAAAGTAACTTCAAAGAACTATCATAACAAACGAAAAACAAACAAAAAAACTGCACTATATAGAAATAACAATTGATCGTCCGAAAACATGATGTAAACACAAAATTGGAGCTTCCAAGGGGTAACACATTGAACTGACACACCGAAGTGAGCGTGTGGATGCGAATGTTGCCTAAACAATTTTTCTTACTCCGTTTATTTCTTATCATTCTAATTCCGTTCGTATAAACTGTTATCCTTCTTTGGTATTGCAATTTTGAATATGGTTATTTTCTCTTTATTTTTCCCAGCCCTCAAAATGGCCTACAGTCTTCATACCATTATTGAATAATTTAACTGCGACAGCTGGATTTATAACTCGACACCTTCAGGATAACAATTCATCACTCTACACACTAGTATAAGATAAAGTATATTATTCAAGTAAAGTATATAACATTCAAAATGCTGTTTGTTAAAATTTAAAAAATGGCAATGCCTTGGTCTTTTATGGCAAAACTTTTGATATCGTTTGAAAAAGATGAATTGTATAAACATTTGATCAGTGTTGCTCTATGCTACGAAAATTTCTCTGTTGGTAGTTCAAAAGAATTTATTTCGCCGGCTTAACTCTTTATCTAATGTTGGCTAACGAACCGAACTTTCGTTTGTATTCAATCCGCAGAGCAGTCCTCCGCTGATGAGTCAATTCTTTTTGTTTGTACAACATTCTTCCAGAATGATCCAGCCATTTATAAACAACGACGATCATCTTTTTGCTTCGTTGCAGACTTTTTACGAGCCTACGCTCTTCTGCATTCATTCCCTATTCTTAGGATGTTGCTATGGTTTCTTCGCTGGTTCGCGGTTTTTACGACGGCTTTCTTTTACCTTTTCTCTCTTCGATTGAAAATACCCGTTCCTAGAGAGTAACGGTTATCAACGAAGATAATCGAGTGTTTTTACACAAAACCAAGGCGAGAGTAAGTCGTTGGAAACAAAGGCGCCTAATATTCCAATCAGGTTCTCCTGCGTAATTTCCGTTACGGGCGATGTTCCTGGTCCTGTTGGATACCCCTTTGTCCATTGTTCGAAACTGGGAAAGATATCACGTTTCAGTAGTCAGCTGGGTAGGCGTTTCCTAATTCGTGCCCGATTACAAATTTTGAAATTCGCTTGCACAGAGGTTAAATATTAAGTATTATTAACCCTAAATATTTGGTAATAATGTTTAAATAGCCTTGGATAAATATTTAAACAAAGTAATGATAGTTTATAAGTGCGTTCACAGTGAATCATTTCCCGCCAGATCGAGGCTGGCGCTGCTTTAATATAAATAAAATTTTAATATACAGACATTGTATATATTATTTATCTGGTCTTTATAGTTTTATATTAATCTGTGTGCAATCTTAAAATATACACATATTGCTATTTCTTATTTTAAATGAATAATCAGAAAAAAAGCTAAGGTTAGAAGAAAACTATAAAGAGCAGATAAATAATGTTATGCAGACAATATAGTAAAAAATATTATGAATAAATTGTATTTATATACTAAATTCCAGCGTTCATAAAAACAATAAAACTACAGTAATGGAATTTAAATAGGAAGATTCCATAACATATGAACTTAAAATCTCAATATTGAAATACTCAAAAAAGTTTCTTGCTTACTTTAATGCCTCACTAAAAAAATTAATCACTAAATTATCAATTACTAACTAACACACAAACTAATAAAATAAATATATTCAACTGTGTGGATATTTCAGACACCAATGATAGAAAATTATAAAACCGTAATAAGCTACCTGCTCATTTTTTAATATAACTATTTTGCATTTTCCCATTAGGTGAAAAATGATCAACGATTGTGGATCATTGGAGCGATCTCCAGGGGTTCAATGACGTACTTAACATTATTTAAAAATAATTTCTAAAGCTGATAGAATAATAATGATTTTGATTTCTTTATATCAACTGCTTCTAACACAGAAGGTGATTTTACCCGCCAGAGGTTTATTAGAGAACTGAAATCCAAGATCAGAGACTACAGCAAATAGCAGGCTGTAACAAAATTAGGAGCTGGTAAAAAACACACAGCGCTGAGTTGTCATGCCGAAGGTCTTGAGTTCAAATCGCGCTGGTTTGCACACTTTTATTTAACCTGTTAGCGGTTTGATGGGATCTAGGACCCTCCTGGGACTCGCCCAGGCTTAATAACGTGAGCACCCAAAATAAGGGGAGGGGAGGTATGGCGGTTGAGCGTGATTTAGGGCAAATCACCTCACTGCACAATCATTGTCCAAGAAACAGTACGGTCTCTACCATGAACTGAACCCCATGTGTTATAGTAGTACAGGTTTTTTTATTAATGGGCACTCAATGGGCAAGTTATTCGTTAAACAGTGGTAATAAATTACGGTGGGGAATAAAAAATAGAGATACAACTGTTTTTTCGTTAAGGGTTCCTCCATTGTTGAATCTGAGGCAATCAAACAGCCGACCGATCGGCCCATATGGCAAGAAATAGAGAAGGAAGAGTAATTACAAGCTGCAAGATGTTAGAGTGGTGGATTGGACGCACCTTACAAAGAAAAGAGCTGGGCTGGGAGAAGAGTTGAAATAGAAAGTAGTCAAAGTTGTAAGAAGTAAGCTCTGATTGCAAGAAACGGAAATAATAAGAGGAAGAAGTTGCAGATCTTCGAGTAAGGAAGAAATGATATTTTTCCGAATAATAATGAACACTGAGATATAGGATCAGTTAAAAGAAAGGATATGCCTGACTGAGAAGCGAACCAGGATGGCTGAGTTGGTTTAAGTACCACGATGGTTACGTGGGAGGCCCGGGTTCGAGTCCCATATCTTTCATATCTTTTCTTTTCAAATAAAAATATTTAAAAATTATAACAACTAAAAGAACTAATATTTTATTCAAGTCTTAGTTTTGTAGAGATACAAAATGGTATTAGCCAATTAAATAAATTAAAATTATTTATTTAACAGACTTAAGTCCAAACATCACTTTCTGACGATTACAAAAGATTCTCTCCCCAACATAACCTAAAATTATAAATATTTTATAATACAATTCATTATAAATATAAATATAAAATTAATGTACGTCAACCAGATCCTAATTCAAGTAATGTTCAATGAACATTCTTCCCCACACACCGCAAAAATTGCAAGTAATTGGGATATAGGAATGGTGAAGAGAAAGGATTTGTCTGGCCTGGTTACGAGCCTGGCAGCTTAGTTGGTAGAGTACCCGGTTTCGAATCCCGGCCAGGACAAATCATTTCTCTTCAAAATAAAAATAATAAAATTATATAGTTTCTAATCGTTTTTTCATTACTCACCAATCTGTAATTTTGAACGGTGGGTATATATAATTATGATTATAAAAATCCTAATAATTCGATTTGACAATCCAAACACTAAAAAATAATGTAAATATACTAAGACGTACTCAATATAAATCGAAAATAATTTCTCAAACTAATGGACAGATAAAAAGAATTTGATTTTTTTTTTATATCGGCTGCTACTAAAAAGGAATGTGTAAGCACTATTCAGAATTGAGTAAATATAAGAAGCAAAGAATCAGTAGATTCATTTTCAGTTTGACCTATGCGTGAGGTGGTATGTTTTCATTAAAAAAACTAAATTCATGATGAAAGACTACACGAAATAGCAGTCTCGAACAAAAAAAATTGTGAGAGAATATGTAAAGAGAACGGAAGAAAAAAACACTACAACTGCTATAAATGCCTATAATGGTGAGTAAAATTGTGTTTGAAAATATCATTATAATTGATTTATTTAATTAATATTTGTTTATTAACATTTCATTCATTTCTTCCGGACATGTTGCTAGTTGATAAGTGCTTATTTATCGGCCATACATTATTCAGCACTACCATTATTTCGGTTTTCTAAGTCGGTCATCCACTTCTTATTCATGTTTATCCTCGAGGGGATAAGGGGACCTTGTTCCAAACCCACTTGGAAAAACATCTTTAGGGTTCTAGGAATTCATGGAAAAGAACCGAGGAATACATTCAATAAATTAAGCACTGTTGGCTAAGCAATTTCTTTATGGAGTCCTCCTTGGAATTCACATAGCTTTTCTAGATGGTTTAGATGATTATCGTCCTTGGCCATAGACCTATTAGGCAAAACTAAATTATACACACAATGTAAACAAAAAATCTTCCAAACAAAAGTAAGATTTTGTATGTAAAACAAATTACCTAATATTCTCAATTGCAATAATCTCTAAATGTTCAGTAAATAATAATGGTTATAAATGCATTTATATAAAAATAGCATAAAATAAAAAAACTGTACCACTATAACAGATGAAGGTTCTTTTGTTCAGTTCATGGTAGAGACTGTATTGTTTTAACGGTTGTGCAAGGAGGTGATTCCTCTGAGATCGCGCTCAAACATTTTCCCCCAATTTAGGTTACACACTTTATACAGACTAGGTTGAGCAGCGGGAGGGTTTGTAGATCCCACAGAGTCCGCTCCTTTGAAAATTCACCTATCTTTTTCTAAATATTTTGGATGATTACTGTCCTTGACCATAGAAATGTTACACAAGAATAAATCATGCACAGAAACTTCTGACGGAACGTAATATTTAGGATATTGAACATTTGGGACTAGGGTTACCAGATCAAAAAATGAAAATTCCGGAGAAAATTCCGCTTTTTGAAAAAAAAAAAATCTGGACATTCTTTTAAATATAATGTTAATGTCGTTTTGTGACAAAACGAAGCTAATTCTAGTATTTTCTCGTGAGAGTATGTAGTATGTGTGTAATATTAAAATTTTAATATTAACAATTGACCATGGAGGATAACTAATCCTCAAGAAAACATATATATAAAAACAAAATTTCGACATTAAAAATGCATTTTATGAGATTTGTGACTTATAACTTTTTTAAGTTATATATGATTGTTAATTGATGCAGACGAATTTTTTTAGAAAGATTGAAAATGACATAAATTTGTCGAAACGTTTAATCATTTTAATAAATTAAGAATATATAGAGACTAGATAAGGTTTTTTTTAACCATTTTTTTATGAAAATTGAAGATTTATAGCCCAGTATTTTACATCGTTTTTTGTTTTTTTTAACGATGTCCTGTGAAATGTTCTATAAAACTATTATGAATGATTCGGAAGTGTTAAAAATGTATTTCCCGGAGCACAAAATATAAGAACGATGATCTTAATAATAATGTAAAATTGATTTTTAATAAAAATCTTGAGTTTTTTTTATTCATTTCTTTACCTGAATTGTAGAAAATCCTGACGGCTTAGAATTCCCCCCACATTCTGGACGTATGGCAACCCTATTCGGGACTTATATTTTATATAACTACGCCAAACAAAATTCCCAACACATTACTATTACTATGATCTGTAAATATTTAATGGATAAGTCATGTCCAGTCCATAGTAACATAACCTTGTTTGTTAAGGCATAAAGAATCTTAAATTCGTTTTGGTGAACCCCTAGGATTAGTGTTAAGACCTTATTCATTCTATGCATAACAGACATAGCAATAACTCTAAAAATCTACCAAGTTGGTACAGTGGCGATGTAATAGCAATATGTTTAATAGGAGCATATCAGTAACATATTTTAGTTGAGCGTTTAGTTCCGGCTCATTATATAATAGATCTATAAAACATGTATATGTCTAGGGGAAACTTTATTTGTACATATACTGGCTATATTTAGGGCAGTCCGAAAAAGAGGAAAACTAAGGTCCAACAGATGGAAAACCTTGTCTAAGATGGAAAACATAGGCTACAAGTTTATATTTTTTTTTATAATTGAATACCTGGGTGAAATAAAAGAATAAATAATTAAAACAAGGGTCATACTATACATAAAAACAAATCTTCAAGAGAAATCTAAATTTCCCAAAATATCAAGAAATATTACACTAAAGTTATATTGTAATAACAATTTTAGATTTAGAACTAAAATACCATCCTCTTAAATTTGTACTTTAAATCTAAATTAACCTGGAATCCTCATACGAGACTGAAAAGACAAGAAACCGCTCGACGTTTCAGGCTACTTCAACACTTACTAGACAAACTCTCTAAGCTCCCAATTAATTACAAAAGACTCATCTACATGACCATCATACGACCTGTTTGGACCTACGGAGTAGAGCTTTGGGGCTCCACTAAGCCATCGAATTCCTCTCGTATCCAATCCCTACAATCCGAAATCCTTCGTAAAATCCCTTATGCTTAAGAATAAAATCATCCATAACGACCTTAATGTCCCATTTGTTGCTGATTTGGCCCAAACCCGCTATCTATCCTTTCATAACAAACTTCATTTCCACTCAAACCCTCTAGTTTCAAACCTAGCTTCCTCTTCAATTCCCGATAATCCTCCGAGGCGTCTGAAAAGAAGATGGCCCCGTGACTTCTTAGTTGAACTTGTGATTTGAGTACTACCAGTGGGTAGTTTCTCTACTTGTCATTTTCACATGTCATTATGTATCGCTTAGCCCATTTACTTGATGTATTTTTTTTGATACAGTTGTAAATATCAATAAATAAATTAAAAAAAAAAAAAAAAAAAAATCTAATTTAATAAAGTCAAAGAGTGTATTTACATTCTCGAAAGAGTGTCTGAAAAGGAATTCGTTTATTGAACCTAAGAAGAATCTGCTTTTAGCATTTGAAAGCTAAGGGTCTACTGAAGAAGAAGCAATTTTTTTTTTCTATCGTTTCCAATTTCGGATTAGTAAATAATGCATTTTTGGCAGATGAATAGAATCCAAACGTAGCTCTTTAAAGATTAATTATTCGAGACGGCATTACTTGACGATAAAAAGGTCACCGTGATACCATTCGTCAACTCTGTTTTCAATGTAAGGAACACTGTTTTCAGGAGATCCTTTGTGTCCAGGAAAAAAATATATCACTTATAAGAGATGTCAATACTAAGATTTTATTTTTATTTTATTATAATACATTAGTTTAATGGAATGAATGATACATAATGGCATGGGATAAAGGCAAGTAGAGAAACTACCCACTGTTAAAACTCAATAACAAATTCAACTTAGAAGTTCACGAGATGCCTCGGAGAATTATTGGGAATTAAAAGGCTTGCCAGTTTTGAATTTGAAGATTGAGTAGGAATGAAGATTATCAAGAAAGGACAGATATCGGGTTCGGGCCAAATCAGCAACACATTGGACATTAAGAGCATTATGGATGATTTTATTCGTAACAAAGTAAGAATTTTACAAAGAATTCTAGATCGTAAAGGCCGCTACACACGGTCAGTTTGGTGTATTCATTTCTAACTGAACGCAACATTCCCATCCACACGCTCACTTCGGTGTGTCAGTTCAATGTGCTACCCCTTGTGAGCCCCAGTCCCTCTTATAGTATTTTGTGTTATGTATTTAACATATTAAACACAATTTTGTGTTTACGTCATGTTTTCGGGCGATGAATTGTTAATTCTTTACAGTGCAGTGGCTTGTGTTATAGTGAAAAGGAGAAAGCGCAGAATAAAGCGACATGTATTGCTAGGGGATTGATCTCTTTAACCTTTTCAACAAGAATTTTATATGATTCCTTTCACTTTAGTTTGTTATGATAGCCCTTTGAAGTTACTTTCCACAAACATTCCTCCCTTTTAAAAGGTGAATCATTCCATAAAAATAATACTGACAGGAGCGATAATATGGCCATGGTAGACGGACTCGGAAGACTCCAGTTATAATTCCATATAATTCGTGCTTTGCCTCCGATGATAGCCTTTCTGATCCAGGACAATTACCGAGGAACGTGGTGGAACCCGAATTATCTTCGAAGCAGCTGGCGACAAAACTTCTATTACAGCGAGAAACCTTAGAAAAAAAAAAGAAGAAGTTCCATAATTTCTGTTACTTCTGGTATAATTTGTATTAAAAAAGTACAATTTGCAATTAGTGTAATTAATAACTTAGATATTAGCATCCTGATTAGTAGTAAGGCGTTGTAGTAAGGTGTTGTAAGAATCGATACCATACACTTTATTTACTCGCTCACAAAAAATAAAATTTAATATTACTTCCTTATTTAACATTTATATTGATGTAAATCTAGTGTTATTGATAATCTAGTGTTAAGAAGCATTATATTATTCATTTTTGTTTTATAGTATATGATAAATGTTTATTTCCCACCAACGTATTCGCACACTGATCAATAACCTAGTCTACGGTGTCTGCTCGAACTATCAATATTATTGCCGATACTGAGCAAGTAGATAAAGATATAAGTTCAATATGAGCCGCCTGGCGGGCGATCCGTCTTCCTTTATTGCCTCATCGCTATTCTGTTATAATCACCGGCGCCCGCATAATGTATATCAGGGTGTCGGCCTTACAACCTTCCACGATAATAAGAAAAATATTTAAATATTTCAGGTCGCATAGGCGACGAAGCCGTGGATAGAGAACACACCTTATATAATACTCCTAGCGGCCAATATTTACACCTCAATGCTAGTTTTGAATCGTTTCATATGAATATATAAGACCACATTCGCATTGAGGTGATGAAAGATAAGCGACATATCGTAAGGGATATACGATACGCGACACGCACACGCAATTCCATCAAATCTACAGAGAGAGGATAAAAAAAGGCTCATACTCGCGCTATAAACATCACAAGTGACATATCTCTCGAAGAACCACATGTCGGCCTCTTCAGCGATTTGTATCGTCCGAGATTTCTAGCTGTAAATGAGAGTAGCTCTAATTACTTTTATAAATTTAGTGAAACCTCATGAGTTGCCATTGCTGCATACAGAAAATAAAGTATACCCTTTTTTTATAGTTTTCTTTCTAGATATACATAGCCTTTTGTTATTATTCCCATCCTAAGTCTGAACCAATAAACCACGACAACGTCCTCCTCATTTGAGCTCATTTTTGTAACTGAAGCGGTGAAAATTGTGTACTCACCAAATTGAATCTTCTAAGCAATAAATCGTCGCAATATATCCCTTACCATGAACCACTCAGCTTAAGTCACCTAGCCCTTAGTGTAGCCCACTAGATATCAACATTAATAAAATACATTTTAATAACTAAGTACAAATATAGAAAGAAGCACTCAGTAATCTTATATTTATAACTTCTCAAGACTCAAATAAAATGTAAGAGCATTTACAATTAGGCCTCGGTATGCTGGCTTTAAAAAAAATTATATTTTTCCTATAACCTACGAATCGAATATTTCTGAAAATGAACGTGCGTTTGACACCACAAAACTATATCTCATGTACCATACGTAATTACTTTAAGGTCTAATCAAAAGATATATTTCTAATAATTCTTTGGAATAAATTATTGAAATAACTGTAGAAAAAGCTATTGATTTTGCCCAAATAAAATTAACATTGGCTGAGATTTTGTTACATTTTATAGACCAGCGGTACCGAAAAATGGCTTTAGGTTGCAATAAATTGAAGAGAGCTGAATTTTTGATGTGTTGTAAGGGCATGCCTGACTAGTGGAAATCCAAGTTTGCTACCGAAAAAACTTTTGGTCGCCGAACAACCTCAAAATTGTCGGAGTTATTTCAGTTTTTGGCCTATATCTCCTAATCGGTGCGTTTTTTATTTTAAAAAACATTGGTAACGATTTTTTTAAAAAGATTAAATTTGCTATAATTTGAGCCCAACCGCAGATCTGTAGCTCTAATAGATTATATGTTACGCCCCTTTGAAAATTGATATTTTTTCCAAAAAGTCCAAATTTTACGTTTTCGCCGATTTAGGGGAGAAACACCGTCCGAAGAAGTGATCCTACAGTGAGAGTAAAGGAAATGGAGTTGTAGTAAATTTAATTACCTTTAATTTAAGCACATAACCGAGGCCTGTAGTTGTTATACTTCTCTTGTTAATTAAAAAAAAGGAAAATCGAGGAAAGTGGGGAAAATGACCAATTTTCAAAGAGTAACTCAGAATCTGTTACACCTACAGGCCTAGGTCTGAGCTTAAATTAAAGCTAATTATATCTACTACCTTGGGTTTTATCGTAGAATCGGCCGGTGTTCATCAAGAAAGTCGGCCAAAACATAAAATTTGGACTTTTTGGAAAAAAAGACCAATTTTCAAAGAAGCGTAGCTCAAAATCTATTAGACCTACAGAACTGGAGTTGAATTCAGATTGTAGAAAATTTAATCTACTTTAAATGGCCACCCATGAGTTTTTTTCAGAAATACACCGATTATGAGATACAGGCCAAAAACTGAAATAACTCCGAAAATTCGATTTTTTTTGGCCACCAAAAGTTTTCCCATCCGTTTTTTCGGATGCAAAATTGGATTTACACTACTCATACATGCCCTTACAACATATCAAAAATGCAACTCTCTTCGATTTTTGCGACCCTCAAACTCCTGGCCGCTGGCCTATCTTTTGACTATTTGGAAAAAATGACCAAGGGGCGTAACTCAAAATCTATTAGACATACAGGCCCCGGTCTGAGCTTAAATTAAAGCTAATTAAATTTAATACAGCTTCATATCCCATGACTTTCATCATAGGATCACTCCTTCGGCCTACCTAATATGTTAAATGGTGCACCGGGAGGAAAAAGAAAAAGGGGCAGACCCAGACTTCGGTTGATGGATGACTTGGCGGATGATATGAGAATGATTGGGACAAGAAATTGAAGCAACTTCGCTGTGGACCGCGAGGAATGGATAAGAATGGTTGCTGATGCATATTTGATGGAAAAAAAATATTACTGTTAAAAATTATTTATTTAAAACTTTGAAATCATACCTATTTCTTGAAAAAACAAAGCAACAATAATGATTCATTATTGGAAGAAGCCTTTGAGAAATTACTGTATTTAGCAATACCATTTTCTTTAAATACTATAGAAATTTGGAAACTAGTATTTTTATATAAAAAGTTTGGGCTTTCAAAGCTAATTATAATTTCAATAAAAAAGAAATTGGGAAACAAGGGGGTTGAAGGACTGGAGAGCGGAAGTCTAATTGATTAACCCTAAGAAACAAATAAATCTTTGTCTTAAGAAAATATCGAAGTCATAAATCATCGCCAAAGAACAAATTTCTGAAAAACGAGCATTTTTTTGTTATTCAGGCTAATTTTCCCAGAAAACATATACTTTTTGCTGATATAAATTTTTTCTAGCGTTTGCATGGTTCCACTCATATGATCTATTTATATATATTTTTATGTAGCCTTTTGCCGTGCTCGATCAAACTAAATAACAGTTTCTAAAAATTGGCAAATCACACTGTTCCTGACTTCTTTAAGGCATAACACAAAATGCAGCATTTAAAAAAAATAGCTACGTCTATATCCCAATATTTCGAATATTGGATTGTTACTTGTGAGAATGTAGTAAAACAAGATGGTAACATTTTATAATTATAAAAAAAAAATTAAAAAATAATTATTTTATTTGATGCTAAATACTCAATACTAATATTACTAAATAATAAAAAAATACCAAACTGAACTTTTTATCGAATATTATCAGGATTTATCTACTAAAACGTAGAACAAATAAATCAACAGTTGAGCAATTTGTAAAGTAGTGGTTCGTCCGCCGTTAGGTACTAACTATTACAAGTAAAAAAATATAATGTATCTACCACAGCTGGATTCGAACGTGGTTTTAATCATATTTTTTTATTAGTTTATTTCAAGAGGAGGTGTAAACCATACTGATAGGATTCCATCTTCTGCATACGCCACTGAGTAGAAATGCTAATCATACCAGCATCTGTCCAGAATAAAAGAGGAAATATGAGAAAACCTACCCACCTAAATGAAACAAAATTCAAGACTACACAAGTTCAAGGTGGAACGTGGGAGATGAGATATCTGAATGTCAGAAAATTGTTATTTGCTTCCCAACCTTTTCCTTTTAATGAGCGTGCAATAAACTACTATAAATTAAAATCGTCGTTGAAACTGGGAAGATTATAAAATTAATTATGTGATTTCGATTTAATAGTCATAAACTATGTTATATATCCTATTTAATTAAGAAAAGCAGGAAAGGTATAAAAAGTCATATAAAACAATGCTCTAATTAAACAATGGTTTTTGCATTGACAATAGTTGACGCTTGAATGCATTCAACAATACTACAGAAAATACATTTTATTTTCACTACATGATCCATTGTAATCGTCCTTTATTAGCTTTGGATACAACTTTAAAAATTATACAAAGACTACAAATAGTGAAATTCATACAGACTGAAAGTCCGCAAATGTTCATGGTTCACCCAACATCGCTTACTTTATATTCTTATACATAAAATTATATGAATATACTTCTAAGTATATTTATTATGGCCTCGGTATACTGATTTTTAAAAACAATGTATTTCTCCTATACCTTATGAACCGAGCATTTCTGGAAAATTAAGGTTTGTCTGTACTGTACTAGATTTTCGGTACCTTACGAAAATTTCTAATCATTAATTTAAATAACTAAAAAAAGCTATTGAATTTGACCAAATTTTACTGATATAATTGATAAATGATTACTGAGCTGAGATATTGTTACATTTTAGATATTATTAGTTATTCAATTATTAAATTTGTGATTATGACACTAACGCATCCCATGTAATAATAAAATGTCTTCAAAGTCTGTAATGAACTTAACCTTATCCAGAATTTCTTAAATTTAAATTTAGATACTACTTCCCTCACAGGTATTGTTGCCACATACTGTAAAATAGATATTCTTCAAATATATTTTGTACAAAAGCAAACGTTTCGGCCAATCTATGTGGATAATCGTGGCCAAGCTACTTTGCGGGGAGAAAACTTTTTGGAGGTTTTAAATTTAAAGATAAAATAAGCACTAAACACGTGCAAGTAACTTGATACCTGATAAGTAATTGTTGGAAATAACTTCGATTATCAACCGTTATTAATTAATAATTATACCATTCGTGTCATAAACGTTTATAGAATTGCAATGGTGATTAAATCAATAAAATTGACAAAGGCGACATTGTTTTCATCCTATGTTTATGAAAAGTACTTGTGTTGCTTTAACGTTGCAGTACATTTATTTATGTTCAGACAGTTTAGACATGAAACGAGGAGATAATGAAAAATTTAGTTCACGGTTCCGCATTCTATAAATAATTCCAAATTTATGATTCATGGAATTTAATTTAGATAAATGTATTTATTAAATTCTAATTTTCTCTGTTTTGTTAAAAAAATTAATTTATTAGACCCGTAAGCTTATAAATTTCAAACTTTTAGTGTATTTAGATTTCAGTAATTATACAGCTATAGTCTTTGTATGTTTTTTTAAAATGTGTCCCATGTCAACAAGGTACAATTAACGTAGTGAAACTATAATGTATTTTCATCATTTGAATTGTTTAATGCAGTTTTGTGTTAACTGCTGTCAATACAATAAACACAATAAAAGGATTATTTTGTTTAAGTTATGTAACGAATTTTTTAATCTTGGGTGGTTTTCCGGATTGAATGAGACATCACGTTACTGATTCTGCACTCTTCAAAGCGGCTACAGGGATTTAAATCAATAGTCACTTATTTCATAATTATAAAAAGAAGTAATTAGGGAATCAAATCTTGGAAAATATATTCTGACATGTAGATATCTCATCTCCCACCTTCAACCTTCATTTGTGTAGTAATAGCAATTATAATGAATGTTCATAACAGGTTTGTTGAAACATTCATAACAGGTTTTTTAAAATGAATAATTGAACCTGAATACCGAATCTTATTTGCCCAATATCGAAGACGATCTGATTTACCAGTTAAGGAAACAAGACGTGTGCGAATTTCGGGACGGACGTGCTTTGAAAGAGAAAGGAATCTACGAAGCTAGTTTATGTCAGGAAGTAGGCCTATCTGACAGCTGATAAAACTCCTTCGGAAAATACTCTTAGCCAATATTTCCCTCCAATATTTCCTTAAGAAGGAAAATAATTTTACAATCGCTGAAACCTTTTTCTAACGTTTTATTACACTTAAAAATGTCTCCGTAGAGATCTTTCACCGTTTGCGGTCCCAAAAGGGAGAAATGAGGACATGTCACAGTTGTATAGCCATAATAATTCCATAGCTGCGTCCTCAATCAAATTTCCACGAACACTATTAGTAACACGACTAAACATTAATTAATTTCTTTATTTTAAAAAAGTCGATTCTACACTTAGCTCTCAAAAACTATTATAATTTAAAATACCTATTTCGTGAGTGACATTTTCATCACATAAAAAAACTTTAAGATATCTATTTTAAAACTATTATGATCTATTTAAAAATATTGTACACAGTAATGTTATTTTCATATGCGGTATGAGGTCACACAATAAATGAAAAAAGTTATAGTTTTGGAAAATAATGGAATGCGATGAATAAATGGGCCAAGAAATTTATCCTACAAGTACATTAAATAGGCAGATTCTTAAGTTAACAGAATTAATACGAAAGAAATGTACAAGTAACGTTGTCGGAATGGATAACGACCCTAGCGTAATCATGAGCAGGCAGGTTAACGACCTACACTACTGTGTCCAACAAAATGTAGATAGGAGGGTAACGTTTCACCCTATTTTGAATATTTGAGTTTTCCTGGAGTTTTATAAAAACAGAAATTGTTGATGTCATTAGAATAAAACTTCTTTTGGGTTGTCACACATGAAATGTCCGATTTTTTAAAATCTTAATCTTTATATAGGATTATAAGCGTTGCCTGTTGATTCCTAGCAAAATATTTACTATAATAAGCACTTGTTAATCCTCTATTTGCAAACTGTGTTTGTTTTTTCCCCAAGTAGGCATACAGATTTTCGTATAATTTTAACCGTGGCCATGGAAACACGCGATTTCCGAACGATTTTTTTTTATGAGTACAAACTCAGTCATTCCGCTGCTCAGGCCGCAAGAAATATTAATCATGAGTTTGGTGAAGGAAGTGCTAATGAAAGAACCATCCGTCGTTGGTTTACAAAATTTTCCCCAGGAGATACGACATTAGAAAATCTGCCCAGTGGACGGCCTCAAACATCAATAGAGGATCTTAAGAATGCTGTGAAAGAAGACCCTCATAAAACACTCAGAGAATATTTGACAGAGCTAGGCACAAGTCGTACAACAGTTTCTAGGCATTTAAAATAGATCGGAAAGGCAAAAAATCTCGATTCCTGGGTCCCACACGAGCTCCTTCATGATAACACCCGACCTCATGTTTCAATACAGACAGTGAATAAATTAAAGGAGTTGGGCTATGAAGTCTTACTTAATAGTGGGGCTATAAGTGTTTAAGTAAATTATTTAGTGTTTAATATGACTGCACCCCCAATTATTTCCTTCCTTATAAAAAATATGTTAGATTTGATCTCAAATTTTTATTTTCTTCCTGGTTCTAAAAACGGTCATTTCATGTGTGACAACCCAATAGAAGTTATAGAGGAATTTCAAGGATATTCAAAACAAAATAAAAATCAGAATTATGTAACATAACTGTATAAATAATTAAAATTTGGATATGACCATGAAAAAATCTAAGGAAGCAGAATGCTTAAAACGTCTATTGAAGTATTTAACTTCATAAGAACATATTATTCAATTATTTCAGATCAACTGCAGGCCGAATTCTTTACTATGCGCCTTTGTTCCAGAAGGTAATTTACATATTCTGTTAATAACCGGGGATCTAGAGACCCTCCTGGAGCTTCCAAAATAGGAGGGAAATCTGGCGATTGAGGGTGATCTCGGACAAATCACCTCACTGATTAACAGTTGGTCTAGAAACAGTACAGTCGACCACGAAGTGAATCCAATGGGTCGTAGTAGTGCACGTTTTTTTATACTAAGCACAAAGCTTTTCTCATTAAATCTTAACAACGTTAGAGAAAACTTTTCACGTGGAGTAAGAGCTATGATATTTATGGATGATTTCCAAGAGGAATATAATTAGATTCAGCTACTTCGTAATTTATAATAAGAAGCAGTCATTGCAATTGCATTGTAATACTCCACTACTCAGCTAAACATTATTTATAACAATATCATCAGGCACGTTGAGTGCTTTAAAGGCAATAAAAAAAAGTGTATCCCGATGTTCCAGGTATCCTGCAGATTCGGAAACAGAGGAAGTCAATGAATGATAATGGGAATTCGATTCATTATTCACGACTACCTGGACATATCAGCATAATGGGGAACGAAATGGCCGATTAAGCAGCAATAGAAACGCTCTCAGTTACACGACGGGGTAGAGCGCCATTTTCACCATTACAACTCACGTTTCCACTGAGAGAAAATTTCCCCAACGAATCGCAGGACATGTTAGGCGAGAGTCCTTGTGGAATGAGTATTAACCACTTACATTTCATTGGCCTTGGGAAACTAGAGTAGTAATGCGGACAATTGTTTTTCTAGTAGATATTAATAAAAAGTAAATTTGTTCATAAAGACTTAATAAATAATTTATTAAATGATAGGTGTTAATAAATTAATTAGCATTAGTACAGAATTGATTAGATCGAGGTCGATGCGAGGTTAAGTATCGAAAGTGAAAAACATCTCCTATAACATAGGAGAATGAAAAAACTGTTTCAGGGTTCATTCAAAATCGATGGTTATTGTAAAACGAAGTTTACGATAAGCACGAAACGAAGTTTTGTGCGCTACTGATATTCTAAATTTTTGAAATTTGTATCAATCATCAATGCTTAAAGTGATCGCATTACTTTTCAGGTTTGCTACTTTCCATTTGTATCGACAATATTCAGGGTGCGGGAGCAACTTCTTTTTTTCAAAACTTAATAATTGTATGGATCAAAACATTTGTATTCGTTTTTATAATTCAGGTGCTTGCATAAAGTTTTGTTTTACATCGTTGTGAAGATCAAATCAGGTCGGTGACGTCCCCCATCCTCCATACACTGAGTATACCGATTTCTGGTGTTTGTCGTGACTCTTGCCCAGCACAGCAAGCGTTATTTTGACAATTTCTTTCTGCATTCTGGTCTTCCAATCTCGTAATGTCCTTTGCCGGTTCACTTAAACACCTGATTTCAAAAATCCACACAGAAAAAAATCACAAGAGGACAAACCGGGAGAGCGGGCGGGCCATTCTAAATCTCCCCTAATTGAGATGAAGCGCTTTGGGAAGTGTCTCCTCAAAACGGCCATCGATGTTCGGAACTGTGTCGGTACAAAACTTTATATTCTCTGCTACTTCAACTGACTGAATGGCGAGCATTTAAAAAAAGAAGTTATGCTGCCGCACCATGTATAATATAGTATGTCTGATATATACATATATAATTAATAATTAGTAGAACTAACTTTTTTTTTTTTTAATTTTATAGTTAATTTATAATTATTATTGATGAATACTGAATAATAATACTGAATGAAAACCAAAAATGGATATACTATGGTAAAATATACATTTTTTGATTGATGTTTTAACGGTTTTATGCCTTTAAACTCAAACAACTAAGCACTAATTTAAATTATTTATTACTATTTTATTTTCATTTACACCTAAAGTGAAATACTATTAAAAGTCTTTAATTACTTGGAATAACTGTGCCTCAAACAGGAGTATGTTCAAAGTTATAAATAAAACGATTTAATGTGCTAAGAAAAACCAGAACAGTTAAAATACCCTACCATACAGTCTACATATATCTCGTCGTTGACATTAAAGTTAAAATGCAAACAAGATATTTCCGATCAGAAGATTGTCTATGACTATTCTCCCTCCCATGCAATCTCTCCTATATGAAAAAAAAATGACTTCCAGACCGATTCTGCAGAGACCACAATCTATTCACTACTTCCTCTTGAATATAAACTTCTATTTCCATCTGATGTTCGCAAACCCTTTTATATCATACCTATATATATATATATATATATATTAAACATTAAACTTTAGATTATTAAACAATAGTTTATTAATAGTTAATGTACCCACTAGAACATTTCCAAGGTTGATGAATTGACATGATTAGCCGAAATTTTTGCTTTTTGTTATCAGATATTGTGGGAGAGGAGTGGCTCAGTGGTGGAGTATTGAGCTGCCATGCCGGAAATCCTGGTTCAAATCCCGCTGCAGGCCATTTTTTTTATTTAGTATGTTTGCAGCGGGAGGTGCATCATATAGGATCTAGGACCCTCCTGGGGCACACCCAGCCTCTATAAAATATTATAAAAATAGGGTACCCAAAATAAGGTGGAAAAATCTGGCGGTTGAGCGTGACCTAGGACAAGTCACCTCCTTGCAGAACCGTTGTCCATGAAACAGTACAGTCTCTACCATGTACTGAACCCCAGACCCTTCATGGGTTGTAGTGGTACAGGTTTTGTTTTTTTGGTTTTTTTATCAGATATTGCTTAACACTATAGAAACGAGGATAAATACATACCAATGTTTTTTTGTTGTGTTTTGTCTCCCAAAACCCCCAAAAATAAATATTTTTGAAGTTTTTCTTCTTCTAATTTCGTTGCCTTGTTCTGCAATAGATTCAATCAATGTTTTGTCCACTAATGGGATGTAAATGGAGTTTTTCGGTGGTTTTATTTTGCGCTAGGCAAGTAATTTCAAATTTTCTAATTACAATTTGAGGAATGGAAAATGTGCAGCACAACTGATATATTTAGCTATCGATTGTACAAGGGGCCAATACTAAGAAATAATAAATACATGGATAATAGCATGTTAATAGTTACATAACAATCATTGATAATAATGACGAGAAAATAGTATGAAATATGAAAATATCATTCTTGTCATCAGTATCTCGCCCATATTTAAGTTTTACTGTCATTATATTTAAAAAGATCGTCTAAAACTCAACATAACTTTAAAATAAAATCCATTAGATATAAAATAAAATCCATTATAAGTGGAATTAGAAACAGTTCTGCCAACTTTCAAGGTTTTCACCAACCCAATCGCCTCGAGTAGCCATCGACGGTTAATTTGCTTACTTCGAGTTTCCTAGCGGGTTCTCGAACAGTTTTTCTGGGACTTCTCCCATCATAAGTCGGAGAATATCGCCAACAAGGGTAGATTGTCTACAAAGCTCAACCCTCCTTCTTGAAATCTTCCATTACGGCCAAGTATGAACTCGTAAAAAAAAATTTGCGAAAATCGCACTTTGGCATCTTGGTAAAGACTGAGTAATATCAATGTAGCAAAAAGTGACAGGGATGAACAAACATTTTTGTTTGAAAGAGGATTAATAAGTGTAAATATTTATAAAAGCCATAAGTCCAACTAACTTAAACGGTTTACAATATGGAAGGGTATTTTGAAGAAAACGTAAAATCCTGCATTATTTTCCGGAACGAAAAATATATTATTACGCAATTAAAACTCTGTTATGTTGGCTATGAGGAAAAATATTTATTAAAGTCGTTTAGATAAATATAATAAGTTGAATTAGGGAGGGTAGTTTGGAAACGCAATGGTCTATGAAGGGTCAGGAAGGGCTTAGAAAATGTGCCCATTTGGCAAATGTGTTCCACTTGTTCCGCCTTTCAGAAAGAAAAGGCAAGAAATATTCCCCTAGGGAACAACCCCCTGCATTTAGATGACCTTTCTCTTTTATTTTCAAGGATAGATACGTACCCAGATTTCCAAGTTAGTTCCTGGCGTACGTTTTATTATATTTTATTTATTTGTAAATAGTAATGAATTTACTTAATTCAATATGGAAATCTTAAAAATAATTATAATATAATAATAATTATCTATTAATAATAATAGATAACAAAAAATCATGTAACACTACAACCCATGAAGGATATTGGGTTCAGTGCATGATAGAGACTGTACGGTTTCTAGGAAAGGGTTGTGCAGGGAGGTGATTTGTCCGAAATCACGTTCAACTCCAGGTTTTCCCCAATGAAGGGTAAATATAGAGGCCAGGAGAGCCCCAGGTGGGTCTTCAGATCCTTCAGGGTCTACCGGTGGCTGCTAAATGATTAAACAATTTATCTGCCACTGCTGGATTAAAACCATTTCAATTCATCGATTTGAAACATTACTAATATCTAAATTATATAAAGGAATTTCTTTATCTAACGTAACACTCGAGATCAAAGCAGATAAAAGGAACCTAGATTTAAGAGGGGTTATAATAATCGGATATAATTAGAATACATAAAACAAACCTGTACCACTAAAACCCGTGAACGAGTATGGGGTTCAGTACAAGGTAGAGACAGGGCTGTTTCATGGACGATTGTTCAGGGAAGTGATTTGGCATAGGTCAATCTCAACCGCCAGATATTTTCCCCCTATTTTGGGTGCCCAGTTTATAGAGGCTGGGTGAGCCCCAGGAGGGTCTTAGATCCCATCTCATGCTGTTAACAGACTAAATATAAGTCTTGCCAGCAGCAGGATTTGAACCAGGATTTTCGTCATGACAACTCAGCGATTTACCACTGAGCCACACCGTAATTAGAATAGGTTGATTTTGAATTTTTGTTTAAATTCAATTAACCATTAATTATATAGTTATTTTCTTTTTCTTTCCTAGTCCTGAAGATGACCTACATCTTAGGGCGAAACATTGGTACGTTAAAATAGGTTTTGCTTATTTTGTTTAATCATCGACTGCACCCCATCACCAATTTATTTCATTAGTATAAATATCCAGTCAACTATCTCCACTCAAACATTATTAATCATCCGTTAGAGTACGATATTTTCCCAAATATAACTAACGTAGTGTTATATTTTCAGCCTTTTCTCCATCAAGATGAATTTCACTATGGTGTACACAATCCATATAAATGTCAATTACCTCAAACTTGCTAAGCTCCAATCTGGGGTCAATTATTTCGATTTGGTTCCCAGATTAAAAAATATAATGAAGTTCTTGTGTCTTATTAAAATAAAATGGCAAATGATAAAACAAAATGATCAACAGAAAGAAGATATCAGTCGTGCGTTCCTAAATAATAATAGGTGATAATATTAAACGGTGTCTGGAGGCATGATGCCAACTGGAGAAGGCGCCAAAAAATTCTATTTCCTGATGACACCTCCAGCCGGTTCAAAGAAGGCTTTGGAACCATATGGAGTCCTTAAGTTGTACGGGGAAAAAAAACCACAGGTGTTAGATGTGCCTCTAACAACGCTCTTAAGGTATAACAAACATACCTATAACCTGAAATTTTGCATATTCACCACACGAAATAATGGCACTAAGGTTACAGTTTTTTTGTTTAATTGCACTTATGAAACGTCATAAACACTATTAAAAATTTTACCTCCTTGAGTATTGTTGTTTTTGAGGTAAAATAATTATAAAACAGGGCACCTCAAGACAGAAATTCAGATAATAGCACAAAAGGGATTTTTGGACACAGTGTATACAAATGGAAAGTGACGTCAGAGATGACAGCACCCACCGGCTAATCACCAAAGAAGTAAACCAAAGAAAGGAATATAGCCTTTAGTGGACAAATGAAAGATTACTGAAAGAAGTATTGGCGTGGTCTGATAACAATAATAAATATATTTAAAGGGGTGTAGAGTACTGAGTTGAGAAGGTCCTGGATTCAAATCCAGGTTTGGTATAAAAAGTATTTTAATAATTTTAACAGCCACGGATGGACCTTGTGAGATCTGTAGGACCCCGGGGATTCACCTAGCCTCTAAAATGTGAGTACCCTTCTAGATACTTAGTATCTTTGCTAGTTTTTATATGATTTTACTTTAAGTTTATAGAGAATTTAATCATCTATTTTAAATAGATAACTATTTAAACTTGTTACTAATAATAGTAACAACAAAATTATTGTTAGAAAATAATTATTATTTCTTTATAATGTTTATTGTACGATTTTACTTTGCATCTATAAAATAAAGGTAAAAAGGTTTTTTAATGATGATTACTTTACAACATGTAGTTTACACATGTATTTAAACATACAGAATATATTAGTATATGCGAGTGTATTCATAAATAACTAGGAAAGGAGTTCATAAACAACCTAGCACAGTGACCGACAAACAATAAACAAGTAACACTATTGTACAACAATTCCATTCATAAACTCATGACAATTCCAGGAAGTTAGAAAGCTGCATAAACAACTTTCGCTTGTACCAAGAACCTTCCACAAAGTCTATTGACCTTAAATAATTGTTGAGCATTTACAAATAGGCAATGTGAATTTGGTATTGTAAATATTGTTTATTTATTCAATATTTTATCTAATTATATTTAAGGAGGGAATTCAATATCACGCAAATTAAAAAATTAAAATTTGCAATCTCAATAATATTTACTCAATATATTTATTTTAAATGCGCCTGTGTAATGTGTTTTTTAACCCATTCGAGACGAAGATTTTTTTACGAACACGGTCCCCAGGAGCGAATTTTTTTTCTCTTTTATTGTTCATTTTACTATGGTAATCACCCAATTCGTAATTCACATAAATAAGATTATTGCACACCGGGTGTGCAGTTCGCTCCTCGGAAAATTTTTATTTTTTTTAAGCATTTATTTCAAAAATATTTAGAAAATATAAAATCGTTATTTTGCTTTCAATGATAATGCACAGAATATAATGCAAAGAAAATTTTAAAAAAATTTAAAAAAATAAGTCAAGAATAATAAAAAAAACAATAATAAAACCAATGCCAAATTTTGTTTTTCTGTACTTTACAGATTTCATTAGTTCAAGAAAAATATTATGTCGACGACTAGTTTACTCAGAATAACTGATAATTGCACATTACTGTTATTGCCGTCTTATAGCCTCGGAAATCAATTGCACACACGGTGTGCAATCGGTCTCGAATGGTTTAAATAACTTTTGTTTTAATTTAATTGAATTTAAATTAATTTAATTTAAATTTAAGCTTAATTACTTAAGTTTTCTTTTATTATTACTTTATAATACTGACTTACCCTTATTATCGAACTTAGGACTTGCTCTTGGATTCACTGAAACAAACAAAAGAGGTTTTTCAATATTTAGATTTCCATTAAATAATATAATAAATATACTATATATGAATAAAAGATAGAATAATACATAAATATATATTTTGATGCCTATATATCATTTTTGATACGAAACCCAAGATCGCGGGTTCGTAGCCCGGCAGGTGGCCCTAGGATTTTTTTAAGGGAGTAAAAAATCCTTAGTTACGCCGTCCTTCGGAAGGGACGTTAAACGGGGTTCCCGAGCCTGTACAATGTCAGGTACTCGTTAAAAATCCCTATCCTAGTTAAACCTGGATAGGCAACATTTAGAGCTCCCACTGTAGCATCGTCCGATTAGCCTTAGCAGCATAAAGTGACGTCAAATAAACAACTACAACTACTGGATAACCAATTCTGTAGTGGGCCCAATGAAGGTTTGAAGAAATTCACTACATGGTAGAGTTATGTTAGATATAAATTTGTACTGTTTGTTACTGTTGATAAGTTCGTCCAGGAACGTAATTTTGCCAAAATCATGCTCAACCGCCAGGTTTCCCCCTAATTAATGGCCCCCACTTAAAAGAGACTGGATAAGCGGAATAAAATGAACAAACTGATTACGACCCTGAGAATTAGACGTTACAAAGAGTTCAGAAAACAAAAAGATTACACTATTCATAACAAGAAATAATTAAATTACGAATTTTAATTTTAAAAATATTTCGGCAAGGATTAGAAAGTTAAAACAAGTTGCATCACCTTGCTCTACTTATTAACTACTAGTCTGCGAGTAAGTGTCGAAAATCTCATTCCGTACGTAGGCTCCAATACGATAGAAGTGTGGAAGAGATAGAAATCGCTTGGAAGTATGCTCTAGAATAAGATTATTTCTGTAGGTAAGTTGAAATTTTTACTGAAACAAATGGAGTCAAGATGGTTGCATAAATGGATGGTACCCTTGTAATAATCGAAATAACTACATAATTAAAATAAGTGTCGAAGTGAATGTATGTATATTAGTGCTACAAAAGCAATTTAGATAGGATAGGCTAAATAAATTTATCGTAGACATTAAGAATTGTCATCATTTTTGTCAATAATTAACTTCATTCAGAAATAATCACTTGATTAGTGAGGACCGATCGAAATTACCATTAGTATTTGGAAAATTATATCATATTCATTAGCTATGATATATTGTTAAACCAACTACTAGAAACTACCAACAGAAACGAAAAAATAAAACATGTCTTGGTTCGAAAATTCCGTATGTTCTCCTACAGTTATTTTTGAATGCTCAGTTAATTTTGGCAGAACCAGGGATATTTTAATAGAAACAAAGCTTTAACAAAGAAGCGCATTTATCATTTATGTTTACCTAATACTTTGAGAACGTTATCGTGGTAAGGTAGTTCATTAATGTTAATTATTTAGTTTTTTATATTGTATAAAAATTATTTTATTTTTTCACTTGATTACTATCAAGCTGAATCTTCGTGAATAGCTTCGTTTCAATGAGACGCCCAACAATTTGCTGTGCGAAAATTCTCGATTGTGGTAGCTAACAGAGGTAGCAAGGATAAAATATGTCGATTTGATGATTCTCAAAAATGTATTACTAACTGGGATTTTTTTTGTTAAATCTCAAGATAATTATCTAAATTATTTGAAAAAATATTTGTCCTACAAAATGTATGGTTTGATCAAAGAGTCCCCTCCTTTCAATATGTATCGATAACAAAGTCAAAAAAGAAGAAGTAAAAAAAAAATCAGCTGGTTATTAATCATTTTTGATGGCCTCGTTATCGATACATGTTGGAAGTAGGGGACTTTTTGATCAAACCATACATTTTGTAGGACAAATATTTTTTCAAATAATTTAGGTAATTATCTTGAGATTTAACAAAAAAAATCCCAGTTAGTAATACATTTTTGAGAATCATCAAATCGACATATTTTATCCTTGCTACCTCTGTTAGCTACTACAATCGAGAATTTTCCCACAGGAAATTGATGGGCGTCTTATCGAAACGAAGCTATTCACGAAGATTCAGCTTGATAGTAATCAAGTGCAAAAATGGACCATGGATCCTGGACTAGATGCTTTTTATATAATAGGATTAAAATGTTTTAGCAATTACTATAGCCTTCAATTTGCTTGTGGAGATCTGAATAAAATAATTTAAAATAAACTTATCACTGTTTGAATTCCTATTCCACAAGATGGATACACTCCAAGGCAATGTCATCAAGAAATACGAGAATTTCTTTGTCTATGGGAATGTTATTGGATACTTACTTGAAGTAATTCAATATTTAGTCTAAAGTGAAGTAAAAAAAAAAATGAAACGATGTGTTTTACCTCATGTTTGTGTTTAACGATGTGTTATTACTCAGGAATTCATTCTTGAAAAAAAAAATTCAAATTAAAAAAAGCCCAAGTCATATTAAACCATGTTTTATATTTTAGAGCTTTGAAGGAACATTTAATTAACGAAAAGGGTCCTTAATTAGAAGAGAACCGTGATGAGGGAGATTCCCTCTTAAATGATTAGTAAAGTTATCGAGTAAACAGAATGAGGGCCAAATGCAAACTGTAGCTAGCGCAAATCCTTTTATTTCCCTCACCTCAGAGGCCCTATGCTTAGAATCCGCAATTAGTTGGGGAAAAAAAATTGTTTCAATGCCATTTTTAAAATTAAACTGAACATAATATTAAAACTTAAAATAAAAATTTGAAATTAGTACATTATAAATATATTAGGAAGAAAATGGTCCGGGTGGAGGTAAAAAAATTCTCTTATATAGTGAGAACTATTTATTTTGAAGCCGACGTTTCGACCTACATTGCAGGCCTTCTTCAAGTCTGGTGAGATCAGGGGGTGACACACTGGACTGAGGGGACTGGCTAATATATATATCTATATATTAGTAACAACATAATATTAAAATCTAAAATACTTCAAATATATATAGAATAGAATAGAATAGAAAATTAACTTTATTCTGGGACAAAGTCCCTTTAGAATAACAGATATGAACAGGAATAAAAACATAATATATATATCTGGCCAGAAGGCTAAATGTTACAAATCATAAAGCGTGAAAACAAGACAGAAAACAATTTAAAAAGAAATATATAAACAAAAATAATAGTAAGTAAATAAATAGTACAGATCTTGACAGGATATTAAGCAATTACAGAGAATAGATAAATCCATAGCTTTTGAAATTGAATGCATGAGCTAGCATTCCATAATTTGTTTACATGATGTACAGCTTTTCAAAGAGCAGAATTAAAAGAACTAGATAACACAATGAGTTATTATATACATTGTATTCTAAGCAAATGACTAACCTACCTAGAGACTATCCTTTTGGGAAGCTAATAGATGTTGATACAGCAAGGATTTGAATAATGATAGAGAAGGAGTATGACGGATATTAGGGGGGATTGAGTTCCACATTGTGGTGGAGCGGGCGAGAAAGGAACGTTCGAATGCTTTAGTTCTGCGTGAACGTATATAGAGATCAGAAAGGCGGGATCTTGTTTTATGGTGTTGAACTGATGATTTGAATTGGAGGAGACTGTAGATATATGAAGGGTGTTGAGAGTGAATGGATTGGTATAAGAATGAACAGAGGAAATATTGTCTTCGGAAGGGAGGGAAAAGCCACTTTAACCCATCATAGAGGTGGGAGACGCGCGATCGCTTCGGAGTACCAAGCACAAATCTTAGAGAGCAGTTCATTATTCTCTTTAATCTGTCTTCAAGCATTTTAGAGAGGCCTCCATATACCACGCTACAATAGTCAAAGTGGGGGAAGATGAGAGAAGATACTAGAAGCTTACGGGAAGATTGTGTAAGGAGATGACGAGAACGATGGAACAACTTCAGGGAACTTATTGTCCGTCGGGATATTTGGGCGATGTGGGATTTCCAGGAAAGGTTTTGGTCGATGGTGATGCCTAGGTTTTTCACCGATGAGGTAATCGTGATAGGATTATCGTTTAGGAGTAATGTTGGGAGGGTGTGGATGGATGTAAGGAGGGAATTGGAACCTAAAACAATGGCCTGAGTTTTCAATGCGTTCAATTCCAGTTTGTTCAGCTTTGCCCAGGCACAGATCCTATCTAGGTCTTCCTGAATACTAGCGAACGCAAAAAATAGCTCGGAAGGGGGAAAGGACAGATATATTTGGAAATCGTCAGCATATAGATGATGGGAACAGTGGTGAACAGATTTAGGGAGATCATTGATATAGCAGTTGAAAAGAAGAGGAGAGATACTTGAGCCCTGTGCCACGCCTGAGGAAAGAGTGAGGAAAGAGGAAAGGGGATGATTAGGTATAGAAACTGCTTGAGATCTATCAGAGAGGAAGGATTGGAACCATCGGATGGAACTGTTAGAAAAGGACATTGATTTGAGTTTGCTAAAAAGGATAGAATGGTCCAAGGAATCAAAAGCTTTAGTAAAATCAAGAAGGATAAGGACAGTTAGTTTTTTGTCGTCCATAGCGGTATGTATGTCATTGGTGATTTTGGTAAGTGCCGATTGTGTGGAGAAACCGGGACGGAAACCAGATTGAAGTGGGTCAAGGAGGTTGGACTGTTCGAGGAAATTTGACATTTGTGACTGAACTATTCTTTCTAGAGGCTTGGAAAGGTTGGAGAGGATTGAGATTGGGCGGTAGTCTTTGAGTGAGACAGGGTTAGAGGATTTATTAATAGGATGGACTATGGCTTTTTTCCAGGAGGCTGGGAATACTCCGTTTTGGAGTGAAAAATTGTATATAAAGAGTAAGACAGGTATAATATCGATAAGGCAGGATTTTAGCAGTTTGACAGGAATCCCATCGAAGCCTATGGAGTTGGAGTGGGATTTCAGAACAGAGGAAATAATGTCGTTGGGTGAAATGTCAGCGAAGTAAAAGTTGTCAGGGTTGAAAGATGGTGGTAGGGAAAATACGGGAGAGGATGATTTAGAAGTATTAACTGAGGTGGACAAAAAATATGAGTTTATTTCATTGGGAGAGGCTGGAAAGGGCCTAGAACAAGATGAATTAAGAAGAGAAAGCTTTCGAAGGAGATGCCATTTGGATTTAGAATCGGGAGCAGATGAAAGGGCTTCGTGGAAGTATTTGGTTTTTGCCTGCCTGATTGTCGACTGTGTCAGATTGCGGAGAGCCCTAAACGCTTGATAGTCGTCAGTTAACCTTGTCCGTCTAAAGCGTCTTCGGGCCGCATCACGCTTCCTTTGAAGATCTTTAATTTTTTGACACAACCAGGGAGCAGGCTGGTGACGGAAGGTTGAGGTTTTCAGTGGGGCATGGGTGTCGAGGATATATTTGAGATTGGAAGTAAGTATGTCAACCATCGAATCAATAGAGGCACAAGAATAAATCTCTCTCCAATCCAAGGCTTCAAGAGAGGGTGAGATGTTCTCTGGGGTGAGAGCATCTAAGTTGCGAAAGGTTACGGTTTTAGGTAGTATAACAGGAGTTTGGATATTGTATGAAATATGGATGAGATCATGAGAGGACAGAAATGGAACGGGTAATTGAGAGGAAGAAAGGAGGTTCTGCCGTGAATCAATGACAAACAGGTCTAACCAGGTGTCGGATTGAAAGGTGTGATGGGTGGGAGAAAATGGGACAATGGAAAGGTGTAGAGAGTAAAAGAGATTTTCCAGGTATAGTTGATCGTAGGATTGGACAAGGAGATTGGCATTAAAATCACCGGAGATAATGATATGGTTATAGAGAGGAATGTAGTCGTAAAGGGTAGATTCAAAAATTGAATCAAGAGGGGCCAAAGGAGGGCGATATACTACGACATACAGGAGAGGGTTTGGGTTAAAAGAGATTTCAACCAGAAGGAATTCTGTGTGAGGATAACCGGTTGCGGGTGAGGAATCAAGGATACGTGATTTTAGGGAGTTGTGTACGTAAAGACCTACTCCTCCACCAGTCCGGTCTACCCGGTCGTGGCGGAGGAATGAATAGTCTGGTAAGGATATTGCAGAGGAGGGGATGTGGGGTTTTAGCCATGTTTCGGAAATTCCAATGGTATGATAAAAGTTTTGGGTAAAATATTGAAGGAATTCGTCAAAATGGGCAGGCAAGGATTGGGTGTTGACGTGACAGGATGTCAGGATACTGGACATGATGGTGAGGTAGGAGAGAAGATCTCAGTATAAGAGGATAAGATGCTGTGTGCAATTAATTTTAGCAGGTAGATTAGGTAAAAAGCTATGAAATGTTCCAGATAGTTGAAGACATGCAAGATAAAACAAAAAACAGATAAGAATATTAATAGTATAGAAATGATAATACTGTTAAAATATGTAAAAAGAGAAAATAATGAATTAATAATGAGAGAAGTAAAGTAATAGAATATATATAGCTGCTTGAACATGCACAAACTTAAAAATATAGAACATAAGATCCTAAGAACTAAAAATATGGACCAATAAAAAGAAATTAACTGTATAGAGAGGGCATGGGCAAAATCCAAAATTCCGTGGTGAGCGCCATAGGTTGTCATAGAGCTAGCGGGGAAACAAAACTTTAGTAGTCACCCGAAGACGTCTAGATCTTGGGCCTGATCTATGAAGACCACCTGGTGACCATCTTCTTTTCTACATCGCACTCTGCCCCCAGCGAACCACACATACTTTATCTTTCCCGCTGCCTTCTTCTGACGGGCTAACCAGTAGAGGTGCTTGTTAGCTTTTGTCATCTCCTCGCTCAGATAGATGCGGTGGCAGTCATTTTCCTGCCAACCTAAATCTCGCGTAGAGAAATCTCTTTTGACTTTTCTTTTATGTATCAAGTCATCCCTCACTGATTTCCTCACGAAGCGTGCTATGATAGGTGGGGGTCGCGGGTCATCATTTCTTGCTCTCCGTCGTTGCACTGTGTCCAGGTCCTCTAGATTTAATTTTATGCCTAGGCCCGCACCGATACTAGTTAATAGGCCGGAAGGGGTCTCACCGGCTCGGACTGGGATCCCCCGGATCTCCAGGGAGTTAGATAACAGGCCCTGCTCACTTTTGTTCACCCGCACTTCGAGATCTCCTACCCGGGCCTTTAGAGCTTTATTTTCCGCCAATATCTCTTCTATAAATTTTGATTGGCCCTCTAGATGTTTTTCTATTGTGGTTAGTTTATCACTAAACTCAAAGGTGAGGTCCCCTTGTTTATCAATGGCTGTTTTGATATTTTTAATTTCATCTTTAATACTTGTGTCAATTTGTTTCACGGCCGTTAGAACATCTGATAATGAGAGTTCAGCTTTAAGTTTTTCTCCCGTCGCCGTATTCTTTTTCGCCTGGTCACATTGAGAACATAACCACAGATTTTTTTTGACAGATTTAAGGGCCTCTAAATCTTTATCAGTGAGATTAATGCATCGCCCGTGAAATATGAGATTGCATTTAGAGCAACTTATATTGATTTTGTCATCTCGGGTAATGACGCTATTGCAAATAGTGCAGTGAACCATAATGGATAAGAAAGAGTAAAAGTAATTACGTAAGTAAATAAATAACTCACAGTTGTTTGTAAGTTCGGGATAATGCCTAATGCTGTTGGTATTAGGACCGAATGCTTCACCGTCTTCAAGGTCGTCGAACTTAGCTTAATTTATCGAATGAAAATCTTCTCTCTGCTTTTTTTGAATAAGTTTATAGTATAATAAATAATAAATATATAGAGAGAAGAAAAGAGACAAAACTAAAAACAACACTACAAAAACACGGAACAAAGAGCAGAAGAAATTAGGAGATTTAACGATGCGTACAGGACGGTGTCTCTGGCCAGACTATTATATATTATATATTAACACAGTTATATATATGACACAGTTAGTCATGGTCAGTTACTTTCTGTCCGATCAGCCTCTCCTATTGGTCTGTTTTCTCATAGCCCTGAAGATGACCTACATAGTAGGTCGAAACGTCGGCACTTAAAATAAAATAGTTTCACCTATTTTTGCGTGTTTTCTTGACTGCACCCCCAACTAATTACATCCTATTATATTATTTATGGTTCTTTTTGATTATTTAAACATTTTTAAATATCTATATATATATTTTTTAAGAGAAAAGATTATGTCTTGGCCGGAATTCGAACTCGGGTCCGAATAGTTCTGTGGGTAGAGCACCGCAGCAGAGATACGAGCGATCCGGGTTCGAATCCCGGCTAAGACATAATGTCTCTTAAAATGCAAAAAAAAACAACTATTTATATATGAAAGATTTAAGGAAGGTCAGTGTTTATATAGAAACCAACTGATTAAACTAAGATATCATTTCGCTATCTAAGGCCGAATCGAGTCAAATCTATCTAAAGCTGACTAGACAATTTTACTAATCCGAGATAAGGCACGCTCTGGTTTAATAACGAAGATAATTAAGAAACCGTCGGATATCTATGCAGCAATATTCTAGTTCTTGTTTCTGATAGACATCTAGATAATATCAGCAGATCCGGTGTAGACTATTCAGAACGAATCGCTCATCATCGCGATATTCATGTAAATAAAGACATTAAGAGTTGTCAAAACAGTATTGTCGATTGTCGTAAAGGGCAGGGGATTTCTCTGTATTAACTCATAAATAAGCAACGGTTTGAAACAGCTTCCTTCTTATCCAATAAGAAATACAGGGGCCTAAATCGTGGGAAGTTCGAGTCTAAGGATGAGTAATGAATGTGACACCAAACTTTAATTTATATGCAGATCCAATACCAGTATGTTTATATATAACCTCTACGGATATGGGAATATGCTTGGAAACTGTAAATATGCGATGTGTAGGATGGGTACAGGTTGTCGACCAGTGAATCACACAACGCCAGATATCTCCAACACCTTATATAATAATTAAATATTTTTATGTTGTTTATGATTAGAAAATTATAATAACTTATATAATAATGTTTACCACCTTGATCACGGCTGCTTTTAAAATTCTTGTAAACATATTGGACAAGGAATAATCAGTTAATATTGTAATAGTAAATCACGTTATCTGAAGTGCACTATCCTAGTTATATCATTGGGAAACATATTCAAACTCTACAACTGCGTTAAGCATTAATAAACTGCTTTATTTTTTAAATATTTTTTTATTTTGAAAAGATTTGTCCTGGTCGGGATTCGCACCCGGGTCCTCCGCATCTCGAATGCAATAATTCTAGCAATTATCATTACTCTTTTTTTTAGGAAGAATGGGAATATACGATCGGTGAAGAGACTGGATTTTGTCTGGCTTGGTGATGTGGCCTGGTAGCTTAGTTGGAAGAGTACCGCACTAGAGAAGCGGGGGAACCGGGTTCGAATCCTGGCCAGGACAAATCTTTTCTCTTCAAAATAAAAAATATTTAAATAATCACCATCAAATAACAATAAATAAAAATAATTTATATTTATAAAAATTATAAATATTAATTAATATCTTACGTATACTAATATGTGTATATGTTATACTGATAATAATTTAATATGTAATTACTAATGTGTAATTAGTCTGCCAAATAATAGAATCAGTTGAAGGAGATGTAATTTATAAGATGTATAGAAAATTAATAAGTGAGGAGGAAGGAACGCCTACAATTTTGGGAATAGCAGCCTTAAATTCCCACTAGCCAATAATTCAACCGAAATAAAACAGATGAAATATAAGGCAAAAATGAAGGAGGAAAATGAACGGGAAAGAATCCACAGAAATTGTATACACGTGTGTAATAACGTGTGTGTGTGTAACACGTGTGTAGTGGATTAAGAAGTAACATTAAATGCACCCTTGAGATATGATAATTGTGATTTGCTCCGAGAATTCTACCATTTAACTTTATTTAACATCGTCGGAGGTAGAACGCTGATTAAATTTTCCTTAAGCGGATGTCTTACATTTAGTATATTTTCTGTGAATAGAAATATTTTATAATGCAGGCGTATGGTTTTTAATAAGGTGAGACAAAAGCTTCATGTATCGCCTTTTAGTACACAGAAAGGAGTTATGATACTTAAATATCTAGTCTCCTAAATAACTCACCAACGCTAGGAAAAAATATTAATATTAAAAAGAAATTCTCGAAGGAATGAATTAAAATTTTAAGAAAAAAAATGTTGAAATGGAGTGCATGCGTTTTAGATAAAATCGATATGTTTTGGAAATGTAGTCGATTAAATTTATATATTTTTTGTTAAATTTTCATTCAGAATAATACAACCCGTATTGAAAAACTTATTGTTTTTTCCAAATTTAGTCGCCTATCAGCATTACTCATTCAACAATGTTTGGATTTTTTCAAAAAGAATAACGAATAATTCTTAGGCTGAAAATACGAAGCTCTAATTTTAAAGAAAACTTCTGAAAAAAATGGCAGCAGTTTAGATTAATTTCGCTATCACAAAAATAAATTACATAATATTTCATGTGCATTGTCTGGTGTACTATGTGCAATATATTGTTTGTTCATGTAACGTCACTATATGCTCATATGGCTAATCGGACGATGCTACATTGTAGTCATGGGAAGATACTGGATTTTTCTGTATCTGAATACAAGTGATACGGATACTTTTCTGTATCCGATACTTTTACTTGATATTTGTGTAGTTGAATACAGTTATCCCGCGTCTTACTCTTCTAATACGCTACACAGAAGCCTTCTTGGGGCATCAGTTTTTTTTATATCATTTTTAAAGGTAAAAAAGTTAGTCGTCGAAAAAGTAACCTGCACAAGGCATCAAATGATTAAAATCATGTTTTTTATTGGTTAATTATTTTTTGAAAGTTATGGAATTGAACAAAAAATATAGATTTTAACCCTAACTCAAAATTTTGCTATCCACGTCTTCTTCAAAATGATGTAAAATTTGTTACTGTTGAAAGTAAAAAATTGGAGACAAAATTTATTTATTTAAATATGTATAAGTATGTGTATATATATATATATATATATATATATATATATATATATATATATATATATATATAATGTTTAAGAACCATAATTCATTAAATCTCACAATTTGATTCACAAAGTAGATGCAAAAAAATAATATACCAGTTTTAAATCGTATGTTATAGTAATAAATAGCATGAGGCAGTGAATATATCCGTGAATACTGAATAGCTGATGCTTCTAATGTAAATTCAACCAAGGTCTTGAATACAGCTCTCATATCTATTTGGTCTAGCAGGTAGCAGGTGCGGGAGTAAAGATTGTAGTGGATACGCCAATCCTCGCGGCGCGTCGTGGATACTGAATAGTGAATGCTACTAGTCAGTGTCCACTACTAGAGAGCTAGAGAGAGGTGGGGTGACCTTGGTAGGACCTCCCACCCCATTGCTATGACTCGCGAGTCAGGTATTCATCCGTACCCATACATTTCGACTGTATCCGATCCTTGTATATTAAGGACGGCATATCCAAGGATTTTTACTCCCGTTATTAAAATTCTGCCACGCTACAAACCCGCGATCTTGGGCTTAGTAGTTAGTTATGTTAACCAAGTTAGTTTTTTTTATTTTCAACTAATACTAGAGATAGAAATAATTCCCGGTAGTAGGGATAGTTAAGTGGGTGGCCTGTATAATAAAAATAATATTTTTATGTAAAAAGAAAAGATATGTCCAGGACCGGGACTCGAACTTCCAGATCGTCGTCCAGATCGCTAGTCTGGAGCTCTACCAATTGAGCTATCCTGGCTACATCAGGCTCGTTCCCCAGTCATGGTCATATCCCTTCTCTTCACTGATCTTTGAACATTTGTTTAATTTTGATCTTGTTGACATACGTCATTATAATTATTATAATTTATTTCATTATATTAGTTATTGATTTTATTAAATTATTTAAAAAATTTAATAAAATCAATAACTAATATAATGAAATGTATAAAAATAATAATTTAACAAAAATAAAACTCTGCACCACTATAACCCATTATGGGTCTTTAGTTTTGTTCTTGATAAGGACCGAAGTGTTTTAGGCCAGGAGTTGTGCACGGACGTGATTTTACTACACATCACGGTCAACCTCAAAGTTTTCCATACATTATAAATCCTTGATATGCCCCAGAAGTGCCTTCCCCTCCTACCCGGTTCATCCAGAGTTGATAACAGACTAAATAATAATCTCGAACCCGGAACAGAAATATCGTTCACCACATATATGTTAAAACTTCAATCAAATTGAGTTTATAGACCAGCCATTTATTTATCATTCTCATAAATTTAATTACCAAATAAGTAGTTTAAAAAAACCTGTACCACTACAACCCATTAGGGGTATTGTGTTCAGTACATGATAGAGACTATACTATTTCTAGGATAGTCAATGAGGAATTTTGCGAACTCCAAATAAATAAAAACGTTATGAAAAATATAAAACTATTATACACCGTTTTAAATTTGCATAAGCCCAAGCAACTGGAGCATATTTTGTAAAACAAAAATGGATATCATCGGAGCTAGGTAAAAGTAAAATTATAATTAATATTTATTATTTATAAAATAATGCAAAAATCCTCAAAGAGTTATTTCATTTCAATAATACATTAAGCAGTTCTGAGACTACAATTGTAACAAAAGGTTAGGTAAGTTGTATTTTTTTGGAGGACATAAGATTAAAATTTTTGAGGTTTTTAATGCTCATTTTTACTGCTTTTCACTGCACTTTTGGGGTTTTTTGTAGCCCGGTTGTTGCTTGTTGCACGAAAATCCGGTCTCTGGTCTTTGCCTTTTTATTTAAAAAACAAAAACAGTTTAGATCTTTAGGGAATAATATTATTAAAAAAGGAAGAATAGTCATTCAACTGTCTGGTAAAATATACATCTTTAATTCATTTTAACAATTGGTTACATCAAGAAAAACTAACTATTAACATAATTCCTAGGAAATATAGATAACAAATCACCACTCTTGATATTAATTTGCATGCAGGTAGAGTTCAAGCATCTGATAAATAAAGATAACGAAATTCCTTTTTATTTTATTTTTTTGTTTTTGTTAATTTCCGCAGTCGTTTCTTCATGGCGAGTTTCTCACAGGAAGGAACAATGAACTCACTGTAAGAAAACTATTCCAGGAAAGAGATGAATAGATGGAAATTACTTTTGTAATTAGTAGCTTCTAGGTTTAATTGCAGTGAATATGCCTTAGAAAATGAAAAGCTAGAATTATCTCATCTGGAAAGCTAGAATAATGAATGAAAACTCTTTTTAAAAACTATATGAGCATTATGTATATATAAATGAGCATTCCAAAATTTATGAAATACAAATTTAAACACACACCATTAGTGTGTGAAAATCATATAATTTTTAATAATAGAAAGAAAACACAGAAAAAGAATGTCACCACAAGAGTCAACAGTTTTATTCTAAACATTGGAAAGTTTTAATAAAACAATCAACGAGATCTTGATTTTTCATTGCCTTTATAGGAATTTAATGTAATATGATCAATAAATATTTAAGTTCGGGTGGAAAATAGTTAAATATACTAATGATGGATTGAATTAGCCAAAGGTGCTGTCAATGATAACACATAATAAGCTTAACTTATTTTATTGTAGCAAAGTTTCAGTTTAAGATCTAGGGCTTCTTCAGGTCAATGAAAGAAGAAAATATTTAGAAATTTTTTTAATGATAAATATTTATGAAATATTTAGGATTATTTTAAAGTTAATTGAAAAGAGACACACAATTATCTTACTTAATATCCTTAATTACTGAAGAATATAAATAAATATTAATACAATCACTATAATAATTATTCTCAACCAATATTAAATCTATGATTGAATACTGGATTGGCAATAATTCTTCAATCAGCTAATTGAGACAATACTTAATCAAGTAATTATTTATTTGTATTTATTATACACAAAATTTATGACATGTGTTCATTATATTACAATTATTTAGAGATGATTATAACTGTGCTGTTTTAAGCCATATGCTGTATATAATTAGTGCAGACTAGAGATAGTCCAACGGGAGTTGAATACAAACTAGCCTAAAGAAGTAATCAGATGTGGCTGTATGGAACATACCAATGCCATCCCTATTGGGGAAAAAGGAAAAAATAAAGAAGTAATTTCACATACTTAAGCATATACAGGAGATCAAGAATATTTTGCTTTCAGAGAAAATTATAATTTTTACAACTTATCTGTTCTGGGAGAACGGGTTGCTCAGTGGCAAAGCGTTGAATTCCTATGCTGAAGATCGTAACTGCTTATCCTCCCTGGGCTAAGGCAGTCTCTATAAAGTGAGTAATCTTAATTTAGGAGAAAACCTGGAGGTTTAGCGTGATCTCAGACACCACCGGGCACAACCATTGTCTCTACCTTGTACAAAACCCGAGACCTTTAACGGGTTGTAGTGGTATAAGTTTTTTATTGCAGGTCTGATTATGTCGGCATTGGCGAAATATTACTTCGTTACTTAAGGGAGCGGAGTAGCTCAGTGGTAAAGCACTGAGCTGCTGACTTTTATTTAGTCTGTTAGCGGTTGGAGATGGACCACATGGGATCTAGGATCCTCCTGGGGCTCACGCAGTCTCTATGGTGATTTGATCAGGGATTGTGATTTAGGACAAATCACCTTTCTGCACAACCGTTGTCTTTGAAACAGTACAGTCACTACCATGAACTGAACCCCAGACCAGTCCACGGGTTTTAGTGGTACAGGTTACTTAAGAGACTGATGGCTTTGTTCGAAATATTTTTTCATTAATTTTTGAAGACAAATACGTCTTATACGTATTATCTACAATACGTTTTATCTAACTTTAAATCTGAAGACTTTAAGCCATTAGTAAAATAATGATATGTAATAATAAAAATTAAAGTAGACATTTGAATCAATTGTATAATTAAACTTGAAGCACTTTAAGCAATCCTATATTAAGATCCCTATCTTTTCTCTTTTCAGCTGTTTATATACAATATATGAGCCGTGGAGATGCAAAAGGGAGTAAATCCAAATTTGAAAATTTTTCAGGAAACACAAAAATATGCATAATTCAGGTTATTATTTATTTGAGACAATTATTTTTGGATCAAAAGTTTTCAAACCATATCAGAAACACATCTGTACAATATCGTTTAGATTTTCAAAATTCCAAATTTTTAAGACATTTAAATAAATTGGATTTATCCCAATCTGTAAGGGAAAATTTTAAAAAGTCAATAAACTAGGAAATAGAGCTCATGACGATTAACTCATTATAATTTTTTAATAATTTAACAATGAACATTTGTAGGTAAGCGGCAATTATTGTAGCAAGCGGCTATTTTGAGAAACAAGGATTTATCTTCTTCTGCATCTCAACCCAAACTTTGAACGAAAAATTAGATTGGACTAAGCAAGGTTTGAATGGTGGACTATGTATCACCGTATAGAGGATGCTAACTTTGTGAAAAAACATTAAACAAATTATGGATTTACCCCTTTTTGCAACTCCACGCCTCACATAATATATACCACTCCAAGTGTTCATGTATTACCTTTTTTTGCCCTAGTTTTTTTTTTGAGCGTCTTGGAGTGAGGTTGTAGTCTGTGATTAATGAGTCTATTTGGTCTGCGATGTGTAATACATTTGTCCTTCATTTTTATATGTAATACATGTGAATTTATTTCTGTGTATGTCCTAATGATGTCTGAATTGGCAAGCATTTACGGGTTAGTTTTTTTAGAATATTTTGGAAACATAAGGATTCGTTTTTAGGATTTTAGTAATTATTTTATGTCTCTAACTGAGTTTTTGCTCATTTTTATTAAAAGTAATATAGCAATCTTTGACACGAAAACCTCGTTTACACAAAATAATGGCAACCAGAAGAGACAGAGGAAGCACAAATCACGAACGGGTCGTGACTGGTGCTATCTGCCGGCGATACGTTGAAATTGGAGCAATCGATTGTCGAATAGCAGCCGGAAGACGCGAGGCAGCGCTAGATTTATGGCTTCACTTCCGGTCGGCAACGTAGAATTGAGGATGTAAATTAGTTATGGGTCCAAAACAAGTCTTTTTTATCAATATTCAACTTTATTGCAAATTAATCAATTTTAAGCAATTCCCAGTTTTGATGAAAAGTTTCGGTGACCATTTTCACACGGTCCGATAAATCGAATGACGGTCAGATATCCGAATTATCGATTGTCGGGAAAGTCGAATCCAATTCCAAAAACCAACGGGACTGTGTGTAAGCGCTCAGAGAAGGAATAAGTTATCCAAATCAACTGTCATTATCAATTACTAAAAAAATTAAAAAACCTATACCACTACAACCAATGGAGGGTCTTGGGTTCAGTATGCGGTAGAGACCGTACTGTTTCTAGGGCAACGATTGTGCAGGGACGTGATTTGTCCGAGATCACGCTCAACCGCCAGGTTTTCCCCTAATTAAGGGTACCCACTTTATGGAGGATGGATGATGGGTCTCCAGATCCCACAGTGACCATCCCTGGACGTAAACAGATAAAATAAACTATCTATTACAGCCGGATTTGAACCCAGAACCCGGCTCTCTTAGACATTGATGAAAATAGTTGACAAAAAGTTTGTTATAGATCAATTTAGAAAATTTAATAATAAATCCAGGAGAAAAAAGAACAGATAAATAAAAGAAATCGAGTAATTTACATAGAAATTTTATTTCAGAAAAAAAAAATATATTTTTTTTTTATTCAATTTAATGATATTTACAACTATAATGCTATTATAACAAGTAAATGTGCTAATATGTACAATATGACATGAAAAACACTTGTGGAGAAACTACCCATCGGTAGCACTAAGTTCTATGATGATCTCGAGGCCATCTTCTTTTCAGACGCCTCGGAGGGTTATCAGGAATAGTATGGGAAGCAAGTTGAGAGACTGGCCGGTTCTAGGTGTGTATGGAGCTTGTCATGAAAGGATAGGTATCTAGTTTGGGCCAAATCAGTAACATATGGGATATTAAGATCATGATGGATGAATTTGTTTGTGAAATAATAAGGAGCATTTAGGATTTTACGAAGGACTTTGGATTGTAAGGATTGGATACGAGATAAATTGGATGGTTTAGTAGAGATACGAACCCAAAGCTCAACTTCGTATGTCCAAATAGGTCTGATAACTGTCATGTAAATGAGTCTTTTGTAATTAATTGGGAGCTTAGAGCGTTTGTCCAGTAAATGTTGAATTAGGCGAAAACGTCGAGCAGTTTCTTGTCTTTTCAGTCTTGTATGAGGATTCCAAGTGAGACGTTTGTCCAGATGGAGTCCTAGGTAACTTATCTGTTCGACAGGGTTCAGTGGAGTACTCATTAATGGATACAGTAGGGCAGGAATTCGTAGGTTTACGACGAAGGGTGAAGGTAATTTGATGGGATTTGTTAGGATTTATTTTAATCCTCCAATTTTGACACCATTCTTGAAGGTTTGAGATATGGGATTGAAGAGATTGGGATGCAACCAATGGATCCTTATTTACTGATAACACACATGTGTCATAAGGCGTACGTAGTGAGGACAGTGCTTGGATGGGTTGGGATGTCAGCTGTATATATCGTGTATAGGATGGGGCCCAGGATACTACCTTGAGGAACACCGGCAGACTGGGTGAAGAGGGAAGAGTAGGAAAAATTATGGTTTACTTTAAAGGTTCTATTACTAAGGTGGGAACTGATAATAAGGAAGTAAGTAGAAGGTAAGAGTTTACGGAGTTTGTACAGTAGTCCTGGATGCCAGACTCGATCAAAAGCCTGCTCTACATCGAGAAAAGCTCCCGTGCAGTACATTCCCCGCTCTAATGCGGATGAGGCAACGTCCACCACACGATGGCATTGCTGGATGGTGGAGTGTGATGTTCGGAAACCAAATTGGTGATCTGGGATTATTTGGTTGGATTATATGATAGGATGAAGACGTTTCAGAATGAGTTTTTTCAAGTATTTTGCCCATTATTGGGCAGGAGAAATATAGGACGGTAAGAAGATGGAAGTTTTTTAGGTTTTGGAATCATCTTAACTATGGATAATTTCCAGGAATCAGGAAAGTATGTGGTGCGGAGTACGGCATTGTATATATATGTAAGGAGTAGGATCGCTTTCCGAGGAAGGCGTTTCAGAATGTGGGGTGTGATTAGGTCGTGTTATATGAAAAATATGTTCCCTATTTTTAGTTTGAGATTATTGTTTGGTTTTTTCACGATTATCTTAAAAAATCATTAAAAAAATCAGAATCATTGAATCTCAATTGAAAATCATAGGCCACATAAAGAGGGCGAATGGCAAAAGTGTGCATTAAACGATATGTTTTTAAGAGTGAGAATGGTGTGTTGATGGGAGCATAGGTTCAGTGCCTGATAGCAGTGGGAGACCTCTGCTACTCATGCAATATTCATCATTTAAACATTACGAATCAATCATACAAAATTCAAGTCTGGACTTTTTGCAGTAGGTGGAAAATCGTTTCTACCGCTACACTGCATTTATTATCATTCCCACTCTAGTCCAATTTTTTCTCTCGATAATTTGATAAAAAAGACTAACTAATGACCAAATACATTGAGAATTAAAAGCTATAACATATGGAATTAAATCTAAAAATATGACAGGAAAACATATGATCGAAGTTATAGTGAAACAGGTTAGTTTTATGTGTCACTAAATTAGCTTCAATTAATGTTTAATACTTAATATTTATTTAAAAAAAAGTGTTGTATTCTGATCGTACAGATTAGATTTAAGACTAAGGTGATAAAAGTGCGGGTTTAATCGCCAGCCATGGGCGAAGCGTCTACTTCTTCGCAGGCGGTAAGTGAAATGGAATCGGACAACATTAATTTAAGTTCAAATAATAACAATACTGGTTCCTGGGAGCTTGTTACTGGTCGAAAACGACCTTTACCAATTGAACCGGACCTTACAAGACAGAAACGACAAACGCCAATACCGACACACAATAAATTTCAAGCCCTAACCTCAACACCGGACGAACCATCAGAAAATAGCACAAAACCAGTCCTAAATCAGAAACCGCCCCCAATTTATATTAATGGTGTAGAAAATTTCTCTGCACTAGTTACATTCCTCGAAGAAAAAGCCGGACCAAATACTTTTACAGTGAAATCTACACTGAAAGGTGTAACTGTGTATCCAGATACACCTGAAACGTATCGAAAATAAATGCAAGTCTGAGAAGAGAGGGGGCGGATTTTCATACTTTCCAGCTCCCACAGGACAGATGCCCGAGGATAGTAATTAAGGGCCTTCATCACACTACACCGATTTGCATCATCAAGGAGGCACTGAAACAGAAAGGTTACGAAGCTTCAAACGTAACCAACGTTATATCCAGATTCAAAACACCTCTCCCAATGTTCTTTGTGGACATTACCAAAGAGAATGTTTATGAAATAAAATCGATTTATTATACAAAAATAAATATCGAGGAACCGCGAAAAAAAAAAGACATCCCGCAATGTCTAAGGTGTCAGCAGTATGGTCACACCAGAGGTTACTGTAACCACCCACCAAGGTGTGTAAGGTGTGGCGGGCATCATGATAGCAGCTCATGTACAAAAACTAGAGAAACCTCTGCTACCTGTGCCAATTGTGGCGGCCAACACCCTGCCAACTATAAAGGTTGCCAAACATTGAAGAACCTCAGGGTTCAGCGTAGCTCAAGGAATTACCACCGCCGACCTACACCACCTCAACAAATTCAGTTACCACCGGACCCACAGGAATTCCCAGCTCTACGACAACGTTCACAGCACCATCGTCAAGGACAACCGCAGAACGACGTCGGATATCAGCAGATACCAAGGAGTCAATCTGCAACGAAGTCGACACCACAACAACATCATGCTCCAACAGGTATGATGGATAACAGTACTCAGCCGGTACCCCCAATTGATAATGCTCCTCCTCAACTTTTTCAAATTTTAAATGGCCTAAATAACCTTATCCACCCTCTTTTTATTCTCCTCCAACAACTAACTCAAGTCACACAAGCCTGGAGCAATAGCCATGCCCCCTAATTTTGCAACAGCTGGCTCCTTGTCAATTCTCCTATGGAACGCTAACGGACTGATGCAACACCGGACGGAACTTGATTTATATTTACATGAAAAAAGGACAGACATAGCACTTATCACTGAAACACATCTTACACCACGATCTAAAATATTTATCCCAGACTATACTATTTACAGGACTGATCACCCAGACAAAACGGCACACGGAGGCACCGCCATTATCATCAAATCGTCATTAAAACACAATCCTATTCACTTACCCATCACACCACACTTACAGTCTACTGGCATCACATTACATACAAAACATAAAAACATAACGGTTGCTGCTGTGTATTGCCCCCCTAGGTACAAGCTTACATCTTCGATGTTTTCTGAGTTCTTTAAACGTTTAGGTCGATCTTTTATCGCAGGTGGTGATTTCAACGCGAAACACCAATGCTGGGGTTCAAGATTGTGTACCCCAAGAGGTAGGAACTTGTGGTATGCTCTTCATGAACTTGCATTAGATACTTCAACTCCTAATTCTCCCACTTACTGGCCTACTTCTAGACGTAAAACCCCGGACTTACTGGACTTTTTTATTACAAAAGGACTTAGAACAGTATACAAGACTGTAAATACGAGTTCTGACCTCTGCTCTGATCATTCTCTAGTCCAGATGACCCTATGCGAAGAACCTTCTGAGGCACAAAAAAGGCCTGCGCTCACACAGGATATAACTGATTGGGGATTATATAGATCTTACCTTAACTCTGACCTCACAATTCCTGTTTCAATAAAAAACGAGACAGAACTAGAGGAAGCAGTGGAGATGTTCACTAGAAGTATACAAGAAGCAGCGTGGTCAGCATCAAAACCCAGGTGCAGGAAATCAGATAACTTACCAAGCTACCCACAGTATATTAGAGATCTGATCAGAGCCAAGAGAAGAGCTCGTAAAAATTGGCAAACCAACAGACAACCTTCAGATAGACGGACATTTAATAAACTAAATAATGAACTGAAACGCCAAATTAGCAAATTTAACAGGTCAAACTATGACAACTACATTAAATCCCTTTCGACTGACGATGGAAGTTTATGGAAGCATACCAAAAGACTCTTAAAACATCGTGAGATGTCAGCACCTCTTAGAAAAGAAGATGGCTCTTGGGTTGTGTCGGACGAGGAAAAATCCGAGCTCTTTGCCGACCATCTTTCTTCCGTATTTACCCCACATACTGACTTTATAAACACAGAACACGAAAACTTGGTAAATAACACACTTGACATTCCATTACAACTAACACTGCCACCGCCCTCATTCACTCCCACAGAAGTAGCAGAAATAATTAGACACTTACCAAAAAGAAAAGCCCCCGGCTATGACTTAATAAATGCTGAGGTGCTCCAGCAAATGCCTAGGAAAGCTCTAGTGTTTTTAACGACAATCTACAACTCAATACTTAGAACTACAAAATTCCCTATACAGTGGAAATACTCTTTTGTAACCATGATTAAAAAACAAGATAAAGATATTAGCAGCCCTTCCTCGTACAGACCTATTAGTTTACTCTCCATTTGTTCAAAAATTTTTGAAAAATTACTTTATCCCCGATTATTAAAGTTACTGACAGACAAAAATATAATCCCTCACCATCAATTCGGTTTTCGGAAATCACACTCAACAACTCAACAATTACACAGAGTAACTGACTACATATCGACAGCACTAGAGCAGAAGTTATATGCAACTGGAGTGTTTCTGGATGTCGCCCAAGCATTCGACAAGGTCTGGCACCAGGGGCTTCTCTTTAAACTCAAGACTGTATTACCACACACTTATTATCTGATTCTTCACTCATTCCTTGCAGACAGATTTTTCTCAGTCCGGCAGGGCTCAGAGCTATCTTCAATAAGACCGATCTTAGCCGGCGTGCCTCAGGGATCAATACTTGCACCGCTGTTGTACATAACATATACACACGATATTCCACTAAGTACTGACAGCAACCTACGCTGACGACACTGCCATAATCACCAAACATCAAGACGCGACGCAAGCCTCACTAAACTTACAACATAACTTACAAAAGTTGAGTGAGTGGTGCCAACTATAGAAAATTAGACTGAACCATGAAAAGTCACAGCACATCACTTTTACTCTTCGACGTGAAACATGCCCTCCCATTTACCTTAACAACTCACCCATCCCGCAGACAGACAAAGTACAATACCTTGGACTAACGTTTGATAGGAGAATGACATGGGGTCCTCACGTTAAGATGAAACGCCAATCACTGAACCATAAGCTCAATTTAATGTACTCACTATTCAGGAAAACCTCCAAATTAGACATAAGACAGAAACTAAACACGTACACTTACCTACTAAAACCAGTTTGGACATATGCATTACAAATTTACGGGATCGCTAAACAGACTCACAGAAAACGACTGCAGACTTTTCAATCAAAAGTACTAAGACTTATCACCAAAGCACCATGGTACGTCAATAACAAAACTCTGCATACTGACTTAAAAATACCAACGGTTGACGAACACATACGAACATACTACAAACGCTTTCAAGAAAAACTACACGGACATCCAAACCCATTAATAGAACGAACGGCCTCTACTCTCATGCCTGACAACACTAAGAGGAGGTTAAAAAGAACGTGGATGAGGGATTTGTTATAAAGGAAATTGAATCAAGCCAAGGGAGAGGTACCGCTGGGTACTGTTCTTCTTCATGCCTTTCAAGTCATTGTATCATGTTTGTTTTGTTTTTGTTTTTTTTTGTTTTGTTTTTTAGTGTCAGACTATCTGCTGATTGTCACTGTTTTGTATTTGACAGGTGTAGATAAAAATATAAAGAGATAAAAAAAAAAAAAAAATATGACATATTATAATTTTCTTAGAGATAGAATTGGCTATTAAGAAATTGGTCAATTGCAGTAGTTTTTTTCGATGGAAAAAATGTATGTAGTCAAATTTGAATAAAACAAAATTGTGTTACCAGTGTCAGCATGTAAAGCGCTGAGATGCTAAACCGAAGGCTTCGGATCGAATCCGGCTGTGGAAGATAAGTTATTTAATTTGTTAACAGCCAAGGATGGGCCCTCTGGTATCTTCAATACCTTTCGGGGCTACTCAGCCTCTATAATGTTGGTATTCTAAATTAGGAGAAGATCTGGCGGTCGGACGTGATCTCGGACAAATAAACTTTCTGCTCAAATATTGTCCTAGAAACAGCACAATATCTACTATGTAATTGAACCCAAGGCTCAACATGACTCGTACAGATACAGGTTTTTTTCAGATACCTGAATAAAAAAAAATCCATATACATGAGATTTAAACGAAACAATCAACTAATCGATTCTATTGAAACAAATCACCAATCATCACATTAACAGAGGTCACGCGTGTTTTGAAAGCACGTGATGGGATCGTTTGGCCTTATTACGATGATCTGGATCCAGGTTAGTCATTAATCGCATAGACCTCCATGCAAAGGTTATTTCGGCAAACCAAAATTAATGATAGCAGTAATATTTGTGCAATGAGCGAGCTGGTTATTGGTGTCTAGACAGTCTTGTTAACTACGGTAATGGGGCATCATTATGACTTATAAGTGTGTAAAATGTTTTAAAAATGAATTTTTTTTAGATCTATTAACAATTGATTCGGGTTTTTCCAATATGAAAAATAACAATTCGAATATGAATTATATTTAATAAGCACTGATCCTATGGGTAGACGTCTGGAGGGATAGACTGAAACATGAGTGGTAGGATCATACTAACGTAAATCTGGGTTCATTTGGGTATTTACTATAGGTCGAAAGTGGGGTTGTTTCTAGGAAGATTAGTGATATTAAGATCGAAACTATTATAAGTATTAGAATTAAAAGAAAGTTTATCTAGAAAATTCTATATTGATCTTCCCATCTTGATTGAACTATAATGTTTTGTAATCAGAGATTGCAAAACAAACGAATTAATTAAAAACCATGTAGGATGGAAATAATTGGTAATTAATTGGGGGTGGAGTCAATGTAAACAACTAATAAGTGAGACTTATTTATTGATAGTGCCGACGTTTCGACCTACTTTGGAGGTCATCTTCACGGCTATGAGAGAAAACAGACAAAAAAATAAACTATAAAAAAACATTACAGTACCAAGAAATGTAAAGAGAAAGAAAAAGAAAAGGTAAACAGAAAGATATAAAATGAAAAGTTTAAATATAAAAAATGAGATATTTTATATAAATGAAAAGTATAATAAATATAAATGTAAGTAATAAGTATAATAAGTAAAATGAAAAGTGTAAATATAAAAAATCAGGTATAGATCCGGCACCTGTCTTCTTTGATTTTTTTATCTTACCAACTTCTTGATTGTAGGTACACCTAATATTTTTAATTTTTTGTTATAGTTCGGTAATACCAAAATTTTCTTTTGCCATATATCTTACGATTTCTTCGTTCATTCCTCTATTTCTATAATTAGGACTCGTTATGTTCCATATACACTCATATTCCTTATACAGTGGCATTAATTTTACAGTCTCTTGTACCGTCCACTTGATTTTCACACGGAGTAAAAGCAAAATTTTATATTAAACTTAAAATAATTAGAAGAATTAGGATTTTTATATTAAAGAAGAACTAGAATTTGTATATTGAACTTAGAATAATTAAGAACATAAGCACATAAGCAGCTAGACAAAGACACACTGTTCTCTGCTAAAACCAAACTTGTGTTTGTTTATTTTTTATAATTTATTAGTTAGTTGTTTTAATTTTCATATATTTATTTTGAAGAGAAAAGATATGCCCCCCGGCCGGAATTCGAACCCGGATTCTCTGTCCTACTGTGACAGGACTCTACCAACTAAGCTACCGGAGTTGATACCAGCCGGGGACAAATCTTTTCTCTAATCTGATCCCATGTCCCCGTGTTCTCGCAAGTTTTGCGACGGTTGAACGGTTCTTTGAACATTACTTTAATTTTAGGAACTTGTTGACACGTCATATTACTATTTATAATTTATCAGTTTGTTGTTTTAATTTTAAATATATTTATTTTGAAGGGAAAAGATATGCTCTGGTCGGGATTCGAACCCCGGTTCTCTGTCTTACCGTGACAGGACTCTACCAACTAAGCAACCGGAGTTGATACCAGCCCGTGTGTTTGTTTTGTTTGTGTTTATTTACATTGGTATAGCCAACAAACAAACCCGTAGAGTAGAGTAAGATTGTGGAAGTGGGGGTAGGATGGTATAGTGTACTATTCCACAGGTGCTACCCACGTATATATATACTTACTCTGCCATGGACTATCTAGTACTAAGTAGTACTCTACTGTCACTTGCACAACCTGTTTACATTATTCTAGTAGGGAAATAATAAGCACTCTACCAGGCAACTCTACTGCTAATTATACCAATGTAAACCCAGGCTTTAGAGACTACTCTCTTACATACTATAAACTAACTACTACACTCCCTTTCTACTCTCCTAACTCCTACCTCCTCTTACAATTCTAATCTTACTAACTATATGGTTAATGTAAGCAGCAAAAAGTGCCGGTTTAAAAATGCGGGAAATTCTATAAACTAAAAAACGATTCCCAAAACAGTATATAGTCACTGATCCGATGTGCATACTCTGAGGGACGGACCGAAACTGGGAAGATTGCATTTAGGGGTTTTTACAGTGTAAGGTGCGCAGAGAGTAGGATTGCCATACTCCCGGAATTTTTCGGACATGTCCTGTCCGGAAATAAGTCCGGAATGCTGGGGGGAATTCTAAGCCGTCCGGATTCTCTACAATTCAGGCAAAGAAATAAAAATAAACTTAAGATGTTTATTAAAAATCAATTTTACATTATTATAAATTATAGATTATTATTAAGATCATCGTTCTTATATTTTGTGCTCCGAAAAATACTTTTTTTAAATTATAACGTTATACACATACTACTTACTCTCACGAGAAAATACTAGAATTAACTTCGTTTTCTCACAAAACGACATTAACATTATATTTAAAAGAATGTCCAGATTTTTTTTTAAAAAGCGGAATTTTCATTTTTTTGATGTGGTAACCCGATCAGAGAGAGACTTGCAATATTAAGATCAAAACGTTGAATTAGCCATTACATTGTTATATAATCAAAAATAAAAGAAAATTATGTATTAGAATAATGAATATTGATCGTTCCGCAGCTTTAAAAATATTTATTTGATCCTTTACTTTATGTTAGGAAACCTAATTTTAAGTTGGGCGGCTTAATTTCTCAAGCACAATCAAGAGGTCTTCGCTGATGAAGCTCTTGGAGGTGTGGTAATGAATAGTAATGAGGCAATAAGTGGAGCCAATCAATATGTTGATTTGAATAACAGAGCAGGTAGGTAGGCTATCCCTGGCCATATAAGACAAACACAGGAGTAGTGCTCTCATATATACCATAATACGTACAGTTCACTGATATGGTAACTGATACCGTTACTTTAAACAGATAAATAGTTCATAATAGTATAAAATAGTTTATTAATAATAATATGAAATCTTGGTATTCAAAACCAAAAGGCTAACTTTTAAACTATGCTAAAGTGAAAATAATCTGGTCGTTATCTTAAACAATTTACTGCGTCACTGACCGCGATAACATTCCCTAACAAAACGAATATTTCTATTTAAATTTTCAAAAATGCCAATTGAAGTTATGTTCAATATGTTGTATACGTTCAATAAATAACATTCAAAAGCTCGTACATCCAAATTTAACGTTATCAAAAATATTATTTTGACATTCAAATGTTTTATCAAAGACATTTTAGAAGGATCGGAAAGAATGAAATGTTTTTCTGAAAAGAATTACAGAAAAAAGATTTTTTTTTTTTAACTCAAATATCACTGGTATGTATTAGGATCTTATTTCAAATAAATTTATAACTTCCACATTGTATCATGATTCCAAGAAATGATTTGAGTAGAAATATTGAGATCAAAACTCATTAATAAAAAAAAACAGCTGGGCTTGAAAAATATAATATAAAAATTATCTAAAATGGTTAAAATATATACGGATAAAAAGCGAAAACTAACACATAAACTGAACTAAGTTATTAACAATATATAAATTATAACTAATAGTTGAATTCAAAGTCTTTCGAAAATGTTTGTGTATAACGTGTGTGGTGTGCCACTTTCCGCATTATCTAAAATCGGAAACATTTTTTTAAATTTTATTTTAATTATTTTTTAAATTAAAGTAATATTCATAATAGGTTGTTATTGGTAGAATTGATGTATTGTTGATTAGTGGTTTACTAGTGCCTGTTTTTTGAAAAAAACAAGAACAAATTAGAATGTATAAATATAATTAATGCAATATAATGTACATAATTTGAATAAACAATATAGGTCAACTGCAATCTGACTACAGTATCCTCATAATAATAAACATCTAAACTCAAAAGTATGCAAGAAAAAAACATTGAGTTAACGTTTTTCACATTTAATTTCTTCTGTTTAAAAAATATTTATTCTTTAAATTTCAAAGTATAAATAAATACATAGAAGTAACCTACGTTGTAAAATTATATATTATAATATGGTATCGAAATCATAAAATATTATTGGAAAATTACAAAAATAAACATGTAAACATTCACTCAATGTTATGTCATTTTTTTCTCTACTTTTCCGATCCCCGATTCCCGGAACTGTAAATATTTATCCTTGACCAATACCAAGTACTCACGCCAGAGGATTGGACTCTGAAATTATTAATAAGATCAGAGACCTCCAATAGCAACAGGTCATTACTTCTCTGATAAGGTCAATTATCTTAATTCGATATTCATTGATTAAAAATCCTATTTTCCCCAGTTTTATGATCGTGATTTTTTAATACATGATAATTATTGGAAATAAATGATAATTATCTTCGGGTGTTAAGTTACATTATAATTGTTAATAATACGTATTATAATTATTATAATACGAGATACATTTTAAATTATCAACGGACATATGTTAAAATTGGAACAAAGTCGATTGTGATTAGGGCATCCTTGCTATTGGAGAAGAATGTTACAAGCATCAGATCATGTTGCTGAATGCCAATAACAAAGCGTCAAGTCTTTAATATACTGGAAAAATCCCAAACAACAAAACAAAAGATTTGTTTGTTGAGCGTTGTAAAGGTTGCTGTCTCTACTTTATGAGCCTGTTTGACTGTTGGCTTGTGCTGCATTTCGTCTTCTTTGGTGTGTGTCATAATGATGTGTGAATTGGGAAAACGTTGAGTTGTTTGGATTGCCCAATATTTACGGGGTTAAGGGCTTTGTATTAGGGATTTATAATACTGTATACTATTTATAATAAATGTCTCTTTTTAAGCTTTTATTCACTTCTATTAATATATTTATAGTTTTTGTTCCTACAACATTTGAATAATGAGTATCTCTAGGCGTGCTTGATCTTTCTTGACTTCCTCCATCCATATCTTATATGATCTTTATTTTATAATGCTCATCTCCGCCGGGATGGATTTGAGTATTCGAATATAAAGCAACACGCGCTCAAACGAATCTTTCATTAATAATGGAAATAATAAGCATTTTTTTTTTTTTTATCAACTTTTACCGCTACAGGGTTCAGTGCATGGTCCACAGTCTCTAGACTACTGTTTTAAGGACAAAGGTTGTGCAGGGATCTGATTAGTACGTTTTCCCACAATTTAGGGTACCCACTTTGTAGAGGCTGTGTAGATCCCACAGAGCCCCTCCGTTGCTGTTCACTGAATTTATCTGCGACAATCGGATTTGATCCTGGAACCTCCAGCATAGCAACTCAGTGCTCTAAACACTGAGCTTTCCCCCTCCCTTACATAATTTATTACTTATCTTTTTGCAAAAAAATGCATACAAATATTTTATTTGTTTATATTTTAAAGATCACTTGATGTTTAAGAGCTGTAAATTTAAATTAAAAAGAAATTATATATGCGGGAAAAAATTCACCCATAAATAAATAATTAAGAAAATACTGGTGAGAAATTCCTTTTTTTCATTTTTTTGTCTGTGACAATGGTTTTCAGAGGAAATTCTCTGATGACGGCACGATTTTTGCGTCAAATCGTACTTTTGAATATTAAAAATTTATAAGTACTGAATATTTATGCATAACCTTTGATTGTCTATCATCAAGGAAACATTTTGGAGTATTGTCTCATTCAACTAGCGTAAATAAGTTTTAGTTGTTGTTTTATCCTGGTTAGGCGCTCCCCAACTCTGAAAGGCCCTAAAGGGTGATGCAAAAGAAGAAGAAGAAGCTGTTTAGGAATAGGAACAAATTGAATCGTATCCAAGCTCGAGTGCTGTAAATTGAAGAAGCAAGGATAACATATAATACTTCTTTTAGAATTTTTAGTCAAAGGGAGTGGCACCACTACCATATGAAACTCGATGCGAACGAAATATATAATTACAATTTTGTAATTAAGTAGTCACAATTTTCCTTTCACCAAAGAATACTACTTCGAAAATTTGAACTGAGGAAGACAACTGCGTGGGGAGATGAATGTTTAACAGATAAGCCTACCGGATGACCCACTTTAAATCCTCATTTATCTGCAGGTCCCATGAAGGGTCTTGGGTTCAGTAGCAAGACACGAGTGTGCAGGGAGGTAAAATGTCCGAGATCAAGCTCAACCACGAAGTTTTCCCCCAATTTACTCACTTCATAGAGGCTGAGTGAGCCCAAGGAAGTCTAGGGATCCCAAAGGGTCCACCCGTTAATATAAAATCTTGATTGATAAGGCCTTTATTAAAAAGAAATCGAGATAGTATTTATAACGTTATGAGTCTGCTTAAGATATCAAGCCTTAATTCTGATATACCAGTTAGCGGAAAGTAGATATTATCATATTTCTTTGTAAAATTTAATTATAAATTTTATCAATTGATCATTTAATCTGTTAACAGCCACGAATGGGCCCCTGCGTAATCTACTGACCTTCCCGAGTCTTACCCAGCCTGTATAAAGTGGCTTCTCTTAATTAGGGAAAAACCTGACGGTTGAGCGAGATCTTAGACAAATTGCATCCCAGCGTAACCGTTGTCTTAGAATACTATTGTCTCACAGACAAACCACCTTCCTCTACAACCTTTATCCTTGAAACAGTACAAACTACAATGTATTCTAATTTATTTTATTTTATTTGTTACTAATTTTTGAATATTTTTATTTGAAAATAGAGACATGTCCAGGACCGGGACTCGAACCCGGGTCTTCCAGATCGCTAGTCTGGGACTCTATCATTTGAGGTGTCCTGGGCCCTAATCAAGCACGCTTCTCGGTCGTGGCATATCTTTTCTTTTCACTGATCCTAAGTCCCCGTGTTCTCGCATTTTGCGAAGTATACGAGGGGTAGAATGTTCTTTGAACATTATAAAATACGATGTAATCTATTTTAAATGTATTTAAATTAAAATACAATGTAATCTATTTTAAATGTATTTAAATTAAAATACAATGTAATCTATTTTAAATGTATTTAAATTAAAATACAATGTAATCTACTTTACATTACATCTTTTAACGAATTTATGAGTAAATCACATTTACTGGAAACTCATCTATTACTTCATGAACCAGCTGATACAATAAAAAAGGTAATTACATTTCGTTTTAGTGATGCGATTATTACAATTTCAAGCGTTCATTCGGGAAGCTATCTCAGTAAGTAGGAAGTTGGGATAGCAATTTCAATCTGTAGAACGCAAGTTCCAGACCAACAGTGACAGATATATTACAAAATCTACCAACTGCTGTGAATCGGCCCTGCGCAGTCTGGAGAGTCTACTATGGCTCATCCATCATTCATAACGTGGGTACCCTTGAGAGGAAAAAACTTGAAGTTTAAGAATGATCTCGGCTAAGTCACCTCCTGGAACAACCGTTGACTCAGAAACAGTACGGAACCTACTATTAATTAAACCCACAACCTTTCATAGGTTGCGATAGTACAGGTATTTTGTTTTCGTTATTAATTTTTTACTAAGTATTTTCAGAAAATATTAAGTGATACAGATGCGGATAATGGATTCAAATACCATTTCAAAACATAGTCTTGTTAGGTAGTCATTGGCTGAATAATATTAAGCTCGTAACGATACAATAGTTTTAAGCTTTTAAATAAAACTTTAGTAAAAAAATAATGTAACTCCTTGTTAGTTAATATAACAGTTTAGCTTCCACTGTTTTTTTATCCACCCTCTCCATATTCCAAGAGGTGGTGTTATCTAGAAAACGCTTGAATATTCCAAAGAGTAACCACAATCCAACAGGGCTGGAAGGGCATTAGGAATTCCTGGCCAACCTCTTCACTGGAGTACCACTCCCTACGGACAGAATATCCCTTTATAACCCCAAGGGTCTTAGAATTACATCCCTTTTACTTTTCATATCGGAACAGTTCAAGTTTCAGAACCACTGAAATGGTAAAAATTCATTTTATTCCAGTCGGATTTTTTTTTAATTTGAAAATTTGTATTCTGAGATCGAAATATCCAATCCATAGAATGGAAAGGTCCCAAATAACACTTCGTGCTTATGTCAACATTTATTTTAGCTCATTAATCACTTGTCTGCAGCCTAATGATAGATTTTTTAAATAGTAAGAGTAGGAACCTGTCACAATGAGCTGTAATAGTCATTTATAAAAGTATTGTATTCCACTGACAAAATAAATGATTGATTTTCTTTATTTCACATTCATTGCAAAAATAATGGTGCTAACTACCTTTCAAAATCATATTTCCAAATGATAGAAATATATTACTATTGATGATTTATAATATTATACCGTTTGATAAAATCTACAATATCTTTAATCATATATTTGGGAAATGGAAGTTTGCCATCGAGTCCACTGTTCAGAGTACTCAAAATGTTTTATGTATAAAACAATAACTGAAGAGTATTGAAGTATCTATTTTTTTTTTTTTTTTTTTTTTGCATTATACTGGCAATGTCAATTGAGAGAGATCTAGCGGATATGTATATGGTTAATAGTCAAAGGTCGGAAGTGTGTAAGCAGAGATTGGTGGTATCTGGATCGACCCTTCGGGTTCGCTAAACCTTATTATAACAGGCAATAACGTAATAATAAAGTATTATATAAATGACTTAAGGTTGGCACGCCAAACAAAAAAAAAAAAAAAAGTATTATATAAATTAATAAAAAACAAAAAAATGTTATTTGTGTAAATTGGTGATTATTTAATACCAGATTTTTTTACTCCACAAAATACGACTTAAGACATCAGAAAAGCTTCATAAAAAATTCAAGCGCTAAAATGTGAAAACAAAATCTCTACCACTGTTTCAAAAGCAGTTCCACAGATTTGTGGCTCGTTGTCAATTTTACTTGCAGTATATTTGTATAGATCCCAGGAACGTTTAGGAACCATCTTGAACCGAACATAGTTAACTATTTCTGTGATAATAAAAAAAATAAAAAAAAACATCACCAGCAACTCATTTAGCCAGAAAGAGAGAAGAGACAAGAACTGCTGCAGTGAAGGGTGCTGCAACTGGGTTCACAACTCAGAGAAAATTCTTCTAAAGAATTTTCTTCAAATTTATCTTTCAAATAAATAGTTATTAATTGATTATTCAAAAAAATACATAAAACCATAAAAAACCTTAAACTCTCATTTACCGTTATCACACGATTAGCATTATAACACCCAAGATAAGTCATTTCTTTTGTAGAGTAATTAAATAAAACGTGATAATGTACTATCCGATAGTACGGTATCTATTCAATAAAAATCAGAATATTGTCGATTTTCATCTTATTGTTACTGATTTGGCGTGAACTGCGCGGGAAATTGTAGAAGACTTAAGTGCCACCATGTCTTGCATAAAAGTCCTCAAGGCTGAAAAACTTTTTTACTATATTTGATGTGTAATAAAATAAGTGCAGAACAATTACTTCGATTTTATTTTATTTTTATAATTCGTAATGTTTTTGTAAAATAATTACATAGTAAATATATTTACAAGTTATAGATTAATCAATAAAATGTATTGTTCTAAATATATTTATTGCACCCAAAATAGATAATATAGGTAAATAGGGACACTATAAATAAACAGCTTTATAATCATTCAAAAGTAAATAAAAGTATATATTATTTGAGAGAAGAATAAAAATAACTAAATGAAAAGACTTAGTGTAAGGTTATTTTTTTCAAATTTCGAATCCAGAGATATAAGAATCTCAGATTTTAAAAATTGACAAAATATCGATCTCAAAAGATTTTTTAAAATAATAAAAATTATTGTTGTCAATGGGTGAATTATAAGTGTAATAGTTTAAACAAAAATATAATTTTATTTTTAAATGATTAGCTAAAATACATGGCAGATATGACTGTTTATTACCTCGTACCGTATTCCAGAGACAGAGAGACAACACAGAACCACCTGACACTACAAAGAATCACCGAAGACTGGTGGCAGTAGTATCCCCACCACACATTGGAGGTCCCCACTACCAAGGAGAGAGCCAACACAACAAACTTGTCCTAGCGGTCCTCCGCAGATCCACGATCGATGGTAACCTGGAGGAGCATCTTCAGCGGATGGCTCTCGCTACCTCTACTCCACAGGCTGGCCATGAATCGGGACACCTAAGAGAGCTTGGATCAAACTTACAATGGTACTTTCCTCTTTTAGGGGCTCCACTACTGACAGCGGGAGAGAATATAGCAATCTAGTAATCTTTTGACGTTCGTTAGTTTTCGTATGTTTCCTGTTTAACGTCTTCTTTGTTAGTACTTATGGCTTAGCCTGTAACAAAGAATGAATACCCACCCTTATCTTGAGTTACCTCTTCTTATCACTCGTCTCATTTGAGCTATTTGTGTGTGCGTTATTAAAACTGTTTTCTGTATTGTTTTTGCCCAGTTAATTTTGTTTATTCTCTACTTAAATTTCTGTCTTGTTTATTAAATTATTTTTTGCTATATTCCTTTATTATTGCCTATTTAAAATTAACTGAATAGCCGTCTTTAAAAGAAGAAGCTGTGAAATACTTTCTGAATTTCGAAATAATTCCAAAGATGACGTTATGTTAGAAAGGTCATTTAATGGATTTTGACAAGGGTAGAAATGGAGACTTGTGTCTAAGCCGGCCTGAAGGTCCACCATTGTTTATAGCCTGCCAAAAATATCTCTGAAACTGATAAAACCTATCTTCATATTTAAATTAATAGAACGTGAAATACAGAAAATTTATTAAAAATTTTAAATACTGATTTATATACCTGTAGCCATATTCCTCATCTTATAAAAATGTTTTCCCTACACTTTCGATGAAAAAATCTCCATTTCTATCTTTTTCAAAATCCATTTGATGATCTTTTGAATTATTTCGACCTTCTGGGAATATATCAGATATTCTCCATTCACATCTCCGCGGATATTTCCAAAGTGTTGTTGTGCCACTTTAAGTAGGAAATAACAAAAAAATAAGAAAGAAAGACAAATAAAAAAATTAGATTTAATAAACAATATACAAAAATAGACAATATACAAAATTAACAAGCCAAAAATCTAAAAAAAAACAATTTAAGAATGCACACAAAAAGTGGTTCAAATGAGACCAGTGGTAAGAAGAGGTTACGTCATAAGGAGGTAGATTTCATGGGTATCGGCCAATAGAATAGAACAGCATATCCACTATCCATACCTGATGAGTGGGCATGATTGAATGAGCAGAGAACCGAGGGTTCGACAAGTCCAATTTTGTATTAATCCAAGTTTTTCCGCATCGTTCGTTAGGTACATGATTTTGATGAATCGCCATACATAAATTAATGAATCTAATTAAAGAATTGTTAGATCTGTAGTGTTGGTGGAGCGGGGTAGCTCGGTGTGCATAGGACTGAGTTGTTTTGCTAAGTTCTCAAGTTCAAATCCGGCTATGACAGATAAATTATCTAATCTTTTAACAGACAAATACTGAACCTAGAGGATTTGCAAAACCTCTTGGTGTTCATCCATTTTTTTTTAAGTGGGTCCACTATCAAAAAATTAAGTGGGTATATCAAAAGGTCTAAAGAAACATCATATAAGATCTAGATAATCCAATGATTGATTAGTGCTCAAGTTTGGTTATTGCTCCTAGAGTTTTCAATTTCCATCATTTCAGTTGATACTAGCAATTGGCAATGAACCATGAGAAGATTTTTAGTTTTACGAAAGTAATTTTGAAATAATATTTCTTTCATTACAGTATTATTTTAGTACAAATTAAAAAATCGCAATAGATTACTATTTATAGTGTAAAAATAAAAGCAGAAACCGAGAAAAAATAATTATTTATACTGACATTTGTGAACCGCTAATTTGCTCCCAAGATCCCGGCCTCAAAACCTGCCGTGGCAAATAAATTGTTTGTTATTTTAACTGCCATGGTTGAAATCAGTGGAGTCTGCAGACCTTCCTGTGGCTCACCCAGCCTCTATTAATTTGGTATCCTTAATTGGGGGTAAACCTGACCGTTGTGTGTGATTTCTGTCAAGTTACCTACATTGTACTGAACCCAAGACCCTTAATACAAAATAAAATTCTGATTCATCTCGTTTTCTTCTTCCGGTTCTTGGCCCTTCACCCCTTACCTTGAGGACAACCTAGACAACTCACTTCCTTTTTTTTTTCAAGCGATAAGAAAAAAGATACAAGAAACTTAGTTTGATAAAAGGTCGGCTGAGATAACATGCGATATCTCTGATGACTTAAATATCCTTTACTTTCCTTTGTTGTGGGCTATTGTACAACCAAACAAAATGGAAAAATTGACCCAAAAACAAGGTAAACCATTCCTGATGGAAAGATAATTTTTTAATACAGCGGAAGGTATTAGTATAAGAAATCCAGATAATGAGGAAGATGGGAAGAGAACCGACTTTCCCCCAAGTGTTAAACATGAGAAAATGCTAATTTCAACATTCTATCAACTCTCTACTGTGGGACAACCGATAAAGCTCCTTTCCAACAGTACTAAAGGAACGTGATATTCGGTTTCTCTGCTTGCAACTGACTACATGTGGCGAAATTCCTGAGAGGATTACTATGGTTGCTTTTAATTTATGAACATGCATTCATTTATTTTTAAAAATACGTTATAAAGTAGCAATACATGGGGAGTGGAGTGGGTCAGTAGTAGAGCGCTGAGTTGCCGTGCCGAAGGTCCTAGGTTCAAAACCCACTTTTATTTAATTTAATCTGTTAGCAGCCGGAGATGAGCTGGGGCATACCCAGCCTCTATATAGTGGGTACCAAAAATAGAGGAACCAATCTGGAGGTTGAGCGTGATCTAGGACAAATTACCTCCCTGCACAATCATTGGCCAATAATCAGTATAAGAGAAAACATTAAATTTAAATATTCTCATTTTTTTCTTATTATTTAAATTTACAGCTCTAAAAACGTTTAAGTTATATTTTTTATTTATTTGTTTCTAGAGTTTTCTTATTTTGTAGCCAAAAGACTTATTTCTATTATATTTTTGTTAATCTAATATGACATTATATAAGTTATAATCAATTATAACTTGAAATATTTTAATTAATTAATTTAGGCAATCAAATACTGACCATATAATAAATACGTTTAAATAGACTATAGCAGTATTTCTTATAGCAAAATATTCTTCTTCTAGCCCTCTTTCTATGAATTTCTTAGAAGCCGATAACTACTTAACTATCCTTAACGGTTATCACCGCCAAAACGGAAATGATGAAGTTATAAAACTCATATTATAAATATATATTTTCGGAGGTTTGGGAAATTGATGTCTGCGGTCGTGCAAAAGGTCTCCACATATTTTCTCATATAACAGTTGAAATCTGAAACTGTTCTCTAATTTTCCCAAATATTTCTTTATTTCAAGCTAATTTGAGTTGCTTAAAAACACACACAATCATACTCACAAAATACATAATCTAGCTGCATAATGAGAGATTCGTAATATGTTACGAAATGAGACTTAAACTGAATGTTAATAAAAAAATTTAAATAGTAAATTCTTCACTTCGAAGATCACAAACTTTTTCAACGTAGAACGTATACTTTTTTTGCTGGTACTGAGTATGAACCAATGGCAGTCCGAAAGGAATTCCGAAAACAAAAAGTTTTTGTCATGTATGCTAATGAATAATTCATTATTTGCTTTAAGTGGAAGTGGCCTACAGCTGCGCCACCTATCCGTTTTCTGATGAGACAAAAGTACCATTAATTATTGACGGACTGTTAAACGTCTGAGGGAACAATGGTTTCATGCCCAAACCAAAACCCTGAATAAGTTACGCGTGAAATTCTCATTCACACAATCATTCAATGATCTGCACAACTCATCGGTTAAATACTAACAAAATATGAATAATAGGATCATCATTGATGTATTTCGAATTTAAATTAAGGTGCTAAATTGTTTCATACCTGACATGGTAAGTTCAATGATCCAGTTATTTCAAATATTACTTAGAAAGCAATAGCATCACACCTATCTAGTAAATTCATAGACACGTGAACACACCATGCTTATAATAATAATCCTCCGTGTCTTACCGAAGCGTTAGGAATTTCATTTCAACGGGTGATCAGAAAAATTTCACATCATTAAAAAAAGATAACTCCGAATTTTCAAAAATTTACTAATATCTAAAAAAAAAATAATGCTAATATTATTGGCGCGCCCTGAATTACTTTATTTTCTCTCCTGAGACACCCTGTATACATGATATTCGAATTGTATAACTTCCTCACTGATGTAACAAACAAGTTTTGGTTTGTACAGTTTTATTATTTTGTTAAAGATATAAGAGTTTGCATTCTTTTTATCTCATTATGAACGTTCTGTATCATTTCAGCTTTCGCCTGAAACAATATCAAAAAAATATTTATTACAATAATATGACTAATAAGTATATCCTATAGTCGGAAAGCATATTATTGCTAAGTTTATAAGATATTGCCAGAGATTAATGTACTAACCACATTGTAGGCATTTATGTTTTCTTCCTGTAAGTAAATAACTTAGGATGGTATTCCTGATATTAGGACTCGAATGACAATCAATTTTTAACATGCATAAAGTATTTATGCTATAACATAAAATGTTTTTGTAAGTGTGTGTGTGTGTGTGTGTGTGTACTATCTTATAGGCTTGTGTGTTGTTAGGTCTCGACCAGGGCTGGAGAATACCTTTCTAAAATTTATGAGTTCATTTTCATCTAAAGGGCTCATCATCGAATGAATGGAGAAGAACATATTTATTTTCACGATTTTAGGAAGAAAATTCAAGTTTATTATTGTCTCTTACAATTACAAAAAAAGTCGGAGTTCACCTGGCCCTAACGATATGTCAGTTGTTGCAGTGAACAGGTGTTAGTTCCGGCGTATGTTTAAAATCTGCAGTATTCTTCTCAGCAGGCAAACTATATTTACTCTCTAAAAAACCTTTAATCTGTCCTACACCTTAGAGATCCACCAAAGTCGACGAAAACTATTTAATGAAATTTGAAAGAGAGGAATGGCGGAATGCTGTATTTTCAAAAAGGATAAAGAACTCCACGATCTCTCTCAAGCTCAGAAAGCTTAGTTGGTCTGTTCACTTTAACCAGACCGAAGAAATTATGAAGTACTACTAAGCAGGTCAAGACTAAAAAGAGTTGAGTGAAATATCGGTCGCAAATTCCTCTTAGGAATCAGTAACACGAAAGCGGTATCATTGAGCAAAGTAGAATGACTCATTAAGATGGCCAAGACCTATGCCAGGTTGTAGCTCCAAGGACATAGATAGTAGATAACTAAACAACTACTCGCTTCCGGCTGTAGCAGAAAATTCTTTTATAATTCTTCAGCCCGTAATCGTCTTAAAGGCGGCTGCAGACGGTCAGTTTGATGTGTCATTTCGGTGTGAACACACCGAACTGACCGTGTGTAAGCTAAATTGATGTGAGCTCACATCGAAAAAGTGGACTGATGGTCTGATGAGAATTCATCATTTCGTCGTGACACACCGAAACGACGACAGTCCGAAGTGAGCATGTGTACCGTCGCTTTAGTTCAGTCGAGTTGGTCACATTAGTTATCTGAGCATGCGTACAGGTGTCGTTTGGATACACATCACCCTTTCAATCGCTTTTCCTGACCTCGTCTGTATTCCTTCGTTTTGTGTGTTTATTATTACTGAGTGATAATATGGTCAGTTGGGGCAAAGATTTTCTTTTACAATTATAGAACTGTTCAGAAACATTCCTTTGTGGAATGAACACAAGCCACTGCACTCTATAGAAATAACAAGTCATCTTCCAAAAACATGATGTAAACACAAAATTGTGTTAAATATGTTAAATACATAACACAAAACACAATAAGAGGGACTGGAGCTTCCAAACGTTAGCACATCGAACTGACATACCGAAGTGGGCGTGTGGATGCGAATGTTGCGTTCAGTTACAAGTGACAGTTAGAAATGAACACACCAAACTGACCCTGTCTAGTGGCCTTTAGAATATAGATCCTCCTGGATAAACCCAGTCTTGATGGAATTCAAAGGATCGGGAGAAACCGAATAAATTACTACCTATAAAAACATGTTACCTGATAGGTATTATCGCGTTGGTCGCTGAACGAAAATTTACTGGATATTTCAAACAACTTAAGGATGATATGGACCAAGTGAGGCTAACAGACCAAGATTGTTTGGACAGAGATGAATACAGAAGACGCTCAAGGGATTAAAGTTTCTTGTTTGAAAAAAGCGCCCCAAAAAGGGTCTTGCGTAGTCTGAGGGGAGAAAATTACGCACGCAAAGGTCATGAAGAACATATGGGAAAAGAGGAAACAGATGAGGAAGAAGCGTTAGAGTAATGATATTTGGTCTTTAAGGCCTTTTCGTGGAAAACAAAACAAAAACAGTAAATCTAAACAAAAGCTCAATAAAATTATTATTATCCATAACGATGAGTAAACTGCAACTAATGGCATAAACCATGTATTCTAGTTTTAATGGTACAATTGTACTTAATAATGAAATAGAGCCTTGTTATGAACTCTTCACAATAAATTCATTTATTTGGCATACGTTTTGTTTAAGCAATATTAGGATGTGCAATAATTGATGGTCTGCTTATAAATTAGTTAAATATGAATGAAAGTTATATATAATTTGTTAGATAATATAACATAAAACTCATCTGTCTCATCAGAATTTGACAGGCTTAGTTTTTCAAATAAATAACATTTTGATTCATACTATAATTCTAAATAAAATTAAAATATAAAAGTATTAAATGTTACTTCAATAACTGAGTAAACATTGTTTTTACTAATTAGTAATTTCTTTAATATAATTTAGCAGCAATAGAGTATTGTTTAAATAAAGGCCTTACCGCAACGGCGAACCTCCTCGTTTGAAGTTCCACATCCGTTACTTTCGTCATTTCCCTCAGTTCCTTGATTTGAGCCCACAGCCTGTCCTGTTTGTGTGTGAATGGATCTTTGTCTTGGTTTTTGGTGTCATCAGACATTAATGATTCCGTTTGATCGCTGTAAATTATTTTTGACATTAAGTAATACAAGGTTTATTTTATATATATAGCCGTGAAAAGTTATATTATGACTGAATAAAAGTGGGTTTTGAACGGCAACTCAGCGCTATACTACTGAGCCACTCCACTCCCCATTTATGTGATGAGTTATAATGAACTCACTCATGACTGTCCATATTTAAATTTCATGCATTGCTACTTTATATGAAAAGTTGAAAATATGAGAACAATTTAAAACAAATAACAGTAACTAGCTTAAGAAGTATAAAATTTTAACATGTGGAAGAAAATGGTCCGGGTAGAGGTCAATAAATTTCTCTTCGATAAGGAGAAATGTTTATTAAGTAGCCAACGTTTCGACCTATTTTGTAGGTCTTCTTCAGGGCTAAATATGCAAAATACAGACAATTAAAAATTAAAAAATTGCTAAGCAAGATAAAATATAAATATTAAAAGCATGTTAAATACAGAAAATTGAAAAGTAAAATAAATGGGTAAACGTGGTAAATACAAAATAAAGGTATAATACAAAATGAATGAGTGTATAGTATTAATAACCAAGTGACAGGAAGGTAATAAAATATTTAGCCTTGAAGAAGACCTACAAAGTCGAAACGTTGGCTACTTAATAAACATTTCTCCATATCTAAGAGAAATTTATTGACCTCTACCCGGACCATTTTCTTCCACATATTTCATCAAGGTCAACTATTATCATTCAAGACAAAATTTTAACAGTTTGTGTTCTTATAAATATTATATATATATGTATGGTTTTGAGACTTTATTACAAAGCAAGTTCGAGTAATAAGAGTCTTCACATAATAAACGGAGTAACTTGGGATTAGAATAAAAAAATAAAGATTATTTGGGAAAAGTTGTAGAAAATATTAGCTATGCGAGGCCTAGAAAGATGATTTCCGTGCTCGTTCCTAATACTTTTTCCCAAGTGTGCTAACTACCATCCAACTAGTATGTTTCATCAGACACTTCTTGTTACAGATAATGACAAGGAGCAGCTTATCGAAACGCAAAATATTTATACTAATATTTCTTCTCAATTTTATGCTATACGAATGATCGGAGGAACATAAGTTTAAATGAAATTCCACATTATATGTTTAAACTCGAATCAGAGAACTTTGATGCTATGTATTCTCAGTGTTATTATACGGACCAGAGGCATGGACAGTTTCGGAAACTTCAATTAACCACCTACAAGCATTCGAGATGTAGTGTTATAGGCGTGTACACAGAGTTCCATGGAAAAAACCATCCTATAACGGATACCGAAGCCTCTTGAGATATTGGACAGCATCAAAAGATATAAATAGGCATACTTTAGCCATGTGATGAGAAATGAAAAGTACCCTATGCTGCAGTTAAGCATTAAGACAAGATTGAAGGAGAAGTCCAGGTCGCAGGCGCCACTCTTGGTTGAAAAACTTCAGGTAATGGACAGGATTAACATGGATAGACTTCTTTCGTTTTGCTGTTGCCAGAGAGAACAGGCACTTTTAGAAGAATACTTCGCCTCTATTTAATGCTATCCAATTAATCAGTAGCATATACAATTAAATTAAATTCCTTATTATATCTTTAGTAGAAATGGTATTGAAATTATAATGTTGGATTGAATTGGTCAGGGAATGCAGCAATGATAACACAAAATAATTTATTGTTTAATTATCCCAATAGCGGGTGTGGTGACTTGTCAAACTAACACTTTTCAACTCAACAGTTTGACAAGTCACCACACCCGCTATTTGCTCTGAAGATGGCCTACATCGTAGGCCGAATCGTTGGCACAATTAAAAAATAAGTTCTGCTTATTTTGTGTTATCTTTGACTGCACCCCATGACCAATTAAAGTCATCAGTAGAAATATCCAGTCAACTATTTTCCACTCAAATATAGAAACTATAACTGTTCGTAGTTCGAAGCATTTGATACTCAGTATTTGTAGTATATGTAAGGTAATCATTATTACCTAAGTTAGTTGATTAGCCTACTTATAGGTAAATATTGGATTATAAGCTTACTTGGTAACTTCATTACTAAATTCTTCACGATGGATATTAAAAGTTCTTTCTGGCATTTGATAATACGTCTCAACTTCCGAGTACATCATGTTATCATCTTTTTGGGAATCCCTTGAAGGGCCGTTAGCTTCTACATCCGTGGCAATATCATCGCTTGCATATGTCCCAGAATAGGATTGCGGTGGGCTAACACTCGATTTGAGGCTAAAAGATTGTACACCGCGTAGGCTCAGATCACTGACTTCAAAATACTGTTCACTCGGTTCTCTTTGCAGTACCGGTTTCTCACTTGCCATATTGCTAGAAAAGGCTGGTTTTGCTGTTGTAATGGTATCAATTTTCTCAACTGTAGTTGATGTTTCAGTCTGAAAATTAAAAAAAAAATGAGCATGAATCAAGGCCGAAATAGGATACGTAAAACGGCAGTAGAGTCACTCTATTAAATTATTTAAATAACAAATAAAATTGTTTATGAGTTAAGAAAATATTCTATTTAAGTATCTTTTATACAGTTTAATAAACTACTGTTAAGTAACCGCTATAAATTTTTTCGAGCTGAACATATGGCCCAGACCTATCAGTTTGATCGTACGATAGGCTGTCAGCGTGTCTCTACTGATGGTGGGGTGTTTAATACCAATATTGTCATTTGAAATAATTTCATTCAGAAAAAGTTTCAAAAAACAGTTACGGCCCAGATCAAACAGACGCCAGAATAAAATGGAAAATATCTCATTGCAGGTTAGAAGGTATGGAAAGAAGATGAGTCAAGAAAGAAAAGGAAAATATAGAACCTATTCCCTCCTAAATACTTCAACTCAGTCGACAAACAGTAGAGGACTTGCAAGAAATAATTATAGTTATTTTTATTTTGAAGAGAAAAGATTTGTCCTGGCCGGGATTCGAACCCGGGTCGCCCGCATCTCTATCCCGGTATTCTACCAACTAAGCTACCAGGGCTTGTAATCACTCCAAACAAACCAATTCTCTTCACCGATCCCACATCCCCAGCACTCGCAATTTTTGCGATTTACATATGGGAAAGAATGTTCATTGAACATTACTTTTAGTCCAGGATCCATGGTCCATTTTTGCACTTGATTACTATCAAGCTGAATCTTCATGAATCTTCGATAAGACGCCCAACAATTTCCTGTGCGAAAATACTCGATTGTGGTAGCTAACAGAGGTGGCAAGGATAAAATATGTCGATTTGATGATTCTCAAAAAATTATTGCTAACTGGGTTTTTTTTGTTAAATCTCAAGATAATTATCTAAATTATTTAAAAAAGTATTTAATATACTAATCAGCTGGTTAGTAATCATTTATGATGACCTCGTTATCGATACATGTTGGAAGGAGGGGACTCTTTGATCAAACCATACATTTTGTAGGACAAATATTTTTTCAAATAATTTAGACAATTATCTTGAGATTTAACAAAAAAACAGTTAGTAATAAATTGTTGAGAATCATCAAATCGACATATTTTATCCTTGCTCTGTTAGCTACCACAATCGAGAATTATAGCACAGGAAATTGTTGGGCGTCTTATCGAAACAAAGCTATTCACGAAGATTCAGCTTGAATGTAATCAAGAGCAAAAATGGAGCATGGATCCTGGACTATTTTATTGGGATCTGGGGAGACGTAAGTCAATTTTATATTTATTAATTTTTTTATATTGATTATTTAAATATTTTTATTTTTATAAATTTTTTTCTATAAACTGGACTCATTCCTTTAGGAATTTATATTGGAAAAGAGAAAACCATTTTCTAGTCATTATATTATTGATCATTTGAGACGTTTCGACAACACTGTGTCAATTTCAATCTTTTACATTTAGTTTTCTGCATCAGTAGCAATCACTTACATAAAAATATTTAAATAATCAATATAAAATACAAAAAAAAAATTATAATTATATTTATTTTGTCATTAGTCGACATAGCATAGATTAACAAATTGACTTTCTCATATGAACATACTAAACAGGCAATTAACCATTATTACTCAATGACTGCTCTAGAAATATCTTAGTGACTACTCCCTTAACATACTATTGTCCTGTCATACCATGTCCTATCAGATCTCTCTTCTCTGTATATCTCTATCTTTTGGAGCTGGAATATATAAATATAAAAGAACAGGGGAGATCAAGAAAAGCATTAATGACACTTTTTGGGTTTTATAATAAACAATTTACTTTAGGTCATTGATAGGTCATTAGTCAGTCGCTTGGTAACTACGCGCAAAAACAAACCCATGGAAAAACAACCAGTCAACGATTCGGCAAAGTAGATATCATCAGGACATGCACCAACAGAAAAAACACACCGAAGAAGACAATGTTCAGCACATCTCACATCAACAATCAAAACAGACTCATTAAATAGAGACAAACACCTTTCTCCAAGTCGTTCGCCTGTTAATTGGGGAACCCTGTCAGGCCTAACTGTGGTAACAAATCCCCTACGGGGGCCAAGTTCGGTGATTTGACGAGAGCAGCTCTGGTGGAAACTGGCTACTAAGCTTATATGCCAAGTAATAAGGCGTGTACTAATAAACGCTTGTGATTGTTACAAATATTTATTATTTGCACTACCTACTATTATTATTGGCATAACAATACAATTTTCATTAAGTGCAATAGAAAAAAATTTTAACCTACCTTCAACTCTTTTAACTCATCTTTCAATAATTTAACAGCTTCTTGATAAGTTTTAACAGCTTTCTCTGATATGATTTTGCTTTTGGTCGTTTCTAGGAGTCTAAAAATTATTTTTTTGTTAGGATTATCGTACACGGTTGTAAATTAAACTTTTTTTATTGTATTAGAACTATTTCACATAATTTAAATGTTTATTTTGTAAATTCTTAACTGTTAATAAAATTAACACGGCACAATCACTTATAAAACAAACAACCAGTAAAACAGATAATGCATTACTGTAGGTGCAGATTCTTGTTGTCAGTGATCAACATAGCGTTTCTTTTCAACAGAACATTCCTTTTGATTTCTGAATTTTTGTATTTGGACATCAATTTCAACAGTAAATGTTTGAGCTCTTCGTTTTCCAATTTTAGTTCCTTATTAACCTTGTTAACGGATAAACTCATCTCCTGAAGATGAAACTAGATTTTTTTTTAGGAATTTTTGGAAAATAACCATAATAACGGATCGAATCTGGTTTTAGGAGACATAAATTTTGTTACTATCTATCTATATAAACGGCCATCTTGGATATTATGAACATATGTTGAACTTTATTGTTATAAACTTTTTGATATTAACAGAAATATTGTTATCTCTGGCAAAAAAAATACAGGATGAATTATTCATAGTTCAGCTTCTAAACATATACCTACATACATACATATTAAATCTTCACAGGTTTAAAATTATTTTTTTTTAATTACATAAATATGTTTTTTCTCTTCACTTAGGTGAAGCCAAGTTAACCGAAAAACCACGTACGATACCATTGTTTTTTAAATCCAGAACCATTGCCCACTACGGTATAAGAAGAAACACCTGTAAAATATTCATCATGGCGTTGCTGTTCCTCATATACAGCCATATACAGGCCCTGTTGTCTCTGTTGCACCCTAAGCAAAAAAGTTTTGCACCGCACGAGGTATCCTTCTTCCTCCTAAAACCAAAATAAAATGATCTCTGATACACTTTGGTTGACTTTAATAAATCGTTCGTAAAAAACATTAGCCAACTCCGCTCCGCCCAAAAGGTTTTTCTAGCTCTGGACTTTCCCGTCCTTTAGGTGATCAAATGCAATAAAAAGTGAATGCCACGTGGTTTTTATCATTTAATAGGACAAAATAAGAGGAGCCGCTGTTGTCTATTTTAACGCCATAGGCAATGTCATTTCTGAAAAGCTGAATTAAAGGAATGTTTGTGTGTGTGAGTGCAGTTTTTATTTAAAAAACAAGAAAAACAAAATATAGTTACCATGTGTTTGTTTTGTTTTTTATATCTAGTCTTTGCTCTGATCAATCTCCAGTAAATATGCCAAGAGTATCCTGAAGCAAAACAAAAAAAAAAAAATGTATACCTACCTTCAAAAAAGCCATAATGAATTGGGACTTGTATAGAACCTAACTTAGTTCTGACTTCTCGTTTCTTGGTTTGATTCAGAAATGAAAAAGAAAACGTTATTAAAATAATAATATTAAAATTAATAATACCAATATATTTTGGTTAACTGTTCATAATCATGATATGGATAATTCATGATGATCTTAATTTTGAATGGTATAATATAACTGAAGGACCAAGGACAATAAGTTATCGATCCCAACGGAATCCTAGCCATCTTCATATTAAATTGGAAGTACCTGCATGTTCGCCATGCCAGATCGATTTATTACTAAAACGATTATTATTAACAGTAAGATTAATTTTCATTAATAAAAGCTCTTGAAAAATATTTGTCAGTACTTCAAGCCTTATTATTTATTGCGTGTAAACTTCTATGTGACGTTATCCTCTCTCAAGTTTTATAGATAATGTTTAATATAGCTAAGTTTCACAATACGTGTGTGTTGTGTCTAGTCCTAATATATCAAAATATAAACTAACAATTTATGGGTCCAGTCCAGATGTTATAAGTCACTGATTAATTTAAAATTTTCAAATCACTTGTTGAACATCAGACTGAAAGAAAAATTAAAATTCTGCGCATAAAATGGATGAGAGTACTGTAATAAAATATTAAGGAAATTTTTAAAATCGCCAGGTAGTGCGCATCAGACCTCCTGTCCTTACTCTCCACAGCAAAATGGAAAGGCCGAGAGCCTTAACCGCTCTCTTTTAGATCGTGCAAGATGTCTGCAAATAGAGTAAGGACTCCCAACCGTTTTTTGGGGAGAAGGAGTTTACTGTGCACCTTATCTTTTGAACAGGTCGCCGTGCAAGTCCGTAGTTATATCACCAGAAGAAATGTGGACAGCTAAGACGCCTTCTCTTCATCATCTTCGAATTTTTGGCTGTAAGGCATATGCACATATCCTTGGACCGAAGCGAACTAAACTCAGCCCCAGATCTACTCCTTGCATATTTGTTGCATATTACCAGACCAGACACTAAAGGGTACAGGTTGTATGGCAAAAGAAAATTACCTTCATATCAAGAGATGTACCATTCTCCGAATTGCAGTGGAGCAGTTCATTGCTAGACAGCATTTCCGAAAGTTCTGATAGAAACTTCTATGTGTTACCCAACAAGTCTAATTTAGAAAACATAAATGGTGAGGAAAGCTCTGGTCCTGACTCAGACGACACAACAGAATCACGGACATCGACTGATGATGATTCTCCGGAGAGTGACTCCTAGATCTATTGTGGAAGAGGTGGAACTACTAGAAGCTAACAAACCCATCATACGGTATACTGATGGTAGAGAAGCTGCCACTTCGACTCGACACCTTTCCCCAGCTCAAGACGAACAGGCGCATGCAAGATCCTGTCTAGACAACTCGCATGAAATCCACACTACTCGCCAAAACATTGAACCTGAAAATGGACCATGGCCTTTTCAAGATGAGCAAACAAATGAAACCGAAAGAAGGCGCAAAGAACCGAATATCTTACAAGAGCTGACATTGATTAGGTCCCCCAGACCGACAAGAACTGGGAATCCGCCTAAATATTTACAAGACTAAATTCTTGTAATTTAGTATATTAAGTATATGAAGAATGTCATATACTTTTATTTAAATTAAATTTATTAAACACGTGTTTTAAATTTTAGTGTTTATTCTTATGTCAATAAAGCCATAGATTGGTTACTTTCAAACTGTCTGTCTTATTCATTACATTTTTTAAAGTAAATTTATTTACTACGCATTTTCTTTTATTAGGTAGTCTCTATATCAATATTTTACAGTTAATTACTACATATCTTTTAGTGGAGTAACTATTATTAACCTCTTGCCGATTGTAGTGGTTTGGTTGCTGTTCAGCTTCGTGCTGTAAAAACTTGGCTCGGACTATAATGATGGTATCGAGACAAGGTAATAAAGAACTGTGAAAAGGAAGCGTTCGTTTTCTTTATAAAAGCCCTGACACCATCAGTGTACTAATATTTTCTTCATGTTTGTGAGCATTTCCTTGCGACGGAATTGTTCTTTGGAATTGATCTCTTCGGAACATTAACAACATAGAAAACCTGGCCTAAGAACAAAAATGTTAATAAAATCTATTTGATTCATGAATACTTCTTTTTAGCTTATAACATTGTTACACTTGGTTTTTAAAACTTTCACTGTCTGTATTATAAATAGTTGTAGTTATATTGAGTTATGGATTGGTCTGAAAAAGTTCTTCCCTTCCTTCTGCTCTTCTTATATTTTGCCATTAAATATGAAGTCTCTGGTGAAGATTGCATTTTAAAATATCCAAAAGATCCACAAAAGAGCAATCTGTTAAATAGTATATCACTTCTTAAAGGAATCAAGTAAGTAATTAAATGTCATTCTTCAACTGTGAAATTTATGTTATGAATTTTATTAATAAATGCTCACTTATGTAGGTACGTAACCAGCAGAGATGGATATTCCTATGTTGTATCAATCTGTTCTGATGTTTCAAAAGGCAAACTTCCAAATGCAACCGTTACTCGCACTTTCATAGCTAACAGTACAACTACAGTTTTAGGACGTTTCAATGAGACTGATATAGTTGGCCTGGGAGGTAAGTTATGCAAATAAGTTGATTAAGTTTAAAATCACCTAGGTTGAAAATTAGTAAGATATAAAAACAATGTATAAAGGTGTATGAATGAAATTGAATTAGTTCCAAGAAATATCAATTTTTATAAGCGATATGATAGTCTCGGTAGCAGAAAAATAAAATAGTATTTTTAATTAGTAAAAACTATTTATTACAATGTAATATTAGACCTGCATTGAGTGTATTATAAGGGTATGAATATATTTACTACTTGAGAATCTTTGTTTTACTACTACCTGTGCGTTTTATCCTTCTTACATTCTTCATACGTTCTTATTATTTATGTACTCAAATAATAATTATTCATTGACAAATATTTACTGTAGCTCTTCCAGTGCCTATGATTTTTGATTTAACCCTCTTTTACTAGATGAGTATTATTAAGTGTAACACATGTTTATATTATTTTACTACACCACTCACAAGGTTCATGTGTCCATTGATTGTGTAGGATGGGAACTACACTTATTCATCCCATTTTTACATCCAAACTCCCATCAAACACCACTTCTGCTATCCCTCGTTCAATACTACTTATAGACTCCTAGTATCTTTCCTTATCTTCCTTCACTTTAACTATAGCTGTGTAGTGTACTGAGGTTTCTTGGAGATTGACTGATGAAATTTATGAATAGGATCATAAGAATTCCTTATGGTGTTTCAAGAAGTTCCTATGTTACCCATGACGTACCCGTACCCACTACACTGAATTAAGGTGGGTATTCTCCTTCAGTCAATATTTCCTGGGCATCTTCCAATTCCAAATAATGAAGCCCTATGTTTGTTATATGCTATTCAAGTTCCCTATCCACTTCATTACAACAAGATTAAGACTATAAGTTTTTACTTTTTAGCACTTTTCAACAATCCTTTATTGTATTTTCCACCACTTTCTGACATTTCCTACAACTTAAAGTCCAGATACCCTATCTCTATCCTCATTCAAACCCTCCACAATATAGCCGGATGCGTGGTTAACAAAACATTAGGCTTTTCCACATCAGATTCATATGTACACCTTATCTGAATGCGCATACATGTTTATAAATCAAATGTAATTCTTTATTTATATGTATGTATTATTTTTATCTGTCAAGACAGGAACAATTAATTTTTTTATTTTGTCAATAATTCTCTGTATTCAGGTTATATCAGTTATGGATTTTATTTTATTTCCTATTTCTCCATTTTTTTCTCTCACCATTTCATAATGTTTATCTAAATAAATGTTTGTGTTTATTATTTGTCCCTCTTATTTACTTGTATGAGATAATACCTCTTCTTTGTCAATGATTACAAATATTATTATATGTTTATATTACCCATACAAAACTGATCTGGATAAATAAATAATAAAGGAAAAAGTAATCATAAAAATGTGCTTTAAAAAAGCCTACTGCTTTTTAATTTTATTTTTCTGATTCATTCCTTAATTTTATCACTTTATCTAATTCATTCCATGTTTTATATCGATAAATTTTTTGTTACCGATTACTTTTCTTCTATACCTAATTGATACTCATTTCTTTAAGATTTTGGACATTAGTTCATAAATTATTCTGAAAAATGTATTATCTGGACTAATTTTTTGCAGATCTTATATAATGGTGTTGTTTTTCTTTTTTTAACATAGAACATCAGATGCTTCTCACTTATTCAGGAGGAGACAAAATTAATGAGACTTCAACTTGTAATAACACTAATTGGAAAACCTTAATTGTTATCTCTTGCAATGAGATTGCTGACGATGTAAGGGAAGTTAATATATATTTATTTAAAATTAAACAGGCCTTCTTCAAATTCTCAATTTTCAATTGGATTATCATTTTTTTTTAGATTAATATCGACTTATTGGATCCATTAAATGGAGGATGTTTTGCACTCTTCCATCTGAAAACATCTGTTTGTGCCCCTGCAAGAAAATCAACTTTCCTCATGTGAGTACTAGTTAATTTAATTTTATTATTATAATAAATAATAAATGTATTATTGTAGCATATCTAAAATAAATATTATATGTTTCTTTTACGAAGAATCATTAGAATAATTAAGTAATGGTAAAATTATTATCTGAAATTTGGTTCACTTTCTTTAATGCCTGGTTTTGAGCAATCACTTCTGATTATTTTGGTAAAATTCAAATTTTTCATAAAATCATATAAAATGAATAAATTCATGGATTTGTGATATCTATTTGATGATAAAACTAGAAAAAAAGGAAAACTGGAAAATCAGTCATTTAATGTAAAAAGACATTTCATATTGAGCCCATGGCATTCTTGTGTTGTGCTTTAATTCAGCTCATATTAAAAGTTAAGTTCATTAATTTTACATTTACTAAGAAGTTATTTAACATTTAAAATAGTTTTATAACGATCAATCATAAAATTATTATATAAGTCAACAATAAAACTACAATTAACAAACATTTTTAATTTAGATTAAGAATTATAAATACACAGAATGTCATAGCAAATCCTACAATTGAAAATGCATTAATGAAGAGATATGATAAACAGCAAAAAAATTAAATTCAATGAATAATATTATTTAGGTTGGCTAAAGTGCATAGATTATTCATTTTCTCCTCACATGCCACACAAATTAGTTAGGTTTTATATGATATTAGGATTGAGGAAGATAGTTTGCAATATTGCACTATTTCATCCTCTGAGGTTTGACACAAATATGTTATTATTAATATTTTCATTAATTTTCATTGCCTTGAATTACTGATTCATTAAAATTTAATTTTAATAGCTAGTTGTTCTATAGATTTAAAATTTAATACAAAGATATCGTCTCTGTCTTATCGGAAATATCAAAATAACAGCATAAATATAATATATAATATCTGGAAGACCCGGGTTCGAGTCCCAGTCCTGGACATATCTTTTCTTTTCAAATAATATATAATATATTTTACATCATGTAAAATATTTAATTTGCTTACCTAATAATGCTGTAATAGCTTTTTTATTGATATATGAGAGGATTTCAATCACCCTACCCCTACCTGTTATCTTAATTGGTCGCCTTATTGATAGAGAGCTTTCTATGAAAAAAAAAAAATACATCATTTGTTATAATTTTAAAAACATCTTTATTTTGTTGATTTTCTTGTTTCAGGTGGTCGCTTGTGATATTAGTATTAATTGTTGCCTACTTTGTGTGTGGCATCCTTTACAAAAGGTATTCTGAAGGTGCTAAAGGTTGGGAGCAAGTACCTCATCATGAATTTTGGAGGAACCCGTTACAACATTTGATGGTATACTTTTTCATTAGTGAAGATTATATTTAATTGTTTTTTATCTCAGAAATTATCAAGTTCTTGTTTCAGGGATGTCTTAGGGGCAAAGATGACATTCAAATTCAAAGAAATCGGCCCAATGATCCTGCAGATGAACCTCTACTTCGGCCATAGCCTATGCTTCGTTTCTCTACTGATTTAGATGTTTCCTAAGAATAAGTCAGTGGATTGATGTTTATTTTTTTTCCTCAGTCTTATTCTGTTATAAAGGAGATTTTTCATAAATAATGCTGGAGATAAATTTATTAATTACCAAATATGGTTCTAGTTTTATTATGCTTACTAAGTACTGATTTTTTCATGATAATTAAGTGTGATATTAATAATAATCTGTGTACATTGAATTTTCCTGGAAAAGAGTATTTTTACCAAAATAATTATTTTATTCTTTTAGAAAAAGTCCTAACTTTTTTAGAACTCAGTATTGAAAATAAAATGTTTTTTGTTATTATTTATATTTTTTTACTATTTAAAATTATTTGTGTAAGTTATATTTTTAATTTATTTTTCTTTCAATGTCTAGTCTTGTCTATTGGTTAAGTATTTAATCCATGTTTTATATTATGGAAATTAATGATAGTTTTAGGTAAAAAATTCTAATAATATAGTCGGTTTCTATTGAAATTGTTATAATATTGTATTAAAAAAAATGATAAAGAGGTTAATCATTCTAGAAATAGGTGCCTTTTTTAATAAATTAAGTGCGGTGGTGATTGGCACGGTAAATGCAGATATTGAACTATTGTAATTTTGCATTCTATTCTACTCAATCCTGAACCTTAACAATTATTTTTTTCCATTTTGGATATTTGTCCATTATTGAAGACTTACTTTTACATTCATTGGTGGACAAAATCAATTGTATATCTATGCGTTTTAGTCAACCTATATTACATTAGTCATTCAATTCATTCAAAACTTTGCTATTTATATATCTTCCCTATTCATTAATGTATTTTCAATAGTAGGATTTATTAGAGTATACTCTGTATTTATATTTCCTACTCTGTCTAGTTTTAAAAATCTGCTGATAGTGCTTTTTTATTATATTTATAAAATAATTATAGTCAATTATGTAATTATTGTCGACTGCTAAATGGATTGTTAGTAAATCAATTTTTATATATTATACATATTGTGTGTTCAAATTTAGCTGTTTTCAGAATTAAAATCAATTTAGCTTTTTGTATGAAAAAAAATGTAAATTGTTGTTATAAAATGAATTACAATTAACTGTTCTTCTAAATTGTATCTTTACTCTCTTGTCTCCACTTTATTGACCTGTTAAAACGATAGTTAAAAATTTATTTGATAATTTATGTTTATATATTTATTTATTTTATTACAAAGCCATTATACAGTTGTAAATTTCAATAAATACATTTTTTTTTAATCTATTATAAAGAGTATAGGAAGAAGGGTAGTTATCCTAAAAATGAGTTTTGGAGATTTTAAAAAGCTTTTTTAAAAACCTCTGTATCAATTTTTGTTTCTTGTCACAGTTATTGTGATGATGATATTGCTTTAAGCAATATTTGTCTGATGGTGTCAGATAAATGGAGATTCTTTTATAAACTATATATTTCTACTTTCCTTATTAGCCGTCTCCCATCTCCATAACATATTCTTGTTTGCCCATATATTCTTCGCTACACTTGTATCATTTTTTCAAGCCTATCATATCTTTTTTTTTTTTTAAAGACATTGGATACTGATACTTCCAAACAGCCAGATATATTTATTTGAGTAATTGGTAATTTTTTTTTTTTTTTTAAGTGATGCCAACAGCACGGTGGTTTTCCCAGGCGGTCACCCATCGAAGTACTAACCACTCCCGACGTAGCTTAACTTCAGTGATCGGTCGAGAGCCGGTTTGTTCAACGTGGAATGGCCGTTGGCACTAACATATCTTACAACTGTTGGTTTATTTTGAATCTAGATTTCGCTTACATATGCTACTAGTTTTCTTCTTGTAGTTCCTACCCGTTTCAGATATTGGCGATTGTAATTTTCACCAAAGAGTCCTGTTGTTATTGAGAAATATATCCTGATATACCTTGTCCAGAAAATTCTACCTTGACCTGGTTCAAGTTTCCCTGAAAATTTTCCTTATAGAATACTCTGTAATCAGCCATAATGTTACCGAGATATTTGAGTTTGTGAATTTTTTTCATTGCTATTAGCTCCAGATCTTTCTCCATTCTGTGCTAGACTACGGAAGTGACGGGGAAGAGGGACAAGTGGCGAAGTGGATCGAGCGCCTTCAAGAATATGACTTTGAATCTGCTCATCGTTCTGGCACGAGTCACAGAAACGCGGATACGCTCTCAAGGCGACCTTGTGATGAAGAGTGCAAGCATTGTTCTCGAGAAGAAGAGAAGCAGGCGGTGTTGAGGACTACGGTTGTCATCGACAGTTGGCAGGACGCAGAGGAACAGAAGGAAGACCTGGACTTGAAACAAATAAAGCAATGGAAACTATCAGGGCAAGGAAGACCAAGCTGGCAGGATGATGCTCCAATGTCGAAGAATGTAAAGACTTACTAGGCCCAATGGGACTCCATTCTAGTGGACAACGGGCTGCTGAAAGAAGTTCGGTGGAACTGAGGAGCTAGAACGCCAAAGACAAAGCGTCGGTAAGGCACTCCACCACACATACGAAGGCCGACATCTGTTTTACTTAGTTACCAAGTGTGTCACTGATCAGAGTTTAACATATGACGCACTGCGGCGAAGCCTCGACGACCTGCAGAGTAAGGTTCTGAGACTGCGTGTCACCAAGCTCGCCATCCCTAAGTTGGGCTGTGGGTATGACGCCCTGTAGTGAAAGGAGGTCAGAAACATCCTTGAACAGACGTTCGCCAACGCCGGAGTCGCTATATTGGTGTGCACGTTCAACCCCTGGAAAGGAAAAGCGTCTCCCTCGGTAGAAGCCCATAACTGCCCGATTTCTGCGGACTATGCTCCAGGGCTGAGCACTTTTAAGGAGGGGATAGTGTTATGGCCAGAGAGAGAGAAAGACCGACTGTAGGGATTAAGATGAGCAGGAAGGGATTAGAAAGATCGAGAAGGATCTCGGTAGACTGCCTGAGTTACTCTACGGGAACCTGGTACCTTAGGGTGTGCAATTGGAATTATTGGTCTCCACGTTGTTGAGGTACCTGACTTCCTGGTCTTCTATCGGGCCATGGTCTCCTTTGTATGGGGCAAATCTATTGAAATGGACTACCTTGGGTTTTCCTTTGGGCTGCTTCCTGGTCCTATAGATGACGTCGTTTATCCTCTTGATGATCTCAAACGGTCCATCCCAGGAATTCTGAAGTTTAGGTGAGCAGCCTCGCCTTTTTCGAGGATCATGTAGCCAGACCAAATCTTCAGGTTGGAAGCCACCTTTCTACACCGTGATGTCGTAACGCTCCTTCATTCTGCCACCTGCTCCCTGGATTTTGGAGCGAACCTTCTCGTGGATATTATCCATTCACTTCCGTAGATTCGTGACGAACTCTTCCCCGGCAACTTCCTCGTCGGGGTTGAACCCGATCACAAGGCAAACGAAGTTCTCAGCCGAACACCACATTTTCGGGGGTCAGCCCCGTTGCTTCACTGACTGAACTGCGGTAGGCTAACAGGAATAGGTGGAGATACTGGTCCCTGTCTCGCTGATGGAGACCACTTTAGACAAATATCGACCCATTGTCCTGTTCATGCTCTCCACTATGCCTTCATCGGCAACAAGTTTGAACTGTTTATTCCTTTCATTTTTAGAATTTTCCAAAACTACAAATTACTGTGAGCTTTGGTATGGGAAAGTGAAATTACATTCTCAATGGGTATGAGCAGATTTCGAAAATCATTTCATCTAGAAATAAAAGTTTCAACTAACATTTCGTTGTATAGATGATATGTGTTTGTTGAAACGTTCATTTCTAGATGAAATGATTACCGAAATATACACATTGCCCACAATCACACTCTCTTTTCCATACTTAAACTATTGATAACTTGTATTTTTGGAAAATATTAAAAGGGAAACGAAAGAAAAGTTAAAACTGGAAACGACAGTCTGCGGAATAATTACCTCATTTGCTTAAGACATATATTCTTAAAATTTTCCGTAGCAGTTTCCAATAGCTTACTTTCGTAGGCTTTTTTCAGATCTATAAACGCCAGGCCCAGATTTATTTCTTTTCTAACAATTGTCCGATTCCAAAAATGTGGTAAAATGCAAGATTTTTCCATTATATTTTATCCAATATAAATAGTTTAAAAACACTTTCGCAATTCTAAAATGTTACTTCGACACCTTGCTGATATCTTTGGTCTATTACTTGTTTCATTCGTTAACGATTCGTTGGAGGAAGCTGCTTATTGTTATAGTTGTTTTTAAATGTCAAGTTTTGGTGATAATTCATGCCACTGTAAATAATTTAAGAATCTTGAATATGGCTGTATGCATTTCTCTCATCGGAAAAGAGGTTTAAAATTACGCAAAAATTCAATTTATCATTGAGCTTTTCAAAGTGTATTAATTTTGGTTTATTAATTTTTAGAATGCTCCAAAATACATTACTTGTTTAGATTATGAGAAAGAACTCGATTTCCACTATAAAATCCATACCTCTTTAGACATCATTGAAGAAAAGTTGAATAGTTCAGTTAAAACTGTAAATGATACTAAGGAACTTTATTTGGGATTACTCTATGCTACAGAAGAACACAAAATGTATCCTTGGTGTTTAACAGTTATTTATTTTTATATATTTAATGGGAGCTTAACCTGCATAACTTTATTCAATAATCTTTGGTGTATTTGAACATAAACTGATCGTTGTCATATTTTTTCTTGCCAAAGTAATATATTTGTTGTTACAGTTATTAAGTAATTGAGGTGTTGACATGAAAAAGATAGTATCATGAAAAGATAATTTTACAGCCGAGCATATAACTGTTTGACAGTTAAAACTGAAGGTTTCCGTTCATACAAACCACCACCGTTCATATAAACTAAACCACTTTGTGTTTTGACTTATCTTTCTGACCTATTTTATGATAAATTACTACCTTTTCCATGAAAAATTATTTTTGGTTTTTGGCTTTCTACCTTTTCCATGTAATCGCCTCAGTTGTATGTTCTGAGACATCAATGAAATATCGAGTTGCAATTTCATCCTTTTAATACAGGATTTGTTTATAATTTATAACTTTATCATTAACTAAGTTGTCCTGCTTTGAATAATCAATGCATATTCTAAAATACCAACATATGTTCATATGTTGATGTTTGAAATACCTGATTAAGGATTTCTTAATCTTCTTATCATGCATTTGATAATGAAGAATTTAGTTTGTTTATTAAGACATGCTTTATGGCGTTTAACAGTGTTTCTCAATAATGCCAATTATTTAACAAAGAATCTAGTTTCTGAATCAAAAGCATTTTGTAAGTTTATAGTAATTACATTATATCTTATTCAAAGTATTTTTTCCTTACCCAACTTTAGATTTGGATATGTCACTAATACTAAAATTAAGATTGTAATAATTATTGATGCTAATCACAGCTCTTTAAGAGATAATGAAATCAGAGCGGTAAGTATACAAATTAAGCTAAAAATTTTACTATATGTTAATGCTGAGGGGTTGATGTTTGGAACACCACGTCTAAACTATAATATTCACAAAAATATTTGTGCCATAGTCCAAATTACAATAAATCTTAAATTATGTATTTATTAAATTATATTAGACCATGTTAAAGCTGTAACTTTTTGGAGTAAGGACATTTTCAACCTATATCTTCATACCAACTGGATATCTTTAGAACTTGTCACAAGTAAGGTACAATTGACCTTAAAACTTAATTAATATAACGTTTGATGGGATTTAAAAATATTACTGGCTACCATTTCACTATTAAATTTTCAATATATAAATAAACCTAAAATAAATTGCAGATGACTATGTCAATTTGTAAATGTGTAAATTTATTTTGGTGTTTTTCTTGTTTTCAAATGTTTATATTGATTCTTGATTGATTATTTGGTACTTGTGTATATAATGCACGCCCGAAATAGACCAATATTCTACGCATGCCCAAGCTGTTACATTTCTAACAATTACCTTGGATAACCTTACATTTTTGACAGACATTATTGTTTGTTTACTTGTGTGTTCGAGAGTTGTTATATCTTCATTTTTGTTTCTTGCTCATTTGTTGTTGTTTGGTGATTTATTGTACATTTTTTGTTGTTTGGTGATTTATAATTATACGACAATGCTTATCGTATCAATCGTATGTTTCTAAATAATTATTTTAATTTTAAATTGTTTATATATTGCATTATTTATTTATGTTATTATTTTCCACTCAAATGCGATTGAATAGTATGTTTTAAATAATTATTTTAATTTTAAATTGTTTATATATTGCATTATTTATTTATGTCATTATATTTATTTACATTATATACTTCATTATTTTATTATATGTTATATATCCAATTAAATTATTATTACTTGGATTTATTTATTTCCATTATTATTACATTCCATGTTATGTTTTGGGCAACAAGAATCTAAGTTTGGCCGAGATCGGCTCCCTTCGGCCGGCCTGCGGCGGGGCCGGGGGCAAATCTTTTCTCTTCAAAATATCCGGAGGGAGCTGATCTCAGCCAAACTTAGACCCCAATAAAAATATTTGAAAAGGTTATCCAAGATAACTGTTAGAAATTTAACTGCTTGGGCATGCGTAGAACATTAGCCTATTTCGGGCGTGCATTATATACACAAGTACCGATTAGGTATATATTTTTCTAGCATTAGCTTTTGTGTATTTGTTGAGAACTAGCAGGATATAAGGTTTTTTTTTCACATATTTCTAATGTTGTTGCAGATGTTTAGAAATTTGCATGCTGCATATGCAGATGTGGTATGCAATCCATTTTACATTCCAGGAGAAACAATTAACTCCAAGTATGTAGCGAATTCAAATAAATTATTATTAAATTATTCTGGCCATTCATTAATTTTTCTGTATTTGTTTCAGGAAATTCAATAGTATTGTTGAAGGTATGATGCTTTCCAAGAAAATGTAAATTGTAAATGTCTTTGTAAATATTATATAATTATATATCTAATATTTTATGCAAGATTTTGTTTATTTATGTTTTAATGTATAAATATAAATGTATTTTTGTTTTATATTTTTTGTAGGGTTTATCCTGTATATATTTTTTAGTATATTAAATTCATTAAACAATGTCTGGTGAAAATTTTCATTTAAATTAAATTTATTCTGTAAAATTTAAGACAAAGGTAATAATGACCCCATCAGCCCTTTGGCCAAATGTTAGAAATGGTTTATAATACATCCAATTGCTTTCAGAAAGTTTTATTATATCAGCTGCTTTCATCATTTAGATATTGTGTTGAAATATTTAAAGAAAATGTCACTCTAATTTTGTTAAGTGCGTTAAGAAAAACTATAAAACAAATATGATATGTTGTTTTCATAGCTCCTTGAACAGAGAATTTTTACCATATATTTACTACCTAGCTGTATCTCACAGTTTCACCTACATTAAATTTGGTTTGAGACCTAAAATACAAAATAACATATAGTAAATATAAGAACTCATAATATGTTCAAAAAACTTCAGTTGTTTCTTCTGGTTTAGACCGTGTCAGTGAATTTTCTGCCAACGTTTCGCCAGACATGCTGCTGACTTCCTCAAGGCTTAATTGAGACTGAGGATGTCCAGCTAACCCGCGGCATTATGTAGTAGCCACTCGGGTCCACTCGTGATTCATCGGTTCCTTCCGTTAGTTGATCGGGTTTTTTCGTGTCCGGGGTCGGAGTCTGCTCTTCCATGCCTGTGATTGGCTGGACTTTGGCTTGATTGTCGCTGCTAGCTTGATTTGTTGTTCTTGTTGATTGTCTTTCTTCTGTTCTATGTTAGGGAGGCATAGTTTACTTAATTTGTACCCGTCCTCCCTGTTGAAGTTTTCCAGGTGTTTAACTATTTCTATTGCTTCCAGTATCTTCCTTTCTGTGGCCTTGCTACATTTCTTAACTACTCTGATTTTATCAAATACTATGGCGTGGTTAGTGGTAGTGAAATGTTCTGCCAAAGTCAATGTTTTGCTGTCCATTTTCTTTACACTTTTAATGTGTTCGGTCAGCCTTGTGAATAAAAGCCTTCCCGTTTGCCCAATGTATTCCTTACCACAGGAGCATGGAATGCTGTATATCCCAGGTGTCCTGAGTCCTAAGTTGTCTTTTGGATTCGGCAAAACCTGACCTATCTTCCTGTCTGTGGTGTATATCGTTCCTATATTAAACTTCTTCAGTACTTTAGCTATTTTCTTGGTTGTGCCTTTGACATATGGGATCGCTGCTCTCTTAATTTCTTCTCTTCTTTCTTCTGGTGTGTGTGGGCCTGCCTTTTGGGCTTTTTTGAATTCTCTTTCTATTATTTCTTCTTGATAACCATTTTTCATGAGAGCTTTCTTTAAATGTCTTTGCTCTTTCTTCAAACACACCGGCTCTGAAATCCTAATGGCTCTTGTAATCAACGTTCTAATGACCCTATGTTTCTGGGCAGGGTGGTGATGTGAGCCTACATTCAAGTATCGATCAGTGTGGGTCGGTTTTCTGTATACGGAGTATCCCAAACGGTTATCTTTCTTTTTAACTTTTACATCTAGGAACAGGATGCTTTCTTCAGCTTCAACTTCCATAGTAAATTGAATGTTCCTGTGTCTCCCGTTTATGTGGTTCAAGAAATCATTTAAAGTTTCCATCCCATGTGGCCAAATTACGAAAGTGTCGTCCACGTATCGGAACCAGTGAGACTTTAATGTTTCTTGTTCAAAATTCTCCATAAACAGTTCCGCGACGAGTGGACTTAATGGCGATCCCATACTCGCACCTTCAATCTGCTTATAGTATTTTCCGTTAACAAGAAAATACGACAATGTCAAACACAGTTCAGCCAGTTCTGCGTCTGCTTTACTGAGTGCTTTTTCTATAAGTGGTAGAGTATCTTTAATAGGTAATTTGGTGAACAGGGACTTCACATCGAAGCTGACCAGTATATCTTGAGGGTTAATTTTTATTGCGGCGATTTTCCTCACAAAATCGTTTGAGTCCTTTATGTCGTGCTCAGTATTACCGATAAGCAGTTGTTTTTTATTTATTTTTTTACTAACGTATTTAGCTGCTTCGTATGTTGCCGAACCAATGTAATCCACTATTGGACGTAGAGGTATTCCTTCCTTGTGCATTTTCGGGAGACTCAACTTTTTATAAACTATTATTTGAACAGGAAGAAAATTTGGCTGAGATTATCGTCACAATCACAAAATCATTAATCCAATTTTAATATAGATAATTCGTATATTTTACCTCTGATTAAATCATAGATTAAATTTGGTGTTAATTATTTCTACAAAAATTAAAGATATAAAATAGCAATTGAGATAAGTTTTGGAAAATGTTCTAAACTAAATTAATAATTGAGTTATTGGAATGAATGAAATTTTTATTTTTCATTCCATTACAGTTTTTTATTAGATAAATCTATACAATGATTCATCATTGTTTTAAAGCTACCTCGCATATCAGTACCAATCTTTACATTCGTTTTTTTCATCGCACTTTTCTATTTAGGATGAAATAAGTGCTATGGATGGAGTTACATATCTCCCATATCCATCGGCATACCCGCACCTCCGCCTCCTCCCATCGGACCTTTATCCTTTGATGGAATATGAGCTAACACTGCTTCGGCTGTAGTTAAGAGAGAAGCCACACCGGCAGCATCAATAAGAGCAGTTCTTACAACCTGAAAATAAAAAATTAAAGGATATCTTTACAAAACATCATTAAAACAATATTTTTGAAAGTTAATATTTCATATAAATAAATTATGAAAAAAAATGAAACAAACACAAAGGTATTTCTGTTTTCTTTTTATATTAGGAAATATCATTAGTAAAATAATTACTTATATGATACAGTAAATGGTACAATCATGAAACCTACCGTCGCAGCATATTGCCCTTCCTAGGTTTAGTGGGTTCTAGGGATATTCTATACACCTCTGTAAAACTGCTTAAAGGACTCATAAAACATCCTTACATATTTTTATTAAAATTAAATGAAAAATATAACACTTTTAAGCTTCGAAAGATGCAAGACTAACTCTTTAGCAACTCTCTTTATAGATACGGCACCACCCACCCATAAGTGGTTGGGAAGCGTGCTTAAAAAATAAATTACATAGTTAAAACAAAATCACCTGAAGTGGGTTAGGTCTACTAGTTCTACAACTTTTTTAAATATTTTTATTTTGAAGAGATAAGATTTGCCCCCAGCCGTGATTCGAACCTGTATCTCCGCCTCACCGTGGCAACGCTCTAACCATTTGAGCCACCTGGGTCGCTCCCTACCTAGGACAAATCTGTTCTCTTCACTGATCCCATATCCCCCGTGTTATAGTGTTATATCTGTACCTCGGAGGGATACAACACTATGTCCATTTTTTTCCATATTGACTTTATTACAGAGTTGAAATCAGCTTTTCTCATATTTCTTAGAGGAATAGAGCACTATGTCCAAAACCAGTTAGAAGCGGATATAGCATGTTTTAAAACAACACCAAGTCCACTTTCATTTAGAGGGATAGAACACCATGTGGACTTTTATCCTTCTGAAGCATGTGAATTACTACTGGACATAGTGTTGTATACCTCTACACAGCCTGGCGGATTGTTAGTGAACTAAGAGTACTTTTGACAGTTCTGATGAGTTTACATAGTTGGATGTATTTTAAGTCATAATATTTGCTCTTTTTTAGTAATAGTAAGAATAATGAAGCATAATTCTCGTGGGAGAAAGATTCTGGAACTATTGAAAAGTTCTAAAAAAGATTCTACTACAGGTAAGCTACTGTTTTGCTCATTATTTTTAATGTGATATACATAACCTCAAACAGTTAATGTAATGTTTTGTTATGAACCTAAACTTCAAAATATTATGTTTTACATGTAATATTATAAGACTTGTTTTATTTCAGAACCAAATCATACAAACAGCAAGGATGTTGAAAATGAAGAGGATAATGGAGATGACGTGAGTTTCGACGAAGATGATGATGATTCTGATCGGGACAAAAATTATGAACCTCCAAGCTCTGAAACGGATTCCAGTGATGATGTCCCTGTATTTAATGAAATACAAAATGAGGTCAGTAGAAATAAAACTAGTGCTAAAACAAACTCAAATGGACATGAGCTACGTTTACTTGAGGAAGACTTAAATTTAAGCAGCGACAATGAAAATATTGCAGAAAATCAAGTAGGCCTAGATTTGCAAGGAACAGTAGGCATAAGGAGAAAAGTGAAAAATAAATCTATTTCTACTCAGATAGGTAAAAAACGTGTCGTTCATACCAGTGAATGGGCATGTAATATTCAGAAACGTAAATATTCTGCAGGTGAAGAATATATTAGTAAAAAGGGTAAAGTTGTCCCTGCCAGAATTATTAAACCTCCTTGTTCTTGCAGACTGAAATGTTCTGAAAAATTATTACAAAGTGACAGACAGGAGATCTTTAATGCATACTGGAGTCAGGAGAAGGGAAATGACACAAAACGGCAATTCATTGTTTCATGTGTAGAGAAGCATAGTACTGTCCGTTCAAGAAAACGAAACCTTGCCTCCAATAACCCAAAACAAAATACTCTACAATATTATTTTACAGTAAAAGGCATACGAACTAGAGTATGTAAACTTATGTTTTTAAATACACTATCTATATCAAACACCGTGGTAGTTAATGTTTTGAAAAATATTGAACCAGGTGGAATTATAAAAATCGATCAAAGGGGTCGAGGAAGGAGTATAAACTCCCGTCAATAAAACACATAATGACACTGTTGAAAGTGTAGTAAGACACATCTCTTCCTTCCCAAATTATAGCAGTCATTACACTAGGGAAAAGAGTGATATGAAGTATTTGGGTCCGCACCTGAACATAGAGAAAATGTATGAACTGTATGTAGAGGATTGTAATGAAAATGATTTCAACCCTTTGTTAATAGCTAAAAAATGGCTCTACTACGATGTGTTCAACAAAAAATTTAAGTTGAATTTCAAACCACCAGAAATAGACACGTGTGACACATGTGATTATTTTCAAGCAAAATTAAAAAATAATTTGACTCTAGATGAAAAAAAATTCTATTGAGGAAGACCATAATGCAAATCTGGATGAATCTAAATTAAGGTATGATTTAAAAAGCGAAGACACCAAAAGGGCTAACAATACCCTTAAGGTATTAACGGGTGATCTTCAAAAATGTTTGCCGTCACCCCTTATAACAAATTGCATAAGCTTTTACAAGAGAAAACTTTGGACGTTGAATTACACCCTTTTTGATTCTTCTGATTCGTCAGTCCATTGTATTATGTGGGACGAATCCAAAGGAGCTCGTGGCGGAAATGAAATCGGATCTGCATTACTGAAATGGGCAGATACCGTCATTCCTGGCAGTGACATTGAAGAAATCATTCTGTGGTCGGATAATTGTTACGGCCAGAATAAGAATATTAGCCTTATTATGTGTTTCTTTTGGATACTCAATAAGTATCCTCAAGTAAAAATCATCACTCAAAAGTTTCTACTAAAGGGCCACACGCATATGGAGGCGGATACTGTCTATGCACTGATAGAGCCGAAGAGAAAAAAACTTAACAACATGACAATTCTAACGCCCTGGGATTGGCAGCAGTTAGTCAGACAGACCTCAATGAAATATACTGTGCATAATATGGAACTGGAAGATTTTAAAAATTTTAGGTCTTTGTACGATGTCAAAACATGTGAAAATCCACCCTTTATTAATAGAAAAAAAAATGTCAACAAAGAACAAGTTCTTCTGTCAACCTGTGTTCAACTGCAAGTAAAACAGAACAGCATGGGAACTCTGTTTTTGAAAAGTAATTTCGCTGATGAAAACCAGGAGATTGACCTTGTTAGGTTTCGAAGGCGACACCTTACATTGCCAAACGATTTGCAACTGGTAACACCAAGTCCAATACCAATATCACAACAAAAGTATAATGATCTATTGGCATTACTACCATATGTTCCTACAGTTTGCCATGACTTTTATAAAAACTTAAAGCATACTAGTAATACCACTAGTGAGTACCCTGAAGGAGACTTACCTGATGATGACTGAGTTTTTTGCATCTAAAATACCATTTTAGTTGAATACATAGATGTATTATTTGTATTTGTAAAGAGAATTATAAATAAAATAGTTAAATACATTTTGTAAGTCAAATAGTATTGTGTTTGTTATTGAATATCCCACATTAGGTCTTATAGTACAATAACTTTATTAGAGGGATACAACACCATGTCCATTAAAAAGTGAAAAAAAACCGTAAAAAAGTTTTTTTTTTATTTTATAACAACTGCATGATGTAAATAACAATAAATAGAATGTTCTGGTAAAATATTGTTTCAACATCTCAATAAATAGCTGTGCCAATAACACTTTTTGTTGAAAAAAAGTTTAAAACTCCTCTCCTGTAAAGTTATGAAAATGGACATAGTGTTGTATCCCTCCGAGGTACAGATATATAAATTATAATAAATTTATATATATAAGTTATCTATTCAGTAGGTTAGGCCTTTTTTACAAAGACGGCATGTTAGTGACATATGTTTTAGTTTTTCACAAGTTATTAATGAACATTTTATTTTAATGTACCTTTGTGGGATCTATGATTCCTTTCTCCATCATATTGACATAATCACCTTCCTTAGCATCATATCCAGTTTCTGGTGATGATTCAAGTACCTAGAATTAGACTGAATTACTACATAATAATATCCTATCTTTATGATATTTATCTCTTTAGTGTATTAGGAATGAAAAACAATATAAAAATTTATGATTTCATGACAAAATGATTAGCAAATAAAATACTGGCCCTAGATATGGATAGTGCCTTATCCAGGCTGCAGAAGGTCCCAAATAAGGTTATTAGAAATAGGGTAGGTGATAAACTCAACATTCTCAATGACCTAAGTGAAAGAAAATTGCTATGATATGGACATGTCATGAGAATGGATGATTTTGGGCGCATTGGCCTCTCTTGGAAATATAATATTTTTCCTGAGGTAACTATAACTTAAGTTCATTACAGATGGCATGAATGGAATACAATATAAATGCCATAATTGTTTCTATATTACACCTTATTGTTTCAGCTAAGAAGTCTTATTTAAAAATGATTAAGAGACTTGGGAAAAATTGGAGGATTACAAAATTGTTTTTAATAGTTTTAAGGGGTGTCAATCTCTTTTGAAGAGATGTATTTAAAAATATCATACCTTATTTACAACTACTGATTCATCAGCTCCAGCATTCTTCGCAATTACCATGCATGGAACTCGTAATGCTCTGGCTACGATTTCTATTCCTTTTAAGAAAAACATATTAATTAGCGATTACTTTTTATTTTTATTAAATTCTCCATCTGTATTTACTTTTAGCTCATTATCAATTGGTAAAGTAAAAATAATAATTTGGTTTACCAGTCTTTTGATCTAGATTAGCTGGTTTTATTTCTTCGAGTGCTGAAATACATCGGAGTAAAGCGATGCCTCCTCCTGGAACAATACCTTCCTCAATCGCAGCACGTGTCGCATTCAATGCATCAGTTACTCGATCTTTTTTCTCATTAACTTCGACCTAATAAAATATTAAACGGTCATTAAAAATGTCTGTGTTTTTAAAATATTTTAATTAAGACTTATTTCGGAAACTATTTATTTACAATGTGAATGTAATATGACATAGAACTAACATGTAAAAATGGAAGAACTAATTTTACAGTTTAAAAATCGTTTATAAAGTATTTATTAGTGAATAGTTAGTAAAACTTAGGGAAAAATGGAAGTGCACACGGGGATGAGTAAAATAAGCATAGAACAGAGAGCCAAGGAGGCAGCCAGTTGTTGACTCCTACAGGAATACTCCAATGTCATGCATGCATTAAGGGTAGATTTTCTGTTATGAACTTGGAATTTCTGGGTTCCACTCTCAGCATCCTCTCTGTTGTATCATTCTAAAGCTTTCATTAAAAAAAATTAATTTTGGTTATATCCTGCCCATAAACTGTTATGACTTAGATCATTGATTTATGGTTTTAGAAGAAAATCACCAAAAAACTTTCAAAAGTAGAGTCGTTGGAGAAAAAAACATCTTCCCATATTTTGAGGCATATTAATATTTAATTTAATTGGGATTACTATATTTCCTAGGTTTAGTATTATCATATCGTCCCTGCCATTTCCAACTAACGAATGTGAAAATCAGTACTTTTGAGGAGAATTTAAAAAAAGCAGTTTCAAGGTTCAATAAAAATTAGTGCCTATATTCAAACTAATGACATTTGTTTTACATTGTTTTTGTGACTGATAGATGCCTCTATATGAATTTTATAAGAAATATCAATCCTGAAGCAACTGCTATAAGTTGAAAACGAAAACTGTGTTTTTTTTCACATTCGATATTTTGTGATGGCAGGGACTGTATATATTGGCTATTTGTTTCTAATATAACTTATATAACTCTAAAACACTTAACAAATAATAATAGTATGCATTTGTTAAGTGTAAGAATTTTATACCTCACTACATCCTCCAACTTTGAGCACTGCTACACCCGCAGTCAGTCGTCCAAGTCTATCTTGTAGCTTATCTTTTTCAAAGTCACTATTGGTAGTACTTAAAGTGTGCTTAATTTCAGCAACTCTTCCAGCTATTTCGTCTCGGTTTCCTTTCCCCTATAAATAAATATTTTAATAATGTTTAAACTACTAACGCTTTCAAGAAAAACTACATGGTACCCAAACCAATTATTAGAACCAATGGCCATGACTCTCATGCCCAAGAAAACTAGGAGGAGACTAAAAAGAACGTGGATGAGGGATTTGTTATCGTAAAAAATTTAATCAAGCCAAGGGAGAGATACCGCTGGATACTGTTCTTCTCCATGCCTTTCATGTCATTGTATTATATTTTTAGTGTCAGTCGATCTGCTGATTGTCATTGTTTTTATTTGACAGGTGTGGACAAAAATATAAAGAGAAAAAAAAATGTTTAATTTCATGTTAAAACAAAGATAATTTTTTAGAACTGCAGAAGAAGAAACTATTAAAGATGTACATATGCACACAATTTTATAAATGCGTGTGATATATGATGTATTTGATTGGAGATTTTTGTTAGTTAAAGTACATACTTAATATAGAAATAGTTCTTACTAAGTATTTATTACTGACAAAATAAATCTATAAGTAACTTTTCTACTATTACATTGTCTTATGATTATTATAATTTTTGATCACTTCTATAATTGCAAATGGATATACATTTATCATCCATTATTCTATTTAAGCCCTAGGGAATGACCGTTTAAAAATATAGTATATAAATTTCCTACTTTAGCTTTCTTTGGAATTACACAAAATTTTTTAAAATTATTAGAATTTTCAATTAGTCTTGTATAGTTTTTTATAAGAGTTTACAGAAAATTATTTTTTTAATAACTCTATTAATGGCCAAATCCTTTTTCTAAATGTTTCTTGTAGAACGGTATTTCAAAAGTAAAAAATATTTTTTCCAACATATAGCTGCTGCTGATTGAAGAAGGGGAGAGACGAGCCTAAAACTGAAGTAAATTGCTCGAAATGTAAATAAAAATGATTTAATGCCTTAATGATGAAGACCTCCTCCAATAGATGCGCCACCAGTGGTTCCTGTTCGAAACAGCCGCCTTCCAATTCCTTATCCCAAGGATAGACCTTGCATCGGGAGCGACGCCTTCTGCCCACGCGATTTGGGACGTCCAACTGGTCTTGTTCCATGGATTTGTTCGTTGAGGAGCTTCTTAGGAATTTGGTCATCCGTCATCCTCGGCACATGTTCAGCCAAATGTAATCTCCCCACTTTTATAAATCTGACCAGGTCGGCTTCTTTAGTCGGAATTGGTCCTTAGTCTCCATTCTTGATTTATACACTCTGGACCAAATATTCTTTGGAGGATACGCCGCTCGAACCTCAGTATTCTTGGATAGTGTCCAGCATTCGGAGCTGTAGGTGACGACAGGCCTTATTAGTGTCTTGTAGAGTTGTAATTTAGTCCTTCTAGAAAGAGATTTGTTCTTCATGTGCCACTGCAGTCCAAAATAACACCTGTTAGCAGCCTCTAATCTTCAGTCTTTCTCCAGCTGCGTATCATTGTTTGCATTTACCAGCATCCCTAGGAAGACAAATTCATCTACCCGTTCAAATATAAATTCTCCACTTTGGACCTTAGCTCCTCTTCTCGCTGCACCTCGATACCCCGCCATCATGTATTTTGTTTTATCCTGGTTTACAACCAGACCAATCTTTGCTGCGGCTTCTTTACAGGTAGTAAAAGCCTCCCACATGGCTACAAATGACCTACCTATAATATCTACATCGTCAGCAAAGCTCAGGATTTGTGTTGTTGATAATGGTGCCTCCCACATACACTCCAGATCTCCTCACTGCAATCTCTAATGCAAAGTTAAAGAGGAAGCATGCCAGGTAATCACCCTTTCTAAGTCCCTAATGTGTCGTGAAGCAATCAGATACATCTCACTGAATCTTTACCATGCATTGTACTCTTCTCATTGTTGCTTTAACGAGGCAAACTAATTTTGCTGGAACACCTAACTCTATCATGGCCTTGAATAGCTCATCTGTTAGGACGCTAGCATAGGCTCCCTTAAAACCAATGAAAAGCTGGTGGGTTGGGATTGAGTGATCCCTCGTTTTTTCAAGAATAGTCCGCAGAGAAAAGATCTGGTTGGTGGTGGCCTTTCTTTTCCTGAAGCCGGCTTGGTATGGGCCAATTTCTCTCTCCGCAAAAGGAAGGAGCCTTTGAAAGAGAATTCTTGAGAGTATCTTGTATGCACAGGACAAAAGTGAGATGCCACGGTAGTTGCCACATTCAAGGATGTCTCCCTTCTTATGGATGGGGATAATTGCGGTTTTACACCAATCTTCTGGGATTTCCTCTGCTTCCCAGATGTCCAGAATAAGATTGTGAAGGAATCTTTTAAGTTCATTTCCACCATGCTTAAACAGCTCAGCCGGCAGACCATTGATACCTGGGCCCTTGTTGTTTTTTAAGTTTTCAATAGCCTCAGCAATCTCTTCGTCATCAGGTGGTTCCAGGTCTCCCTCTAGGATTGTTGCCTCGTGCATTCCTTCCTGAATCTCCCCCTCATTCAATAGGGTGTCAAAGTGATTCGTCCATCTTCTGAGAATATCGCTTCTGTCTGTGATGGGCTAACCATCCACATCTTTGCAGGCACTCACCAAGAGCTTGAAAGTAGCTCGATTTTTATTCACTTGCTGAAAGAACTTCCTTATTTCACCTTTGATTCAAAATCACTATATTTTCTTTTATTGTATATTTAATATAAAAGTAAATGAGAGTAACAATATTAACCCCTGTACAATGAATTCGTATCCTAAAATATTAAGAAAACAATGATCTTACCCTTAGCAACAGTGATTCTTCTTTAGTAATTATTACTTCACCCAAACCACCTAAGTGACGCTCTTGGCAATCTTCAATCCTGTTACCCAGTTCGTCCCCAAAAACCGTTGCTCCTATTAAAAAAAAGAATTAGAAAGCAAAAAAAAAAAAATTGACCTAATTTGGGGATAGTGCGTTAAGAGTACCCGTTGCTACTGCTATATCCTTCAAAATTGCTTTTCTCTGTTCCCCAAAACCAGGGGCCCGAATTGCAACCACATTCAATCCTATTTTCAACCTGTAAAATGATTCATTAATACTTTGATATTGTGACAATCCATGCTTCAACTTAAAAAAAAGGACGAAATGCTTCTAAAATTCATACTTATGCAGTAAATTAAATTGTTCATTACATACCTGTTAACGACGATTACAGATAAAGCTTCACCATCTAAATCTTCAGCAATTATTAGTAATGGTTTTTTCTTTTTGTTTACTAATTCCAAAACAGGGAGGACATGATTAATTGAAGAAAGTTTCTTTTCAGTAACAAGAACCATGAGATCTTCGTATTCAACTTTTGCTCCTTGAATCACAGTTTTTTTTTTAATCTTTAATTATTTTCTTCTAAAATTGTCTTAGATGATTATTAACAGCTACTAATATGATTGTTAAACAACATACCCTTAGTAGTGTTTATAAAATAAGCAGAAATATATCCTTTATCAATTTTCATTCCTTCAATAACTTCTAACTCATCTTCTAAAGTTTTTCCCTCCTTAACTGTGATTACTCCATCTTTTCCAACCTATAGATATGGATATATAGTTATGGCTATGAATCAGCAGATCAAGAGAGAAAATTTATCGTAAATTATATTTTGATAAAATAACTTTATTTTTCTACTGATAACAACAAAATAAAAGACCGTGACAAACCTACAATCTAGGGGGCAACCTGTGGTCTAGTCGTTAGTATACTAAGCCCAAGGTTGCAGGTTCGTAACCTGGCAGGTGGCCCTAGGATTTTTTAAAGGGAGTAAAAAATCCTTGGCTACGCCGTCCTTCGGAAGGGACATTAAACAGGGGTCCAGAGCCTGTATGATGTCAGGTACTCATTAAAAATCCCTATTCTAATTAAACCTGGATAGACAAAATTTAAAGCTTTCTATGTAGCATCGTCCGATTAGCCATAGCAGCATAAAGTGATGTTAAATAAACAAAGAACCTACAATCTATTATCACTCATTTTTTAAAATATATATTTAAATATTTTGGTATAAATACTACTGATCTATTTCTATGTAATTCCATTAAAATATTATCTATGAATTCAAGGAAAATTTAGAAATATATGTACTTCTTTTTCAAGATTTTACTAAGTATGTATCTGGAATTCAGCCCAATAATTATAAAATGTTAAGTGAAGCCAACAGTTTGATGAAAATAAAAACAAATTCTGAACTAAATAAACAATTTTCACAAAGCAATCTTATCACATAAACCGGTGGTTTTAATTTATGGAGGATTCATTTATTACTAAGCCTTTTATTACAATCCTCGCATTTTTATCACTTTAATTATATTATAAATATGTGTATACAATATAATATGAGGTGTAATATCCTTAATTCTTCATCAGACTCTAACTTGGACTTAATATTCTACATAAGGCTTTTTTCAAAGACCTTAATGCATTGGTCATTCTTTAAAATCCACTACCATGCTTCCTACCAACTAAGAAAATAGAGTGGTAGATCATAGTAGAATTATAATATAGTTTTAAAGTTTAATGCAAAAAGTTACACAACAAATAATGCATTTTCAACCTTTTTTTAATATTTATTTGTTATTTTCTTAACTCATATGGCCCAGATTAGATGACTCTTTTTGTTTTGTATGAAATAAAATTGTTTTGTTTATGATTTAATTTTTTTTTTTTATAGTTACCATTGACCCAAAACCAGAGGTCATCAAACTATGACCAACTGAACGATCCATTTAATAATTTCAATTGATCCACTTCAGTTATAAAAATAAATAGAACGTTTATAAATATAATTTATTTTTATTTATTGTTCTTTTGATGGTGATTATTTTTAAATATTTTTATTTTGAAGAGAAAAGATTTGCCCTAGCCGGTATTCGAACCCGGGTCGTCTGCATCTCTAGTGCAGTGCTCTAAACCACTGAGCTACCAGGGGTCGTATCCAAGCCAGACAAATCCATTCAATGTTCAATGAACATTCTTCCCCGTGTATAAATAAAAAATTGCGAGAACATGGGGATATAGGATCGGTGAAGAGAATGGATTTTTCTGGCTTGGATACGACCCATGGTAGCTCAGTGGTTTAGAGCACTGCACTAGAGATGCAGATGACCCGGGTTCGAATCCCGGCCAGGACAAATCTTTTCTCTTCAAAATAAAAATGTTTATTAATAAAGTTCATTAAACTATTTTTGTAATTATTTTCTTAATATAATATTTCTTATTGTTTACTAAAAGTCGGTTTGAGTATGAAAATATCTTTGACCCAAAAATCTCTTTGGTGCTCACATTTTGTTGATTTTACCGACCCCTGCTCCAAACAATTATGTTTATCTCTCAAATACTTTTTATCTACTCAAAGTTTTTTACTGTTAATGTTTATATTTTAATTAAATTTAAATTAATGATATCACATGAGTATTAAATAATAATCAGTCAATGATAACCTTCTCGACAGCTCTTGATATGAGTTTCCCAATATCTTCTGCTCCATTGGCTGATATCGTAGCTACCTGAGCAATTTCTTCTGGAGTAGTAACTGTTTTGGACAAATTTTTGAGATATGATTTTGCCTTTTCAACAGCAATCATTACTCCTGGAATATGAATTGATTTGATTTTTTAAATTGTTTTATATTATGATAAATAATTTGTATAGTTGGTTAGATAATAGTTCTTGTACTAAAATAAAATAAAAAATTGAAAAATATGTAATAAAATTAGCATTAGTCAAAAATACAGTCATGTAGTTTTTAAACATTAAAGCCCTTAAAAATTAAATATCTAATAATGATTTTAAAATATTTCTATTCCACCAAAAAAAAAAAAAATAAATAATGAAATATGAAAACGTTTTTGTGTATTTATAGTTGACCATGTGTGAAATCAAGAAGGAAGTAGCCCGAGTGGTGGTAAAAAAAGATCTACGATTTATTATTGTATATAACCATTTATTTTTTGACAACGTTTAGACCTACAAAGAAGCTCTTACAATAGTACTAGAATTTGGATTACTCAAATGCCATTTAAGATTTTTTTATCTAGCACATTTACTTCTTCTTCTTCTTCTTTGACTTCCTCTTATGCCATTGCTAGCATCGAGGAGCCTCCACCCAATGCAGCCATGCCTCACAGTCCTTACTCAGCCGCCTCATTTCCTGGAGAGTCTTGCCTCTCTCCCCTCCAATGCGCTGGATATATTCCTGATAGGAAACTCTCGGCTTCTTCCCAGTGGGTCTAGCTTCCATGACCTTCCTCGGCTTTCTCTCTTCATCCATCCAACAAACGTGGCCAAACCACTTTAGCTGTCGGTTTTTTATGGAATTTTTCAGCTCGATCACTTTCAGCTCCTCTCTAACTATTTCATTTCTGATGCGGTCCCTCCTGGTCTTTCCAACAACTCTCCGCAGGAATTTCATCTCCGCCGCTGTCACTTGGCTAGCTTGTTTCTCCAGCATACACCAGCTTTCACTTCCATAAGTGAGGGTTGGGAGGTAAACTGATTTGTAGATGTGCATTTTGGTTTCCTTTCCAACCTCCCTATGCCCAACTATACTGTTGCAAATAGGGTAGTAAACCTGGTTGGCTTTTGATATTTTATTAGCTACTTCTGGGTCAATTCTTTCCCTGGTGCTAATGATTGTCCTTAAGTAGGTGGACTCTTCCACAACTTCATGTACCACCCCATTACAGATCAGTTTGACGTCCTCGTCTTCCTTTCTTGATAACTCTAGTACCTTGCTTTTATTGCCATTTATTGTCATTCCTTTGCGGATGAGTTCTTCCTCCCATTCCACCAGGGCTTGCTGCAGCTTATCTTTCGTATCCGCAATCAATACTATGTCATCGGCATACAATAGGCTTTGAAACATAACATTTCTTAAGTTCCATTTGCCGATGACCGTCCAGGCAATACGGCGCTTCCAGATTTTATGGATTTCATCCATAAATAATATAAATAGAAGAGGACTCAAGCTGTCGCCCTGCCGAGGGACAGAGCCGAATTCTGGTTTTAGATCAAGGAAAGCCATCTATACATTCGTATTTCTGTCCCATGCTTTTTCTGTGATGTTTCGTAATACGAAAATGTGAACTTGAGTCTGTCTCCCTTGGTGAAATCCTGCTTGTTCCCTCTCTATTTGGTTCTCAACTGCAAGCCTTAGTTTCCTTTCTAGGATTGAGGTGTATAGCTTGTATGCCACCAAAAGCAAGCTTATTAGTGTTTAGTTCTCGCATTCAGTGGAGCTACCTTTTTTGTGAATCGGTATAATAATGCTGAACTCCCAATCCTTTGGGACTTTTTTTGTGTTCCATATTTCTTGGAGGAATCGTTGGAGAAATTGTATAAGCTCTTGACCTCCAAATTTCAGTAGTTCTGGAGCTATCCCGTCCCTTTCTGTTGCTTTGGCTGTTTTAATTTTTCCAATGGTGTATTCAACCTCATCCTCCTCGATGACTTCCAGACTCTCCAGGATATTTCCTATCAGATGTTCTCCCGTGTTAATAGCTTCTCTGTCAGAAAAGTGTATCTGATAGAACTGTCTCCATCGTTCCAATATTTTCTCCTCTTCTGTAATAATCTTGCTGCTTGAGTCTTTGACGTTTCTCACTGGCTTATTTCTTTTCCCTCTCAGTCTCTTCACTTTACGCCAGAAATTCTTAATGCTTTCACGGTGGTCTTCGTCGAGGCTTTTTCCAAACCTTTCCCATGCCACTTTTTTTTCTTGATGTACCACTCCTTTGGAATTTTTTCTGCCTTGGCGATATTTACTCAAGTTTTCGGGAGTTTTATTCTGAAGATATGCTTTCCACGCTTTCTTCTTTATCTGAACAGCTTGGCGCACTTCATCATTCCACCATTCTGTACACTTTTGTCCACCTGAAATTCTGTGCAAGCCACAAACTTCTCTTGGTGTTTCGAGGAGACACGATTTCAAGTGACACCATTGTTGCTCTTCATCACCGTCTTGACTCATATTTCTTAATTTTTCTTCAACTTTATTTGTGTAAGAGGTTCTCTTTTCTGGATCATCTAGAGCTCTTATATTCAACGTTTAATAGCTCTTTTGCTTTCTTTGCTGCTTTTGTGGGATTTTGTGTCGGCTATTAGTAGCAGATGATCACTACCGATTTCTGCTTCTCTTATAACTTTGATGTCAGCAAAGTATTACCTAATGCCCCGGTCATATATAAAATAGTCTATGATGCTGTTTCTTTCCAGGCTCGAGAAAGTTATCTTGTTTATCCTTTTGTGAGGAAAGAAGGAATTGCCCACGAGCATTTCATTATCCACTCAGAAATTGATGAGGCGTTGTCCGTTTCCATTCTTTACACTCTCTCCCCCCAAGGGGTCCAAGGGCACCACAAGCAGCAGAGGGATCGTAACCTGTTATAGCATTGAAGTCTCTGCTCAGTATTCCAAAACGTCTTTTTTCCTTGATTTTATTTATTAGTCCTTTTTAAATTTTATTGTTAAACAACATGAAAATATGTCTCAGTTTCTTTTATGGGTCACTGTTTTTATATTTATTTGTGATTTTTAATGAAATTAATAAACACAATTGGATAAATACCTTTCCTGATTTCTATAGGGTTCGCTCCTCTGCTTATTCTTTCAAAACCTTCTTTAGCAATGGCCCTAGCTAAAACCTGGAGAAAAGTTTGACATTATCAAAAAAATAAGTGCATGTGTTAGAATAAAACATAAGATAATCTGGCATGCAAAAGAAATGTTTAGTGATTTTTTAAAATTTAAAATCTTTGTATTTAATTATGTAAAAGTAGTACTATTCTCACGTTTTTAAATTTGATAATATTATCATTCAGTCTAATGAAATAAAATAATTTTATTGTTAAATGTAAAGCACTTGTAAATATAATTCTAGTGGTTATAAGTTAAATAGAGTTATTATAATTTTAATTGTCTGTTATTATAATGTAAAAAAAAAAATTGTTATATTAAAATTAATAATGATGAGTATCTACAAATACTATCTGCATACAGTTGCTGTTGTAGTCCCATCTCCAGCTTTTTTGTTGGTATTGTTAGCAACAGCTTGAACTATCTTTGCTCCGATGTTTTGAAATTTCTCTTTAAGCTCGACTCCTTTTGCCACGGTGACACCATCTTTAGTTATTTTTGGTGAACCCCATGGCTGGTCAATAATTACATTTCTTCCCTTTAAAAAAATAAATTAAAAATATTACGTCCATTAATAATGTTGAAAGGTATAATAAGTATTCCAGAAAAAAAGTAGACCAGATTGACATCATTTTGCTGTAATTCTTTAAATAATATCTGTGGCTTGGTTCCAAAAGGGCCACTGTCAACTTAGCCCTTTTAGAAATGAATCAGAAACCACTAGCAATAACATCGGGTGACATAATGGAAATACAACCTATTTTAGTTTGTTATTAGAAATTGGCCTTTTTAGCATTAAAGATTTAGTAAATTGGAAACTTTTGGTATAAATAACATAAAATTTGAAAAAATTTACATTGGCCCTTTTAGAACCAAGGCAGAGATATAATCATAATTAAAATCAATTAAAAAATATTAGAGGAAATATTCCCGAGTGAAAATCTGCAAATGAATAAATAATTATTTAAAGAAGCTAATTAAGATCATATTTTATTAAAAAGCTGTATTAGGTCCTTTAATTAGCAATTTATTTAGCAAATTTTATTTTTTAAACTGAATAAAATATTGCTAAAATAATAACAAGTTTTACATATAATATTTTAATGTATTATTGAACCAACATATTATGCATGTCTTTTATGGCTCGTGAGTCACAAAAAGACTGTTGATCGTTTAGATTATGCAGGGGGCACCACGAGCAGGCGATCAACTTCACCCCCCAGGTGTTTTTTTTTTTTTTTTTTTAATCGCAGAATCCGATTATTGCCCCATTTGTCTTTCTGGTGTAATGGACTTACGACATTGCAGTGGGGTTAAGGATATTCCACACAATGATGACGGTGCATGCCTTTATTGGCAGGCTCCGTGGAGTATGTCAGAAATCATGCTGAAGTTTTAAGAAGAATATTTTTATTTTGAAGAGAAAAGATTTGTCGAGGGCCGGGATTCGAACCCGGGTCTGGACAAATCTTTTCTCTTCAAAATAAAAATATTTTAAAATTATAACAATCAATAAAAAAATTTTAAGAAGTATAGTTTGCAATGATGGAATTATGGAATAAACTTATACAAAGATCTTCATAAATATTAAATGATAAACCTTTGGGCCCATGGTCACTGCGACTGCATCTGCCAATATGTCAACGCCCTCAAGCATCTTAGATCGTACTTCATGGCCAAATCTTATGTCTTTGGCATATTTCCGAGTGAAAATCTGTAAATCAAAAATTATGTTGTAGGTAAATATTGAGCCAATTACTGGCTGAATATATGAGCTTTGTTGAATATCAAAATAAATCAACTCAAATGGATAATGTAAAACAATAGTTTTTAACTTTAGATTAAATCGTTTAGATTATGCAGGGGGCACCACGAGCAGGCGATCAACTTCACCCCCCAGGAAGTTGTTTTTTTTCGGGCATAAGGAAAAAATGGGAGTGCCTTGCACATGAGCAGCTCCCCTGAGATCTTCCGAGAGGCGAAGCTGTTGCGAGGTTCAGACTCATCACAGGCCATGATTACGTCCAGACACATCTGCACAAAATGGGTATCGCAGAATCCGATTATTGCCCCATTTGTCTTTCTGGTGTAATGGACTTACGACATTGCAGTGGGGTTAAGGATATTCCACACAATGATGACGGTGCATGCCTTTATTGGCAGGCTCCGTGGAGTATGTCAGAAATCATGCTGAAGTTTTAAGAAGAATATTTTTATTTTGAAGAGAAAAGATTTGTCGAGGGCCGGGATTCGAACCCGGGTCTGGGCAAATCTTTTCTCTTCAAAATAAAAATATTTTAAAATTATAACAATCAATAAAAAAATTTTAAGAAGTATAGTTTGCAATGATGGAATTATGGAATAAACTTATACAAAGATCTTCATAAATATTAAATGATAAACCTTTGGGCCCATGGTCACTGCGACTGCATCTGCCAATATGTCAACGCCCTCAAGCATCTTAGATCGTACTTCATGGCCAAATCTTATGTCTTTGGCATATTTCCGAGTGAAAATCTGTAAATCAAAAATTATGTTGTAGGTAAATATTGAGCCAATTACTGACTGTATATAATTAGCTTTGCTAGAATATCAAAATAAATCAACTCAATTGGATAATGTAAAACAATAGTTTTTAACTTTAGATTAATAGTTCACTATAAAAAATGAATATATGAATAAGAAAATTATTTCTTGAATGAATGAATAAGAAAATTATTTCTTGAATGAATGAATAAGAAAATTATTTGTTGAATGAATGAATAAGAAAATTATTTCTTAGTCTAATTCCTGTCCAGGATTTGCCTAATAATCCTGATGGCTATGTATAAGAAAGTTATCCTGAAATGGATTACTGGTCTCAGTAATCGCAAACAACTGACCAAGGAGGATGCTTCGAGTTCACAGTTCGATTGTCCTCTCAGCCTCGGAGAAGTTAAAACTCTAAACCAAAGTCACTGTCAACCTACAATGGATCAGAAGACATCCACATTACAACTCTAAAAACTTATTAGATGAGAACAGGTCCTCATCTTCTGCTAGCGACCTGGACATAATACTGGTATAGAAGAGGAAGATTCTAAAAAATATTTCAAATTCTAGATGATGTTGAAATATTGTTGAAGCACTGTAGTTTTGAGATCGTAAAAAATGAGACCCAAACATATTAGACTGGATCCTTGAGATTCCATGATTTAGGTGCTAAAATGTGGGGCTTGGATAAACATTGTGTGTTTTTTAATTCTTTTGAAATATTATTCTATATTCTGGTAATCAGTATACAAGCTCATCCCTTTGCTTCAGAGGAGCTAAGTGGCAAATTGTTGTATTTAGTAATTGTACAACTCAGTGAAAAATACTCAAGCTCTTTTAATGTGATCTGAATGGTTACTTCTTGAATAATAATGCTCCAATGTTCAGCTACAGTAAAACTCAGGTAATTATAAAATTAAATCAAAACCACTGTCTTTCACTTAACAAAATAATAATAAATTCGATTAAAACATTTTCTAAACTTTCTAATACTTATTTGATTTTACAGAATTAACTCTCTCTCCAATATTGGAAATTATTAATTTTTTGGTCAAGATATTAAATCTGATAACATCATATTTACTTAATAAAGAAAAGTTGAGATGCAAGGAGTAAATGGTTATAAAGTGATTTTTAGAATGTTAATTATTTACTTTCCTATGTTTAAATACTAATTGACATGAAATCCTTTTCATGTGTTGGAACAATCCCTTTCATTTGCACAATATACTTTTTTTTTTTTAAACGGTGGAGGGTACATTTTACTGTAAATTAATAGTTTCTTATAATTAAAAATAAATTGAATCTTTACCTTTGTAACTCCAAAGAAAGGTAATCTATTCATTTCTAATGAGGTCTTGCACTTTTTTTATGAAGATAAGTTATAAATTAATTAATTTATTACACATGAAAATCAGGTGGTTGTTATTTTTTATTTTAGCAAAAATTAAAAATGTGATATTTCCATAATAAAGTTTTCACAATTTTATTTTTCTTTACTATATATTTAATTAAATTTTTAGCTGGACAAATTTGATACAAAAACAATTTTTTGGGAGGGTAGGTTCTTGTAAACTTCAGTCCTTGATACTACGTAATTATTAAAGAAAAATGTTTATGTATTTTATAACTTATATCAAATTTTATTGATTATCTACTTAGCTTTAGATTTCTGTTATTGTTCATACATATCAACTGTATTTCTCAAAACAGCTGGATAAAATGTTTTTACATATTTCTTCTTCTTTTTTTTAAATTAATTATTATTCATTGGTCACATGGATTGAAAGGCACTGTATTTTCTCAGATGAATGGTGCCAAGGAAGAACTGGAACCATAATGTTGGAACAAACAATAGTCAATGTTAAAGTAGATTCAGGGGTTTCCTTCAGAAGACAGGCAACTTTGAGGTTTAAGTCTCATGAGAAAGCTATTTAATTTTCGTTCAGTCTTCTTGAAGAATCCTGTAACGACTTTAATATATGTGATAATACTTAAGGGAAGTGAAAAAGGAGAGGTTTTTTAAATTACCTGTATAAAATGAGAAACTATGCTAAGAGCCAAACAACCCACAAATTTCATTCAATTATCCACTCTACCTTAAAATTGTGGCTTCTTTCGGTTCAACACAAAAAAGCCGAAACCAATAAAACACCAATCCTCAATAAGATTGAATCTTTGGCTTGATTTTTTGCATCTTGGATTGATTGAATATTTTCAATGTTCATGAACCACTACTGGTTTTGTCACTAGTCCCAACTACTTGCGAAGATTCTGAAAATTAACAATCGGATAAAAGGTGCAAAATTCCAGCAGTACTTTAGTATAGTGATGTTTGAATTTAGAACATAGTTTAAGGTTTAAATTAGTGCAGTGCTCTAGGCCAAGCTTATATTAGACAACATTGAGAGCATAGGTATTTTCTCGGAAAACGCCACAGGTGCCTTACTACATGCTTATTTAAGTCAATCTTTTATTTATTGCTGCCGAAGAGTTTTAAATTTTGGTTTGATTTCAACATAAAGCTTGTTTAAAATACGTGTTAGGCAACATATTCTTTAAATGATTTTCCAGGGGAATAAAAATTGCTGACCTACTGTGCTGGACTGGGGAGTGTGGAAAGAACCTTGATATAATGGTAGTGCACCCCTAATACAGAATGCTTTGAGCACATATGAGTAAGAGTGCCAGTATTTTAATGAGAGGTTATATTTTTATCAGATGATACAAAAATAAAATTAATATATAAAAAAAAAATAATGATCAGGGGCTCTGCCTAAGGATGTCTGGTTCATTGTAGTAGGCAAACACACCAGTAACCTCAGTTCACACAGTACCAAATAACGTATGGCACACCAAATATTCAAATAGCGCAATATGCAATATCGTTAGCATTGCAAACAGAGGAAATGAAAGATGGAGATGGTTCAGAATCGCCAAGGACAGTATTCGATCTGGAGCTCTCATACTTGCGGACGTCTATGATAACTATTTCGTCAAGCTTGATCAGAATCGTTTGAATTTTCAGATTCTGAAGGCAAATGATCATTGCTATATGCGGGTTGACTCGTCGGGGGACTTCAAACACTTCCTCGATCCCTGGTATTTGTTAGGATTGGGGCTATAAGAAAGGTGAGGTATACAAACTCCTCTATGGATCCACCGAAAAATTAATTTTAAGTTTTAAATTTTAAAATTAATTAATTTTAATTAAGTAGATGGGTTAACATTGGTTGCAGTTAAAGTATATAATTTATAACTTAGTGGCTCAGAAAGAGGTTTGCTGACCAGGGGATGTTCGATAACAGAAGAGAAGTATGTATACAATTTATTTGCCATGGGGGGAGCAATTACCACCGTTAAGGTGATGTGGAATAGATTACTTTCCACAATGAGTGTGGAATTTCTTTGTGACAAGATGAGGAAGGTCGTATTTCAGGGGCGTTGGTATAATATCACGTTGATAAACGCTCCAACAGAAGTCAAATAAAATTAAATGTGAATTGTCTAATATTCTAAATTGGGTGTGCATAAATTGTTGTGTTATTAGTATAGCAAAACAGTATATTTATCGAGGGGCAGATCATAAATTAGTTCATATCATATATTTGAACATATGCTTGATGTTACTATGACTAATCTTAAAATAATAACGTACTGAAATAAATAAATTCTTAAAATTTGCTTATTTAGTTATAATTAGGATAGGAATCTTTAACTAGTATCCAACACCACGCTGGCGCCGACCGCCATTTTGCGTCCCGTCTGAAAGACGGCATTACCAAGGATTTTTTACTCCCTTTAAAAACTCCTATGACCATCAATGGGCTGCAAATCCCGAACCTGAAGTAGGTTGTTATGCTAACCACTGCACCACAAATGACTCCATTAGTTAACGCGAAACTTCGACAAAAATTTGATATCAAAAAGTTATTTAAAAAACGCATTTCTTCCAAAAATATTGAGGTAAATAAATTGTAAAATTCTCGATTAAATATCCAATATGGACAAAACAGGACTTGTAAAGGTGACAAACGATAAATTGATGGATAAGAAATTGATTGTGAATAAAATTAAAATTTACATGTAAAGCATCAAATGTTACTAAAATACCATTCATTACTAAAGAATATACCATCAATAGAGTACTGAAAACTTCGTACAAAATAATAGTAACGATCAATAAAGAACCTACTCAAAATGAATTGAGCCAATGTCTAAACAAATTCATGCTTTGATATCTGAATATCAGAAACTTAGGCAATAGCAATATTACACTTGCTGCATACAACTAACTAAATTTTGGATAGAGAACGTTTAGTATGATCATGTAACTCTTGCCATTTGATGATTGGTAAAAAGCAGTTTAAGTAAATAATCATATTCGGTTTATCAGGTAAAATTTTAAAAGTTACACCGAGGAAATAATTTACCGAAGTGGGCTAAAAAGAAATCTTCAAATATTTTTACTATGCAAAATAATAGACAACCCTCTTCCCTAGACGTTTAACCTAGAGAAACGAAACTGATTTTCATACCAAACCTAAAATGTTTGAGATTGATCTTAAATAGTAAACTTGACAGGAAAGATCGTAGGTGCCTACAAAACACTAAAAAGCCTGAATACAATTAAGGATTCTTTCTTCCCTTGTGAACTACCCCTGTAAATGGTTTAAGAGATAGAAGCTATAAGATATTAACTTGCATGCTTGTATATTGAAGAATGAATTCTAATTATGAAAACCCAGCAGAGAAATTATATCCAAACAAACATTAGACTCTAAAACAAAAAAAACCAACTACCTGCACCACTTGGGATTCTAGCATGATTATAATTGAAAAAAAATACTGTCTGAAAAGAAATACAAAAAATTCAAATATTCACCATGGATTTTACAGATTCCAACACAAAATAAATACTAGTTGAAAATAAAAAAAATTCTCAATTAGTTTTAATTATTTTTCATTTACCAATACTTCTTTATCTTAAATTAAAACTTACAATGTTGTATATTGTGGCAGTAAAAATATATGTTTTATTTTCAATGTAATACTTGTTATTTTTTTTTCATATATCCATACAATTTATCGTCGATGGGGGACATGGTACCAAAAAAGTTTGGGAACCCCTGCTTTCATGGCATCTGTTGGCATTAAGAAAGTTAAAGGTTATTAATCCAAAAATTGTCTGGATACAATCACGCATAGAGGAAAATGAGAATAAATTAGCCTATCAAACAGCAAAGGAAGCCACATTGCCATAAGAGGGGACTAATATCTACGCATCAGATAAATTCAACTACCTAGAGTGTTCTGGAACCAGCTTTAGGAAAACACTGCTGACCCAAATAAATTTATAAATTAATTGAAAATCATAAAAGAAACTAAAGCTCAGAAGAGTTCTATTTGCAGCCGCAGAATATCTTAACACTTGACCGAGAATTGATTACGACTTGAAACAGTTTTCACCGAAGTTGATAATATGCCATGTGCAGCTGATGATTGGCCACATATTAGAAGACTGTCAGCCATTTGATATATATATTTTCACAATGTAAAGATAGCTCCAAACAATTATGTGTGATAACAATAATGTAATCAAAGTAACTAAATTCTTTAAAAAAAAGGAATATTTTAAAATTATTGAAGAAGGATAATAGAAACCTAAGCCAATGAATCTCCATAAGAGAACCTCTTATTTTCATATTAGGAGCTAAGTTTATTTTTTAATTTAATTTGAGAACAACTATCAACTATAACTATGTGGTGATAATTCTCTTTATTTGTGAGAATAGGAAGGTCACTCTCAGTGAACATGTAGATCACTGTCTTCCTCCGCTAGGGTGTTACCCTCCTGATTGTCACCTCCTAAATTTATATGAATTGAATAAGATTCGGATGTGAACCTAGAGAAGAGAGTATGTAGGAGGTTTGGGGAGAGGATGACAACATAGAAGAGGAGGAATTGGAAACTGGGGAAATCAGCAGGAATAGATAAAATATCTACCTTGATGTTGAGATACGTGGAGCATAAAGGACAAGACTTGTAGCAACACTTATTTCACTTGGTGTGGAAACAGAAGAAGGTACCCAAAGAATGGGAAATAGCAGTTATAGTTCCAGTATTTATAAAGGGAGACAACAGGGATTGCAGTAATCATCGAGGAATTCCCTTTTAAGTGAACCAAGGTAAAATTTACTCCAAGATCCTTGAAAAGAGAATCAGAAGGATGGTTGAAAATAAGCTGGAGGAACAACAGTACGGATTCCAAGTTAATCGAAGCACTCAGGATCTCATTTTCACCATAAGACAAATTCAAGAAAAGGTGAGAAAGGCAAAGAACTATCTTTGTAGATCTAATTAAAGCATTTGGCAAGATCCAGAAAGAAGATATCTCCAAAACCTTAAGAGATAAGGATGTGGACACAGGACACATATAAGAAGTGGAGATTATATATAAGAAAAACAGGAATGTTGTAAGATTCTTTAATAACACCATGAAAGAATTTGAGACATCTGCAGGGATGCAGTCTTACCACACTACTATTTATTTTGATCCTGAATTCAGCCATCAGAAAGTGTAAAGAGAAATTCAAAAAATTCTACCTGCACAAGAGTGGCTACATCGATAGTGAAATAACAGAGCGTATTGGTGCAGCAAGCAGGATGTTCAATGCTGTGAAAGGCTTCTTGAACTGTCGTAAGGTGGAGGAAAAGACAAAGTTGGCTGTCTACAAGTCTACCTTAATTCCGATCTTGAGATACTCCTCAGTCACGGACTCTGGCAACCAAGCATAAGTCAAGGCCTCAGGCTGCCGAAATGAGGTTTTTTAAGAAGGTGGAAGGGAAGACCAGAAGAGACCGACTGCTTAATAAAACATTAAGAGCACATCTCCGGACAGTTCCAGTCACTAAACTAGTAGAGCAGAACTGCCTCAGATGGTTTGGACATCTGTTACAAATGGAACCAAGCCGCATCGAAAAATTTTCATACAATGCTAGAGTAGAGGGCAAGAGAGGGAGGGGAATATCAAGACTGAAGGAAGCTTTTAGGAAAAGAGAAATAAATCGGAATACAAAAAATGAGCTGGTACATGGGGAGCTGGGTCAAGCTCTATACAGGGTCTTGTCACACTGCAGAGGTAGTAGATTTGGATAAAAGATTATGATGATGATGATGATGATAAATAAGATTCTAAAAATTACAGGATTTAACCAATAAAGAGAAATAAACTGAAATATTGTTTATTTACATCATGTTTACAAATATAAATACTTAAATACAATAATTACAAAAAAGAATACACAATGGGCTGGATAAAGAGAAGATGTATGAAAACTAAATTCCTTTGTACAAAGAGATCGTTGTAACTCTTTATCATATGCCACAAGGAAAACATTAAACACAATATTTACAAGAGACAGTCTAAAAAAACAAAATTAAAAAAGAAACATACAGCAATGTATATAATAAACATTGAAAAACTAAATGATGAATAAATAACTGTACAATATATGTTTTAATTATTTTTTCTTTTTTTATAGCCTCAGACCGAGTACACATTCTAACAGACTTCTGCTAATAATTCTAACCTATATAACTATTTATATATATATTTTTTTTACAATCACAGACGCACACTTTTGTTAAAGTATTTGAGATATAAAATTAAAACAACTTTACAAATTACCTCATCATGTTATCTTTAATTTTCCAAAAATTTAAATTTTTATTAAATAAGAAATTAGTGTTAAAAAACACTTATTACTAAATACAAACGATGGTCCCTATAATAAAATATAAATATTCACCTGATCAGTAAAATAATTTTTCATCCAGCAAACAAGTTTTTGCTGCGGAAGGTCATTTTGCAAGCCTCATTTTATTCTTCTTTTAACAGTAAAATGGTACATCATTTTCTTTAATTAAATAAATGAGATTCTTTTTGTTTAAAAAAAAATAATACCAATCTATTTCCAATATTAGACTAATTTTGAATTACCTAATAATTCATTAATCTTGCTACTCTAAATATTTATTTTATTGATTTCATTACATTGTCGCTTATTTAAATAAAAATACTTAATATCACTTGCCCACTATTTTATAAAAATCAATTAAATCCTCAGGGATGAAAATATATTAACTTAATATGATAACGATTACTCTGTCTTCGTTAACACAGTTTATAAATATTTGTTTGTATAAATGTAAGTATAAATTATACTAAAATATTAGATACCATAAGTGAGAGTAATTGGCATAAAATGGGGTGTAACATGGTCAAAATAAATTTTTAATTACAAACAAAGTCATAATTTAGTCTAGTTCTGCTCTGAGCTGATGAGTCAAAAAAATTAAATCCTGAATCTAAGTAACCGCCACTGACAGTAATTTTGAATTTGAATTCAGAAAACAAACTAGTATTCTATAATTATAGATAAGGATGAAGGAAAATGTATGATATAATCTAATCAAAATCATTCGTGTTAGTGTTAGATTATTTCAGGTTGGCATACATTTTCTTAAAAATTTAATTTTAATTTTAATCAAACAAAACATTTTATGGAAATATAATGACATTATTATGTAGTTTCAACTAGAACTATTCATTGGAAAAACATTTGATTATATAGTTTATAAATTTCTCATGTCATGAGAAATCATATCAAATAAAAAAATATTTTTATTTATTTAATATGTTTTAACTTAATCTGGAATGGTTTAAGCAATAAATTGATTAATCTTTATTTTAAAAATATCAATGATTTTATTTTAAGATTAAGGTGTGGGTTAGCTAAATTTATTACTTTTATTCTTTATATTATTTATAAAGAATAAATAAGTTATGAGAAGCGAGAGATGGTTGACTGGATGATAGATGTAAGGAAGAAAATAGTTGGGGGTGCAGTCAAATAAAACACTAAATAAGTGGTTACTTATTTTAATTACGTGCCGACGTTTCGACCCACTTTGTGGGTCATCATTTGACTGCACCCCCAACTATTTTCTTCCTTAAATAAATAAGTTACTTTGATCTGGATTCTGAGAAAAATAATTGGTAAGTCAAATTTATACTTCAGTGTATAAAATAAAATTAATTAAGGATATAGTAGGCGTCATGAGAAAATATTGAAATTAAATCAAATAATATTTGTTTTTTATTTCTTTAGATCTGCTAAAGCTAAACATCTCAATGTATCGCCTAATTCAACTTATGAGTGGTATAAAATAGTCAGGGGGGTCACACAAAATGATCAGTCAATCATCACACAAAATAAGAATGATTTATTTTAATGGCATAGAGTTATTTTTATGACACAAAAAAATAAGTCATTCTTATTTTGTGTAATCATTGACTGCACCCCCAGACGATTTTACACCACTCTAAAAGGGTAAAAGATGAATTGAGTGATACAGTGAGATGTTTAGTTTTAGCAGATCTAAAGAAATAATAAAACCGAAATCAAACAAATGTGATTTTATTTACTTTCCATATTTTCTGATGAAGCCTCTTGTCCTATATCCTTAATTAATGTTATTCTATTTGCAATATATTATTTTATATACTGAATGACTAACCAATTATTTTTCTCTGATTACAGATCAAAGTAACTTACATTCAGTCTATATAAATCTCTAATAAATTTAGCTAGTCCATCCATTAATCTAAAAATAAAACATTGATATTTTTAAAAGAAAGATTAGTCAATTTATTGCTTAAAAAATTCCAGATGAAGTTAAAATACCTAAAAGAAATAATCCAGTCAACCATATCCACTCAAATTTTACCACTTATGTTTTAAGCGAGCTAAAGTTGGTAACTGTGATAAACCTACAGCAATTGAAGGTACTAAAAATATCCCAAAAACGATATTTAATGTTTATGAAAGCTATAAGTTAGCCAATTATCAATGCTACAACCACTTGGAATATTTATTCTATAACAATATTTATCCTTCAATCTTTTTTCTAATAGATACTTAAATTCTTTAAATAAAAATCATTCAAAAAATGATTAAAAAAACAGTACAAAAAAGGACAAAACTTGTTAAAATGACTAGAAAACTCAAATATAAAACAGTGTTACATATCAAAACTTAGCAATTAATAGTGCAATTAGATTATTTTAATTTAATATGTCTATTAATGAATGGAAAAAAATAAATGTGCAAAATAAATTAATTAATAAAATTTATATACCAAGTTACTGGTCTATTTCCTTATCTTAATCTTATTTATGGATCACCAAGTTGTTGGGAAAATTTATTATAATATATCATCAAGTTAATAATGCTTCGAGACAACTATTATATTTCAAAGTTTTAAATTAAAATCTACTAATAGTATGATTCTTGGAGGTAATAGGGGCAGAATAATTAGGTAAAAAGCAAAGAAAAACAATTACAGAAATGTAGAAAACAAATTAAATTATTAGAAAGCAATGGCTTTCTGTCATTTGTGTATTATTTTGATTTTGATATGGCTGGGGATTGCTGCAGCCCCTGGTAAAAACGATATTAGCAAAACTACAAACAAAATTTATCTACAATAACAAAATATTGACTTCAAAAGTATAATTAAATCTTAAAATCTTTATTCTAGAGTTAATCTTCCAGTTTTACAGCAGTTAAACATTATTAATACTCTGTATTATAAATTTATCAAAAATAAAAGTCGCATGGCAAATTATGAAACATAGCTTACATATCACCTTGACAAATTAATGTCGAATAACTGTAAGCTAAAAAGCACAACAATAAACACATTAAATATTTGTTTGTAATAAAGCCTCTAATTAATTTACTTTACTTTTATGTCTAAAAAAAAATGGTCAGAAATTAAAATACCAAAAATGCATTTGATAGCAGTAAAGAGTAATTTTAGCAATGAAATAGCTATCTACAAGCGTAATATTGGCATGCTTATTATTATGTTTCCTACATTATTTTAGCTCTCAATTTTAATATTAAATGCATACAGCTTTGGTTGAGCAAACTTGAGGTAAGCTACCAGCTAATATAATAGTAGCAACACAACTCCCTTTCCTCAGTGTCAAGCAATATGCTTGCACTACATTATCATCATGATTAAATTTTTAAAAAAACAAAAGATTTTAAAAATTATAAAAAATAATGTTCATACAATTTATAAATTGTTAATGACTTTATAAAAGAATTGGTTCAATCAATTTTATGAAACTATTTGTCAGGATCACTATGACCAAAAATATTCTTGGAATCGCAGTAGTGAAAGAGAAATATTTTTTTGTTTTTCATTATTGACCATTAAACATGTTGTTTTTTTCTAAATATGATGCTCACAAATTTTTAATCAACATGATACTTATTTCTTTGGGTAAGTGGTCTTTAATAACCATATCCTAAGTATAATTACTTTGTTTAACATAATCTAATTACTGCGTACTTGGTCTAAGACTATAAAAAAAATTAATATGATACCAAATGCCAATATCATTAATTTAACTAAACTAATAAATTGCTATCAAATAAGTACTTACAAAAATCTTTTATCTATTTCTGGTAAATAAAAAAAAATGAAAGAAAATCTAACGATAAATGCAAACCATTCTATATTTGTGAAAAGTTGTACCTTATGCAATGAATTAATGAAATCCAATATTGAGAAAGCTGTGATAAAGAAATAGACATCCTACATTTTTTATATCAATTAACAAAAAAAGAAAATGCATCGATTGCTAGTGGTAGTTAGCACCTTTAATGACAAAAAATTAATTAAAAAATAAATCAAAAGGAATGTTCTGATAACAGATAAAAATATGAGTATCATCAAATCATCCAATTTTATGTTACACCCACAATAACAGAATTTTTTAAACTAAATGTCGGAAAAAAAAAGAACAGAATTTTGTTAACTAAATATCGGAAAAAAACAAGAACAGAATTTTTTAAACTAAATATTGGAAAAAAAAGACAAATGTGTGATCGAAATAGATCACATTGAAACTAATAATTGAGAAATATAATTAAACATTATAATAATTTAAAACAAATAAAAAAGTTAAAAAAATTAAAATAGTTTTAGTTCTTAGCATTAGAATTAAGCACCATTTCAAAGCTAGCACTTATGAAATTTTCAAGCAGTTTCAAGAAGGTGAATCGAGACGAAGAAGTAATGAGGATAGGGAAGTTGAGTTTCTCTCCTTCGTTACCCATTCAGTTTCTGAAGCAATCTTGTAAGAACCTGGGCGGACAAGCACTTCAATAGCAGCATATGCTAGCAAATGTTCTTTGGTTTTTGGATCAATATATCTAAAACAATATAAGATTATTAGTGCAAAGAATTTAAAAAATTTAAAATGATACAGTAAAATAACCAGGTCATGTTAATTTTCTAGTAGATTAGTAATTTTTTAATGCACAGAAAAAAATTTGAATGAATAGATAAAACTCAGTTCGAAAATATAATGTAGTTAATGAATATAATTTTATTAAGAAACTAAATTATTTTACAGATTTCAAATTTATTCAGGAAAGTAAAACTAATAATAATATAATTTTATTAAAATTAGTCATTAATTAATGAAATTAATCTTTTGAGCCTTTTTTAAATATATTTAACATTCAAATAACAAAAGCTCAGCATAGAAATGGCTGACAATTATACTTTCATTAATTTTAAAATCTATATTTTCAGATGATCTACAAAGATATTCATAAAACTTTATTAATATATAAACAGTTATATAAGAATTTGTCACAAATTGACACTTTTTTGAGATTAAGTTCAACATATTTAAAGCATTTATTAGAAACTAAATTGATTCATTAAGTAAAAAAATATACTTACTGATGCTTATGTAAATAGCTTGGACTGCTTAAGGAGGGAGACAGTGTTAATTTTGTAGAAACAGAATCATCCATTTTTCTATCAACTCTCCTCTGAATATCTCCCAAACAATTAAATTCATCTTAAAATGAAAAAACAAAACGTGAGATATGAGGATGCATAAATAAATAAAACTTATGTTAAGTTGATTGATAAATACAAGAAACATTACCTGGCAGGAAAACCTCGCCAAGATCTAGAATTCTCCTAATATTTCCAACATAGGTGGTAAAATAAGCAACATGCCATGTATCGGTTAACTGAAAGAAAAAATAAAATATTGTAGATTTCCATATTGCCTAAGATAATAAAATCCTGTGGAATATAAGATAATTAAATAAATTCTACGAGGAATATTTGTTTTCTGTATTTTGTATTCACGAAGAGTGCCAGGAAGAATAAACGACAAATTAAATGATACTGACATCAACTTAATAACCAACCATGTAAAGAAACACTCCCCTGTGGATAGGGGATAGAATTTACCCATGGAATCTCCATCTGTCATAAAAGGGGATTAAAGGGGCCTGTAGTCCCGAGGTTACAGGGCCTCTCGTGTCTGTCAGGCCCAATCACCCATGCCTGAGTAAAACTGATTCAAAGAAACCAAAATGGACTCAGAAGACCAGGAAGGATGGCTCTGATGGATATAGGCTCCTCAATGTTGAACAGAAGAAGAGGAAGGTGAAATGATTTTTTTAACATTATAAATTGAATGTAGAGAACTGAAAAACCATCATTCTATTTGAGATATACCAAGAGTACATCAGTCTGCTAAGCCATCCCAACAAACCCATCCCGTCTTCATTAACACAAGTTGTAACTATAAACCCAGGCTCTCAATAACAGGACCAATTTTGAACATTGAATATTTTCCACGATTTTTATAGATAACAGTCTTGTCATTGATAAAATTTGATAAGAAAACCTGCAAAATTGTCCCACTTGCACATTTCCAAGAAGAATAACATTCGAGTCAGAAATTCTAGAAGAGCTATTACTGCCACTCGCTTTCAAAAGATTGACAGGCACAAATCAACTGTGGTTCATTAATAAGTAACTCAAAACTAAGAAGTTTTTTTGGAATAAAGTAGAATATCTCGTTACTAGTTTTGAAATGTATCCTAAATAATAATATAGTAGTCTATCAGAGTGTCTTAATTTTACCTGTGATTCACCTCTCCTCCTTAACGGAAGAATGGTCCAGTCTTGAGGAATATCTGGCTTCCCTAACCTTAGAGTTGAACAACAACCACAGCAAAAACACATAACTTCTTTTCTAAAATACCCACCTAAAAAATATCAATTAAATTAATTTACAGAATAAAGAAATTAATCAAAAGATTTTTTCAAATTTAAAATACTTGGAAGGCCTAATGAAGTTTTAAGTCGAAGACATGCAGATAGATATTCACACGTTGGTTGCTTAAAGGAAACGGGAGAAATAGGTGTTACCGCCAAGCTGCTACCCAGAGACCTTACAGCAACAGTTGGTGATTTAAAGCTCTCATTCATGCTCCGTTTCTATAAAATTAAGGAATTATTTTAATTAATTAATTTTTATTTACATATAAAAATTAAAGAAAATTGAAAAACAGAGTCAGACAAAAATTAACAAACAAAAAAATTTAGTACTTCACATTGCTAATTCTATTGATTTTTAATCAATATAGTAGACATTTTTCAAAATGTAAATTAAGAGAAAATTAGGGATATAAGAATACATGAAGTACATGAAACTCGAACTTTAGTAAGTTTTCTTTAAAAATAAATTTAAACACAGTATTTTATTTTGAGATTCTACAATATACCTTACTACTATTTTTTACACCAATTCATTTTAAATGTCTGAAAACTACTAACATTTAGATATAGTAACAACTTTGTATCTTACTTCTAAAAGCAATGTATTAGCAGCATTAGCACTAGGAGATGTGTGACTGCTACATTGAATGTTCTCATTCATCTTATCTGATTTTGAACGCAAGGCTCCAGGTTTTTCTCTCACTTCGAGGTTTCCTTTTTCTCGAGTTTCAGCCCATACATGATCTTCAACTGGACTATCAAGCCAACTTCCACTCTCTCCAAAAATACAAACCTGAAATAACATTTTAATAAGATCAATTAAAATTAAAATTTACTGTGGACTTGGGGTAGCTAAGTAGTAGAACTCTTGCTTCTTTTTTAGAATTAAGGCCTATTTCGTAAAATAATCCCCATCATGAAAGACTGAAAATATAAATGATTTTTAAAAATCCGTTTTCTTTCTGATTAAAATAGAAACTTTGAAATAACAAAATTCTGAACAACAATGAACCTTAAAAATCAATTGGTAACATTATATACAAGATTGACATAGACCAACCGATCTACACTGACAAATTGATTTTTAAGCTTACGATGACACATGAAAACGAGATTCTGTCACTGGTAAGTGTGCTAAAGAAGAAGTAATTTCAATACTTTGTATTCATTTGAAGATCAATGTCAGGTCCGGATTAGTTTAGGCCCAAGGCTCAAGACAACACTGCTAATTAGTATTTTATATTTTATTGATAATTTTAATTTTTTTTTTCAATAAAATAAAAAAAGAATAATATATTCCCTACCTGATCACACATTCCATAAAGATCCACCAAAGGCAAGCTAGTAGTGGCGGGGATATTAGTTGCCGCAACACCTTGATCGATTCCATTAATAAACAATCGCAACTGATTTTCTTCATCCACCATGATTCCAATAGTCTTTCCAGCGGATAAACTGTCTAAATTTGCACCATACCTAGACTTGACCTAATAAAAAAAATAATATACCTTTTTAATAAAAGAAAAAACAGCAAACAAATTTAGTTAATAATGATAATTCATGTGTATTAACTATCAATGAAACAATTAATAACGTTGAACAGATACAACCCCGGCTGCAAAACTTTTATCAAAATATTGAACATAAACATTAAATACTGACTTTGTATGCGTTATTAAATGAAAACTTCTTAATCTTGAGCCTGTTGCCTCCATTTGAATATTAAATTTTGTTCGATTCTACCAACTGAATCACATTCTCTTCACTGATCCCATATCCTCAGGGTTCTCGGAATTTGCGATGTATATAAGGGCAAGAATGTTCATTGAACATTACTTTAATTAGGATATTGTTGACTTACGTCTTTATATCATTTATAATTTATTTTATTTTATTTTTTTTGATAATTTTTAAATATTTTATTTTGCGACTTGCTATAAAATATTCTCATTAATCCTAACTAGTAGAATTACGGAATACGCCGAGGAAATTATCGGGGATTATCAGTGCGGTTTTAGACGAAACCGTTCAACTATCGATCAAATATTTTCCTTACCCCAAATACTAGAGAAAAAATTAGAATACAATGGTGTCGTTCATCAGCTTTATATTGATTTTAAAAAAGGTTATGATTCTATCGACCGTCAGATTATGTATAACGTATTGATTGAACTGGGTATTAGTAAATCTGGTAAGGATGTGTATGAACGAAACTTTTGACAAGGATAGAATTGGTAACAATTTTTTGGAGAAGTTTGAGATTTGTTCAGGTTTAAAACAAGGTGATTCCCTATCAACTGTACTATTCAATTTAACACTCGAGTACGTTATTAAAACGGTGATACACAACGAAAGAGGTTTGAATTTGAACTTGAATAGTAAAATATCCGTGGTTGGGTTTGCGGACGATTTGGTACTGTTGGGTGAGGACGAAGAAACTATAAAGCTAAATACACAAACGTTAATGAATGCTGCTAAGGAAATAGGGCTGATAATAAATTCAGATAAGACTAAGTATATGGTCAGTAGAAGGAAAGGGCGAAATTTTTGTGATATTGTTGTAGGAGGAAATAAGTTCGAACATGTGGAGATTTTTAAGTACTTAGGGTCAATGGTGACTGGAAAAAACTAAATTCAAGAGGAAATAAAGGAACGACAAAAGGCGGAAAATGCTTGTTACTATTCGGTCTCGAAATTACTAAGCTCGGATCTTTTGTCCAGAAATCTAAACATCAGAATTTATAAAACAATTATCGTTCCATCTCTTCTCTATGGATGTGAAACTTGGCCACTAACGCTGAAGGATAAAAAACGTCTTCAGGTATTCAAAAATAAGGTGTTACGTAGAATATTTGGTCCAAAAAAGGATGAGACCACTGGGGAATATAGGAGATTACATAACGTAGAATTGCGAAGCATGCATCCGATAAATATTATTCAGGTGATAGCATCGCATTCGCGGAGACGGGCATGTAAAGTTGCTGGGCTTAGTAACAAACGAATTCCCAAGAGGTTAATAGGCGCTGTACCTACCGCCCGAGGGGTAGACCAAGGCGTAGGTGGGAGGATTGCGTTGGGAATGATCTAGCGGGTTTGGGTTTGGGTGGTGCTCCGATGACGGAGGTTTGTAAACATAGATTGGTGGTATCGGCATTGAGCCTTCGGGTTCGTTAAGCCTTTTATTTATTTTATTTTGAAGAGAAAAGATATGTCCAGGACTGGGATTCAAACCAGGGTCTCCCACGTTTTCCGCCGTGGTACTCTGCCACTTGAGCTATCTTGGCTTGCATCTCTGTCAGATAAATCCATTCTCTTCAATGATCCCATATTCCCGTGTTCTCGCAATGTATATAAGGGCAAGAATGTTCATTGAAGATTACTTTAATTTGGATCTTGTTAACTTACGTCATTATATCATTTATAATTTATAATTAGTACCACAACGGAAACATGGGAGACCCGGGTTCGAATCCTGGTCCTGGACATATCTTTTCTCTTTAAAATAAAATATTTAAAAATTATAATAATTATAAATAAAAAAAATTATAAATGATATAATGACGTAAGTCAAGAAGATCCTAATTAAAGTAATGTTCAATGAACATTCTTGCCCTTGTATACATCGCAAATTGCGAGAACACGGGGATATGGGATCAGTCTATTTGTCTGATGGAGATGCAAGCCAGGATAGCTCAAGTGGCAGAGTACCAGAACAGAAATGTGGGAGACCCGGGTTCGAATCCCGGTCCTAGAGATATCTTTTCTCTTCAAAATAAAATATTAGAAATTATAATAATTATTTTAAAAAATAAAATAAAATAAATTAAAAACAAAAAAAGTTTCTCATTCACCCACTTCTAAAATATTAATAAATTTACTATTGTTTCTACAAATTAGAAATTTTGAATTCCATAACAAACACTTTGGATTCAGCTAAAAACTAGTTTAAAACTCATTGATTAGAATTTCTAGAGCACTCCTGACAAAAAAAAAAAAGTTCTAATTATATAAATTAATTCATTTATTAGTTTTTTAAAATTACATTATTATTTCTCTATTTAGAAACTGGGAACGGAGAGGTGGGCAGTAAAATAACTCTGTGATACATGTATTTTCAAGAATATTATTTTTTTGTATGCTATTAAATTATATTATTAGTGAGAACAAATAGTGTCATAAATTAGATGTACATTATTTTACTTTTTATTAAACAAAAAGAATAAATTTAATTAAAATTAAAGAGAATACAAAATTAAAATCACTAACCTTATGACCATTATGAAAAACTGTGTCTCCACTTATGACCCATGTATCTTTTTTGAGTCCCAGGGCTGTCACAGGTAAAGTGTATCCAACAACAGATTCAGTTGTCATGCCAATACTTAATGAAGAAACCCATCTAGGATTTAATGATTCAATTTTTATCTAAAAAAAAAAATCAAAAAATTAATAAAATTTATAACACAAAAAATATAATACGATGGTAGTTTATCATTCTAACCTGAAACAATGTTCCACGCGGCACTGTCCTAGTGCACAAGACAAGACCTTGATTGTAACTTGAAACACGTTTTGCGGCAAGACGACTTTCAGATATTTGTACATTTCGCCCATGACAATCATGAAACAATAGTGGGGCAATCTAAAACATTCAAAAGGGGAGACAAAAATTAATTTAATAATTATTAAAACTAATAAAGCTATTTAGCTGAGATTATAACAGTTTTTTAATATCTGATATAAGTTAATTACAAACCCGTTAATGTTTTGCCTGATTCAGACATCTTATATTAAAAATTTAGAGTTCCTAGATATTTTTATGCTCGTAAAACACTCAAAAAGTAATTAATTAACTACATTACTATGTTATTAATTATAAAGAATGTAAGATCTAATCAATTTATTTAGACATTATTAACTTAAATAAGAAAAAAAATTGGAATTTCAGTGAAAGATACTCCTCCATTTCTTGGTACAGAGAAGTTAAGCTTATGAGTTCTATAATCCTTTTAAAATTACCACTATAAATATAAAATATAAAATTTGCAATGAACAAGAGTCTTACTTCTAAATCATGTATTTCAGAGAGGAGTTCTCCATCTTCTATACTTTTATCCATATCTTCAGTTCTCTTAACAGCTTCATAATCTTCATCGCTAAGGTTAACATAAAGAGATAATATAGCAATAATGTAACCCAAAAAGTGTTATAGTTAAAATATATAGAGAAATAGTAATAGAGTCCAGGATTCTAAAAGCTCCTGCAAGACTTATCTAAAATGGTATTTACTAAATTAAATGTATAATAAATATAAGAATATATGTTCTTTTTTATAAGAATATCTAGCCGGAACAACAGAATTTTTTCTCTAAAAGGAATATTACTTCATTAAAGAAACAATAATAGAACAAAAACAAAATTATCTGGCAATTTTAATGTAATTACTTACGTATGTTTATCACATTGAGACGATTCAATCTCAGCCAATGGAGCGTCTCCATTCAAAGGAACAAAACCTTTACTAATCAGTTTCAGACTTGATGTTGATCCATATAGCTCGATTACACCGTAGATTTTCTGTCAGTAAAATTTTTATTTAAAACTTAAAACTAAGATAAATTAATCAATAATTATTGTAATGCATATTTGTAAATAAGTTTGAAACTGTTTTTTATAAATTTAAAATTAATGAACTATTTCACCTTTGGAACGTTGGTGGCTGCTATTCCCTGGTCATGACCATCAATATAAAAGTGCAATGAAGAATCTACACATCTTTTAACACCGATTCGGTTTCCGGGTCTTAGCCAATCAAGGGAACAGCAATAGTGAGCCTTGACAATATCTCCACAATAATAAAAATCACTTCCTGTAAAACAAAATTTTAAAAAATAATAAACTTTAAATAATAATAACATATCTGTAAGTAGGATACCAACATCTAGGAAAAAAACTTAAAGCCTAGAATCAGAAAATACATTACATTCATTTTTCTCGATGAATAATAATGCTAAGGCAAAAATTGACTTCTGGTTAAAATATTTTTTAAATTAAATAAAAAGGAAATGTATATTTATAAGTTTAATCTAAAGAAAAATATTATAAATTGACATCAGTGAGTAAACTACACTGTCCTACAGCTGGCACCAAGCCTGGATGAAGGGTGAGGGTAGATTAGTAACAATTTTCCTAAGTTACTGAATAAATCAAAATCTCTAACACTTCAACTCATAAGTATTGGATTCAATACTTAGTAGATACTGAACTGTTTCTAAGACAACTCTGTTGGTCAGGAAGACGATTTGGCCAACTGAGATTATATTTTATGGTGAAATTGATTAGTGTTATCTTCTTCTTCTTTCGCTTCCCTCTATAGTGCTTTTCAGCATAGGGGAGCGTCCAGCCAGGAGCCGAATCTATCCCGGTCTCTTGCTAGGTTTCTGGCCTGTCGGAGATCTTTTCCTCTTTTTCTGCTGAGGCGTTCGATGTACTCGAGATAAGACATCCTTGGGCATCCTGGAGGTCTTTTTCCATCCGGCATGTAATCCATCGTCTTGAGAGGGTCCCAAAGATCATTCATCCTGAACACATGGCCGAACCATTTCAGTTGTCAGATTTCCAGGAACTCTTTTAGCGGGGCAATCTGCAGTTCCTGACGAATCCTCTCATTGTTGTACACAGTCTCTTTTCATCTTTCCCGGCACTCTTCGCAAGTGCCTCATTTCCGACGCGGTAACTCTGCTTTCCTGTCTCTCCGTCAATATCCAGCTTTGAGCTCCATACAGCAGTATCCACAGGTACACTGACTTGAAGATTTGGAGTTTGACGTTCCTTCTTACCTCCTGCTTTCCGACAACAGTATTACAAATCTGGTAGTAGACTGTCCAAATTAATCCTATTGGATATTTCCGGGTCCTGCTTCCCAGTCCTGTCTATTACTGCGCAGAGATAAGCGAAGTCAGTCACCACTTTCATTTCCTCTTCATCACAGTATATGTGAACTACTTCCCGCTGTCTACCCACTTTCAGGATCTTACTTTTGTTGGCATTGATCGTCATTCCTTTTTTTCGGAGTTCTTCACACCATTCCGTCACCGCTTGTTCCAGCTTTCCGACTGAGTCAGCAATCAGCACTACATCGTCAGCATAGAGAAGAAACTGGACTACAACCGGATACAGACTTCTTCGCCCCAGAAATGTTCTCTCAGTTCTTCTCCTACAGATGGATGCTACCTCATCCATGGGTACAAGGAACAACAAAGGGCTCAAACTGTCTCCTTGTTTGACCCCTCCTGCTATACCAAAATGGCCAGACTCCAATCCATTGAGCCTAATGATTCCTTTAGGCTCCTGATAAGTAGATATTATAGCGTCTACCAAATTCCTTGGTATGTTCATGTTTCTGAGGGCACCCCTCTCTTGGGACTGAGTCGAAAGCCGATTTAAGATCCAGAAATGCAATGTACATTTTCTTGTCACGATCCCAAGATTTCTGGAGGATATTTCTTGGTGAGAAGATACGATCCTGTGTTTGTTGTCCTGATCTGAATCCCGCTTGCTCTTCTCCAATTTGGCGTTCCACTAGTGGTCTAAGCCGACTTTCCAGGATCGAAGTATATAATTAGTAGACTACCAGTGATAGGCACATAATGCCCACTCCTTCTACAGCTGCGTTCCCTGGTGGGACTCCCGAGTATATCAGAGTGTATCCTCTCCAGTACCCTTCCTCTTTACCTCACTTAATCCCAGGATATCCAATCTGTACTTCTCCATTTCCTCATTAATCTTGACCTCCTTGCCGATGAGAGATCTCACGTTCCATGTACCCAATCGTGTGTCCTTATCCATGCCGGATCGTTTACGTTTAGTCCGTCCATCTCCGAGGCTTTTCGCTAAGTTTCTTTGAATCAGCTATACTCCCAGGCGGGTGATTGGCCCAGCCCTGGAGATTAGTGTTATCAATGACTAATAAAGTTAAATTTATGTTATTGTTTAATTATTATTATTGTACTTAACATTATATATATAAATTAATATTGGTGTTTAATTATTGTTATAAATAAGGGTTAATGATTAAGAGTTGAGATAACAAAGATGGGTAATGTTTGTTTTTGAGGACAACTGAGATTGAATGTTTTTGACAGTTATTTGTGAAAAAAATGAAATTGAGTTTTATCTAATGTTTCTTTTATTGTAACAACATTACAAAGCCCAACCATCAGGTTTTTTTACCAATTAAGGGTACCCTCTTTTTACAGGCTGAGCGAATTCCAGATCACAAAGGGTCAATTAATGGTTGTAAACCCTTTGCCCGGATCATCAGTACTTTTTACCTCTAATCCGTAATTCTTTGTAAAGAATACCGACATCCAAACTTATGGGTGTAAAAAATACGGATGATCTGAAGAGAAAACATGAGGTGTCAGTTCCATAAGTTGTTGCTTCCAGTTAAGTCAGAACAGCTTCTAACATACTAACAGCTAAATACTGACTGTATACAAATTAAAGAAACAACTTAAATATACTATTTGGATTATATTATCATCTATACTTTAAAATGTTTGTTGACACGTTCATTTCTTGATAAGATCATTACCGAAATATACATACTTCCCATAATTACACTCATTTATTCATGTCAAAACACACAATTATTTTTATTTTCGAGAATATTAAAAAGGAAACAAACGAAAAGTTAAAACTTATTTTGACTTAACTTGAAATGAAAACCTGCGGAAGTGATACCAAAAATAATATTTAAAAAAACATAAATCAGTAGCTTGATACCATACATACTCAATTACTATGCTCTCTATTACTGAGAGATATAAAAATACTCTATTATCAATACGTTACAAGTTTGTGAAAAATTTACAAATGCTCACCATGTATATACCAGGTAGGTTGTTTAATTGAGCTTATGGAATGGGGTAGAGGTTCAGAAGGACAGAGTTCGGAGACACCAAAGAATAGGGAAGAAGCCCACTGAGGAAGAAAGCCTTCTATAGAGACCTCCCACAGCTCGCCAGGAGACAACGTCGCTCCGCTCAATGCAATCCCAGAGCATGGTATTTCTGGCGGTCGGCTAACCAGATTTTCTGTTAGCCTTATCCCTTTGCCACAGGTTTCATGCCATCTAAAAAATAACATTAAAACAGTTTTGAATTGAATAATGGATATTGTCCAAATATATTATTAAAAGGTCTAAATAAATTGAAACCAGATCTGATTATGATGTTTTTATTTCGTATTTCATGGTGGAGCTAATAATTATTTTAAATAAGAAGGGTCATAAGTCAAAACATTTTATTACTTAACTTTTGCACCTGATATATCTGCATTACCAGTGAAAAGAGTCGAATTATGAAAGAATATTGAGGAAAGCAGAATCGTGTCATGCTCGTAGTTTTTGGGTTGTAATGGAGTCGTAATACAGGCAATAACACTCAAAAATTAAAAAACTTATTTTGGAGAAAATTCGACTTGTTCACTGGCACTGTAGATATATATGTGTATTGATCCATTTATATTTTATTATTTTTTACGGAGAAATGAACATTAAGATTCAATAATCAAAACAACATTTATAAAATTGATAAACAAAACAATACAAACTATACGAGGTGAGGATACCAGACTCAATCAAAAGCTTGTTTAAAGTAATGATCAAATAAATTGAAGTTTTATTTGTTTGTCCATACTTAAATAAATTTGTGGTATTGATAAAAAGATTAAACTATAATGAAACAAAATTAAACTAAGATTGAAAATTTAATATAAATTACTTGTGCAAAGGTTGTGAAGTAGGAAGCACTGTTGATTCTGATTGTATATGACTTTCTACCTGCTGAACACTGAAGTCATCCATCTCCAATGTTGGTTCAACACTACTCACAATAGAAACCTAAAAAAAAATTAAATAAAAATAAATACATAATCCAGATAAGGATTGTTATACAAACAATTTCAAAAGATATTGTTACGGTCAAAGAGAGAGAAAGACCAGGTGAAAGGATTAAACGAGCTGGAGAGATTAAGACGAGCTGGGGGATTAAGAGGAGCGGAAGAGATTAAAGAAATGCATAGGTAGATCGGGGATTGTGTGGAATGTTCTAGGTGTCCCCCACCTCCACAAAAGGCCAGCTGTTTCGGCTTAGAGACAGTAGTAAGTTGGTAGTAAAGTTGTTGACTTCTGTGACAGTCCGTGTGAGTGACAGTGACAGTTAGTGTCAGCCAGTGGCACTGTGATAAGTGATAAGTGAGTGTAATAAACTGTGTGTCAGTTTGTCATATTGGGAGAGTCTTAAGGTCAGTGGTTTTTAATTAGAGGACTGTAAGTGTTAATTTTTAGTTATAAAGTATATTGTAATTTTATTATATTTGTACAAATTTATGTAAATAGTTAAGTTATTTAGTATTAGCAATATCTTATATAATCTGTAGAATATTGTTATTGTAAATTTATATTAGTTTAATCTCATTGTATTCTTTTTAATTTGTTAATAAATATTAGTATCTTGAATTTAGCAATAGTTTAATTCATTTTACACCCAGTAGCCTGTAACAATATACAATCTGCCATTCTATGGGTTTCTATTAACAATATAGTTCATAACCGCTGGATTAGATTCTCAACTAATATAACGATTAATAAAAAGAACTATTTTTTCTTTTAATTTATTTTTGTTTTAAAAATACACATTTGTCTATAATCATTGAAGAAATCCACTTTTCAAATAACTCCAACATGATTTAAAGAAATTGAAATATAAAATCATATTCTCAACATATCACCGCTGTCAAAACAATACTGCCTATCTACAACTTTTGGTAAAAATGAGTTAGTAACGGTAACGCATTCTACAGGTTGAATTACACAATATTAAAAAAAGTTTTCAAGGTTAAATGCAAGGCAGTGCTGTAATTAGCAATTGAAAGATAACCAACATATACATAAACATATTGAAAGATAATATAACATATGGCATGGTTTTTTCTCTCCCCTGTAAAATCGCCCAAAGTGTACATAGGCAGTATTATTTTGACAGTGATGATATGATACATGATGGTAAATCATAAGATGAAATTATATATATAAACCAACAATCCATGAAAGTTTATATCAGAGTGAAACTGATTTTCAATATCAAATAAATGAGTTTTATATATTACAAATAATTATAGTGATTAGTTTAGTTTATTTTGGTATAAACTGTTTACTTTTTTTGAGAATATTTATTTATTTTTAGAGGAAACTTATTGTTATACTTCATTGGTAATATTACTTTTTTACAATCAAATATGACCTCAATAAATGAGTAATTGATCAGGCATTGCCCAGTAATGGACTGACTCCCTGACCGTTGCCAGGCTACAGATTGAGAATCTACTTTTTGTTTAATAAGCCGAATCTAATAACAATTAGCAGTTCTTATGAATAAGACTCACGTAATAAATAACCTCACATATAAAAATTTATTTGGAAAAATAAACAATTGATAACAATAACGAAAAAATATATATGGCAATATGAATACAATAATGAGTAGAAATAAAAATAATAGGCCTTTATGATAATAAAAAATACGAATGATAAGTGGAATGCATAGGGTAAGATTACAACAATGTAAATACATTTAAGATAATACAATTATGATAACAGAATTATTGTGACAAGAAAAGAGGTATTTTAGAGGTGGCTCATAGACTGAAAGAGTAGATCTATAAGTACAAGTATTTTAGGCAGTCACTATGAGTTTGTGGACATCACAGAAACTCTATAAAAAAAAATCGAAAAGATAGTGTGCCCATGTCTACACTGACAGTTTATAGTTATTCCAATTTCATAAAGATGAAACAAGAGCAATGTCAAACAAGCACTAGACAGGGTCTGATAGTTGACTGTAATGTGCAATAATTAAGCACAGCTGATAATAAAAAAAAAAGATCGCTAGTCAATTGCTAGGCAACACTGACGAGCCGGTCTGTTACCATGGTGCTGCAGCCAATTCGCTCATTTATAATCATTACATATAATTTCATACAATCAATATTAAAAATTAAACAAAACAAAGGAACTTACTCTAAAAAAAAATTAATGTTTCTAAATAAAAATGTAAGCAAAGAATTCAAATTATTTACAATATAAACAATTACCAGAGCTGATATTTGAGGCAAATCTCTAAATTTCATTGGGTATTAAATTGATGGTACTGGTATAGTCACTACTAATACTTTTTTGTAGGTTTAATATCTGCTTCCAGAAACATTAACATTTACTTGTTAACAATAAAATAATTAAACACATATATGAAAACAGTAATTTACCTGGGCACATTGTCCATATAAGTCTATTACTGGATAAACTAAGCTTGGAAGCCCTGTACAGGCTTCTCCTTGATCTACACCATCCAAATAATAATGTAAAGATGAATCGTCATGGCGTTTAAGTCCGATTATACTACCAGTTTTAATTTTATCAAGATTTAATGGATATCCGTGCTTCAATGGTATACCATCCTTCATTACAGCAAAGCCTATTAACCAAGAAATATTTATAAACATACCATTTAATGTAATATTTCAATTAAATTCAAATTCTTGAATTCAAATCAATAATATTCAAGTTCTTAAATAATCATGAAAAAAAAATGTACCAGATAACATCCACGTGTCATGGTCGATATCAGTCATGGTACCAGGTAGTTCCAATTCATCTGGTTTGATGGCAGTAACTCCTACAGAAAAAAATAATAGATATTTTCAGACATTTAAAATATGTAGCAGAATTATAAGGCATACAACATTAAGGACCATGATGAGTTAAGTTACAGAACTTAATTCTGTTATTAGATTGTTTATAAAACTGGTTATATGAACCCAAGCCAAGAATAATTAACACCTATTTTTTAACCAATGTTTTTCGTGAACACAATACGTGTATATAGTTCTTATAGAAGATTTAGAAAAAAATAATTTGAAGTAATTTAAAGAAACACTCCAGGATAATGAATGTTTATCAACAATATACCAAAGCTCAAACTCGCTAAATGATAGCAGTTTTGAACTAATATTCACGATATTTTTATTTTTTGTAAATAAACCTGCTTGGCTATTAATTCAGTAGCCTGAATGTGCAAACATTTTAGGTTTTAAACTTTTTTAAATTACTTTTTTTATAATTTTAATAATAAAATTTTCTTTTTTGTTTTCTTATTTTTGAATAAACTAAATTATCATTATTTAAATGAACTCTGATAACAATGTATCATCTTGGAGTTTTTTCTTTATTCAACTGACGTGCATTTTAACTTATTATTATTATACTACCAATATCATCTCTGAATTTGGGTTCTTCTGTTTACAGTTATGATAGTTCAGAATACTGTAGATTTAATGCAGAAGTAGCCTATATCCATCTATAATAATTAATCCTAAACATGACATGACAATGTATCACGAGACAGTACATTTTACTTATTCTTATGATACAGTCATTATTTTCAACATAGTTTGGGAATATATATTTAAATAAATTTAGAATTTTAATTTTGGAGTTAAGCTAGTATTGTTCCAAAACCAATATTTCTGTTCATATAACTACACATTCTGCCACTGAACCATGAGTGTAGATATTTTAGGAGAGTCACTTTTGCAATTAATGGTGGTTTTATATGATTTCAGCTTCCTCAACTCATTTAAAATCTCCAACTATGCCTTTTAACAATTGAAAAAGCAGAGAAAACGAAAATCAAGAGAAATAGTTTTTTAGATTGTTAAAAAAAAAAAAAGTTCCGTGTTGTGATTTAAGTGTATTATTCTAGAATATAAACTAAATACTTAATAATATTCTAAAACATTATGACTAACTTCATTTTTATATTCAAATATTTTCTGAAACATTATATAAATGTATCATTTTTTTTAAAAGTACATATTACTTAAAAAATAACAAATAATGGTATACAAATGTATAAATACCAGCTTCAATTGATCCAGACCACCTATCAACGATTCTTTCAACTACAACAGAAAACATTTCGCCGGGTCTCAAAGGTCTATTTGTAATGACTATGGCATCATTAAATTCAACAAGAGCTCTTGGGCGAGATGCAGTTTTACCGCCATTAGTAATTCTTGCATTTCTTCCATGCACACTATGAAAATGAATTTCCCTAAAACAAATTAGACAATTACCAAAAATTTCAAATGATTTAATACTTTACTAGCACTACAATAAAAAAAAAAATGTAAACATTACTAAGAACAGTGCCGATAAACTGTGAATTATAACCAAAACTTTTAATATAAAAGAAATATGCCATTAATGTAGTAAAATAGATATTTCTTTTTTACAGTAAATAAATATTTTTTTCCTAGAAAATATAAAATAACCACATCAATATGTTAAATGACTACATATAAAAAATGTTTCATTTATTTAAAACATTGATGAATATGCAAATAAATAATAACATAATTTACTTAATAACATATTATAAAATCCAAAAGATTAATTTCTTATTACTTTAATATTATCTTGAATAATTACTAGTTGACATAATAAATATGGAAAAGAAAATGGTCCAGGTAGTGGTAAATTAATTATTAGAAATTGGTATTTCTTCTCTTATTAGCAAGTCTTCTTCATCAGAGCTAAAGCTTAAAGAAGAATTTTATTCAGCCTTGTATTTTGGGTCGAAATGTATGTTTATCATTATTTAAAGAATTATTTTTTTACCTCTACCCAGGACCATTTTTATTTCCTTATTTAAATTTAAACAATTAGTTATATCATAAACCTACGGAAAGAATGGTGAATTGGCAGTAGGAGTCGGAGTTGTAGGAGAACAAGATGGGCAGTGAGAAACAATTGTAGCCTGCGTCGCTTGACCATATAAATCTATAACAGCATAAAGATTTCCGGGTAAGCCAGTTCCAGCTTCACCTTGGTCTTCACCGTTGACTAAGAAGTGCAAAGTACCTCCTTCACGAATCACCACACCAACTCTATCTCCAGCCTGAAATATAATTAAAAATAGGAAATTGAAAAATTACTTGTTAATTATGAAATCACTATATATTTAAGACTTATTAGTAACAAATATATTGATTATTTAAAATAACTGTGTTAGGTATATTAAAATACAGAAAGTACTCTGAAAAAGGTTCCTCCGATAAAACATTTTAATGAAATTTCAGAATACAAACATTAGTGCTCAAATATTTTATCCAAATGAAATCTATTAATGGAAATGTTTTTTGTTTTCTTTTGTAACTCAAATAAATACAATACAAATAAAACACACATTGAGTAGATGAATCAATGTATTCAGCAGAGTTATTTAAATTATTAATACATTCCAGACATAATTTTATTTATGTAATAAAAATTAAAGAAATAATTTTTAAATATTTTTATTTGAAAAGAAAAGATATGTCCAGGACCGGGACTCGAACCCGGGTCGTCCAGATCGCTAGTCTGGAACTCTACCAATTGAGCTATCCTGGCTGTATCAGGCTCGCTCTCCCATGTCGCGTTCTCGCATTTTGGGATGTATACAAGGGGAAGAATGTTCTTTGAACATTTATTTAATTTGGGTCTTGTTGACTTACGTCATTATAATTTATGTTATTTTATTAGTTATTGATTTTATTAATTTTTAAATATTTTTATTTGAAAAGAAAAGATATGTCCAGTACCGGGACTCGAACCCGGATCGTCCTCATCACTAGTCTTAGAAAAATTAATAAAATCAATAACTAATAAAATAACATAAAGAAATAATTGATCAAAGTTTATTGATACAATTAATACATTACAGATATAATTTTACCTGCAATTTATCTAAATTCTGTCCATAATCATCAATCACTGACGTTCCATTATGCATTACTCCATTACCAGTCATAATCCATGTACCAGACCTGTTAAAAAATACTATTAACTTTTGGAAAAAAAAAAAAATTATCATTTAAAACTTTCAATATCATTATTTTTAAGAACAAAATTACGTCTTCATGGAATGTGATTCATTATTTCTTAATACGATTAAACCACACACTGGATATTTCCTATAACAACACTAAAGGTGTAGGGGGAGGGACTAGGTATTAGATCTGCAACACCGAGCCCAGGAATCAAGAATTACTGTTATTATAATTAGTCGAGTGTAAGTAAGTAAAATTTGATACAACTACCTGTTTAGTTTACAAATAAAAAAATCAAGGACAGAATGAAAAATTTAAAACAACATTTTTTGTTAATATTTCAATGAAAAGATCAGCAAGTGCTATTGAATCTTACATCAAAAAAGCAAACACAATTAGAATGTTAATGTAAAAGAGCTATCGTGATTTATTCGATTAGCTTTACAATTGGTTATATTTAAGCAGTCTACATCTCCATTTTGGGTGCGGGTAGATCAGTGTGTTGAGCGCTGAGTAGTGGCTGTAGCAGATAAAGTATTTATCTGTTAACAGCCATGTAGTGTAATGTAAGGAATCCTGTGAGATCTTCAGATCCTCCTGAGCCTCACCCAGCCTCTATATACATAGTTCTGTTGCCTCATAAACAGAACGGTTGAAAGAAAGATATCTACATTCCAGATTTTTTTCTAAAACCTGAACCATCTACACAACTCTTAACTCTTGGCAGGAACCTCTTAAGTTTCATTGAAAACAGTTAAGTAGTAAACAAGGAGTCCTTAGAAATACGGTACAATGATAAATGATTTTTTTCTTTTAATCAGGGAAGCTTTAAATGTAAAATAATTGAAATCTTGAAAACTGTTTGACTAGTTACCTTGACTAATTACCTAACTGAATAATTTACAGTAGGTAATTGAACAAGTAAAGCAGTTGTGAATATTTATAATAAAACAGTAGATAGAGCGGTAACAAACTTATTCCATAAAAACTACTGACACTAAGTAAGAATATGCACAATATAAAAATCAAAATGTCTTACCTCACATTAGTCATTGTAGAGGGATATTCAAGTTTAGTAGGAGCATGAGTTGTAACTCCTATTTCAATTGAACCAGCCCATTTAGTAACCATCTTATCAATTCTAACTTCAAAGACTTCATTAACTTTCAAAGGCCTATTGGTGAGAACTACAGCATTATTGAATTCATCCAGAGCACTGAAAGTGAATAAATAAGCGGCTGCTTGTCAACTTATTTCGACCAATGGGAACTCGACACAATAGAAATTTTCATTGTTATATATTTATTGTTTTCACACAAAATTACATAGTAAAAAATTATTAGAGAATGATGAGACTAGGTTGATAAGAGAATAACAATAGAAAAAAAATTAAACAGTAAAATGGATGATTCATGACTAACTTTGGCCGATGAGCAGTTCTGCCATTGTTAATGACAGCAGCATGAGATCCGCAATTAGAATGAAACATTAACCTATCATCAGAATCTTCATCAGGTATGTCTGAAAAAATAAAGTAAGTTTTATCCCACCTTTTTAAAAATTAAAACTTAATGTAACGTAATGAGTAATTAAACTCACCATTTAATGAGGTTGTCACCGTCTCTCGAAGAACTGTATTCCTTCTAGTAATTAAATTTTGTTCTTCTCTTTCATCTCGGTCAACAATTGTCACCTGAAGTACAAAATGACAATAAATAATGTTGTATTTCATTCAATAATTGATTTTAAACAAATTTTTTATATACCTTAACTGTCATTCCATAGAGATCGACCACGCCCCAAACTTTAGAAGGCACTCTAGACGCTGCGATACCTTGGTCTAAACCATTAATGAAGTAATGAAGATCACCATTACTTTTTCTCAACATGCCAATTCTATCTCCTACCTAAAAGACATATTCAATAAGTCTCAAGATATTTTTATTGTTAATCAACATAATATTTATAGAGATGATTTTTAACATTTCTGATTTACCCTTAGTTCATCTAGATTAAATTCGCCATACTCCCTCTTTGTTCCTTTGCCATTAGTAAGGATACCACATCCTGACATCATAATTGTACCACTACCCATATTAGTCATAGTTGTTGGGAATTCTATGGCAGCGGGATCGTGTGTAGTAACACCAACTTCTATACTACCAGACCACTTATCTACTAATACGTCTATTCGGATCTATAAAAATTTTAAAGAATAAATACTTAAATAATGAAGATATCTCTTCTACTCGTGGGAGGATATACCATAATACCTCAAAAAGAGTGTCTGCTACTAAGGGCTTTTTACTCATTACGACAGCATTATTGAACTCATCCAAAGGTCTTATTCTTTCAGCAGCTCTGCCATTACAAGAGAGTTTTACCTGACATAATAGTTTTTTTAATTACAATATATAATAAAGTTAAGATATTTTTAAAAAGAAATTACAAAATATACAATAATTAATTTTCTTTTTATAACATTTAATAACAAAAAAGAAAACTTAAAAAAAAAAAAAAGTAAATACAAGACATAAAATTATTACTATTTTTTCAAATTTTCAGATGATCAATGATTAAGGAAATGGAGCATTAAGTAAGGCATGAAGTTTTACATATTGGGGTGGTAACTTCTAAAAGGAAGTAATATAGATTTTTTGGAGGAAGCAGTTCTCTGTATTTATTTTATTGTTATATTCTCTCTATATAAAATAAAGGTATATACGAGGGTGGTCTGAAAAGTTTCGGACCTAACAAAAACGACTCAAACAACTGTTAAATAAAAACTCCGCGTCCAAAATGGCTGAAATTTTGGTGAGTAACTGTCAACAGATGAACAACGAAATTCACTCAACAGATGAACAACAAAATCCACTTGCTTTTATTTACGAGTGCTGCCATCTTCACGATCTGGTCGGAAACTTTTCAGACCACCCTCGTACAAGTTTAATTTATGGGATCTGGGGACATACAGAGGAAAAAGGAGTGAACGAATTCAGGATGCCCTGAGGATTTTTTATTTTTTAAGATCGGAATAGATAGAAAAAAGAAGTATTACGAAATATCGTTACAAAAAACTGCCTTAACTCAGGAAACTAACTGAAAGTGGGAACGACTATAGACCCTGAATATGATAAAACAATTCATTAGTCTTTTTAGTCTTACTTCACGAAGACCAGACAGCCCCCCACATAACAGACAACCATAATTGAAGTAGAGAAGTATTATAGATGAAACTAGAAGCTGATAAGTTTTGAGGGCAAAGAATAAAGTTTTTTTTTTTTAATTTAGCACAAATTGTAGTTGTTTTCTGCCCATGTATTGAGACTAGTGATGTCTTCTTGAATATTTCGAAGCATCTCGTTAGGAAGAAAGGAGAGATAAATTTTGAGGTCATCAGCTTATAAGTGATATTTTGAGTGGTGAATGGAATCAGATATATTACAAAAATATATTGGATCACTTATTATAAATAGAGAGAAAGGTTAATGAGAGCAAACAGATGTCCCTGAGAAACATCATGTGTAAATAGAAGGGAAGAGAAAGAAGGCTTATTAGGAAAGTTAACTGCATAAAGATGAGGAGACAGCAGGATTGTGCAAATTCTGTTGCATAACTGACTATAAATCTAAAACATTTTGGAGGAAGTAAAAGAAATACTTACAAGACTACCAGTTCTTTCATGAAACCTTAATCTTTCAGTGGGTCTTTCTTGGGTCGGAATGGGTGAATCTTCAGTGCTTTGAGCCATCGCTACTTCTTGTATTTCAAGATCTCCTAAATCAATACTCCCATTAATTCCTATATAAAATACACAAATCTTAGAAAACAGTTTAATTTTGTTTTTTAAATATAAGCTAACGTAATTGTTAAAACACTAAAAAAAATGGATAACAAAGATGATAATAAATGTATAACTCATAATATGCAAAAATAAAAAAAACTGTAAAAAAAAAACAATTAAGATTGTTAGGATAATATTGATAACAAAAATTTCAGAACTGAATTAACAATCCATCAAATTGTAATCTATTGTAAACAAAAGTTAAAAATTACAACAATATTAATATTAGTTTTTATTTTTACAGAAATGCACAGCTTTATGTAATTTATATAAAACAAGTTCACTGAAAAGCCAATTTGAATGGACTGAATAAAGATCAAAAAATTAAAATCAAATTGAATGATTGAAAATGTTTTGACAATCAATCTAGTATTTAAAATTACAGAAATGCATTAGAATTTGAAAAGTCTTATACACTGAATTATAAAGAAGAAAGAGAAAGAAGCAATTTAAAATTAAAACAGAGCAAAGAGGCAGCCACCAACACCATAAAGAGTGGCAACAATTTTTGATAAAAAACAGAACTTCAGAGTAAAGCAATGCCTTAGTTGAAATCGGAAAGAGTGTGAAGGATTTGTTTGGGTTATGCACTCATAATTGAAATAATGGCTTACGTTGAATCAATATAATGCATTAATAACAAAGGACTTCTAGAATAATGATTTTAGTTAAAACACTAAAATATTTCAAAATAAACAGTCTGTTTATATTTATCTGGTTTTAAAATCCTTTTAAATTAAAACAAGATAACAACATAATAACAAATAATAGATAATAACAAAGAGGGACATATTTTCTAGTAAAATATTTACAACTTACTTTACTAATAGATATTATATGTCATCAATGATTTTTTCAATCTAGTAAGATTCTAGTTTAAAGGAAGAAGTGTGTCTTTTTCCAACAAATAAGCATATTAAATTAATATATATAATCAGGAATTTTCATAATACTCTTGAATTGATCTAAGCAGATTAAAATAAAATCACGAGTAAAAAAGCAACAAAAATAATTAAAAAACATAAAAAAAAAAAAAAGGCTAACATTAATATAACTAAAAACTAGGATAATTTTGGAGATAAATAAATAAATCAACCAGCTAATAAACACAAATGTGGGATTTCAATAAAAATGAATAATTTTATAAATCATTTTTAAGTTTCTTGGAATTGATTCTCTTAAAATAAATCTTCAATTGTTATCTATTTTTTTTCATAGATACAGCATATATTTATTTGTGACTTATATCAGTAATATTAAGTTGTTTGATTAGGGTCAGTTTATATTAAAAACTATGGAGTAGATCCTTGTGCAGTTTGTTACCATTTCCATAGTTCTGATGGAATTTTCAGTTTGCGATGATATCAGAGATATTGGTCTAATAATAATAAGTTCTTATTTTCGTAATTATACCAATTAATCTTTCAGAGTATATGTAAGCATTCAAAATACTTAATAGCTCATAAGTAATCAATATTAAAGCCAAATATCTTGAGAGCTTAGCCTTTAATTTTTGCATAATCCATAGAATGAATCATTCCATTCACTACAGAACATAGAATCATAAATGTAATAAAAGTTTATTAAATAGATCTCTCATCAACATTAATATAATCAAATATTCAGCATTTATTTTTTTTAAACTGTATTCCCTTACAAGTTAAAAGGCATTTTGGAGATACAAAAATAAAATAATTCTTACAGGCATAGCATAATAAAAATCAAGAAAATTAAACAATAACAGATAATATATAATAACAAGAGAGGCAGATTTTTTAGTAAAATATTTACAAGTTACTTTAATAATATGTGTAGCACAAAACCTATGATTTTTAATTTTTTTTTTTCTTTCTAATCTAATAAGACTCTATACTAAAGAAAAATCGCATATTTAATAAATTTTAACAAGAACATCAAACAAATAAACAAGTATATTAAATAACTCGATAAAATTTAAAATTTTGATAACATTCTTGAATTTACCAAAACAGATTAACAAACTAATCATCAATAGAGTAGACTAAATTAAACTTGCTAAATTTATTAACTAATCAGCTTATTTAATGTTACACCTGTCCCGAGGACCCTTAAAATAATGGTGTGTATAAAAAAAAAAAAAATGACCGTTTCACTTTCCCCATGAAGAGAAGATGGCGACTAACAGTATCTTTCGACACACCACACTCCCTGGCAAGTTCGCAAGTACTTGTGGATGGATTTGACTCGACAGCTTCCTTCAGAACCTCATCAATATCCATTAATGGTCGCCTGGAGCCCTTCTTCCTTTCCAACGTCGTACGTCCACTGCTAAATTTTTCAAACCAACGGCCCGCAGTGCGCTTGTCAAGGACACCTTCTCCTTCATATTTAATAATTTCACGAGTTGCTTCAGCGGCTGTGAATTTTTTTTCCAGTAATGTCTTAAAATTACAAGAACTTCGTAGGACGCTGTCATGTTCCTTCTTTGAAATAAATAACTAAACTGAGGCTTTTTTTGAAGAAGTCCAGTGTTAGTAAACAAGCTTAGAGAATGCTCTAACGGGATTATTAAGTGTTGGAAAATAATAAATAGCATTAAAATATTTACAGACTTTTGAACTCTGAAATTTGATAAAATGGTTATTTTATTTTTATACACCCCATTATTTAAATACTAGAATGATAGTTTGTTGAACAAATAAACAAATTTAAAAAAAAATCATACTGTTTTTTTGAAGGACAGTGATTTGTGAGACATTCCCATATACAACGAAAACAGCATAAACATTGCTGGGAATATTAGTTGCAGCTGGACCATGCGACACTCCATTATAAAAAAATTCCAGGTCACCCTGAAAAAAAATTCTTTAATTGCTATGTTTTCTAATAATGATCAGTTCATAAGAAATAAAAAGTGCAATTATTAATTAAACTACAATTCCAAATGAAACTTAAAAAATATTTTAGCACTGAATTCATGGCTAAAACTGAAGAGTAATATCAGATGCCTGGCCCACAAATATAGAACTTTGCGGCAAACAGAACACATAAGGTAAAACTTTGTTTTGTACGTGCCTAAAAATTTGTATAAATGTGGATTAATTATAACAATTCTGGTGATCAAAATACTGTCAAAGTGATTTTACAAAATTCAAACTTTCCATTGGATCTTCCAATTCCATTCATTACAGGTACATACCATTTATGTGATGTGTATATACCCTTTCATATATCCATCACATTGTTTTTGATATGAAGATAGTTTTTTATATTTTTTTATTTTATAAAATATAAGATTCTCTCTTTCTTATTTTTGAGGAATACAGATGTTTCCTTTTTGAAGTTTGGAAGTTAACATTAAGGGATTATTGAGAGCTTTAGCGGCTTTTCTTTCTTTCATATATAGAACCACAGTTTGTTCTTTTTACTTTCTCTTTTCCCAAATCATAAGTTATCCCTAATCTACCTTTCATCATCTAGACAGATTCTAAACCTCCAAACCAATTCCTGACCTCAGCATAAAATGATTTCTAATGACGGGGTTCTTTAATTCATCTAGCTCACCATTATTGGAATAAAAACAATTTTTTATTCTCTTTATCAAATTAGCTTTTAGTCAAAATTTCATAATTACTAATTTATGATCTAACAATCTGCACCGAGATACAATATCATGTTAATTATGCTATTTTTCTATCAATGTTGTATAAATAAATGATAAATTGATTTTGTGTTTGTTGATCCCCGGCTATGTACATCATCTGATGTAAGGATAATATGCTTCTTCCCTCCCTCACTTTCCACTAATATTATTTTTATATAATTCCGCAACCCTGTCTTCAGTAGGAGAATTTATCACTGAAATATAGCAATCAATATCCTATGACTAAAAAAAAAAAAATAAGTCTCTCAGTAAGGAAGATCATGAGTTTATAATTAAAAATCTAGTATGTAAGTAATAATTATTGTTCTCTCCATACCACATAGTGTACTTTCCGTCCATTAATGAATCCTCCATGGCTAGTAAACCTCTTACTGTGGCATGAAATCTAAATTGCATCCCATCACATGATTAATAATCTTAATACCGATATTAATCCATCAGCTGTATTAAAATTCTTACAGACAATTTCCCATAAACTAAATTTCAATTTGTTAACGCCACATGAATCTCCTTTCAGAAATAGACACCGTAACTCACCAGACCAGTGTGATGCTTCTCTACATGGTAATGAGATCCAGGTTTAAGATTATTCCATAAAAAATTATAAATTTTAGGAAGTTTCAAAAACAAAGCTACAAAATAATATCATGATCAAAATAATATTACCAGACAGTATTTCTAATATATAAAATCTGTTTAGTAATAGAATTTATTATTCATCAAGCTATAATTTGTAAACTTTAAATTACAAGTGAATGATCTAAAAATACAATACTTGATCCGTTTTAAGAAATATATCATTAAATGACACTAAGACATTACTTTCATATTTTTAAGAGTGTTGTGAAATGGTCAGGGAGTGCAGTCAATGGTTGCACAAAATACGGATGACTTATACTATTGTCCCTCCTGCACCCTCTGATCATTTCACACCACTCTTAGAATTATCCAGTCAACTTTTTTACACTTAAATATTACATTTTAGTATTATAGATTTTCCACAAGAAAATTATTCAAAATAGATTTAAAAAGGAGGGACATCAAAACAAAATCTTAATAACAAAAAATCTAAAAACACTTACAGTTTTGGACCTCAAAACTCCAACTGTTTCTCCTTCTGTGATTTTGTCCAAATTTAAAGGATATATTTCTAGCAGGGTGCAGCCATCCTGAAGGACTGATTTTCCTGAGAGAATCTAGAAAAACACAATAAAAAAAAAAAAAAGAAGTTAATTCTAATTTACATAAAATGATTAATCGCTTGCTAATTTAACAGAATTGATGCATATTAAGATTATTAAATATGTATAAGTAATGTAAATGAATCTCATTCAATATTTATAAATAAGTTCATACTTTAAAGCAATCGCTATTATAATAATACTGAGTGGATTAAAAAGGAAAATTGATTGACATTTCTTTGAGTCTAGACAAACTTCAAATTTCTTATCTAATTCAATAAGAGAGATAATGTTTTCTGCAGAAACAGTGAATAATTGAACATTACATGGACAGAATGACGAAAAAACAACACAATACGTCATAGTTCAATTATTATAACCAACCAGTTAATAAAAAAAAAATCTTAACACACTTCATACTCAAATACAAATACTCCTTTGCCGACGATGTATAGACAAATATTCATGAATTCTATCTATTCCTTCAGTCTTTAGAATTCCTCTGTGCTCTCCGTTATTTCGGAAAAACTTTATTGATCACTTAAATATCTCGGAAAAGGATTTGAAAATAAGGAACAGGTGCCAGAGTTGAAATCTCTTTCATCGTTTTCATTTTGCATTTGCATGCCTTTGAAGTTTAGATAGGTGAATCATATTTTTCCTAATATTAATCAAATAATGCAAATTATCCTGGAATGGAATAGAAAAAATCTCAACTGATTTCAATTCATAAAAAGAGTTTTCATAACATTTTCTTTTCAATCTTAATTGGCCGAATCAAGGAATACACTGTGGATTATTGAAGACTAATAATATAATTATATCTAAGAATAATTTGATCTTTATTCAGTCTAATCAAATCGGCTTTTAAGTGTGCCTGTTTTATATAAATTACATGTATAAAGCTGTTGATTTCTGTAAAAATAAAAACTAATTTTAATATTGTTGTAACTTTTAACTTTTGTTTGCAATAGATCATAATTAGATGGATTGCTAATTCATTTCTGAAATTTTTGTTATCAATATTATCCTAACAATTTTAATTGTTTCTTTTAAATTTTTTTTTTAAATTAACTAATGTAGAATAAACAGTAAGAGTAAAGCCTGGGTTGACTGTTAACTGTAATAGATTACAGTCGACCTTCATATATAAAGTGGTATTTTAAATGGAACTGTTCAACTATCAATCAAATATTTTCCTAACACCAAATATTAGAGAAGAAATTAGAATGTAACAGGATAGTTAATCAGGATTATATTGATTTCCAAAAGGATATGATGCCATAAGGATATAAGCCTATCAACTGCAACATGAAATCAATAATTATGAGATTGATTGGGTTATAATGCAGAAGAGTTTCATTTTTATGTTCTACCTTAACGCAATACTTGTTTTCCAAGGAGAGAAGTGAATTAGTGAGGATAAGTCGAAAGACTATGTTAGTTTATTGTTTGGCTGTTTTATATCAAGAAGAGAATCTGAAAAAGGCCGCTCATGGTTAACAGAAAATCCAAGAAACGGAAGTATTAAAGGGTGGTTCATCTAATTAGCCATAGTATCATTAAGTGATGTAAAATAATTAAATAAACAAATACAAAAAAAAAACAGAGTGGTACCGCCATCTAGGAAGAAAATAATAAAGATAACTATATTGTGAATTGGAAAATAAACTAATATTCTAGGCACCATAATAAAATTCTATTTTAAATGGGGATCCATGTCTTAATACACAGTAAAAATTTGTTAATACTTAAAAGGGTTAGTGTTAAATAAAGATATTGTTTTAAGAGATGGAGAAGAACAAAAGAACAAGTGAGAGATTAAATTATAATGTACTCTAACAGTACAACAAACAATAAAAAGGAATTAAAAATAGAAAAACCAGGTAGAAAAGGGGTGACCTATTGTGTAACCTACTACGCCCAAGGTCAAGAGTTCGCAGTCCAGCAAGTGGCCCTATAGGATATTTTAAAAGGGAGTAAAAGATCCTTGGTTATGACATCTTTTAGAAGGGGTGTAAAACGGGGGTGCTAAGTCTTTACAATATTAAGTACTTGTTAAAGATCCCAATCCTAATTAAACCAGGAAAGGCAAAATTTAGGACTCATACCGTAACATTGTACAATTAGCCATAGCAATATATGAAATGAAAATAGGCTTTTATTATGCACAAATATTTATACATGATTCAATATTTATTTACAACTTATTAATTATATTTTCTTTCTTTTCCTTGCATAGGCCTTCCCTTTCAGGAGTAATAGCCAGCACTTCCCGGGGTGACTGGCCTTATTGGGAGGATACCAGTAGGATACCAGTACCTATAAATGATGTAAAAATATGGATGGTATTTTCGCCTTCAAAACTCAGAAGAATGATTGTTTAACCAATAATCTTGTAGAAAATGTTGTCAAGAATCCTAATGAATTGAAAACACAAACCTTCAAATACCAAAGAAAAAATTTAAATTCAAAATTTTCTGCTTTTTCAAATAATAATACATTTGTAGACTGTTTGTACAAGGCTAGTGGAAATTTTTACAATAATAAAGACAGTGGCTAACTGCAAGATGTTTAGATTTTATCCCTATCAAACCTTCAATTACCTACTAAAAACTTTTTTACAATCTCAACATCGATGGGAGGTTGAGAGAAAAGGGTCTAGTCAATTCCCTCCTCTCCATGGTTCTTATAAGCAAGTTATTCAGAACAGAATTTAATTCAAAGGTGCACAGTAACATATTTATTCTCTGAAGATTAACACATTCTTAATGCCTTAATATGATCTGATAAGAACGCTAGATCCCAAATAATAGAAAGAGAACAATCTTTATTAAATGTTTATGTCCCAAATAATAAATAGCTCATCAAAAATATTCTTAAACCATGAACTCATAAGATAATGAAATAAGAGTAGTAGTAGCATAACACGGTGATAGGAAATCTAGGTAATAAGATATTCAAAGCAATTAAAAAAATATTATAATTAATGCTAGAAATAATTCTAAAAATGCAGTGCATTAAATTTAACAAAACTTACCCATGTCCCACTATTTAGTTCAATAGCACTTGCAGGTATATTCAAAATGTTAGGGTCACAAGTTGTTATCCCAATTTCCAAGCTTCCAATCCAAGATTCAGTCTGAAAAAACAGAATTGAAAACCTAATTGTCTTTCCAGATATAAAACATTGCGGTGAAGTGGATGTAAACAATACCTTCTTATCTATTCTAATTTCAAACAACTCTTCATCTAGCAGAGGTTCACTGCTAAAGACAAGACCGTGGTTGAATTCCGAGGCTATTCTTGTTGCAGTCCTGTTTTCGTTACTTAATCTGACATGCTCCCCACATTTCGGATGGAACATCTTCTATACAACATTATTATGAAGCTAAATCGGCCATTATCAATTTATCAAACCCCCTAGGGATCAAGAACAGCTGATCAATAACTTAATAACACTAGCGTAACCTTCATATCCAGTCAAGTTTTGTTAAATTATCACGTGTCTGTCATTACTCTACTCCTGGTGATACAGTTTCTGTTTTTATTTGTTAATTTATTGTACATGATCAATAAAGATGAACAGGAAGAAGAAAAATTCCTTGGGAAGGTCCTTGATAAAAGATAGGTTTTCCAAGAAAGGTAGAAGAACCAATGATTCATTTGTAAGTGTTCACAAATAATCTAATCATTGTTGATAGGAATGAAACGACATTGAATATTACTAGATTTCCTCTGAGGATTAAGTGGATGATAACCATATCATGTGCCATTGTGGATTTCACAGTGAAATCCTTTTTTTTATTTCCTCTTCAATAAATTCTTGATAATCAATGCAGTGTTGTTATTTTTTTCATGTATTTAATATTTTCAGGCTGAAAAAAGGTTGTGTTATAGGCTATCCTATCTTAACAAACGTGATAAGATTAAAAGTTTAATAGTTATTAAAAATAAAAGTCGAGCCTAACAGGCGATGATTCAACATACATTTCCTTGGTTGTGATGGATTGCTTAACAATTGTAGGTACTTGGTTTTTATCCTAGTAATTAAAGTTTCAGTTATTTCTCCGTAATTCTTCTATCTTTTATGTACTTCAATTTACTTTGATTCTCCTTTCAATTTGTTTGTTTCTGAGTCGAACTATTTTACAAGCTCGTTTCAATTTTAGCAATGATTTCATATCAGTTATACAAACATGGCGAGTGCTCTACAATTTAATCTCCTTCATTCTCACGTGGACTCGTTCTTTTTCATATAAAATATTTTATATAATGACTTATAACCTCTATAAGGAGGGTACCCAAAATAGAGGAAAAAATCTAGCGGTTGAGCGTGATCCAAGACAAATCACCTCACTGCACAGCCGTTGTCCAGCAAAGTTCCGTTGAAACAGTAAAGTGTTGTAGTGGTGGAGATTCTTATTAAGGACTGTTGGAACATTTATAGTTTTATAAATTGTAACTTTTGAGTTTCAAGATGAAAAGCGTTATCTGGGTAATTTTCTTTCTTCCAGAATAAGCTATTAAGCATCCATTTAGATATTTCTTCTTAAGGTTTGATTTCTACTTTTTTTTTCTCCCTCATTTCCATTTTACATGGTGTTAAATTACTATTGCATTATTAAGAAATAGAAATAAAGGACCCCTTTGTTTAGTTGATATTTCATTATCCCTTTTTTAAGGTAAAATTTAACACAATCCTACTTTCCCATCTCTTTTCAGAAGCTCAGATTATTATCACCATCAAAGCAACAGGAATTGCTGTGGACACTACCCTGAACGGCTAATAAAGTTCCTTCTATTAGAATTTTTTCCTCTAAAAAAACAACAGTGCTCAAAAGATTTATAGTTCTTATTATTACAAACTACTTGCTGTATATTCAGGTATCAAATGTCTATGACATCCTTTTTTAAGCACACAGTTTATAATTTACATCAATCAATCAAAAAGATGAGCCCTGTGGAGTTTCAGGCTCTACCCAACTGCTATGATCTTATCTGTGATGCATAGAAATTACCTCTTTCCATCCTTAAGTAAATGCTTTTTTATGGCTTGATACTGTTCGGAAACCCTTACAGCTCACTTATGATAGTCTTTCTCTTGTTATCCAGATCAGGAAAATTATTTTAAGTTCCCTTTCCTTATATTCTACAAAATGTCTAACTGGATTGCCTTAAACCAGAATTTCTTCTTGCCCATTTCTCCAAGGAAATCAAAGGAACATTCGCCACTTCCATTTGCTCTTCATCTCTAGATCTATCTTTTGCAGATCAAATATTGACTGATAGAACTATCATCACTCAGCCTTCTCACACATACTCTTGCCATTTTGTTCACTTCCTTCCACACTTTTACTTAGCAGGAGGGTGTATGTGGGCATAATTGATAGTTTGTCTTAAAAAAATAATGAATGATGTCAATTTCACGAGGACCAGTTTTTAGTAGCTGCTGAACTATTTGAAGAGCTGAGCTATTTGAGGCACCATGTCCATGAGACATGAAAATTTGGAGCTGCCTCTCTGAAGGAAAACTGGCTTAAAATATTCTTATTGGTTTTATTCTGACTTTGTTAATTCTTGTTATTGGTGTGTGATTATTTCTTTAAATTCTTTTATCTTTCGTTAATGCATTCTTTAGCTCGTTTTTATTTAGGCGTAACTATTATTGCATAAGGGGCTAGGAAAATGTTATAAAACTAAATTAAAGGGACTAGAAAGATAATTATACATTAATGGTAAAATTCTAAAATCAACTACGCTTAGGTAGCTTGTTGTTGAAAAGATTATTGATCCAAGTCTTTTATTCATTACCCATTTTTATTTAGGGGAGAGGAGTGGCTCAGTGGTAGAGTACTGAGTTACCATGCCGGAAATCCCGGTTCAATTCCCGCTGCAGGCCATGATTTTTATTTAGTCTGTTTGCAGCGGGAGATGGATCATATAGGATCTAGGACCCTCCTGGGGCCTACTCAGCCTCTATAAAATATTATAAAAATAGGGTACCCAAAATAAGGGGGAAAAATCTGGCGGTCGAGCGTGACCTAGGACAAGTCACCTCCTTGCAGAACCGTTGTCCATGAAACAGTACAGTCTCTACCATGTACTGAACCCCAGACCCTTCATGGGTTGTAGTGGTACAGTTTTTTATTTAGAATCTTTCTGTGGATTTATTTACTGTCAATTGAATTATTATGATCCTTAATCTATGATGCAATTAAGATCCAATTAAATTGAAATATTAAAAGCTTAGTTTGCAAAATATTTTTTGTTAATTGCCTACATGAATTTCTTTTGAAATTGCTAATAAAAGAAAATTAGTTATAAAACAATGGATTATTACTGAAGTTAAATAAGGGTAGAGTAGTTTGTCGATAAAGTACACTTATTACACATTCAAAAGTTTTATTAATACAATGGACACTATTTTTTATCTAGCAATTAATTTTATTACAACTCGCTTTTTATAGTTACATACTGCGGAATTAAATGATGGCTATGAATGGGCCCGCCTCAATCTTCAATCCGTCACTGAAGAAGATTCTTTTCAAGACTTTCTTTCTACAGCACAGCTGGCTGGAACAGAGTTTCAGGTAAACGGTAAAAGTTGTATTTATTGTCTTATTCAAAATTAACATTTATGCAAATTGAGAATGAAATTAGAATTTTCCTATCTAGGCTGAAAGATTGAATATTACTTTTGTGAACCCAAAAGTTGGAGTTGGGCTGTTGTCTAAAGAAGAATTAAAAAGATATGAAAAAAATAAAATTGAAAAAAAAGATCTTCTGAAAATTCCACGAAGGTATGATTATACTATCTAAATAATTTATTATTTGTTTTATGATTGTTTATATATTCTGACACTAATTTTGCATTATACTATCTAGGCCTAAATGGGATGAAAAAACCACAACTGAGGAATTACAAACTGCAGAAAGGGAAAGTTTCCTTGAATGGAGGAGGAATCTTGCAATTTTACAAGAGGAAGAAGGAATTACTCTCACTCCTTATGAAAAAAACTTAGATTTCTGGAGGCAACTTTGGAGAGTTGTGGAGAGAAGGTAATAATATTTTATTAAGCTTATCTTCCAATTTGATTTACTAATTTTCTCTGTTGGCTGGAACTATTCCATTCTCCATCAGTTATGGAATTTCAAGATAAATCTTTTATTAGTTGGAATCTATCAGTAACCATCCTTAGATAATTTTACAAACATTTTCTTATAATCTGTTATTTTATTTCAATGGTGGTATTTAGTTTGTAGTTAATGTCTGAACCTCTAAATTCACAAACAGTCTCTATTTCGTTTCCCAACTATCCCGTTTCACCAGCCAATGTTGAAACAGTAAATTTCTACCTTTTTTGACAAGTCTGAAGGTGTATTTTATACTTTATGATTTATATTTGTGAATTTTTAGTGATGTAGTAGTTCAGATTTTGGATGCACGTAACCCTTTACTTTTTCGCTGTGAAGACCTTGAGAAATACGTAAAAGAGGTTGATCCTGAAAAAATGAATGTGCTTCTTCTGAACAAGTCGGACTTCTTGACCGAAGAACAAAGAAGGATATGGGCTAAATACTTTGATGATGTTGGAATTAAGATAGCATTTTTCTCTGCTAAAGATGCAGCTTTGGAAGAGTTGAAGGAATCAGAGGAAGATAATGCGGTTGGTGCAACCTCTGAGGTAAAGAAAGATGTTTTATTTGTATGCTTTATGTATTCATTTTTTATTTTTTCGTAATTATACCTTATTATTATTGAAGTATGTAATAGGGTGTTTGTTCATTTAACGTCACTTTATGCTGCTATGGCTGATCAGACGACGCTACATTGGAAGCTTTAAATTGTGCCTATTTAGGTTTAATTAAGATTGGGATTTTTAACGAGTACCTGACATCGTACAGGCTCGTTTAATGTCCCTTCCGAAGGACGGCGTAACTAAGGATTTTTTACTCCCTTTAAAAAATTCTAGGGCCACCTGCCGGGCTACGAACCCGCGATATTGGTCTTAGTAGTTTGCTATGCTAACCACTAGACCACAGGTCGGCCCCTATAATAGGGTGAAACCCAATCAATGAATACTAATTACTCTAACTGTTCGGCACAACTGTTCTTGCAGGACCTAGGCCTCCTTGATGAGCTTCCTTCACACCTATTCTTATTAAATCTGGGTAGGCAAAATTTAATAATTTATTTCTCCCACTATACCATTGTACTATAGCATTAGCCAAAGTGACATTAAATGAAACAAACAACATTAGCTATAGTGGTTTTAGGTTGTCCAATTGCATCTTTCTCTTGCATCTTAAGTGCAACTGAAATTATAACAATGTCTTATTGTTTTTTTGTCCACCCCCTTCCCTTCCAATCTTAGGCATTTATCAGGCAAAAATCGTTTCAATAATTTTTTTTAAATATTTGATATTCTTAACTTTACTACTTATGAGTTTCCATTATATCATATCATATCATTTCCACATCATTGGAAAACATGAATTTGATATTATGATTGTCGGATTCACAATATCAAATTGATCCTGATTTAGTACATCACAGATGGCAAAAAAAGTATAATTAATTTTAGATCTCATGTTGGAGAAAAATTTGGGCAGATCTCTAATTAGCCACTGCAAAACTTTGACAGCTTATAATAAAATAAAAAAAGAGAATGAATAACCGCATTTTTTCAGAAAAAAATTTAGTACAGATGATTCGAAGAGCCTTTAGATTAAATTCCATATAATCTTTAGAAGGAAAGTTAAGAGTATATGTTTAGAGGGAACAAAGATAATAATATAGATTTATGTTCACGTAGACTTCCACGGTCATTAATATTCTTCTTATATTCAACTTCCGGGATGGACCGTGTCATGTTGGTGTTATGAACCAAGCTTTCACTCATCGTGCTGTGAGCTTCTTCAGGGTTAGTCAGTTAATGAAGAGCGGATATTTGGAGTCGGGGTATTTATACCTGGGGGGCGTGGTCTGGATCGAAGTCGGCCTTCCCATTGGTTTGGTTGTACCGGTCGTGGTGTGTTTGGTGGGGTGGGGTTCATCTGTATGTGGATGGTGAGGTAGTGTATGGGTCTTGCATTGGATGGCCGGATACCAGTTTTTGCTAAGCTTGTAGCCATCTTCCCTATTGAAATTGTTGGGTTCTTGTTAACATATACTCTTAACTTTCCTTCTAAATGGTATTTAATCTAAAGGCTCTCCGAAACATCTGTACTAAATTTTTTTTTGAAAAAATATGGTTATTTATTCTCTTTTTTTTTATTATAAGTTGTCAAAGTTTTGCAGTGACTAATTAGAGATGTACCCAAATTTTTCTCCAGCATGAGATCTAAAATTAATTATACTTTTTTTGCCATCTGTGATGTCTAAATCAGGATCAGATTTAAGTAATTTGTGTCTTGGAAAAAGAAAGAGTAAGAAAGACACACTTTGGTTCAATAATGATTGTTATAGAATACTATTATTATTATATTAAATAAATGAGGAAAAATTTCTCAAATGTTATAAAATTTTTCATAGTTTTAAGTTTATTGGTGTTTAAATAATTTTTGCTTGTTTTAGAATAACGAACAATCGGATTCCGATTACGATGAAAAGTCTGATGGATCTGGTGATGTTCCTGAAGAAGACAACTTAAGGAGTAGGAATGAAAGTGAAAGTGATAGTGATGAAGACAACTCCTCATATAAAAGCTGTGAAAATGGAAGTAGTCTTGAAGATAATTTAGAAGAACTCGACTTGAATGCGGATAAAGGTATTAAGTCAATCTCCATAATTTATTTTATTAAAACTAATTTTTTTGTTTATTGGTTTCCAAAATTAACATAAAATTTTTGGATCAAATTACATCCTTTCTTTCCTTGATAATTTTCTTAATTGGATGACAATCACACATTTCTGTTATTACTAAGAGAGAAAAAAATTTGTTGGCTCTTTGGGGTGAAAATTATTCTATGTATATCTTAGTTTGGTTAATCTATTTATCTAACATCACTTCATGCCACTATTATTAATCTACAGATTCATAAATTTTGTCTACTCAGGTATAATTTGGATGCACCTGACACTGCACGGACTCGGGACTGCCATTTTACGTTCCCACCGAACAAAGGAATAGCTAAGGAGTTTTTACTGCCTTTAAAAAACCCTAGGGTCACCTGGCTCCAAACCCGTCACTTTGGCCATAAAAGGCTGTTAAGCTAACCATTACGCCACAGGAAACCTTTGCTATGTGCAACTTGTCTCTTACAATAGGAGATAGGGATAAATGTTTTATTATAGCTTGAGTTTATTATCTTATAACTATAAATAGGAAAAAACAATTATAACTTCACCATTCGTAGTATGATTAGGAACAGCTGGGTGTTTTACAGACTTATTAATAAATTTTAAGTAAAGATTGGATTATTTTCTTTAACTTTTTAATTTATTATTATTATATTTAATTACTTTTGTAGCTCTTAATTAAGCAATGATTTTTTCTTTGTGTCCTTTTTCCGTAGAACACCTGAATTCATTTTTTTTTTTTTAATGGTAAATAATTTAATTAATATACTTTCCACATTCTCGTTATTCAAATTTTATTCAGGAATTACTCTTTAGCACAATTCTTAACATTTCTGTCTTAAGTCCATAAGAGCTTGTTGATTTAACCTCTGTTCAGTTTTTTAAGTTTTATATTATAATGGTCTAAATTTTTGGTTATTGAAAGTTTATTTTTTAAATTGTATTTTCATTTTTTTTTTTTTCAGGGAAAGAAAGGAACTCCTACAAGCTACTCGGACGTGATGAGTTGATAGAATTTTTCAGAAGTTTTACAAAAGACTTCAAAAGTGTCGAATCGAGAGGATATGTCACTATCGGTTTAGTTGGCTATCCAAACGTGGGAAAGAGTTCAACTATAAATGCATTACTAGCAGATAAAAAAGTGTCTGTGTCTGCTACACCAGGGAAAACAAAGCATTTTCAGGTATTAATTGCATTGGAAAACAATTAAATATTACATTATGTAGTCTAGTCTAATTTGTATTTTGCCCTGATTCATAGAGCAATGCTGGGAAGAACTATTAAAGTAACTGTGAATTATATGTCTAATCTATTCAATAATCTTACGAATCAATCCTTTATACAAAAAAATTAAAAAAAAAAAAACCTTATATATTACAACTGTTTTTCTTATACTTTTAGACTATTTACCTTAAAAAAGATGTTATGCTGTGTGATTGTCCTGGTTTAGTAATGCCAAGTTTTGTTTCTACAAAAGCTGAGATGGTACTCAATGGCATTCTTCCAATTGACCAAATGAGGGATCACGTATCTCCTACATCTCTTCTTGTTACACTGATTCCAAGAAGCGTTATAGAATCAGAGTATGGAATAATGATCCCGAGACCGCTTGAAGGAGAAGATCCTGATAGACCTCCTACATCAGAAGAGCTTCTAAATTCTTATGCTTGTATGTTATGTTAAAGTAACAATACCATATATATATTTTTTAAAAATCTTATATTTTAATTATTTTGTATTTTACTTAGACTGTCGTGGATTTATGACACAAAATGGTCAACCTGATAACCCAAGAGCCTCACGATATATTTTAAAAGATTTTGTAACTGGTCGGTTGCTGTACTGCTTTGCACCTCCAGGAATACTTCAAGAGGAGTTTCACAAATTCAAAACAAAAAATAAAAAACCGCCACAAATCACTGCACAAGCCGCCAGGGCTATCAGAGTAAGTCATTTCTATTGCTTCTTACTAATCTAATATAAATACTATTTTCTTATATAAAAAAAAAAATTAATTTCTTTATGAGTTTCTGTGATAAGAATTTTATTGGCAATCAAACCTATATCCCATGACTTACGACTTCTTTAGTTTTTACGTGCATAATAAATTTACATTAATTACGTGATTAGCTCATATTTTGTTTTCAAATTCAATTCAGTTATTTTTGACTGTGTATTATGGAAAAATTGATAAGTTAATTTTATGGTGAGTTCAAATGTTTAGGTAACCCTTTATTTTATAGGTTACAAAAGTTTCTGGAGATGATTTAGACAAAGCTTTTTTCAATAAAAATCCAAGAGGTGTTCATCAGAAAGGAGTTCAGAAAGTGGGACCTGCTGACATCAAGTATGTAAAAATAACTTATAAGTATGTAAATAACTTTATGATACTGTTCATAATTCTGACACAAGTGAATTGCCGTAAGTCCCTTCTCCTTTTTGACATTAAGGCTGTTCTCCAGTTCTCTTTTCCAAAGGGGAATTACGTATCGTTTGCCATTCCATCCACAGTCTAGTTCTACTGATTCTTCTCTTAGTATTAAGCTATTTTTCCAGAAGTTTCTTTGGTATCTCTTTCGATCAATCCAGTGGAATCTTCCTACCTTTATATATTTCCAATGACAGCTATAAAATTCAATAGTCTTGCAATTAAAGTCTTCTTTCACCAATCATTATCGCTGAAAAATTTATATAAAATTCTTTCTAGAATCCACCTGTTTGAGCAACCTCGAAATAGTTATTGGACCTTTTGATGAGAGCTCCGAAATGGATAAGGAAAATAAATTTCTGATTCAATTATACCAGATCGCATGTCATTTTGATTGTAACCTTTTATTAAATTAATAACATAAATCGCTTTTATAAATTAAATGACTAATATTTTTGATAATAAATAAAAAAACAATTTAAACATTTTTATAATGAGAAAATGAAATTATTAATACCAACTAAATTATAATAACTAGTTAATAACAAAAAGAAAACAATTATTATTTAATCTTACTATAATAAATTTAACTCTATTAAATTACAAATAAATAAAATCTATTACAAAATTATAAATGTTTATCTGGTTTTGTTGTTGAAATGATATAAACAAAAAAAAAAACTATTATCTGCCCGTCGAAGTAGATTCCAGTAGATAGTAGATTCTCGGCAGGGTGAGCTGGATGTTGAGAAGACTAAGGATTTTCGTCAGAATGATTTAATTTTGATGATTAAAACTAATAATCTTTTAAAAGGTTACTACATTATCTGGCCTTAACACCACCTTTCCAAACTTAAGGCATTTTTTAGTTTCTGAAATTGTCCAGCATTCAGATGCATTGGTGAAAACAAGCCTAATAGGTTTTATTATACAAATTGTGTTTATTTCAGAAGTGTCCAAGGAACTTAAAATAACAATTTTTTATTTATTTCCTGCTATATATATTATTGTCAGAGCTCATTTAATAGCGTAAATCTATATTAGTTCTAATGCTGAATTGTTTTGTCTCTGACATTTATTTGAATGGCCTGCTATTCTGATCTGTTTGTACCATGTTAGACCTACTCTTTCAAGTTGATCCATTAGCGGTGCAGGCCTGTCTGTACTTAGGACCAGCCTACTCAATTAGATACTATAGTAAATACTAGGAGCATCGGAGGGACATAAATCTGTTAGCAGGGCATTGACGAATAGACTTAGATTGGTTAGTAGTGAAAAACTATAAAAAATTTAAAATGGCACTTAAGATTCTTTAGCTTTTCCACTCCTCAAATTACTTTTTTTTTCATTGGTCTTTTAGCATTTTGCACTAGTGCCTTTCCCATTAAGTGTAGCAGATTATATTATTTGGATATAAAAAACTGTTTCCTTGCCTGAATTTGAACCAGCATCACTTCTGTCTCAAAAATGCTGAACACTGCCCTTAATTCTCACTTACCACAGTCTCAAATTGAGAATTTTTTTTCTTATCTATACAAATATTTCAGTAGGATTATTTACAATTTGTAGGTATTTTTAGAAGAAAAAATGTTTAATATAAATGGCATTTTTTTAATTAAACATTTTATAATTACAGATCAAAGGCTGCTACTGATGGGAGCAAACCATGGAAAAATCATAAAGAGAAAAGGAATAAAAAAGAAAAATTGAGACGAACATATAGATATCTCGATGAGTAAATTATATCTGTGCAACATTTGTAAATTCCTATTTTAAATTATCTATGTATTAAGAATTTATTTTAATTATTTGTTTATTTTTGTAATGTAAATATAATTATAATGAAATGATAAAAAGTTAGTTATTTTGTTGGGGCTTACCTGAAAGTAATCCTTAGTTGTAAGAATCCTTGTAACATTTGATTTTCAAGTTAAATGCAAAATACTTTATTCATAAGCCCCTTTTCCTTCTAGTTTCATTTTTACAGTATTTTTTTATATTAACTGATAATTCATTGAACTTTTAGTAAGTTGTTTTTTACAAATTTTATGAAACATAAATATACTTATATTCAATTAAATGATTTTTTTAAAACCTGTAAATGGGAATAACATTTATATTATTATACAAACTTTTATCAATCTATTCCTATAAATTTCTGTGGAAAAAAGTTGATTGTTCAAACTTTTGTACAATAAATTAAATTTTAAGGTCATAGTAATAATATGGCTAGGCTAACTCGAGGCTTGATGCCGACAACATCCTATTCAAATTAAATGGTTTGATAATCAAATATTCAGCTTTCGGATCTTAACATATTGACTTTACCGCTCCTAAATACTTTCTTTGCCCAACCCTAAGGTCTTTCCATGTTTAATTCTTAAAAACAGAATCCAATATTGGAAGGTAAATGTTTGCATTCTTTCCCATTATTCTCCATAACTATTTTAGGTAATATTTTTGCCTTCCTTTTGCTTACTCCTCTTAGTATTATTCTCTAGCAGTTTCGAAGAGACATATTGGCCTGCTGTTGTAACATTCACTTAGCCCTTTTTTTATTTTATTAACAGGACCATTACATTTATTTCCCTCCGGCTTCTTTTGTAGTTACCTACTTTCTTCTTACATTGAATATGTAGGAATTTTACATTTTTAAAAATTGAATTATAAAGTTTTTATTTTAAAGCCATTTCTGAATGTTCCTTCCAGACAGTATCTTTGATGCTATCTTGTATTCAGTTAATCTCTTCTTAGGCTCTAGTGTATTTTCAAATTTTCTCTATTTATCTATTTTCCCCAGCCTTCGAAACCTTCATTTTTCCCTTTTTTAAAAATAATTTTGCTTTTCTCCAAAATATTATTACATTTATTTAAAATAAAATAAACAAAATATTTTTAATAATAATAAGGCTTAGCGAACCCGAAGGCTTGATGATGCTGATACTACCAATCTCTGCTTACATAGAATATTTACCGGATGCATGCTTCGCAATTACGTGATGTGTAATCTCCTATATACTCCAGTGGTCTGCTCCTTTTTTTTGACCAAATATTTTACGCAACACTTTATTTTTGGAATACCTAAAGACATTGTTCATCCTTCAGCGTTAGCGGCCAGACCAAGTTTCACACTCATGAAATATTTTTAGTCATAAGAAAATAGTAGTCCATTGATTTCACAGAATAATTTTTTCCTTTGAGATAAACTTATGGCATGTGGGAAAGATTCATGCTTTCCCAAAGGAACAGGATTTTATATGGGTAAATTTATGAAGTTGATAAAATACACAGCAATTAAAATATAAATATATGAATACTATTTATATAAATAATACAGTTGTTACAAATATACTTTTCATATTGAAGATACAACAGAACAAAATAAAAAATACATGATGTATTTTCTCGGAAGTTTTTATAACTGGAAAATAAAATATTATTATACATGAGGCAAATCAACATTTTTTTGGTAATAGTCATTCACCAAACAAATCTCATCTGTTCACAACAGTGATTTTCATACATATTAATAAGGAAATATTTAAAATATATTTTATAACAGTCAATAGATATTCTATCAAATTTACCTTAAAAATTAATTTATATATGGTTAGTACATTTTCAAATATGATACAGATTTGACTGACTAATTTTTCACTTGCAATAAAAAAATAAAATAAAATTGGCAACTTTCATTTGAAAATGTTTTATTCTTAATTTATCTTCTAACGGAATAAAGATATTGTTTAGGATTATAAACAAAAACATTTAGTTTAAACAAAAGACAATTATGTAACCGTTAGAGCATATCAGTTTTATTTTCAATAATTAATTAATAGCAATAAACATTTGTAAAATAGTATACAACTTACCCTACAAATGAATTTAAAATATAGTAACATAAAAAAACAAAAACAATTTACAATTAAATTCCCGATTCCAACATAAACAATTATTTTCCTATAATGAGCATTACCTATATATATACAATCTCATCAAAAATGACATGTTTATGAGTCTTTAATAAAACAGTACGCAATGCAACAATGTTCTATGAACTTTTTCTTCATAAGTATGTATCAAAGAATCCATTTCATTATCCAAGTCTTCACAAGTTGCTACCTACAAAAAAAAATTTGTAATGGTATTTTTAGAAATATAGTTTATGAAATTTTTATTAGCATGAAATTTCATATATCAATTAATATTGAAGTGCTTAAATTTCTTACAATAGTAATTTAAACCCTTCGAAGGTATAAATAATATCAACATGAAATAATGAAACCTGAAAAGGCATAGAAATTCCATGAACAAGTGTGCACTATTATTTTAAAAAAAACATTTTTATGGAAAAAATTATTGAAGTTTTTATTGATGTTACTTATCTTATAAATTTTTAAAATGATTTATAGTACCCATTTGCAAACAAATGCTTGAAAGTAACTGACATAAGGTGAAGGTTCATTCCAAACATTATTTAGCACAGAGCTATTGACATGTTCGAGTTGCTTAAAACTAAATATTTCTGTAACAGTAACTCAATCACAATAAACATTTTTTTAGCTTTCTTTGTCATATTTGCGGATTATCATTCTCAGACTCGAACATTATAATTATGAAGTAACACACCAGTCTTATCTCAGCTTTTATGTTTGTGTCTTCAGTCATTGTGCATAGAAGATAGTACAGTATTTTGATTTTTGTTCAGATACCTTAAACTGAAAGCTCGTCAATTTTAGAATAAATGCTTACTGTAGCGTGACAAAACAATTTTTGTTTTGTAGGGGAAGAAAATATTAATGCGGGTTTGAGAGCACAAATTAGGTGAGTTTTTAAAACAGAAATTTTATACATACATCACAAACAGTGGAATGTTTGTCTTTATAACTTTTTAACCATAGTTAACAAATCAATAATATTTTCAATATCAATATCAAAATTTCAGCACCAACTGTTTAAATTATAATCACAATAAAAAAAAAAATACACTCAATGTTCCCACTTCTTCTCTAGCTCTGGTCTCAATTGTAACACCTGTTTGCAAACGTGCTACCGACATCAAACCTTAATCTTACTTTCATTAACAACTACACCAAACAAAACAGATTAACTACTCACAATCAGATAAGCCAAACTGAATAGAAAATTAATATGCTTTCAAAATGAATAAACCAAAGTATACAAAGTTATGATTCCAATTTTACAATCAGTAATTAACATACCAATGACATAAATTCACAAATGTGGAAAGCGCCTATTGTAGCTTCCTCATGATTATCTTGAATATCAAAATTGATAATATGAACACTAGCACTATCTTCAGGAGATCTATTTTCAAAATCTAAAAAAAAATGAATAATTCATTATAAAAAGCTAATGAGTACTAACAACAATATATGTACAAAGATAGAAAAATAAACGCATAATCTTAATAAACAAATTAATTTAGAGATTGAAATACAATGGTAAAATGGGGTTAACGCTCATATTAACCACATTTATTATTTAACTGATAAATGAGTAATGGTTAATCAATGGTTTCGATTCTCTCGTGGGCTAGTAATATTTATCTTTTTGTTTCTATAGAATTTATCTTGACACATTTTATTTTCAACCATATCTTGACTGATAGGTAATTGGGTGTATAAATATTTTCACAATGAAATTATTGAATAAATATATTTTATATTCTTTCTTTAGTTGAAATTACGATGAATAAAACTGAAATGTGAGAAAACTATATATATGAGATATAAATTTGATTTTATTGCAATAAATTATAAATAAAATTATAAGCATTAGTATTTTCAAAAACACATAATTCATTAGAAGAATTTTCAAGAAAATTATGGTCATCGATTAGAAACCTAATACTTAAACTTTTTATCACACTGTTTTATAATTATAAACATTGCCTATGTACACTCAGACTAAATAAAAATTTATAAAGTGAATATAATATTGATGTAATAACTAATAAATAGGTTTTATAGGTGATGAGTTTTATTGCTTATTTATTTTACATCACTTTTACTGCTATCGCTACTCGGATGATGCTATAGTGGTAATCCTGAATTTTGCCTATCCAGGTTAAATTATGTATTTTATAAAAGTATCTCTTATCCTAAACTGAACTAGAAGTGGACTAATTCATGATAAGAATTTCAAATATTTCTTAGGAAATATAAACAAAATTTAGAATAATCACATAAAATTGATAATTCGATTAACAAACACCATTTCCTAAAATAACTAAGCAAATCATAATTCCCTTGGATTAATGTTACCTCCTAACCGATGGATAAATTATTGTATCAACCTTTTAAGTATTTCTAAAAAATTAGATGCTGTATTTTTATTTAAACATTAAATTAACTTTATAAGAAAAGGATAAAAAAAAATAAAATCAGGAGGCTACTAAAAATAATTACATTTATTATAATAGTAAACTCATTCAATAAAAAATGTGTCAGATCAAATTGCGAAATATCAAGCTAACTCAAGGAATTGTGAATTAATATAATGTAAGCACAACAGAAATCTGAATAACAAATGAATAAAATATACACTTACATTCAATAACTTGGTCATACACTCTTTCTTCACATGTTATAACAATATCAAATTTCTCTGATGATGCTTGGAACCTTTCAGGTCTTGTTTTTATTCTTCTATTTCTATCCAGCATATGCAGCAGACCATTTTGGGTATAACTATGATAAGAGTTCAGGATTTATTAAAAAATGATTTCATAATTCCAACTAAAGGATGAGCTTCATCTTAAGTCAGTTCGAACCGAACAAAAAAATGAAATAGACCAGAATTAAAAATTTTAGACCATCATAGAAATGAAAAAATAATTCCAAAAATTTTCATTTTGTACAACAATGCTCAAATCAAATCCATCCAAAATAATAAAGAAACCATGAGCACATTATAAACTGACTGCTAGAAAGAACATACCTACGTGTTAAATTCAACAAGATGAAATATAATAAATCGCTCAACAGGGCTCAGCTATCTTATTATTCACGAATAGAATCCTGTTCAGCGAGAACTCACTATAAGAAGTCAAACCATTTGAGGTTGAATATCATAATTGATCCCAGGGCTGATTAATCCATTTCTGTCTATTTCATTACAATAAGTCGAGACTGTTAATTTTTTTTAGATTAGATGGTAATTACAAAATTTTAATAACTGATACAGAGCAACTAGATATTGATGTTTGAACTAAGAAGGCTTATTCAAGTTGGAAATCCTACAAAATAAATTAGGTAATACTTCTATATCAGAGAATACAATTAGGAATAAATAACGCATTAATGTTTGATTAAAACATTTATTGATTCATTAAAATACATAATATTTAACATAACAAGTGATCAAATCAAGTTACATTAAAATAACGATAAAATTAATTAATAAGCTTTTTAAAAAAGGATACAATGATTTATCTTTGTTCTGGAGGTCCTGATAAATCTCCTCGTAGGAACAATTGAAATCATACACATTTGGTTTGTCCACTGCAGTACCAGGAAGCTTAACTTTATCTCCTGTTCCAAAAGATCTTACTTTAAATCCTTTTTTGCTAAAACAGAAAAGATGAGATAAAAATAGTTGAAAAATTTAAATTTAACATTCTAACAATATTAATTACCTTAAGAATGCATGGGCTTCCATGCTACGATTCATATTACTAGAACAAACGACCGCTATTGACAAAGGCAACCCAGACATATTAATAAACATTTATTATTATAGAATTTAATAAAAAACTCTTTCCCCTCAAACTAATTTGGCAAACGATCCCAACCACCCACCACAAACACAAAACGTAAGCTAAAATATACTTTAATCAAGGTCATAAAACAGTCTTATGGATTTTAAGTAAGGGATAATTATACACCAAAATCCCAGTAATAATTTATTAGCATTCATCAGCTCACAACCATATCTTAGCTGTGAGGTTATGGAACTGAAGTCTTACAGTTTAGCCAACAAACAAATATTATAAAAGTCCTGACAGAATACAAATTGATCTCAATAATAATAAGTATATTAGTTTAAAAAACTAAAAAAAATGGATATGTATTACACTTTGGTTTCTTTATACGTTGCATCATAGATGGAGTAATTAAGTTGTATTCTTTAGTGGGGGGGGTAATGCGAGAGAGGAATAGTAATAAATTTAATCTTGATATACTTGATACATACTAGACTTTAAAAAGAATATAACCGACCACATGGCCAGTTAATTCATACAAAATATTTATTTATAACAACAGTCTGAAACTTACGGAGTCGAATTGGGAAAATAGACAAATCTTCGAACTTCAAGCGTATCTCATATTTTCTGTCTAAAGTCCTAAAAACAATGGTCAATGCTCCAAATAACCTTTCAAACAAGACCTTACATAATGACATCAGTAAACCTTGATGTAGTCCTATTCAAATTCTCAAATATTCAGTGAAACAACCTCATCGTCCTAACATTATTGATATCTTTTAATGTCAATGATCAACGGAGAAGACGTACCAACCGAGAAGTGTACGAGATGTTTGGAAATCAGTACATCATTACATGGATTGAGACTGATATGTTTGGAGGGGCCGGTCATGTGTGAGTGCCATGATGAGTGAAGAGGGCCGTGCCCAGAAACCACTGGAGGGGGAGTTGGATCGTGCTAGAGGAAGAGGAAGACCATGGCTCCGATGGGCAGATGGAGTGGCACAGGATGCCAGACATATCTTAAATGTCCGTGACTGATGGGTGACCGCATTGGATAGAGTCACGTGGCGAGGGTTCCATATTGATCAACTTACATCTAAAGAGGTTAAAGCAGAAAGAAGCGTGGGGCAGGATTGCGTACTCTCATCATAAGGATTCGGTAGGAGTAATATTCAGAACATTGGAAGCTCTATTATATTAGAACACAGAAATCAAAATAAATGGGACATCAATGAGTAATTTACGATAGGCTGACGACACGGCGATCCCAGCAGAAACTCTAGAGGAGAAACAATATTAATAAAGAAAACTGTTGAAATTAGAGAGGAGTACGGATTTACCTTAAATGTCAGGAAAACTAAATGCAAGCTAATATCAAAATCAACAACTTTTACATTCTCCTTGTAATGTTATTGGGATTAACGATAGCCCAATAGAAATAAAGATTCGCATGGAAAAAGAGGGAAGCACTTTCATGAAAATGAAGGGGCCGTGTAACAAAAACCTAGGTTTCGACCTCAGAGTTCGACTCATGCGTTCTGTACTCCCAGTATTTAATTATAGAATGGTGACGTGCACGATGATGAAGAGACTCGAAAGCTGCAAGCTCTGGATGTATCGTTTCGTATTGAGATTATCAAGAGTGGACAGATTCATAAATATCATAACAATAACAAGCATTACCACTCGCCATACAAGGCAAGTCATAGTAGTCATAAAGAAGAGAAAAATGCAGCGCCTGGGACAAATCGATATAGATCGGCCTTTATTATAGAAGACTCGCATATTATAGAATGAACACTTACTACATCTATATGCACAAGGGCGGATTTAGGGGGGGAGGCACGGGGGCAAGTGCCCCCACCCCGGCGGTTTTTTGTGTACTGTGAAAAATCCATTATAGTACATTCTTATAGGGAAATCACGTGATCATAGTTGTTAAAATATATGAATAAAATAATAGAAAGAACATGAGTGAAACTATTGTTTTGATATTTTAATAAACCTTTGAAACCTTTCTATAAATACTACAAGTTTATTTCTAAGTTATTGTTGATTTTTTTGCCCGTCTGCCCGTTGTGCCCCCCAGAAAAAAATCCTGGATCCGCCCTTGCATAAGCATATGTATTGGCATACATATATGTATATAACGTTTGTGTATATGTATGTATGCATATATAAATTATTTATTTATTCTCATGCTTCATCATCATTTATTTATTCATGTTATCATCTCATGTAAATTGATGACCATAAGATGGTTACACCCCCATTCTATATTTGTCATTATAAGTGTGCGGTGGTTCCGGGAAAATTCTGTCAAATTGCTTACAGAATATACTTTACACAGTGCACATTAAAAACATTTTGTATACAAATTAAGAAAAAAATTAACACTTTTGATTATTGTTTCATTTCGGCCATCTATATTCTGATTGTAAACAAGATCTGCTGTGAATTATTTTATAAAAACATGTAAACACGTATAATTCATTTTATACTGGAAGGAATTTAATGAAACTTTTAAATGAATATTTTTTTGAAATATTCATTTTAATATTTATATTAATTTTAATTAATATTAATTTTGAAATCAATGGAAATCATCAATATTGCAAAGATTATAATCCAAGAGCTACGTGATAATAATCATGAAGTAAGAAAAAGTAGTCATTCTTAAGTTATGCTAATTTTTTATTTTATTTTTTATAATATAATAAAAAAAATTTCTTGCTTCAATACGATAATATGCTTGTTTTGTTTAAACCTGAGAAAGTGAGGTATAACGAAAAAGAAAAGATCAAGTTACTCATGAAATATATGATTTGCTTAATAAATAATTTAAGTTATTTTTGATAACATAGAATTTAATAATTAGAATAACAATTCCTTAGCTTACTTCTATTTTTATTTAAAAATAAATGTTCATTTACAGTCAATCTTTCTCAACTTTTACAGTTAATCTTTCCAGATTGTGAAAAATAACGAAATGTTATGTTGGCTAAACTGTGAACACCTAAGGTAGCTGCATCATTTAAAGCATTTTTGTTGGAGTTATACTTCATTGATGTTCATGAATATTTGATTATTGAAAATGACTATGACATTTAACATCTTGCTGATTAAAACTGAATTTTGTTCCATTTATTATTTATATTTACTTACGTCGTATATCGTATATTTACTCACATTGCTGTGTGCTATTTAAACAAATTATTTATGAAGAAAATACTAATTTTAAAACATTGTTTATAGTTGGAAAAAAATAATTGCAATTTAATTATCGATTAACCATTATGGCCATCTCTTTATTTTTTCACACAGATGCATCAACCTTAGTTGTATCATTTGTGTTAAGAAAAAAAAAAAAGATTATGCTTAGTTTTAAATTAAACCAATATTTCTGCGAAAGAATATATATGGACATTTATTTACTCATTCTCAAACTGTTTTTTAACAGATGTATGTCACAATGAGCTAATAATTAATATTATCTCAATATATATTTATGAACGCCTACATCAGTAATAGGACATGCAAGAATGTGGCGGTAACAGTTTGTTTTTATTTTAAAAGCAGTGAAAGTATGTGGCGATTAAAAGTTTAAAAATGGATCAACAACATTAAATGTATTATGCTGTATAATGTAATTTTTATCAATAATACAGAACGAAAGTAATATGGAAATTAATTTAAATGAAGTTAAAATGATTGGTTTACTGCAAATGTTTATTCATCGCCAAACATTATTTAACTATTTGGAACAATTATACGGAAAATTTCATTATAATGATTTGTTTACAGTGGAAATTGCTGAATAACCAATTTAAGATTTTCTTGTAGTAACAGGTTGTTGAAATATTATTTGATGAAATGGAAATGGATAAAAAAACTTTTTTTTGAGAGCGGGGAGAATGTGAAGATTCCTCAGGGATTTTATCAAACTTAAAACTTAGAGTATTATTTATGAATTTTGTTTACTACAGAAGGTTGAATAAAGTGCAGATTGAAATGGAAAAAGAAATAGATAGAATGAAATACAACTATATATTTGATTTATTCTAAGATGTGTACATATACAATAATTAAACATTGAACTGTCCTATACTATTAATAACTAACATTGAAGTATCAACAGAATATAACCAACAACAATCCTATCAATTGTTTTTAACAAATAAAACTGTTAACATTTACAAGTATGTTTGATTAAGGATATGTAATAGATGCATGATATAATACCTTAAAAGGGGAATGCTTTTTCTCACATTTAAAACAACTTTAAATTCATTTGAATTTATTTTATATCAATCTACAATAAAAACACTTATTATCCTAGATAAACAAAAAAAATATATGTACCACATATCACATTTAATGTACAACAAATTATCTAGATTGAGGTAAAAATCTGTTCTATAATATACACATTGTTGGTAACATGGGCCACATTCACATTGAGCAGGCCTTAGAATGTGAGATAGGACTAGAAACAAAATTATTATCTTAAAGGAACTTAGATTAAAGTTTTAAAAAATTAAGGTATTTCCAACTTATAGTAAATTACCTATGATACCGAATTTAATTTATAAATGTCATGTAGAGTCTTTCTTTACCTTGTAATCCTTTTGGTTTCTTTTTCTTAACATTGTAAAAATGTTTCATAGAAATAATTACTAAGCAATATAATATATATTTAATTCACAAACATTCTTTGGAATATTATCATAAGAATAAAAAATAGAAGGTATAGCTTAAAAATAAAAATTTATACATTATACATTTATAAATACACTATAAATGTATTATACATTTATAAATTTAATACATAAATTACAAAATGTATTAAAAATTTTAAACACAAGTATGAAATTAAATCTAGAAAGGCAACTATTTTATAAAATGTTTGTACACAGGAAAGTTAACACTTATGACACTTAAGCTCATATTTACAAACCTCTGTTTATACTTAAAAAATATTTTAAAATAACTGCACTTTTATGTACAACTTAATTATTTATGTCCATATCATTCTTTAGCATGTTTCCTTTTTGCAGAAGAGATGCTTCCATTTTAGATTCATTTAACTGAAACATTGTAATGAAAAAATCATTAAACAACTCTAATGTTATTAAAAAAAAAGTTTCAAATGTTGAAAGATATTAAGAGAATTGATGTTTTTAAATTGATAGAAATCCAATAAATAATGAAAAGAAGTTAAAACTTATGCATTTTAAAAATTCTGAATCATGTTGAGGCATTGTAGCCTGTAAGAGTAACAATGGATACTAAGGACAGTCATAAAATAGTTCTATTCACTGTAATCATTTGAATTATGTATCTGATTCAACAATAGAAAAAAATTAATGAATCATTTAAGTACAGATCAATTCAAATATTAAAAGTTGAAAATTATTAATTTGGCACGTAAGATAGAAAAACTCTTGAAGTGGAAAGAAGAAATATTTTAAAATATGAGTGATTACAATATAATTTTGCTTGATTAGTAAAATAGTCCCAAATTAGTACTTACATCCAAAATTTGGTTTTGGCGTACAAACAAAAATAATTTTTGGTTATTCAGTTTATAGTTATTTAAAGATTGGTCATGCAATGCCTCTAACATATAAAATTTGAAGTTATACAGTGCCCATTAATAGATTAATGACCAAGAAGCATTATCTCATAAGAAGACATTGTACTATTTATAAAAATACAAGTGTTTAAAGCTAGGTAAAAATAAAATATTAAATACTTGCCAGGTTTCTATTTCGCTCTTTAAAAAATTTACATTTTATGTATAAAATGTAAAAAAAAACATTAACAACAGTTAATGTTATGAGATTAGGCGATTATTATTTTCTTATAGTTAAAAAGAAATTAAGTCAGGTATCTTGACATATCGCTTCAATGCCAAACAAGAGTGTCTGAATAAATATAGTTTTATTAATCATGTTTGGAATTATTTATAAAAATGAGAGTTTATGGGTTTTCTAAATAGGAAACTAATTTAACTCATATTTTTGAGCATAAATATATATGAATTATGTGAATGCAAAAATGATTTTATTTGAAATAAATATAAGTATTCCATTTGTTTATATTCTTGGCCTTTACCATTACCATGCAATAAGCATAGTACTATTGAGATATAGAATTCCTTAAATGCAGGATTAGTTTTGTTTTAAAGAAGTTGAAGTACTTAAAAAAGATTTAATAAAATAAAAAGCAGCAATTTTATTTATCACATAGAATATTTTAACTTTTTTTTCTGCTGTTGCCGGCCCACAGGAATATAACTGTGTAACCAAAAAAAGAACAAATTAGAATAAAACTACAATTAAATTTTATCTCAACATTGTGAATTCACTTTGAATAATTTGTGGCTAATGATACCCCCAAGATATAGGTGAAATCAATGTTAGTTATGTCTTAAATAACATTAGTTATATGTCACACTTATAAAACAATATAATATAGTTATTTAAGAACTAGATCCTGACCAACCTGATTAACATCGTTCGTTTGCAAAGTCATTCGTCTTTGTGGATCAGTAGTAACACTTGATATGAAACTGGTCATACAACTTTCGATAGTGCCTAGAAATAAAGAAAAATGAAATTATTTTTAATTAAAAGATTATGGCTGAGGATGCAGTCAGTAAGGGAGCATACAGTAAAGTAATTCAGTTTCATTAAAATAAATACAAAAATATCTTGGTGATTTAGTAGGAATCGTGTTATGATTTAGAAGTCAGATTTTGTATAAATTGTTTCAGATTACTAGTTGATTTCTTCATTTAATAATATATCTCTATATCCAATACATTTTACCGCTTTACCATCATAAAGCCGTTCAGTGCCATATTTAGCATTCCATGTACACAGATGATAAATATATTTCATCCTATATATCATGTATATATTCTTTTCATTAGTAAACATTATATGTATGACTTTTATTACAGCTTAACAGTTATATCTTAATTACACATCAATAAAAACAAATAAATAAGCCTTCTAAGAGCTTACAAATGGAAGATGAAGCAAAGTCTATTTCTAGATCATACATTATTCTTGGGGCAAGGCCAGTACTATGCTGTGGGAAATTCAGATATACCAGAAGATTTTCCAGCATTAACAGGTAGTTGAAATATGGTTTGATTAAATGGAAATGGATATAAAAATCTTTTTAGGTGACATTATATACTAATTTCTGTCATAGCATTTTCTGAAAAGTGGAGATTAGTTGATGAAATAATAAATAAATAAATAATAGTAATATATACAAAAAACTTCATTTGTTTCTTCTGGTTTAGACCGTGTCGGTGAATTTTCTGCCAACGTTTCGCCAGACATGCTGCTGACTTCCTCAAGGCTTAATTGAGACTGAAGATGTCCAGCTAACCCGCGGCCTTATATAGTAGCCATTCGGGTCCACTCGGGTCCACTCGTGATTCCTCGGTTCCTTCCGTTAGTCGATCGGGTTTCTTCGGGTCCGGGGGCGGAGTCTGTTTTTCCATGCCTGTGATTGGCTGCTTTCTGATTGCTTGGGGTCTGATAGGCTGGATTTCGGCTTGATTGTCGCTGCTGGTTTAATTTGTTGTTGATTGTCTTTCTTCTGTTCTATGTTAGGGAGCCATAGTTTACTTAATTTGTACCCGTCCTCCCTGTTGAAGTTTTCCGGGTGTTTAACTATTTCTATGGCTTCCAGTATCTTCCTTTCTGTGGCCTTGCTACATTTCTTAACTACTCTGATTTTATCGAATTCTATGGCGTGGTTCGTCGTAGTGAAATGTTCTGCTAAAGCCGATGTTTTGCAATCCATTTTCTTCACGCTTTTAATGTGTTCTGTCAGCCTTGTGGATATCAGTCTTCCCGTTTGTCCAATGTATTCCTTACCACAGGAGCATGGAATGCTGTATATCCCCGGTGTTCTGAGTCCTAAGTTGTCTTTTGGATTCGGCAGAATCTGACCAATCTTCCTGTCTGTGGTGTATATCGTTCCTATATTAAACTTCTTCAGTACTTTGGCTATTTTCTCTGTTGTGCCTTTTACATATGGGATCGCTGCTCTCTTAATTTCTTCTCTTCTTTCTTCTGTTCTGTGTGGGGCTGCCTTTTGGGCTTTCTTGAATTCTCTGGTTATGATTTCTTCTTGATATCCATTTTTCATGAGAGCTTTCTTTAAATGTCTTTGCTCTTTCTTCAAACACACCGGCTCGGAAATCCTAATGGCTCTTGTAACCAACGTTCTAATGACCCCATGTTTCTGGGCAGGGTGGTGATGTGAGCCTGCATTCAAGTATCGGTCAGTGTGGGTCGGTTTTCTGTACACAGTTTACAGAAAACCGACCCACACTGACCGATACTTGAATGCAGGCTCACATCACCACCCTGCCCAGAAACATGGGGTCATTAGAACGTTGGTTACAAGAGCCATTAGGATTTCCGAGCCGGTGTGTTTGAAGAAAGAGCAAAGACATTTAAAGAAAGCTCTCATGAAAAATGGATATCAAGAAGAAATCATAACCAGAGAATTCAAGAAAGCCCAAAAGGCAGCCCCACACAGAACAGAAGAAAGAAGAGAAGAAATTAAGAGAGCAGCGATCCCATATGTAAAAGGCACAACAGAGAAAATAGCCAAAGTACTGAAGAAGTTTAATATAGGAACGATATACACCACAGACAGGAAGATTGGTCAGATTCTGCCGAATCCAAAAGACAACTTAGGACTCAGAACACCGGGGATATACAGCATTCCATGCTCCTGTGGTAAGGAATACATTGGACAAACGGGAAGACTGATATCCACAAGGCTGACAGAACACATTAAAAGCGTGAAGAAAATGGATTGCAAAACATCGGCTTTAGCAGAACATTTCACTACGACGAACCACGCCATAGAATTCGATAAAATCAGAGTAGTTAAGAAATGTAGCAAGGCCACAGAAAGGAAGATACTGGAAGCCATAGAAATAGTTAAACACCCGGAAAACTTCAACAGGGAGGACGGGTACAAATTAAGTAAACTATGGCTCCCTAACATAGAACAGAAGAAAGACAATCAACAACAAATTAAACCAGCAGCGACAATCAAGCCGAAATCCAGCCTATCAGACCCCAAGCAATCAGAAAGCAGCCAATCACAGGCATGGAAAAACAGACTCCGCCCCCGGACCCGAAGAAACCCGATCGACTAACGGAAGGAACCGAGGAATCACGAGTGGACCCGAGTGGACCCGAATGGCTACTATATAAGGCCGCGGGTTAGCTGGACATCTTCAGTCTCAATTAAGCCTTGAGGAAGTCAGCAGCATGTCTGGCGAAACGTTGGCAGAAAATTCACCGACACGGTCTAAACCAGAAGAAACAAATGAAGTTTTTTGTATAAATAGTGGCCGTGGAAACTTGAAAGAGTATTTAATAGTAATATATTTTTTTATTACTTAATGAAATTTACAACTGTATTAATAGTAATATTAAATTTAGATTAAACAACCATTGGTTTTATTGGTGTATTTTTTTGAGAGGGGAGAATGTGTGAACATTCCTTTGGGATTTTATCAAACCTAAAACTCAGGCTATTATAACCTTGATTTGTCAGGAGTGGAGTGGCTTATGGTAGAGTGCTGATTAGCCATGCTGAAGACCCCATGTTCAAATCTGGATTTGTTAGATAATTTATTTAATCTATTAACAGCCGGTAGTTGAAATAGAGGGGATGGATCCTTGGGGTCTATAGACCCTCCTTGGCTCACCCAGCCTCTATAAAGTGGGTACGCAACATGGGAAATTTTGACTGTGATCTGGGGCATCTCACCTTCCTGCACAGTCATTGTCCCAGAAACAGTACAGTCTCTATCACATACTGAACCCAAAACTCGACAGTGGTACAGGTTTTTTTTTTTAAATCAGATTATTATTAATTTTGTTAATTACAGAAGGATGAATTTAGTGCAGAATAAAATGGAAAATGAAGTAGATCTCATTGGC